>JAZDUH010000500.1:642500-1242500 GCA_036419115.1 Scarus forsteni
GGGCGAGAGGAATTCCTTTACCTGCCTATATAGAGTGGCCTCCTGACCCAATTGGCTAACAAGAGGGGGGGAGGCTGGACAGCACAGGAGCAATGAGAGCAGGGCTAATGCAGCTCATCCTGCTACACTTCCTTGGCTTCGCCAGCTACTACAGGCGCTTTGTGGAAGGGTTCGCAAAGCTGGCTGCCCCGCTGCATCGGTTGGTTGCTGAGTTGGCTGGGACAAAGAAGCGGAAGGGACAAAGCAGAGGGTTGGGAGCTGGCTGGACTGAAGGCTGTGAGGAAAGTTTCCAGAAGTTGAAGGCCTGCCTAGTAAGTGCCCCCACCTTGGCCTTTGCTGATTTCTCTCTTCCCTTCATTCTAGAGGTCGATGCTAGCCATAGTGGCCTGGGTGCAGTGTTGTCGCAGGAGCAGGGCAGCAGAGTGAGGCCTGTCGCCTTTGCCAGCCGGAGTTTGCACCCAGCAGAAAAGAACTACATCTCGATGAAACTGGAGTTCCTGGCCATGAAGTGGGCTATGGTAGAGAAGTTCCAAGAGTACCTGTGGGGCCAGTCGTGTGTGGTTTGGACCGATAATAATCCCCTGAGCCATTTGGAGACTGCGAGGTTGGGTGCCACCGAGCAGCGATGGGTCGCTGAACTGTCTGCGTTCAACTACAGTGTTCGCTATCGGCCAGGCTGCATCAACAAAAATGCAGATGCTCTCTCAAGGCAGTCCCAGGCTGGCATCCACAGTGGGCTTGGAGAGGTGCTCCCTGGAACCGCAGTACCTGATGCGCTACAGCAGTCGATCGTCCATGGTAAGCCAGCAGTTGCAGTGCAGTCTGAAGTGACTGTCCTTCCCTCTTGCACCCCTGCGGACCTGCAGGCGCTCCAGCAAGCAGACCCAGCTATTGGGGCCTTCCTCCACTTCTGGCGTCAGCGTAGGGAACCAAGCCAGGCTGAGAGACAAGGGCTGAGCCCTCAGTCTCGACCACACCTTATCATCCACAGCATAACCTGCTGTGCACTCTTCCTCCAGACCAGAAGAGCCACTGGCCAGAGCATCTCCCCCAGCTGGTGTTTAACTACAACTCTACTGCTCATCAGTCCATGGGTGAGTCCCCCCACTTTCTCATGTTTGGCCAGCAGGCTTCATTTGATAAATTTGTATATTTGCCAGAGGCTATATACTATATATATATATATATGTGTGTGGTTGGATGTGGCTTTTGATGCTGCCAGGGACCAGATGCAGGCCGCAGCAAGGGGGCGAAAGGAGAGGCATGACCGAGGGGGGCCGGATCAGCCACTGGCAGTAGGTCAACGGGTGTATCTGCGGGACCATGCAGTGCGAGGCCGGAGCAAGATTCAAGATGCATGGGGATCCACAGTATTCGAGGTGGTGAGGCCACCTGACCCAGGAGGGGTGGTATACTCCATTGCCCCAGTTTATGATCGGACCCGTGTGAGGCAAGTGCACCGGACGATGCTGAAGCCAGCCCCACCCTTTGCTCCTGGACAGGTGCAGACTAGGCCCCTGCACTGTCCAGAAGTGGCATCGATGTCCGAAAGCGAGGAAGAGCCTGTGGACGATGGACTGTGGGTGGTGATGAAAGCACCAGCAGGTAACCAGCCCACTCCTGCTCACCCAACACCTTCTGGGCAGGCGCCTCCAAAGCAGCAGCCAGGGGCGAGTACAGCCAGCTCCCATCCTCACACCCCGAGGGACCCGAGCACCAACATAGTGGTTTCACGCAAGTCGGCCAGGAAGATGGCAGGGCAGCACTCCAATGTGCATCATCTTCCAAGATCAGTGCAGGGGGAAGCTAGTAGGGCTACAGCCTCTCAGGTAATGGGTTCTGGCAGTCTGGGTGCAGGTATCTTTCGCCCCTGGTCGTAATTTTAGTTTGTTTAGTTTTTTAGTTTTTTATCAGCGGGCCGCTGATAAAATTTGGGGGGGTCGAATGTAACCGGCTGATCAGCGGTGATGTTCTGCAGCTGGGGCGGAACCAATGATTGGCTCAGCAGTTGTTCCGGGGGAGATAAATTCAGCCGGACATGCAGCTCTGTCCTTGTTTCCTTCCGGGACCGGAGCAGGTACGAGCTGTATGTTCGATGATAGCTGCTGTTGTTTTGACTGTGCAGTAATTATTTTATTGTCGTTGAAGGGGTTGGTATGGCGGCGTAAGTCTCGACGGGTCGATGTGGTGAGACGGTGAAGCGGAGCCCAGTGTTACGTGCGGGGTAGTGCTGGAGTGAGGTCGGAACAGCCGAGGTAACAGAAGTTTTAGCTCACACAGCCATTTAGCTCTGTTTACGGTGAATTAAGCTCCGTTTCTCCTTTACAGTTTGCCGCTGTTGCCTTGTCTTTCTTGTCTTTTTCAGTTGTCTTTCCCGTTGTCTTTTTGGCCTTGTCCTTTTGGCCTTGTCTTTCCTTAAGTATGGTCTTTTGGTCTCTAGGTTAATCTTGGGTTTAGTTTGCAGAGACGCTGCTCAGTTCAGTAACAGTTTCAAGGACGCTGCTCAGTGAGCCGGTTAGCCTTGTATGTCTGTTGGGGTGACTGGGGGGGCCAAACCTTTCGTTTGTTTGCATGCCTACTTAGTACTAGTTGTGTTACATTGTTTATGGTCTGACTTACCTGATTCTCTCCATCCATCCAGGGGTGTCTGCTCAATGTGCAACCCAGAGTTAATTTTGTGCATATTTATTGAATAAAGAAACGTATTTTTTATCTTGTGACAAAGAAAATAAAGTTTGTATTTATATTTTCCTACTACTGCCTTTGTATTCATTTGTGCACTTGCCTGTGTTATTTTTAAAGGGGAAACCCTCTGTTGAAGGGTCATAGATTGTGGACAAAATTTAATATTCTTTAGGTGAAAGTCCTAAGGTGGCGTTGTTGGGTAATTGTAACACCAGAAGTCCCTCACCAGTCCTAACTTGGTCACATACACATGGTATTACGGTAATGCAGTGCCAGAACAGATTTCAAAATAAAAGCTGTATGCACTATCACACAATTCAAATGGGTCTGTCTTTTAACTGATTGATGAACGATTCTTCTGTGTGTATCATTAGTCCAACTTCAATATAAATACGAGAGCTGGGATGTCTGGTGGGGAAATAAAAGCTCACATAATAATCAAATACTTAAAATACTTCCCTCAAATTCTGATTAAAATTAAGAGGAAGCTACCTGTTTCCACAGACTGATGTCACTCCAGACTGATGGTACTAAAGCCCAAAGAGTGACTCAATTAATTACAGGAAGCTCTAATGTTGATTTTCAAAATTAGAGCCCACTGATATTACAGTCATTTGATCATATTTCCCTTTGATTTTAGATAAGCTTTTAAAGAAAACTGCCAGTTTCCACAAACTCATTTCTTTTCAGATTGAGTACTTAACCCCAAAGAGTCACTCATAGAATAACAGGAAGTTCTGATGTGGCTTTTCAAAATTAAAGCCCACTGATATTACAGTCATTTGATCACTTTTCTCTCTAAATTGAAATAAACTTTGGAAGAAAACTGCCTGTATCCACAAACTCATTTCACTTTTGATAGTACTTGGCCCAAGAGAGTCACTCATTTAATTAAAAGAAGTTATGATGTAGATTTTCAAAATTAAAGCTCACTGAAATTACAGTCATTTGATCATATTTCCCTATGATTTTAGATTTACCTGAAAAAAAAAACTGCCTGTCTACACAAACTCATTTCACTTTAGATTGACAGCACTTCACCCCAGAAAGTCACTCATAAAATTACAGGAAGTTCTGATGTGGTTTTTCAAAATTAAAGCTCACTGAAATAAGAGTAATTCAAACCAGGGACAGTATCGCTGTGTGGCGAGCAGCTCAGACAGCCGAGGCACTGCTTCAGCGACACACAACATTAAATCAGAATCAGAATCGGGTTTTATTGCCAAGTATGCAACACATACAAGGAATTTGACTCCGGCAGTTGTTTTCTCTAGTACAAGGAGGTAGACACAAACATGACACAATAAAAATAAGATAAATAAAATAGAGTAGGTGTAAGAAAGGGCTGGGATAAAATGTGCATCAGGAATATTTACAGCATACTGGGATATTTACATTTGAAGGTAGAAAAGTGCAACTGTGCAGTCCATAGTGCAGCTGTTAACTGTTTAAGAAGGTGCCGGTATTAGTAACAGTTTTTGTTATTTAATATGGAGACTGCAGATGGATAGAAACTACTCCTGTGCCGGCTTGTCCTGGTCCTCAGAGCTCTGAGGCGCTTGCCGGATGGGAGCAGTTCAAAGAGTCCGTGAGCAGGGTGAGTGGAGTCCCTCACAATGTTTTCTGCTCTCCTCTGAGTCCTGGAGCAGTAAAGGTCCTGGATGGAGGGCAGGGGGACGCCAATGATGCGCTCAGCAGTCCTCACAGTGCGCTGCAGTCTGAGTCGGTCCTGCCTGGTGGCAGCTCCAAACCACACAGTGATGGAGGAGCACAGAACGGACTCGATGACTGCAGTGTAGAACTGCAGCAGCAGCTCAGGGGGCAGTCCATGTCTCCTCAGGGGGCGCAGGAAGTACATCCTCTGCTGGGCCTTCTTGAGGATGGAGCTGATGTTCTGCTCCCACTTCAGATCCTGCGTGATGATCGTGCCCAGGAATCTGAAGCTCTCCACAGTGGACACCGGGCTGCTGAGGACTGTGAGGGGGGACAGGGCAGGGGGATGTCTCCTAAAGTCCACTATCATCTCCACCGTCTTGTGCGTGTTCACTTGTTAATGTGAGTTCATTAACAAGACTCATCTTAATTACATTCTGCATCTGTGTTTCAGTCTGTTTGTGGAGCATGTATCAACAACAGAGCGTAAAGAACTGAATTGAATTATTTAATTATTCAAATAGAGGACAGTGCACAATAACAAACACTGATATGTAAATGTGCCAGATTATAGCCATAGGCTAATTTCCATCTGCAGTCCCCAGCAGGTTGATATAATGTATTTGCACAGATGTGTGCAATCTTAAATACATAAAGTACACAAAACAATGTTAACAGACAGCAGCGTGATGACCGATAAACATGGCATGAACTTTACATTGTAATATAGGACACATAAAACAACACAAATGGTATGCTCAAGACAAACTGCAACAAGGAGAACCTCTGGGTAAAGTGCGAGAGCTGTTTAATCTGCAAAATAAAAGTGCTAAAGTGCTGATATACTGTAGGCTACATCAAAATAAAAGTGCTAATGTAGGCCTATGATTGCACACTTGCCCACACCAGTTACTGCACAGGCTGTGCAAAGGCAGACCAGTTTATGCTAGGGTTGCCAACTGTCCCGTATTTGCCGGGACATCACGTATTTGAGCCAAAAGAGGCGCATCCCGGATGGGACGTTGTTTGTCCCGGCCGCATGGGTTAAGGGAAGATGCATATATTTCTTCTCTCTGCGCCATGCATTATGTGTCTGGCTGCCTGCCTGCATGGCCAGCTGTAAACTACGGGCACTAGGACCGCTCAGCTGACAGGGTAGGCAGGCAAAGCTTCAGCCTATGGCTGCAGCGCTGACGTGCTCATATGCGTGTGACTCAGTCCCAGTGTGTGTGTGCGTACAAGTGCGCTGTACTGTGTAACGAGCGACGAGCAGTGAGGCAGGCAGCTGTTTGTGAGGAATGTTACTACTCGTGTCGTGTGTATGTATGTTTTCAGTTTAGATATTGCACCTTGTTGGTTTTTTGTTCAGAAGATTTTACAGTTGTGATTTTGCTCTTCTTAAGTTGAAAATAAAAAAAGAAGTGGAGTTAAGTTTCCAAATAAGTAGGCAACAACCAAAAAATGTTTACACAACTTAGTTGCACTATTAGGCTGACTTCTACATTGTTTACTGCTGCTACATTGTGTTTACATTGTTTAAAACTGTTAAAATCCAGAAGAGACAGCTATTGTTAAATGTTATTTTGCACATTTTGCAAAAAAATAACCCTATAAATAATAAATAACACTTGGCAACCCTAGTTTATGCACATGGTTAGCATACACAGATGTAAAAAGGCACACAAAATGTCACTTAGGTCACGTATGTAGAGGTATTCATGTATGCACAATAGATGTTTAAAGATGGTCTCAGGACTTGTTTTCCTGAGCCACACCTTCAGATGATCCTTCGAAGCAGCAAAGATGGAAATTCTGTGGTAAACTGTTCCATGATGCGGCACCTCTGAACAACAAAACATTTTGGCAGAGCTGGTTCAACCAGCTTGAACAGAGGCTCGTGATTAGGCTTGAGGATCTTGTGGTTACTTTGTTTGATTAAGTGGGGAGAGGCCAGCCCATGCAGAACTTTATAAAACATACAGCCAATTTTGAATTTCTTGAAACTGTCAAAGTTTAACATATTGTACTTGGAAAAGATGGCACAGTGGTGATGTGAGAGAGGTTTATTTATCTAGTAGCCTACTATCTGAGTGAGTGTAACTACCTCGACCAAGGAGGTTGTTTTCACTGGTGTAGTTTATGTTTGTTTGTTAGCAAGATTATGCTAAAACAACAGGATGGATTTTCTTGAATTTTCCTGAATTTTCCAGGAGAAGTTGGTAATGACCCAGCTTAGAAGGATCCAGATAACCATCATTTTCGTTCAATAACTGTCTTACTAATAATGATATTAACATGAAACTTAGTGCTAGATGTGGGTTTTCAGAGTCAATGAATCGTATTATGATGGTAACTTTATCATAGAACTATTGCTTATAGCTGTAACAGCAGTACGTGAGCTACCTGGGTGGAGGTTTGAGCTATCTGAGTGCTTTCTAGTTGAAAAAAACAAAACTTCTAGCTGAGGTGTAGCGATCCATAAAAACTCACAGTGACAAATGAAACCAATCAGAGTGCTTGGTCAGATTTATATATAACCCATCAACAGCTAACCTCTGCTGCCGTCCTGTAGCCCATAATGAAGGATCAATGTGTCTCATGTGTCCTCTCTGTCAGTTGCCCCTAGGGCTGGGTATCGATTCAGATTTTCTGGATTCAATCCAATATTAATTCAGTGTGGGATATTTCAGTTAAAATAATGCTGTAAATTTAAGAAGTGACCTTTTGAACTGGTAAATTATTTTTTTCATTCATAAAATGTAGCACAAAGTGGTGAACATTCAAGTTCAAGTGCAGTGGTTCTCAACCTGTGGGTCGAGGCCCAAAAGTGGGTCTCAGAGCTATTTTCAGTGGACTGCATATAAATCAGGTAAAATTTTTACCTCTCCCTAAAGAAAATAAATGCTTTGCCATATATTACAGTATGTGTCTGAAATCTTACATCATGCACTCAAGGTTGTGCACAGTAGTCACAAAAGAGCAGAATCTTATCTACCTTTCACCCCGGAATATATTCATAATGTGCAATCATGTCAGATGTGTATGCTCATACACAGGTGAGCTTTAGGGAAATAAAGTTTGTTACAAGCTCCAAATACATGGAATAGAGTATCAATTTGTATTGTTAAAGGAAAAGTTCAGTTCCTGCAGCTTTTACATTGTTTATAGAATGAAGTAGAACAATATACTCACCCAGAAGGCTTTCCTGATCCAAACAGTGCTTCGGGAGATATATAGATCCAAAATCGAGCAACAGACATCAATATAATGGTAGCCCGTAGGGCATAGATCGCCGCTCCTAAAACCTGCATTAATCGTCCAAAAACTCTTGTTTTTCACCAATATTCCATCATGATCCGTTCCGGATGGTCCGCCATTGCAGTCTGTGTCACTCCACACAGCGCTGTGTGGCTGTACTGACCTCTGAACTGACGAGTTTGTTTACGTGCCCTTCGTGCATGCGCAGTACGGCTCATTGTTTCAGGGGAAGACCGGCAGCTACAAATCGACTTTCTTCTTCCAGTTTTGTGCAAAATCGAGGAATATCTATCGGATGAAGATGTTGTGGAGGAGAACTTTGAATATGATGGACGTACTTACAGTTTCGAGCCAGAGTTTACAGATAAGGAGCTGATAGAAAGGAGGAAGCGAAGGCAACGCTCCAGAGAGTACTGCGCATGCGCGAAGGGCACGTAAACAAACTCGTCAGTTCAGAGGTCAGTACAGCCACACAGCGCTGTGTGGAGTGACACAGACTGCAATGGAGGACCATCCGGAACGGATCATGATGGAATATTGGTGAAATTAATGAGTTTTTGGACGATTAATGCAGTTTTTAGGAGCGGCGATCTATGCCCTACGGGCTACCATTATACGGATGTCCGCTGCTCGATTTTGGATCTAAATATCTCCCGAAGCACCGTTTGGATCAGGAAAGCCTTCTGGGTGAGTATATTGTTCTACTTCATTCTATAAACAATGTAAAAGCTGCAGGAACCAAACTTTTCCTTTAAAGGTGAGAAATAAAAGACAGAAATGATGTTTCCAAACTGTTTTGGAGCAGTTATTTGAGGAGAACAGGCCAAAAAAGCAATGTCTGATGCTTCAGTAAATATATCCCAAAATACATCTAACTCATGCTGATTATTAAGGAGGTCATTTTGAACATACACTCGAAGTTTCCTCCAAACTTTCGGCCTGTTGTGCTCCCAGACAAACTCTGGTCGATGTTCCCAGATGTCTTTGCACCAAATCCTTTCACCAAGACAACCCTCACAATACCTGCCCATCTCTATCTACTTTTCATTGGATAATAATGTCCACACCTTTGTTCTTTGTTTTCAAACTCATTTATTCACTTTCAGAGTTTGAATTTGAGTTCTTTTTTTTTTTTTCTTCTTCAGTTTGGTCACACAGATCTGCAAAGAGAGAGTCACACAGATCTGCAAAGAGAGAGAAAGAGTTTAGTGTTGTGTGACTTTATTCCATTATTTCATCTGCCATGTTTCAGTTCTATGTACCATGTTTAGGGTCGTAGACAAAGTCTGGGTCTCCCTCAAAACCAAGACACCTTGCCTGCTTCATGGCATGCATCAGTTCATGGTCCTTGACATGACGCTCTTTGGCTGAAAACAGAAACAGAAGAGAAATTAAAATGAAGGAATCGTTCAAATACGAAAGAGTCATTTTCTCCTGCTTCTCCTACCCATCAGGTAAAAAGCCCGATAGTCTTTAACCTCTGCGGTGGTCTCGGGTTTGTCGATGTTCATAAGGTGAATTAACAGATTGCTGGTTCTGCAATCCTCATGGATGAGCAGACAGTCCTTACAGGTGGGCAGAGAGTAGTATATGCAGATGAAGTTGGACACTAAGAAGAAAACAGGACATTTACCAAACATTCAAATCAGAAGCTGAACGTGGTTTACAAGCATTGATATGTTGATATGTTCAGCCATGACATCTTTTCATTACATTATCATTCAACTATAGTTGCTGCTCACTATGAGTCACATCTCAATCAACCAATCAGTTTGTTCATTTACAAAAATAAATGTAAAAAAACTGGTGTGTAAAATCACAATTACTGAGGAAACAGTCATTTGTGAATTGGGACTCACCAAAAGCTAGCCAGAGCTTGTAAGCAGCGGCAGAGACATCAAAAAATAAACTCAATCAAACCATGATTCAACAAAGTTTTTTTTTTTTTACTTAAAACGAGTCTTTACCTAAAAGTCCTTGTAATTTTTGTAGTTTGTGTCATTCCTCGAAACATTTTTGTGTTCTTACAACGTGTTTATAGTTTCTGCAACAGTTTACCGGGTCAAAGTCCTTGTATGTGCACTTATCTATAAAGATAAATTTGGATTCTGAATGTACATACAATAGATGGAGAAAGCAGCGCACAGAGAGTGACGGTGAAGATCATTTAGGTTTTCATATTTCATAATTGAAGATCAATTATTTACTTAAAATTTATTGTAAATCCTCAGCAATAGAGTTTTAGGAAGGGCTCATTCCAGATCTGTTGATCTTTGTGAATCAAACTGATGCTTTAACATTTTAGCTTTCCTTTCTGTCCTTGTAGATGTTTTTTCTTTGTGATTTAGATTTTTTTTATGTATTCACAAACTGATTCCAGGGCTAACTTTCACAGTCTTCAACATCATATGAGGTGACTTACTGTTAGTTACAGCAATGTTTTCAAAGAAGATCACAGGATTCGTTTCACACCTGCACTGTGAAGGGCTGGGGAAAGATAAGAGAGAAAGTGAGTTAATGTCACTGAAAGGCTGAAGAACATTGTAGGAAAAATAAAGTGTTAGGAATGAAACATTCAAATGGTTGTGCATGTTTGAAACAAACAGGAGGGATTACACAATGTGTACAAAGCCCTCATCAGTCTCATTGCGTGTCCATAATTAGCTCATTTTGTCACAGTTGTGTCAGTGATGTCATGCACACTCGAGTTTGATCACGATGAATGTTTAGGTTTAGCTGATGTTATTCCAACTGTGTCCTCTTCTCTCATGTACTAAAACACTGCAGCTGATGGCCCTGCTGCTGCCTCAGCATCGTCTGTCAGCTGCACCTCAAGTAGGAAGTTCTCTGCAGTCCGGCCCTCCTCGATCCCCTGAGCCATGTTGCTGCTCGTCTTCCTCTGGTTAATACACAAGTCGAGGAAGAACAGGACTGCAGGTACATGTCACATCTTCACGCCCTCCTGCTGAATCGCTTCTTACCCCTCCTTCTCATTTTCCCTCATATAAACATCCTACAAACCCTCCATCTTCTCTCACATACATCTACTGCAAAACAACTCAAACACACACACACACACGCACACACACTAATATCAAAGACAATATATGTTATATGAATGGTCAGTTCATACTTCCAAATACCAATTATCAACTTATTTTTTTTTAAAAAACATATTCAACTGATGTCCTTCTGCTTATACTCACTGCTGGATCCCAGTAATCTGCTGCATCTCCTTGGGCGGATTAGACTGATCTGTCTGAACGAAGTCAACCCACTGGCTCTGAGTTGTGTTGAGTAAAACTCTGTGTGGGTCACTGGTAATCCAACCCATGTTGAGGATCCATCTTCCATAGTTCTGTAAATAAATAATCCAATGGAGATGACACTGATTTTAATTCTGATGTTTCTGTTATTAATTTTTTTTGTTGTCGAGGCTTAGAGTAAAAGTTTCATTGATCAAGGAGTTTATCTGTTGTGTCATTCAAACTTTCATTTTACTAACAGGCCATATTTTGTAGGACACCAAGTTTGTATACTTTAATGTGGATGGTTTTAAAACTAGGTAGTTTCTGTTGATATTTTAAGTGAAGTATTAAGAAGATAGAAGGACAAAAGAGTTTTGAAAATCAATCAGTTAATTTATATTTTAGAAAAAGTTGTAGTAGAAATGAAACTGTTGGACAACATGACTTTATATTTTAATAATTCTAGTATATTTTACTTTTCAGGTTCTTTTCAGAAGCTCCAAAATGTTTGACACTTGGTTATAGATCTGAATTTAGTATGTGATGTAAAATTATACACCAATGTACTTGTCCTTAAGTTGTTGATAAATTTAAGGAAGTAAAAGGCAGGTGAATGGACCATAGATGGCTTTTCTACTTTTGCAAAATATCTCTTTTTATGCTCATTGGGTCTCATTGGTAAAACAATTCAAATAAAAAGCAGTTCATTCTGTTGCAGTATTCTTTATTGACTTCATTTATGTGTTAAGCTCATTATTTTTAGCCTAATGTTTGTTTTTGATCTTGATAATATAAGTATAAACATTGATAATAGTTAGATCTTAATTGTTTTGTGCAATAACACACAGCTTGACTGTTGTATTGATAGCATGCTTTTACTTATAACAATATGGTCCCCTGAAACTCATGATAACTTTCATGTGGCCCTTGTGGTAACCAAATTACTTTGTGACATTGTTTGGCTCTTAACTACTTTAAAGCTACAGAATGTTAATTTTTTTTGTTTCAAACTGAATGTTAACCCCACAGAAAACCAGACAGAAGCTGCAAAGAGAATTTTTAAGTCATTATATGCTTTAAGTTGATAATGCTATTGCTAACAATGAGACCTAGCATAAAGGAAGAGGAGACCTACCGGCTCAAACGTTGGGAGAGGTGTTATCAGTGGCCTGCATTCTTCAACAGACAGGGCTGAGCTGTGCAGGAACAACCCGGCCACCAGGACCAGACCACCGAGCCACAGATTCATGATGAAGACGATGGTTAGCTTTAGCGTCAAACACCAACAAGGGAGCTTTTCTCAGGTGAAGCTGACTGACTATGAGCACGAAACCATTCAGCTTTTATAGGAGCTCTTCATGGCAGAGTTCCAGTCATTCAGGCTTTTGTGATTATTCACGTCACATAATTGTTAGTAAACAATTTGATGATCTGTTCCTGGGGCCAGGCAAAAGATATGATTCCATCCATCGTCTCTCTGTGGATTAAAGAGAGATTCCAGGGGAGGATTGTAGGATTTCTAAGGATACTTCAGTTTGCACATCAAACATTTACAGATTTATTGACCTGTCCTTAGCTGCCCACGATGCATAAATACACAGAGAACACATGTAAAAGACTTAAAACAAGAAAGCCCTCATCTTAAACTCAGAACATCTAAGGCTACATAAGCTCACACAAAATGACACAGCACATCCCAGCAGGAGAGTTCAAGTTAAACTTCTTCATAGCTTTCAAATCAAACAGAGTTTCAGGATCTTTGCTTCCACCGCCGTGGCCACTGGCCCTGGAGCCTCTGCTTCAGATAATTCACTCAGAATCAAAAACACTGATTAAAGCTGATGGTATTATTTCACTGAGATGATAGTTATATGGACCCCTGGAAGACCTGGTCCACAATTTTCACTGAATCAACACAAATATCAAAATTACAAAGTTCTCCATTTTTAGAATATTTTCACTCCACTTCCATTAAGTTTGGGCTCATGTTTTGTAGCACAGAGTGAACGATCCTCTTATCGCTTGCTGTAAACATCAAGTATTTTCCATTTAAAAACATATGTGACCAAAGTGCTGTCCAACCACAAAAAGGCAAACAAAATTACAGAAAAAAGCAACAAAGAAAATAAAACTAGCAAACTTAAAGGTGTACGCAGCGATCTTCTAATCTTCTAATCTAATGCAGTATTTGTACAATTCACCATATTTCTCCTCTCCATCCACAAGATGTCCCCACTGACAGCATGTTGAAAAAAAAAATCTGGTCTCAATATACAGCCTTGGCTCTGAATTTCAGCCGGAAAATACTGGGGCTTGGGCCGAGTTACCAAAACAAAGTAAACCCCCCCACATCCAGGGGGCGATCATAATCCTGCGCAGATCAGGCAGAAGAGGGAGGGGGAGTCATAGTTTGCGTAGCATGCGCAGTTAGCGTAAGAGAGGGATACAATAGTTGCGGTAGCAATGGCTGAAAACAGCCCAAATGAAAGAGGTCAGAGGAGTGAAAAGTGAAAAAGAAGGACTATGACCATGAAAGAGCAAAGACCCGGGTCAACATTGGTGTTGCTTTCTGACAGTGGAGGGAACACCGCCAATTGAAAGACCTGAAAACGGACGCGGATGTCGCCGTCCGTCTGCTGGATAGGTAAGCTAAGCAACATTAGCTTCGTGGTGCTTCACATGACAGTGGCAGCCGTCAGGCATTCATCTTATTGTCTAATCTGCCAAAATGTACTGTTGTTGTGATGTTTTTAATAACGGCAGTCGAGTTGTCTGACTAGTCGGGTTTCCTTAGCTACGTCAGCTACGCAGTTTCTACGGCTGTTTCCGTGACGATGCACGTCCATCAGCTTTCGGGAGGCGGGTCTAAATTCGAATATAAACAAACCCTCCAATTGTTTTCTCCCACATCGCTGACTACACCTTTAAATGACCACATGGGACAACACGATAATAAAACCATCTAAAACAACACTACACTAAAACAGAGGGCCTGGGTATGTTTAATTAAGGACCAAAGAGAACAATCAGGTCTTCAGCAGTGACTTGTAGGTGATGAGGGACAGGGTAGATCCTATATCTAAAGAGAGTGAAATCCAAATCCTGGGAGCAGCCAGTTGCATCTTCTTTAAAAAAGTTACCAGGGGGTGCTTTTTACGGCAGGGTCCACTACCACCCTGCCGTAAAAAGCACCCCCCACTATTTTTTTTCTGTTGCACTCAGTATCAAATGATTTTAATAGTTTACATATAGGACTACTGCAGGTAACCAGCTTCACAGTCATGCAGCGGGTACACGTCACAGGAAATGGCAAGCAAGGCCCACCGTGATATGCCCTCCACCTGAACAGTTTTGTTCCTTTCATCCCAGTATCAGGAACTTTTAACAGCGTAATAGTGTGATAGGTCTGACAACAGAACACTCAGTGGTGGATCAGGATTTATTTATTGTTTTTCATCATGAACAGCAACAATAAAAACATTCAGTGTATTAAAAACAAGAATATTTGATATAGAGACAGGTCCTTTAATTATGAGAACCACATAGAGGTTATGAGGTGTATATCACCTCACTTTATAGGCACATAGACCACATTATTTTATCATTTGAGGTGATAATCAGGATCAGCTGGTTATTGTTTGTATTGTATTGTAGGCTACCTACCCAAGAAGGAAACCAAGGCTGCAGGCTAATACAATTAAAGAGCACCCTTTTGAACTCGGATATTGCGATGAAAGCTGGATTTGGCCTTGTGAAACAAAATTCATATCCATTCAACTTCCTTAAATCATAAATTTAATTGATTTTGTAATTGTGACTGGGGCAAATTTTCACAGAACATACCAAAAGGTGTTTGTTTGCGTTCGCCATTATCCGATTCTGCGTGAAGAACATCGGTTATTTACAGTCTTTATAGGACATTTTAAGACGGTACGCAACTGATATTCTTCTCTTCTATCTCCCTCACTAATAAAATCGTAAAATAGCACTCTCCCCTGCGTTTGTCTGCGATATTTTGGCCAATCGCTTCACGTGCCTTGCAGCTGAGTGGACGCTCCCGTGAGGGGGCGCATTTCACGGCAGTGGTGCTTTCTTCTTCAGGGGCCCTGGTGGTGTTAGCCACACCTTAGGGGCAACTGACAGAGAACACATGAGACACATTGATCCTTCATTATGGGCTACGGGACGGCAGCAGAGGTTAGCTGTTGATGGGTTATATATAAGTCTGACCAAGCACTCTGATTGGTTTCATTTGTCACTGTGAGTTTTTATGGATTCACCAGAAGTTTTGTTTGTTTTTTTTCAACTAGAAAGCACTCAGATAGCTCAAACCTCCACCAAGGTAGCTCACGTATTGCTGTTACATCTATAAGCAATAGTTCTATGATAAAGTTACCATCATAATACGATTCATTGACTCTGAAAACCCACATCTAGCACTAAGTTTCATGTTAATATCATTATTAGTAAGACAGTTATTGAACGAAAATGATCGTTCATTAATGCTGGTTATCTGGATCACTACCAAACTCTAATAAAGTTTAAGCTGGGCCATTAACAACATCTCCTGGAAATTTCAGCAAACACATCCTGTTGTTTTAGCATAATCCTGCTAGCAAACAAACATAAACTACACCAGTGAAAACAACCTCCTTGGTCGAGGTAGTTACACTCACTCAGATAGTAGGCTACTAGATAAATAAACCTCTCTCACATCACCACTGTGCCATCTTTTCCAAGTACAATATGTTAAACTTTGACAGTTTCAAGAAATTCAAAATTGGCTGTATGTTTTATAAAGTTCTGCATGGGCTGACCTCTCCCCACTTAATCAAACAAAGTAACCACAAGATCCTCAAGCCTAATCACGAGCCTCTGTTCAAGCTGGTTGAACCAGCTCTGCCAAAATGTTTCGTTGTTCAGAGGTGCCGCATCATGGAACAGTTTACCACAGAATTTCCATCTTTGCTGCTTCGAAGGATCATCTGAAGGTGTGGCTCAGGAAAACAAGTCCTGAGACCATCTTTTAACATCTATTGTGCATACATGAATAACTCTACAAACGTGACCTAAGTGACATTTTGTGTGCATTATTGCATCTGTGTATACTAACCATGTGCATAAACTGGTCTGCCTTTGCACAACCTGAGCAGTACAACTGGTGTGGGCAGGTGTGCAATCATACATTAGCACTTTTATTTTGATGTACAGTATATCAGCACTTTAGCACTTTTATTTTGATGTAGCCTACAGTATATCAGCACTTTAGCACTACATTTTGCAGATTAAACAGCTCTCGCACTTTACCCAGAGGTTCTCCTTGTTGCAGTTTGTCTTGAGCATACCATTTGTGTTGTTTTATGTGTCCTATATTACAATGTAAAGTTCATGCCATGTTTATCGGTCATCCTGCTGCTGCCTGTTAACATTGTTTTGTGTACTTTATGTATTTAATATTGCACACATCTGTGCAAATACATTATATCAACCTGCTGGGGACTGCAGATGGAAATTAGCCTGTGCCTATAATCTGGCACATTTACATTTCAGTGTTTGTTATTGTGCACTGTCCTCTATTTGAATAATTAAATAATTCAATTCAGTTCTTTACGCTCTGTTGTTGATACATGCTCCACAAACAGACTGAAATACAGATGCAGAATGTAATTAAGATGAGTCTTGTTAATGAACTCACATTTGATGTTGTGTGTCGTTGAAGCAGTGCCTCGGCCGTCTGAGCTGCTCACCACACAGCGATACTGTCCCTGGTTTGAATGACTCTTATTTCAGTGAGCTTTAATTTTGAAAAACCACATCAGAACTTCCTGTAATTTTATGAGTGACTTTCTGGGGTTCGGTACTATCAGTCTAAAGTGAAATGAGTTTGTGAAAACAGGCAGTTTTCTTTTAAATTTAATCTAAAATCATAGGGAAATATGATCAAATGGCTATAATTTCAGTGAGCTGTAATTTTGAAAATCCACATCAGAACTTCCTGTTATTTTATGAGTCACTTGCTGCGTTCCATTAACCTCGGAACTGGTAAGAGGAAACTGGGAGTGACGTCACCTACGACTTATCAGCATTCCAGTTCCAAAGTCGGAAAAAAACATGCCGATCTACCAGGCTATTGTTAGCCGTTGTTAGCACGCTCTGCGTTGTTTGCAAATACCACATGAAGAATGTGATTATCACTATGGCAGCATTTTTGTAAATATAAGTCTAACAATATTGTGTATACAGCTCATTTACAGTGACAGATATTAGTCAGAAATGTTAATAAATTGATTACAGGAGCTTAATAACTGTTCACACTGGGCGCATCCATGTTCGATTGTCAACTCAGGGGTGGCGAGTTTCCCCGAGTTCCCAGTAGGAAACTCTGACCTCGGGGGGCGTTCCAGTTGCAGTTTCCTACTTGGAACTCGGAAATTCCGACTTCCGACTACAACTGGAACGCACCAACTGGCTCAATCCCTAACCACCCCCTACACACTCTCCCTACCCCCTGCCCATCCATTTGCGCGACCTTGCGGAAAGTCGACCATATTAAGGGCCATCCCATACCACGTAGTGCAGGGGGGAGTGGACCGAGTCTGCATCGATACAGGCTTTCAATTACTTTTGCAGGAAGTGCAACGTCTAAATAGCAGGAAACAGCATAAATGTAAGTGCCACATGTGTCCATATGTCCCCCACACCTTTGTCACTCTGACAGAAAATCACGTAAAGCGTGGTTTTAAAAGATTTAAACAAAACAAGCAAATCTTTCTCTGTGCTGACATTTGATATGATTGTGCAGCCCTAGCACCATAAAATGTGAGCCCAACCGGCAGCATTAATTTATTTCTTTGATTGCAATTGTCAGATAGTAATAGGATACAAAGACACGTGGAATCACTTAAATTATTTGAAGAAAACTTTAACGTAGCTCCTGTCCTAGCGGGTCACAATCTGTGCCACAGCGTAACAGCCATACACGGGGCGTCTTTCTGTTGCCATGGCGACAAGGTTTTCCGTTTTCGAAGTGAAGATGGCCTCCCATTCCTGCCCGTCACATTTACATACCCTCCTCCTTCAGTGGAAGTGCCCTCCAAAGCTACGAATGTGACTTCGTTTTGGAGTGACACTCGGTAGTGAATGGGTGGTGAGTAGGGGGCGGTTTGGGATTCAACCACTCTTTGGGGTTGAGTACTGTCAATTTAAAGTGACATGAGTCTGTGGAAACAGGTAGGTTCCTCTTAATTTTAATCAGAATTTGAGGGAAGTATTTTAAATATATTATTTCCCCACCAGACACCCCAGTGCCCGTGTTTATTTTTAAGTTGGAGTAATGATACTAACAGAAGAAGGGTTCATCAATCAGTTAAAAGACAGACCCATTGAAATCATGTGATCGTGCAGATAGCTTTTAAGTTGAAATCTGTTCTGGCACTGCATTACCGTAATACCATGTGTATACGGGCACTGCCAAATTGAGTGGTGGCTAGGTTGATTCCGAAGTGGAGGCTAGCTTGACCGCAGTTGTAACAGTTGTAACCAGGGGTTAAATTGGGCTGCACAGCAAAATATATCAGAACACCGGCTTAGTTAAATGAATAAATTAACCAATTCAAAGTGGCAGTAGCGCTAATATGGTCATTTATATATAAATAACGATATTAGTTGATTGTTAAGATAAGTATTTACATAATAATAATGGTAATAATTACTTTTAGCTTTTTAAACCTACACATAGAAAATATTAGTTATCTTGGTTTGTTTGCAGTTGTTTCTGTATCCTAAATCACTTAATATATGCAATATTCCTGTATTTATTGACCTCAGCCAAACAGTTAAGCTGGGAGTTAAAGGGTTAAGTTAAAGTACTGGAGTAGCTGCTTTTGAAAATACTTGTTTTAAAAGTACATTTTTGTTTTAATGTCAGTGGGTTATTGTATTGTTGCCACAATGAATTTACAGATGACTGAAACAAGTAACTGAATGCATTAATCTGCTTATAGAACCTGTTGAACAAGAAGCTTATAAAATATGTTACTGAGCCTATAGAAATGTTCATGGAAACATGATTGATTCAACAGAAGGATAACCATTTCTGTTTTCATTTTTTCCGTCTGGTTTCTGTTTCTGCTGTAGAAATCATTACTGTCAAGACAAATCACTATCTGAGCAACGTTAGCTTAGCATTAGTGCATGTGCAAGATACAAGACCCTTTATTGAAATGTAGTGGAGCTAAAAGTACAATATTTGTCTTTCAAATGTGGTGGAGTAAAAGTCTTAAGTTTCGAAAAAATAATACACATGTAAAAAGTCGACAGAAACTGTTCTTAGGTACAAAAAGAATTTGCTTAGCATCACAAACACATCCAAATCTCATACCTTATTTCAGGCATTTATCTCCCTTAAATTCCTGTGGACTTAAGGATGTAAACAAAAGCACCAAAAAAGCTATCTCACTTCCACGTATTTGAACTCCTTTCCTGCACTGGTCTTTGTCGTTATCATGATTACTTATTGGCCACAGTAATTGTGAGTTGAACAAACAGCAAGCTAAGCAAACAGGAACAAGCCTCCTGTTGGATAACTTACTCATGGGTGATTATCTTTCAGCTGGAAACAAGTTATTTAACCCCAGCTAATGCAATGAGTAGCTCTTCATTTCTTAAACAACCATGTCAAAGACACATCCTGTGGTCTGAAAAGATGTTAATCTGTTTAAGAAGGGTCAAATCATTGGAATCAAGCAGAGAAAACACTGAAGGAGATTGAAGAAACTACTAAAATTGGGTTAAGAGTTGTCCATGTTAAAAACTGGAAGGATAGTGGAGAATCATCGTCTTTGAGGAAGAAATGTGGTCTGAAAAAAAATCCTGAATGATCAATTTGATTTGGTCAAACGTTTACGTGATTCGTCAATCCTGAAGACAAACAACAGCAGAACTCAGGGGTGTGTTTAATAGTGAAGGTAAGAGCATTTCCACACACACAATGTGAAGGGAACTCAAGAGATTGGGACTGAACAGCTGTGTAGCCTTAAGAAAACCACTAATCAGTAAGGCTAACCAGAATAAAGGCTTCAGTTTGCTCGGGTCAAGGTCAAGGTAAACTTTATTATCCCCAAGGGGCAATTTGTTCTACAGCCAGCAGTAACACACAGACAACATAGCAACAATAAATACAATAAAAAGCAGTAAATACAGCACCAACATTACAGGGAGTTATTCAGCAGCACAATGGCTGCGGCCTGATGGAGGCAACCTGAACTCAGCATGCAGGGGGTGACTCTGATCATCCAGGACTGACTGGGCCTTCTTCAAAGTCTGCCTCTGGTACAACATGGTCAGATCATTAAGTGTTGTGCCAGCAATTCTGCTACACACTTTAGTGATGCCCTGCAGCCTGTTCCTATTTTTTGAGGGTGAGCATCCCATACCAACTGATGAAAGCAAAGGTCAACACAGACTCGATAAAACACGAATAAAACATTTTCATAAAAGTGTTATCCACTTTAAAACTGGAAAGCTTACGATAAAAATACATCCTCTGATGAGCTTTCTTGCATATAGCATCCACCTGAGACTCAAACGTTAGCCTATGGTCGAGCACCGTCCCAAGATATTTATACTCCTGAACCACCTCGACAGACTGGTCATCAATGATGACAGGAGAGAAGACTGTAGGATTCTTCCTAAAATCAACAATCATCTCCTTAGTTTTGGACACGTTCACATTTACAAAGGACGCGTCACACCAGTCAACAAGCTCAGATACCACTGGGCTATGATCATGTTCATCGTCCCTAAGAAGTGGCACAATCACAGAGTCATCTGCGAACTGAAGGATATGCCGCCCAGGGAATTGAGTTTGGCACTCATTTGTATACAATACAAATAAAAGAGGAGAGAGGACGCACCCCTGTGGAGACCCAGTGGAGGGCAAAAGAACATCTGATAAAACACTGTTTACTCTCACACGTTGCGTCCGCTCAGATAAAAAGTCCAACAACCAGGATACGAGGCCGGGCTCGATGCTGTGGATACTCCCCAGCCTTTCTGCTAAAATATGAGGCTGGATGCAGTTAAAAGCTGAAGAAAAGTCAATAAAGAAAAGGGGCACAAAAGTCATTGCCCCTTCCAGGTGAGACAGGATCAAATGAAGAAGGGTACATCATCTACTCCCCTGCCAGACCTATAAGCGAACTGGAGAAGATCCAGATTTGCCTGAACAGCGTATAAAAGCTTCTGTTTTACAATCTTCTCAAAGGTTTTCATGACCAAAGAGGTAAGAGCCACACGTCTAAAATCATTAAGATCCTTGGGACAGTTACTTTTTGGAACAGGAACAATAATGGAATCCTTCCAAACACAAGGTTCCCTTTGAAGTTGGAGAGACAGATTGAACATAAAAGAGAAGATGTCTGCCAACTGGTCTGCACAATTTTTAAGAATACGACCCCCAATACCATCAGGGCCAGGGCTTTTCCTCACACATAAAGGGAGCATAAAGATTGGACTGTGGAGGACTGGAAGAAGGTCATGTGGTCTGATGAGTCCAGATTGACCCTGTTCCAGAGTGATGGGAGCATCAGGGTAAGAAGAGAGGCAGGTGAAGTGATGCACCCATCATGCCTAGTGCCTACTGTACAAGCCTGTGGGGGCAGTGCTGTGATCTGGGTATAGGTCATCAAATGTCAAATTGGCTCTGTCTGTGTTTTCTTGATCAACTGAGAAATATAGAAAAAAATGTATAAAACTTTATATCTGTGGATAGGTAGGAATTTGTTGAAAAGATTTAAGCAGTAAAAGTAAAAATATGTCGACAGCAGTGCATGTTAATAAAACTGTCAATGATGTTTCAGAAATGTCATTCATATTTTATCTGAACAAATGAAAATACTAAATTTGTAATAAAAGTTATAATTAAATGTACTTTATTCAAACACACACACAGCTATGGGGTGAACTACTGAACTAAAAGTGAACTAATGTTAACTAAAACATATAGCCTACAAAATAAACAAATACAACAAAACACAAAAAGTCACCCTTACCTTCCCTGATTGCTTAAAAAATAAACCCATAAAAAGCACTATCAGGTGGTTTAAACAACATCAAATAAAAGGATGATAATGATTAATAATACCGCACCTAATAGTGATTTTTAAGGACCTCAGTAATTGTTTTTTTTTAAATCATTTCCCAAAGTTGAAACATGAGTGTTGGGACAGTAGAGACATTAGAAATACATGAAATATGACAAATACATTAGTTAAATCAGGATGATCACCATACTGTCATTAATGAAACTTGTTTTTTTAACCATCCTCCACAGCTGAATGGCACCCCTTTCCCTGGAGTGATGCCCCCTCTACCTCCAATCTCCGTTGAGAGAAAAATCTTACTTATTTTAACTGGAACATGACAAATGTGTTGTTATTGATCTTTATTGTACTTTATCAATTTCTTTAAGTAAAGTGTCTCATGCTGACTCATGAAGTTTAATCAAGTCTCTCTTTTGTTATTATTTTTACAGTCAAAAAATTATATTATATGTATGTATTATTTACAACACAATAAAAACATACACATATATTCCGAATAAGATACCATCTACCTAACACAACTCCATTATAGTAAAATGTATCTTACTTAATTCATTTTTTCATTGTATATTATCCAATACGAAGCAGTCTAAGGTAAATGCAGAAGGATTTAATGGGATATAACGTAAAATACCTTTAAACACCAGAACTTGATAGCTAACACTGAGAAAATACATGTGTTAGGTCACTCTATGTCAAGAAGAAACTCACCGTTTAGTCGTTTTCTCAATTTTCAGAACAATTTTGCACCATAGAGCCTGAACCCTTTCATGCATAGTGTCCACTACAGTAGACAGACATTTGGAATAAATTTTATACTCTTTATGTTGCATTACCATGTTCAACTACCAGTTGGTGAACTCCCAAACCCTTGTTTTAAGTTTCATGTGAATATTATCTTCACACTTTTTTTTTCTTTTACCATATCGAGAAATTGCATCCAAAATCCAAAACTTGGTATTTAGGACTCACATAATGTTGCATTTAAATTTTGTTGTAATTAAAAATTGAATAGTTTGACTAAACACTAACAATATATACTTCAAATTTTGTTTTTTCATTTATTTACTCTTGATAAATGTTTGCCAAAGACGTGTTCGTGAATCTTTATTAAGTTCAATTACAATGTTGATGTTGATGAAGTGGACAGATGTCAGACTACTTCAAATATAACTCTGAAAAAAATTACCATGATTTTTAACTTGTTTGAAAGTAAAATGAAGCGTTGAAAAAAGTATTCCTTCGCTTTTAGTAATTCATGCAGAGGCGTCCTCGCTCCCGAGACACAGCGTGACCGCGCTTTGAGAGTGCGTGTGTTCAGCTGTGACGTCACCAGAGAGATAGCGACTTTCCTCTGGCTTTTCTGGCCCTTTGAACACTTTCTGACCGATTAAAAGTCAAAGACTTAAAAATATAAAATACTAAGATCAGTAATTGACCGTGTTTAGGGCTGGAGATGTCCTGTCAACAGTTTTACAGCCGTCTCTTTTACTATTGCCGCCTATGGCATAAATGCTTTTTGGGCCCAGTGGGATTTTTCGTTGCAATACCACAAGTGGCCACTGGAAAAAATCGGCGTGCCGCCAGAGGGGCGGTCTGGTATCCAGGTCTCTAAATACATCCATGGGTGGTACAGTATCCTGTTTTTATACAGTAATGCATTCATGGGTGGTACGGTATCCTGTTTTTATAATACATCCATGGGTTGTACAGTATCCTGTTTTTATACAGTAATGCATTCATGGGTGGTACGGTATCCAGGTCTTATAACTTCCATGCCACACACTCAGTCCCTGTTGATTCAGCATGTGCGTCTTGGTCCGTGTGGTTCTGCTGGCTCTGCTGGTGCTTGGCTCCGATGCAGCTCCTGCACACAAGAGATGTATCCTGACAGGAAAGGTCACAAAGGAGGAAATGTATAAGGTAAGGAGCAAAAAAAAAAGAGTAAAGCCTAATGTTCCCACATTTGCATCATGTATTTGGGGTGCCATTTGTAAAGTTGCACATGATAAAATAAAAAGCAACTTTTTGCAACATTTAGCAATAAAATATGTTTAAAAACCTATGTGATTTTTTTATGCTACTTTTTAAACCAGATTTACAGGAATATTTGTGGAATTTGTGATATTTACTTTTCTCATAAAAATATAATGGCTATGATAAATCTAAGTATTAAGTTTAAATGTAGACATTAAATGCTGAATTTAAATGTCAGATATTTAATCTCAATCTTAAATGTAAATGTTAAATATTAAATTTAAATTAAACCTAATTGTTAAATATAAATGTCACGGGTGTAACTAAATATTTAGCTAATATGCAAATTTACTTTGCCCACACCGGAAGTACCAAAATAAAAGCTCATTGACTCTAACGAGTGCTGTCCGCCAGCATGCACCAACTATGGCACAGACAGATCCATCCTGCATGCATATCTGACAACATCTAGAAGGCGTATTGCTGCCCTCCACAGGTCCTTTAGCGCATCAGATTCTATCATACAATCCTGTCAAGTGAAGAAGCTTTACTGTAAGAGGGCTTCTGTCGACTCATGCCGCTCCCAGCTGAGAAGTGACTTGTCACATATGCATGCAGGCAGGGGCAGACTTACCATTAGGCAAAACTAGATGGTTGCCTAGGACCCCAAGTTCCTGAGGGCTCCATAAAACTCCTCGTACACTTATGGTTAATACAGTTATTGCTTATTTGCGCACATTAATAATGTTTTTGATTAAAATCTTTTCGCTAAAATGCCAGGAGAATTCTTATTGTATTAATTTGCTTCAGTCTCCGCTACATTGGATCCAGTCCATCTTACTGCACATGTGCAGAAAGGATCCTGGAAGACAGCAGCAAAACAAAACAAACGCGCGTGACGAGACAAGGCGAGACGAGAAAAGACGAGAAAAGAAGAGACGAGTAAAGAAAAGAAAAAAAAAGATGAAAAGAAACTACCCAATATGAGTAAAAGGGACAGAAGAAGAAGAAACAAGACAAGGACAAAATGGAGAGAAATACAAAGACTGAGAAAAAGACAGGAAGAGAAAAAGAAGAAAGTAAAAAGGGGCAGGAAGAGATGGACAAAAGGTAAAACAAACAATGCATGTGTATTCTGATAAATGTCTGTATCTGTATAATTGAGCTGTTGTTTTGTGTGTTGTATTCTCATTTCAGGGGGCCTCATACCTGCCTTTGCCTTGGGCCCCAAATCTCTTAATTTCGCCTCTGCAAAGTAAATTTGCATATTAGCTAAATATTTAGTTACACCCGTGAATTTTTTATTTTAACATTTTATAATTATATTTAACATTTAGGTTTAATATTAAACATTTACATTTAATATTTAACATTTGCATTTAGATTCAATATTTGACATTTAAATTCAACATTTAATGTCTACGTTGAAATTTAATATTTAGATTCATCATAGCCATTATATTTTTACGAGAAAAGTAAATATCACAAATATTCCTGTAAATCTGGTTTAAAAAGTAACCTAAAAAATCACACAGGCTTTTCAATGCATTTTATTGCTAAATGTTGCAAAAAGTTGCTTTTTATTTTATCATGCGCAACTTTACAATCGGCGCCCCATACATGTAATCTTCTTTTCTTGTAGATGGCGGAGTCACGATGGGTTCTGGTGGAAGCCTTCTCAAATTACACAGAAGGGCTTGAGCAGCTGAGCGCTGCCAGCAGCTCCATCGTGGAGTTGATCCCCAGCAGTGACAAAAAAACCCTCCTGCTCGTAGAGAGGAACATTGTGTAAGGAACCTCAGATGCAGTTTTAAATGACATTAGGTTTTATGTTGTAGTACTTACCAGACAATTGGACTCGAGTCATAGAGACTCGGACTCAAGTCGACTTGAGCTGCTAATGAGACGACTTGGTAAAAACTCAAGACTCGACTTGGACTTGGGAAAAAATGTCTCCAGATTCGACCTAACTTGAGACAACATGATTCAGAAATTGCATACACTCAGGCTTTATATGAAGAGTCAGACAGGAGATATATGCCGCTCTTTTCTTTTAGGTTCATTTTATTGATGCTCCATTCACAGTACACTTGTCCGTCACCTATTATTGTCCCGCAGAGGACACAGTGCTACACACATATGTTCCTGTGTTCCTGCGTACGTGAGGACACATGAAGCCAAGCAAGTGAAACCTGCAACCGTTAGCTAGGTAGCTAACGTTCCTGCCATAGGTCAATAAGGCAAGAACGCTAGCCCAACCTGTGGTCAATATGAAGCTAGCAAAGCTAACTTTAGTAAAGAGGGTGTACATGTGTCGTATGTGTGGGAAGATAAGGTTTCTCTCATCAAGATAGAAATCTGAGTGCTTTTTGGGTGGACTGGGGAACAATGGTGAGGAACTCGACCGTCATAACCTGTGACTTCACTCGACTCGACTTGCCCACAACAGAATAAAACTCGAGACTTGCTTAGGACTCTGATCGGAGGGACTTGGGCAGTTATCTGGTGCTTACCTCTGCCAAGAAGGTCGTGTTTCTGGTTGTGTATGTTTGTCTGTTTGTTAGGAAGATTGGTCAAAAACTACTGGAGAGATTTTCCTGAAATTTTCAGGAGATGTTGGTAAAGGCCCAACTTAAAAATGATCAGATTTTTGTGGTGATCCAGATAACCCCCATTAGTAGGCAATCATTTTAGCTTAATTACTGTCTAACCAGTAATGATATCAACATGATTCTTAGTGCTAGGTGTGGGTTTTTCAGGGTCATGGAGTCATATTATGGTGGTAACTTTAGCATGGAGCTAATGCTTTGCTGCGGGAATTTCTTAACCCTTTAACTACCTGCTCAACTATTTTGCAGAGGTCATCAAAAAACATGCATATTTAATGTTTTCTAAAAAAAAAAAAAAAAAAAAAGAACAAATCAAATCGTTGTTTGAGTAACATTTCAGGGAACAGAGAAAACTACAAAGAAATAACCAGATATTTCCTTGATGTGGGACTTAAAGGTTTGAAAAGTTATCAACGTGATTACATTAAAAATGCACAAATATTTTTGGCAAAATCAATTAGAAAAGGCAGAAATGCTTGTGAATAAAAACAACAAACAAAAATAATTTGAGTTTGGGAACACAGAAAATGTTGGTGATGAATAACAGATTTTTTATGTATATAAATCATATCAGTAAATTGTTAAGTATTTAAAATAATGTTGATAATAACAACTTTTAGCTTTTAAAACCTTTAAATACCAAACAAAGAAACTTTCAGTTATTTTGGTTTTTTTGTAGTTTATTCTATATCCTAAAACATCGACAGAAAAAATGACATGTTTTTGATCACATTAAATAATCCTGAATTTATTGACCTCTGCCGAACAGTTGAGCTGGGAGTTAAAGGGTTAATCTGCCTTTAGAGAGTCAAAAAACAAGACTGGAAAGGTAGCAATGCACCAAGCCTTTATTTTCATAAGATAACATGAGAATAATATAAGTATAATCTCAGAATCAAAAATACTTTATTAATCCCCAAGGGGAAATTGGGTTGTTTAAGTTGCTCAGTAGCAGCTGGAAACATCAGATGAAGACGTTAGAACAGAGAGGAGCATTAATTTAACTGATTAATGGGGCGTCAGTGGCGCAGTTGGATAGTGCGCTTGGTCAGTGATCAGGAGGTTGCAGGTTCAAGCCCAGCTCCGGGCGACACATGGGGTTGTGTCCTTGGGCAAGACACTTACCCCAAGCTCACACTGAATCCTGTGCGGGTCTGGTGCGGCTTCCGCATGTAATCCGTATCATTAAAATCACTGTTGTAGGCTCACATTAGCCCCGCGCGGTTCGAGTCCGGTTGCGGGAGCCGTACGGCACTACGGAAACAATCCTCAAGAAGTCTATTTTTTCCGGACGCCGGAGAGGGTCTGCGTCAAACTGAATGAAATGGGACGAGCTATACAGGAAGTGAAATGCCGGGTGGCATGAAGATATGTTGTTTTTCAAAATAAAATGAGTGTACAAACAAATGTAAGTGGACTCTTCTTTGACCGCACACTTGCGCTTGTAGTAAATGTAAACATAACATCACACCCGGTGACACGAGGTCGCAAAAGTGAGCAGCACAGCATCTCCTTACATGTAGTTCCTGTATATAGGGCTTGTTCTCGCGCGAAGTCCAGACAAGAACGTGAATCCACGTGAGCTTCTACTCCCGTGAGTGCCATTTACGCACCCGACACCGGAGCCAGCCGCAGCCTCTATCTGGAGCTGATGTGATTGGCAGCTTGCGGAAAATCCGCACCGTATCTGGACTGCAACCGTTCTGGAGCCAGTGTGAGTGCGGCGTTAACCCCAAGCTGCTCCCACTGCTGCGTCAGTGGTGTGTACATGGTCATGAAAGGGCGTGAATGTGTTAGAAATACCGATGGATAACTAACATAGAAACTCTGAACTATCAGTGAGTGAATGTGAGAGCGAATGGGTGTGAATGGGTAGGTGTGACCTGCGGTGGAAAGCAGCTTTGAGCTTTGAGTCCAAGACTAGAAAAGCTCAAGTCTGTTTACCATTTGTAACTGAACTAAAATAAAGTAGAATTAAAATAAAATACAACTAAAATGAAATAAATGATAAGAGCATGAAAAAATAAGCAAACAGGTTGCAACATGCAGAGCCTTTAAGCCAGGCATGTCCAAAGTCAGGCCCGGGGGCCAAATGCGGCCCGTGTTCAAATTTTCACTGGCCTGCAGTCTCTGTTATAAAATCAATTACATGTGGCCCTCTTGCACCGTTGACTGCTGTATAAAATACTCGTGTACAAAAAACTATGTTACATTTCACCAGAAGATGGCAGTAGCACTGCGGCCACATCCTTGTGGCACTTGACACCTGACATTTGTCATCATTTCAGCCCATCCCATTTCAAACATGGCCACTGTAGCTAAAAAAAAAAAAGTTGACAGCGAGTGCCGCCAGTTCCAGAACAAGTGGAAATTGGAGTATTTTTTTGCCAAAATATGAAACAACTGTGTCCGCCTAATTTGCCACTAGACTGTAGGTGTTTTCAAGGAATTAAATGTCAAGCAGCACTACCAGACAAAACATGCTAAATACGACAAGCTAACTGTGGACGAACAGGGTGAAAAATTGAAACAACCGGAAGCTTTTTTAACGGCACCTCAGCGCTTTTTCACAAGAGCCCGCGAGTCAAATGAAAATGCCACAAGGGCTAGCTACGAGGTGGCAACGCTGATTGCCAAGCACTGCAAACCTTTCACTGAGGGTGAATTTATTAAAGACTGTGTGCTGAAAATAGTTGAGAAAATTTGTCCTGAGAAGAAGCAAGATTTTGCCAATGTCTGCCTGGCTCGTAACACTGTGGTATGGAGAATTGAAGACATTTCATTAGATGTTAAGAGACAATTAGAGTCAAAAGCTGTATGGTCGGCCCCCGCACATTTTCACCTTCCCAAATCTGGCCCTCATGGCAAAAGTTTGGGCACCCCTGCTTTAAGCAATATCGACTTCCTTATGAAGGAAAATAAGTAACAATTAAGTGGAAATGAGACTCTGAATGAGATGGAGGTGTAGAGTATTAACAATTAACAATAATTACACCAAAGAGGTGACTATTTCTGTGACAGGGAGAGGGGAAAAAAAGCTGTTTTGGCCCACCAGTGTGACATGGTGTGTCATGAACTCAGGGATCATTTCAATGCACAACCTATGCACCATTTGTCCAAGGTCAAATTTACAGAAGGTACAGTTAAAGTAGGGATGTTTTGGGGAATTACATTTGTGTATTTACTTATTAATACCATCAAACGGAGCAAATTCCACAGGCTGCTTGCGCCCTATCTCCTGTGATGGTCAAGATCTCTCCCTCCAGAAAACAGAAGGGTTCACCAGGTCTTTCTTTGGTCTACACAACAGTCAAGCTAACGTTACAATATGTGAGCGACCTTGGTGGACCTTATCTAAGAGTTTTTGTAGTTTACATTGTGTTGTGTGTTTTCCAGGAATAGCCAGTGTCTGACCTACTACACCAACATGACAATTCCTGACCCAGAGGCGTCTAATTACAGCCTCCTCATGGTCGGTCCTGGTGAGTCTCAGATCGTGTTTTTTCATTCATGGTTTCTGCCCAACTCTACTTGACTCCACGTTTTTAGTTGATGTGTTTTTCATCACTGCTTTACATATTAAACACAGGGAGGGTTAACGTATGGACAGGTCACAAGTTACCATGCGGTGAAGATACATGTTCTGTCTTCAGGCCCACTGGTGTCTCGAGCTAACCTTGCGCAGCAGCTGGATCAGCCTTATTCAATCTCTGTCCATGCAAAACTCCAATGAACAACGTTAATGCTTAACCAAAAGCAGCAAATAGAGTCTTTTAGAGAAGGAAGAGGTGTGTGAGAAGAGGAAGACAACAGCAGGGACCGACTGCACTTATAAGAGATTAGCATAAATGCTAACAGCTACAGTATCAGCACTAAAAACTACAAAGAGTCAGGATCTGGACGAAACTCAGCACATATGTATAAAGAGGCTGTAACAACATGTTTTGGGAACATCACAATATTTTGGTTGATATCGATGGGATTTCCTATTTTAAAGTTCAGTGTTCTTCGTAACATTAATCTGGATCAGATCCAGATGAAATTTACCTTGATGATAGGGACAAGGACCCCATGTTATCCTGTGATGTGGAGGCAAATCTGTTAAAAAATGGCAGAGATATGATTTTTTTTCCAATTCAACCCAATGTTGACTTATGGGATTATTTTAAGTTGGGACATTACCGACATCTCCTGAAATTTTCTGCAAATTTTGTTTAGTAGGTTGTGCATAACCTTGTTGTTAATTAAAGAAAAACTTTGGTTTCTACAGCTTTCACATTGTTTGTAGAATGAAGTAGAACAATATACTCACCCAGAAGGCTTTCCTGATCCAAACAGTGCTTCGGGAGACATTTAGATCCAAAATCGAGCGGCGGACATCCGTATAATGGTAGCACACGGGGCATGTATAGCGCCGTTCCTAAAACTGCATTAATCGTCCAAAAACTCATTAGTTTCACCAATATTTCATCATGGTCCGCTTGTCCATAATTGGACGCAGTGTCCAATTATGTTAAAAGATGTGGTTTAACTGAGTAAAGTCTGAACTGAAGCTCCTGATTGTGCTGACTTTTCTTTGTTTAAAAGCATTTTGGATAGATTTGTCTTTTTTCATAATTTTTAGGAGTCCAAGATCTTCATGGGATAGTGACTCCAATTGACGACAATGGAAAAATATATGTTTACAAGAACGGTACCGACAGTGTGGTCATGATTTACTGCGTGGTCTCTGATGGAACACCAGGAAAAATGCTCCTTATCTACAGTAAGACCACCGTGAAAACCCAACAGTGATGTGTGACAGCTGATGTGATGATTTGTTAGGGGTGTGTATCTGCCAACATCTGTACAGATGTGGAAATGTGAAACATTGTCATATTATACAGTGAAACTCTAAAATCAGGGCTGTTGACATGAATATTTTAAACTGTTTATTATTATGAAGTCTTTATTAAAACCAATACATTATATGTATAAAATAAAGTTTCTATTTCAGGATGTTCTTATAATTAACAGTCCCAGAGACATGGATTATTTTGTCCCAGTGAAAAGAATATCTATTATATCTGTAAAAAAAAAAAGGAACAGAGCAGATTTACTGAGTATCTGCTGCCATCCAGAGGCTGAAAGTTGGACTACAATTCAAAATAAATGTCCTAGATATCAATTAAAAATGAATTAACAAAATACATTTTTGTGCCAACTACATTTTTGCCCTGCAAAATATAGTGTTTAGCTTATCTTTTTACACCCATGATTATGATTGATTTTACTTTTTATTTAAATTTATATTCTAAAAACATTAGATTTGTTCTGAAGCAACTCATCATTGCAAAATTTAATTTTTTTCTAAAAGAGACGAAAGAAGGGGAAGTTAAATTGGGTATGAGTCATAATGATAACATTAAATAATGACAATGTGAAAAAAAACATAAAACAAATATTAAAATAGTTATATGACAATACTTCTACGACTACTACAAATAAAATAATTACAATAATAAGTTCAATGTGTGCACACAGGGGTTTAATTAGATTGAATTAATTTGTATCCATTCTTCTGAACATTTGTAAAATGAAAAAAATAGAGAAAAAAATAGATTTATAAAAAAAAGCGTACAAAAATAAGTCAAAAAGCCAGACAATATTATGAAAAGGTGAAAGAAAAGTAACAAATCAGTAAAAAGAAATTTCAGAATGCAATTATAACAAGTTAAAATAAATAAACAGATGAATAAATTTAAATAACAAATAAGAGAGGGGTTTAATATTGTAGGCAAAAGTAATTCAATACATATAAAAAGATTTAAAAAATAGAAAAATAAGAGAGGGGCGTAAATATTGTCATAAGAAATAAAAAAACAATTAATAAATAAGTAAAAGGATGATGAAAAGTATATACAAAGTTTATAAGTAAAATATAAGGGTAGACAAGTAGTAAAAGGAAAAATAAACAAGTAAAATAGATTAATAACGGATCAGAGGAGGTCAATTATGGTTAATGAATAAATACATAAATAAATAAAAGGGCAAAATGATCACATTAAAAAGAGAAAAATGTAAATTAAGTGGGTAAAATAATTAAAAGACTATATAAAAAATACTTTGTAAAAAATCAAAAAATAAAGATTGTGTTTGGAGCAGCATAGTAATCAAACACGTATTTCAAATAAATAAAAAAGCTATTAGATTATGGTATTCTGTCAAGATATCAAGGGCCCTTGTTGATGGTGTTTTTGTTTCGTCCAGGACGGGAGGGGAAACACCAGAACACTGAGGAGCTGACAGCAGCGCAGCCCGCACACGAGAAGATGGCCGAGTGTCTGGGATTCACACTCTCACCACATTTCATCTACGACGGGAGAGCAGGTCAGACGTCCTTCATCAAACAAACAAATAAGAAAATAAATAAATCAATCAGGTGCAAACTCCTCTGACAGAAGAGAAGGTGAGGAGATTCAGAGGCAGAGGAGGAAGTTATGAGAGACGTCAGATGATGGAAAAAACCATTAAGGCTCAAAATCCTATTTGGTTTTAATTTTATTTCTTTTTGTCTTTTTCTGCAGGTTTTTGTGGAGAGGAGAAGAAGGACAATGAAGCCTGATGGGGACAACAAAATAATTTCTGTTTCTGATCTGATTTTATTTCCTTTCAGAACTCACATTAAATAAAACTGGAGTATCTGCATTTGTCTTTTTTGTTTTTACTTCTAACCCTGAAGAAAAGTGTAGCACATAGCAAAGTGTTAAACCCTTAAGGAGAGCGGAACATTATTTTCAACTTTACTCTACGATCTGTCTCTGTATGTGGCCCTGTGATTGGATGGAGGGTAATTATTATGAAATGGTGATATCTGATGTGTTGGTAGTTCTCCTGACCTCATTTCAATAACAATGATACATTTTATTTGTATCGAACTTCTCATTTTTTCAATCTCAAAGTGCTGCAGGGTTGAATAAAATAATTAAAATTAAGAAATTCAATATATTTTTAAAAAGAGTCAAGAGATAAAGATACTTAAAAAGAGGACCTATAAAAGATGTTTAGCAAAATGCTTTTTTAAAGGGTAGATTTACGGTGATATTTTAAAGCATCAGTAAACAAACAAACAAATCTTTAGTCTTTTTTGTGTTTTTGCTTTCTGTGTTTTGTATAATAAGATTTTTTTTTCTTCTTTCCACAATAAAAAATAAATGAATGTGCACTATTGTAAAGTTCAGTTCCAGTTAATTCAGACAATATTTGTCTGAATTAACCACTTTTGTTATGTTAAGTTAACTGGAAAACATCTTTAAGTTTCAGAAATTATTAGGGCTGTCACTTTAGTGCATTAATTAGATTAATTAATTACACCGCAAATTAATGCGTTATAAAACATTTTGATATTGTCCAGCTGGAGGACCCGTACATGGCAGTGGCACGTCACTTATGTCTCTCTAGTCAAACCAAACAAAGCCCAGGTGACAACAGGAATGGCATATTTGAGACTCCGCTTTATTTTATTTTTGAATTTATTTATCTATATTTGTACTGCATTCTTTAATAATACATCAGGCCTAATTGGTTTGCTGGATGTCCTCGACATTTTTCTTATTTTATTTTTTTTATTTATGAAACACACTTAAAGTGTAATTTGAGTTGCCTGATTGAGCTTAGAATTTTCTGAACAAGATGTCCTGACTTAGGTTTTATTTAGTCACCAATAAAAATGTGGATTTACAATCTTCTCTTTTTAGTGTATTAATTTGATTAATCATCCACTACAATTTTATAATATCCTAGAATTCAAATTATTTATTTAAGGACTTTAAGCAGATATGAGATTAATTAGAGTAATTAATTAATTACAAATCCTGTAATTAATTAGATTTTTTTTTTTTAATTGCCTGACAGCACTAATTAGAATACAGACTTTAAACTTGCTATTCATTTATTTTGCTCTAATGTGAGTTCGGATTATATTTACTCTTTTAAATCAATGTCTTTGCCTCATTTTCTGGTCTGGATCGATTCCTAAAAATCAATCCTGTGGTCTATTGTCTCTTTGTCTCGGGGTTTTTAAGTCTCTACCGCCGGGTGTCGCTGTCCAGCTGCTCTACAGCAATGGAGGACACCGCGCGCGTCCGCGTGTCAGGGCGCGTGTCCGAGTGAGAGAGAGAGAGAGAGCATCTGCCTCAGTCACCGGGAGGATGCTGCCGTCTCGGTGCCGCAGACATCCACGGACTCGGAGCTGAACCAGAAGAACCGGGAGGACCAACCGGACAACGAGCACCGAGACACCGCGAGCCCGGGCTGAGCCTCCTCCATCACGGCGTGATCGTCCGGAGAGCCCCGGGGCCGAGGAGGAGGAGGCGGAGGAGGAGGAGGATGAAGAAGAGCAACCCGAGCAGACGGGTGAGAGCGGGAATCCCACCTTTATTATCCATCAGTGGGCTCCTTTTCATCCCTCACTTAATCCCTCATTTATACATTTATGAATTAATTCATCATCTTTATCCAAACAGACCCTGAACAGAGGGGTCTTCACTCTGCCTGAGGGTCCAAAACATCAAAGAAAGTAGAGCAGGACAACCTGGGCTCATAATCAAGACAAAAAAAAATGTTAAATATCCTCTATGTTTGTGTATTTCAATGTAAATGTGCAGAAATGCTGGAATAAAAGGTGAAAAATGTTTTTATTTTCTCATAGTATCCCCCTCGTGCTTCTGCAGATTTATGCAAATCACTGCACATCTGAATAATTATTCTGCTTCAGTGTCACATGTATTTTTATATTGAGCTCTAAAATAGAAGAGGAAAAAGAGTCTGTTTTACTATGTTTAGGACTGAAATACTCATTTACATTTAAAAATATAAACATAAAACCTAATAAATTAAATAATTTACAACAGGGCATCCTGATGGTGACAAAACTCATTACACAGATTATTTGACAGATATTGAGATCATGATTATTACACAGGGCTGATTATGTCTTTAACTTTCTGATAACTTTGAAAAACAAGCTACAAATAAAAAAACTTAAGAAAAAGAAAAATATTAATATATTATGTGATACAGCAGGGGTGGGCAACTGGAGGCTCAGGGGCCACATGTGGCCTTCAAACTTTCACGATGTAGCCGTCAGAATGAAATATTTATAATTTTTTTAAGTATGTGCAAGAAAATCTGACAAAATCTGATGACTACATAGAACAGTAGTTTTCCACCACAGTAGAGCTCTTATTGGCTGTTGTTTTCAGGTTTGTGTAAATCACAGCACATCTGAACATTGTTCTGCCTCATAGTCAGAGATGTATTTGTATTATTTAAAGCTCTAAAATAGAAAAGATCAGAAAGCACACGCAAACCTCAGCCAAGGTAGCTCACATATTGTTGTACATCTATTAGCAATATTTCAATAATACAATAATAACCATATGATTTTTTGACCTTAATAACCCACACCTAGCACCCAGAATCATGTTGATATCATTATTAGTTTGAATGTTATTGAGTAAAAACAACCGTTTACTAATGGCTGTCACCTGGATCACCACCAAAATCAGGTTATTTTTAAATTGGGCCATTACCAACATCTCCTAAAAATTTTAGCAAAATGCGTCTAGTAGTTTTTGTGTAATCTTGCAAATAAACAGTCAAATAAATCTGTGTCAACAAAATTATAACCTCCTTGGCAGTGGTAAAAAAAAAAAGATAAATCTGATTTACCATGTTTAAGACTGAAATGTAATTAAATCAACATTTAAAAATTGGGATGCAGGTTTGATATCGGTATCAGCCGATATTGAAATTTTGGCAAATATTTACCGTGGATATATTGGCCAACCATATCAGCCATGTATCGCCTGGAATATCAGCAAATTATACAAATGTTTAAAATTGATGCACCTTCTCTACACTGCATGGGTACATTTAATGATGCTATGAGGAGTTTCTAAGTAATTACAAAAAAGTACCACTTTTATAATATATGCCTGATCGAAATACACACTTTAAGATGAGTTTTATAGCATCAAAATAGGTTATCTATAAATGCTATTCCTTAACCTTCCGGTCGGGTCGGACAGGGCTGGACTGGCCTGGATACTCAACTTCTGGAACAAGACAATTAAAACTAGAGCAAATTTATATTATTCGGACACGTCTTAGAGCACCGGGCTGTAAGTAGAGATATATAGCCGGCTACAAAACTATGATACTAAGTTTTCCAAAAATTGCTTGTTGTCACACATCAAAAACTACCGCTACGTAACTAGAAAGAGATACATTACCTCGTCGCTTTGCATCCTGTAAGTTGTTGAAAAAAGAAGTTGTAAAGCAATGCAGAGTTCTGAGGAAGGTCTGAGCTGCATTTTTATTAGCATCACAACAAACACACGCTTTGGCTTGGGTCACGTCTCTTTGTGCGTTCCAGTTGTAGTCAGAAGTAGGAATTTCCGAGTTCCGAGTAGGAAACTGCAACTGGAACGTCCCCCAAAGTCGGAATTTCCTACTGGGAACTCGGTGAAACCTCACCACCCCAGAGTTGACAATTAAAGATGGATGCCCCAGTGTGAACAGTTATTTAGCTCCTGTAATAATCAATTTATTTGCTCTTCTGACTGGGGTGTGTCGCTCTAGATCAGCTGTATACATAGTATTGTTAGACTTATATTTACAAAAATGCTGCCATAGTGATAATCACATTCTTCGTACAACAACGCAGGGCGTGCTAACAACAGCTAACAGTAGCCTGGTAGATCGGCATGTTTTTTTCCAGTTTCAACTGGAACACCGATAAGTCGGAGATGATGTCACTCCCAGTTCCGAGGTTACTGGAACGCAGCATTACGGTAATAGATTCTCCTTACAGCATCTTTGACTTAATAATAAAATGTGAGCACAGTGATAGTGCACAGCTCTAATCCTGTAGGTTTGCTGTTGTATTGACAGAATGAACAGGTTCATTAAAGTTCCCACATCATCACTTATTAAAGATTATTAAAGAAGATTAAAGATTAAAGTAACGTTTATTAAGGAATAAAATAAGACATCTGTTTCTAACAAGAACAGACCATCACCATGAGGAGAACAAGTCAATCTTAGTGACATGGAGACTTTAAAAACAATAATATAAACATAATGGCAATAATGAGTTTGGAAATAACTGCAAAAATTAAATATTGTGCATCCCTTTAGGAAAATCTATCAAGATCTGTGATGATGACATAAAAATAGTAATATTTCAAAGTAAGCAGTTTATTATACGTTTTAAATATAAATCTAAGTGGAATATATTTTTTAAATATCTTAAACCTGCACTGAAATGAAGCTGAAGCTGTTTTGGCTTCTGTGCTTAGCTCATCAGATTGATTATGGCTCCTTGTTTTTGAGTTCTAATGAATATAAACATCAATAAGAGGACTTCTTATTACAGCCGAGGATATTTTAATGTGGCCCTCTTGGTGACCAGAGCTGCCCGTCCCTGTGATGCAGTCATTATTAAATCTGTTTATTTTATGATGGCCGGAGGATAAAATTATATTTTAAACTTGCTGCTCAGCAAAGATCCAACCATCCTCTGTGCTAATGTGGAGGCCGATATTAATATTTAAAAATCAAATGTGTTTCACTTGATGCAGAAATTATTCTGATGATTATTTTAATGATTTATGGGCTGCAGATCCTCTGAGATGTTCGTGGTAACACTGCAAACAGATCTGAGCTCTGCAGACACAGAACATTCATCTTTTATTTTTATTTAGTAACGTCCTGATGAGACGTTTGTGACTCAGTCGGGCTGAAGTGAGGTCTGTGGTTTGTTAGATTTAGTTTGAACTCCATCATGAATCAGGACAGTTTTGTCTCCATCAGACATTTTCTGTTCTCATTCGGGAGCCTTAATGACATAAAGACCCAGCGTGTGACTTCAGAACAGAGTTCATTTTGTTAGCTAATTATTTTTGTCATAGTTTTCTTCAACAGCCTTTTTACCCCGATTAAAACTAGACAGTACAAAATAAAAACAAGTTCACATGAACAAAAACTAAATTAACAGTCATTTTCATCAATGAATACAAACTAGACTAAAATGTTTGACTGCCTTATTTGGTCATGTAGAAAGTAGAGAAAAGTTAGGATTATATCCAATCACAGCAGCCTTAGCTTGGTGGTGGTGGGATAGGTTGTGGAGCGATCCAATCAGAGCTGCTCTCTTTATGAACTGATATATTCATGTAGAGCAGGTTCACTGTTTGTTGTCAGTTCTGGTATTGTAACTGAGATGCTCTGCCAGCTAGCCTAAATAAAGGTGACTGCATTTCACACAGGAACATTTGTTAGTTAAAAATGTTATGAGGAGTTTCTAAGTAATTACAAAAAAGTCTCACTTTTAGATATATGCCCGATGGAAATACACACTTTAAGATGAGTTTTATAGCATCTAAATAGGTTATCTATAAATGCTATTCCTCAGCTTCGTGGTCGGGTCAGACAGGGCTGGACTGGCCTGGATACTCAACTTTGGGAACAAGACAATTAAAACTAGAGCAAATTTATATTATTCAGACACGTCTGAGAGCACCGGGCTGTAAGTAGCGATATATAGCTGGCTACAAAACTACAATACGAAGTTTTCCAAAAATTGCTTGTTGTCACACATCAAAACTACTGCTACGAAACTCGAAAGAGAAACATTACCTCGTTGCTTTGCATCCTGTAAGTTGTTGAAACAAGAAGTTGTAAAGCAATGCAGAGTTCTGAGGAAGGTCCGAGCTGCATTCATTAGCATCACAACAAACACACGCTTTGGCTTGGGTCACGTCTTTACAACAGTCGCCACGCGTGCTCATGGGTAGCAGAGTCTTTATATCGGCGGAAATAGATTCTCCTCATAGCACCTTTAATTTACGCTTTTAAACTTTACTAGCATTCAATAAAGGGCTATTAAATGTTTCATTTTATCCAAGAGTAAAACATGACCAGAAATTCAAGGAAACACAAAAATGCTTTTTTTAATCGGCTAATTTTATGGTAGATTTTGTCAATTAAAATGTGGAATTGCATCAACTAAAAGTACCCTAAAATTGGAACAAATGAGATGACTAAATCATGACTAAAACTAAAAGATATTCTGGGCTAAAGACTAATACTAAATTAAAAAGTGCTTCCAAATTGAACACTTCCTCAGACGTGTGTCTATTTCTTCTAAATGAACTTATACTTTGATACTGAAACAATTACAGCTGAAATAGAAAATCAGACAAACAGAGAAGTCCAGCAGCTATGCAGAAAAGCACTGGCTGCATGTAATAATGGTGCAAAAATGATAACAGTCGTGATAATAATAAAATAATAATGTTGATAATATCTGCAAAATAGATGAAAATGGCTTGGATGTAGTGAAGCTGATTTTCTGAAAGAGCAACTACTAACGTAGCTCACAACATTTTACAAGTAGCTTGTCCAGCTCTGCTTGTTGCTTCCACCCATCCATCCATTATCCATTATCACCCTGAACATATCACGAGGCTTCTGTAAATAAAGGTGTGCTCATGTATGAGAGGCCAATAATACTCAAATAGGGATGTAACGGTTACCGGTAAAATGGTAAACCGCGTTAAAATTTCCCACGGTAATTATTACCGTGTCCTGTTAAAATTACCGTTATATCGTGTTTGATTACCACACTGTTTCAACAACTCACGGTGATGCTGCTCTTTACCTGGAAAAGCCTGAACTATGTGTGTCTGCTCCTCGGTGAAGCAGCCGTCTCTCACAGACGGAGGAGCAGTTTGCATTGTTTGGCCTCTGAAAGTCCAGCACCTGGAGCCTTGCTCAGACTCTTACAAGTTTTCACACCCCCCAACTAAAATGTGGGAGTGTTTGTAAAACAGGTTAAATATTTTTTTGGCCATCTCAAAACTTTAAACATGTTCATTTACAATTGTTTATAAAGAGAAACCTGTTTAAAGTAAAAATCAGTTTTTTTGTCTTCTTGTAATTACACACAGTTTAAGCATTTATATCATAATAATGACAAATACTTAACAGAATTGTTTTTTCTAATGTAAAAAGTTTTAAAACATTTACTTAAAGGACATTTCTTGACAGTTATTGACAAAAAAGACAAAACTGACAGAACTGTTTTGGGGGTTAAATGATTTCAAGACTGTAAAAGTACTTTTTGAACATTTTGAGCACACTGCAACAATCCTGCGATAATAATGATAACCGTGGTATGAAATTTTCATACCGTTACATCCCTATGCTCAAATCACAAATTTATACTAGTTTCCAGTGTTATTATTAGGCCTGTGCTCAAAATATCGATACAGCAAAGTATCATCATGCACTCCCTGGGTTTAGTTTATTGATACAGATTCTACTGAATCAATACATCTCAATGTTTTAACAGTTATTGTCAATACACTTTGGGTCATGTTAACAACAGTGTTGGGAAAGTTACTTCAAAAATGTAATGCAGTATTTATTACCCGTTACTGTCATTCCAAAGTAATTAGTTACATCATAATATTACTGTATTTGAACTTTAAGGCATTACACTATTATCACATTACTTTTGAATTACTCTGGTCGAAATAACAGGAGTTATGGATTTGTGATTCTAAATGTGTCTCATTATGCTCAAAAAGCTCATTACACATCCAGTGAAGGTGAAGTGGTGGCTATCTGACTGAGTTCAGCTTAAGGCTAAAAACAGTAGAATATAATAGACACATTGATGTTCATAGCACAATACAGGAAATAATTATGGCAAAAACAGACAAAAGGTCAAATTCTGGTTAATTGTGTTAGAGATACTGTAACTTTAGGCCTAGTGGAGGACTTTTCTCCTCTGCTGATCTCACAGAGTATTTGGTGAATTTGTATTTAAACAAAAGAAAAAACACCACTTCATTTCCGGTTAAATCAAAAATGCATTGTAACTTGCATTACTGGCATTTGTACTGAGTAAAATATTACATTTTTTGGTAACACTTTACTTCAGAACTCCACAAATTTCATCGCACTTATGTAATAATTGGACAATTTTTTAAAAATTTCTTTGAAATTACCCCCGAAATTTCATGAAAATTAGCTCATAACTTATCAATCTGTGGGGTTAAACTTTGGAACAGTCTGCCTGTGGAGCTAAAACAGTGCCTAAATCTGTGCCATTTCAAAAGGAAATACAAAGATGGATTTTTTTATAAAATATAGGACTGAAGACAGGCCTTGATAATCACTGGGTGAAGGCAGGGTAGCTATCTATTGGAGTTTAGCACTTTTTTTTGTTTGTTTGTTTGTTTTTGGGGTTGCATATGCATGAATTTTTACTTACATGTAAAAATTGCATGTGTACATATATGTATTTAAATATGTGTATGTATATGTTCATATATATACAAGGGGACAAGTGTATAAACTATTGACTATTGACTATACTAGCATCTAAAGACATATCTAATATCTAGGCATGTAGCTGATGAATTTAAAGCATTATCATTATTATTATTGGAGGTGACTGGATTCTTTTTGTTATTCAGCAATGGAGAAGGGGTGGAAATTAAAAAGTTTTACTTCATTCCACTCCTTTTTGAAATGTAAAAGAAGTTAAACTGTGAATTTCACAGTTTGGTTGTATTTGTTTTTGGATTGTTTGCTAGACTGCGGAATTTCATTGTAATGATTCTTTTTTTTGTATTTTCCGAAAAATACTCAATTATTATTTTCTTTTACATTTTCAAAATAAATACTCATTCATTCATTCATTCAACTTCTTTAAAAAAATGTCCAAATTTATTGTTCCAAGTCAGAATTGGTAGGTTACTGTTTTTTCCAGGTTTCTTTGAAATTTACTCCAAATTGCAAGGTAAGAAGGTGACGATTAGCAAATCATTTATTTGAAATTAAATCACAACCCCTTTGATTATAGGCCTAATCATAAAGGTATATCATTCATCTCTATTTTGCATGTGACCTCAGTTATGCATATCATCAAACTCGGTACTAAAGAACTTGGTGAAATTAAATAACATATAGCTAACTATCAACTGCTTATTGGGAAATTGAATTATTCACTTAACATTTCAAAGGTGATTATCACAGGAAACAATGAACCCAACTTCTGTATTCAAGAACTAAGCAGCTTTTTATCACCTGCTTCTCTAGAAATAGCAGAAATGTTGGGATACTTCTAAAAACATTTTGTGGTGGGTTGTGATTTAATTTCAAATCAATGATTTGCTAATCGTCACCTTCTTACCTTTCAATTTGGAGTAACTTTCAAAGAAACTGGAAAAAAACAGTAACCGACCAATTCTGACTTGGGACAATAAATTTGGACATTATTTTAAAGAATTTATGGGCTAATTTTCACCAAATTCTCATGAAATTTTGGGGGTCATTTCAAAGAAATAAGAAAAAACTGTCTAATTATTACCTAAGTGCGATGAAATTTGCGGACCTCTAAAATAAAGTGTTACCCATTTTTTGTAACGCCTACTACTACTACTATGTTAAAGTAAAAGGAATGCATTAAAGTAATCACATTACTTTTGTAACACATTACTCCCAACACTTTAACAATGGCACAGTTCAAAGTAGGAGTCAAACTGCACAATGAAGCACATGATCCAAATTTAAACTTAAGTCTTCCATGTTTGAGGACCAGAATTTAAGTTTCTTAAACTGTAGAATCATTTAAAACTCATATTTTTTCCTTTTTCTTCCTGTAATAAAAACAAAACTTGTTGAGAACTACATTAAAAGTGTAGCCAGTGTTCACATTTTACTTGTATAAGGATACGTATCACATCGTGAGGGTGCAGGAAACACCCAGCCTGAGTTAATATCCAAAACACTGAGTATGGATGATCAGGTTTGATGTCTCAGGTCGGCCTGATGTTTCACCGAGCCGTTTGTTGATCAGTGAAATGAAGTCTCGCTCTCTTGAGATTTGTAAAGTCTCGTCTTTGATCGCAGTCATGCAGGAGGTAAAGACTCGGAAACTTAAAAGCTTCTTCATATTTGGACGATCACAGACGAACAGAATCATCAGTGTGGAGCTACACGCAGCCTCAGAGCCCCTGCAGGGTAATCAGCGGCTTCACAAGTAACTTTGAACATGGATAATTAAACAGTTTTCTTCTTCGTTGGTGTTTCCTCTCTGTAGTTGTCTTATAAAAGTAGGTCAGCCTCAGTCTGCTCCTCCTCCTCACCCGTCTGTTACATTTCTGAACTAATCCTCCTCTTCCTCTGTCTGCGTCTCCTTCCTCCTCCTACATCTCCATCTCTTCATCCAGCTGTGGGCTCCACGTCTCCTCCACTTTAACTTTTATCCTGCTGCATGATTTCAGTCTTTTCAACCCTCCAGAACTTTCTTCTTCTCCTTCCTCTTCCCTTGGAGAGTCAGAGTGCCTCCTGATCCCAGACTAAACTCAATTAAAGTGTAAATAAACACCAAAATCATTCGATTTTTCAGATCAAAACTTCAGTAAATGGAGATTTTATGCTTTTTTCAATTATTTAAGGTTCTAATCTTGCAAACTAAAGCATTAAAATCCTTCATATTCTGTTAGAAATTTGCTTTATGACCACTCTGAACAAACCAGTGACACATCTGGATGAAGATCTATAACAGGGATCACCAGCTACATTTGTGTAAGGGGCAGTTTTACTTGCCATACAGGGGCCAGATCTCAAAATAAGTTGGATATAAAAGTATATTTGGGTATAATTCACATAAAATTAGTTGATACTTTGTTTTTCTCCTTACATCAACAGTTTTCTACTTACCTTGCGCAAACGTCTTTCTGATATAACAACACATTGTTGATTAGAAAAGTAACAATTCAAAAAATGTTGTGTTGTGTTACGTGTTTAACTTATTTATATTTTGGAATATTTTAGTTCTTTCTCTTTGGCTTTTAGATCCATCACTGTATTAGCGGGTCAGTCATAAAATTTGGGTGTCATATATTTAATATCAACCCTTTTTTTTTTAAGGTTTTTTTTTGAAGAACAAGTGATGCATTCAAAGTCAAAGTATGTGCACGGTTTGTACAATTATGGGAGCCAAAACAGAAACTTACTGGCTTATTAACCAAATCAGTGAAAAACAAATGACAATTAAAGGAACAGAGTGAGATTTCCCTTAAAAACAAACCAATTCCTTTAAGGGATGGGCAATATATCAGTTAAATCAATTAATTTGAATTATTATCTCTAGAAGATTTAAAATTGAAAACAAGGTTTTTTTTTCATTCACTTACTTCAATTGTAAGTAGTTGCAAAGTTTGAAAAACATATATACTGAAACTTTACAGTTTTCATAATGGTGGCACTGTCAGGTTTTGCACAAGCACTTTTATAGGCTTGCATTTATTTTTTAAAGATGCCTGATTGAAACACACACTTTAAGATGAGTTTTATAACATCAAAATAGGTTATCTATAAATGCTATCCCTTAGCTTCGTGGTCGGGTCGGACAGGGCTGGACTGACCTGGATACTCAACTTCGGGAAAAAGACAATTAAAACTGGAGTAAATTTTTATTATTCAGACACGTCTTAGAGCACCGGGCTGTAAGTAGAGATATATAGTCGGCTACAAAACTACGATACTAAGTTTTCCAAAAATTGCTTGTTGTCACACATCAAAAACTACCGCTACGTAACTAGAAAGAGATACATTACCTCGTCGCTTTGCATCCTGTAAGTTGTTGAAAAAAGAAGCTGTAAATCAATGCAGAGTTCTGGGGAAGGTCCGAGCTGTATTTATTAGCATCACAACAAACACAGCTTCAGTTTGGGTCACGTCTTTGGTGCGTTCCAGTTGTACTCAGAAGTAGGAATTTCCAGGTTCCGAGTAGGAAACTGCAACTGAAACGTCCCCTGAAGTCGGAATTTCCTACTGGGAACTCGGTGAAACCTCGCCACCCCCGAGTTGACAATCAAAGATGGATGCCCCCAGTGTGAACAGTTATTTAGCTCCTGTAATAATCCATTTATTTGCACTTCTGACTGGGGTGTGTCGCTCTAGATCAGCTGTATACATAGTATTGTTAGACTTATATTTACAAAAATGCTGCCATAGTGATAATCACATTCTTCATGTGATATTTGTGAACAACAACACAGGGCGTGCTAACAGCAGCTAACAATAGCCTGGTAGATCAGCATGTTTTTTCCGACTTCAACTGGAACACAGATAAGTCGGTGATGATGTCACTCCCAGTTCTGAGGTTACTGGAACGCAGCATTACAACAGTCGCTGCGCGTGCTCATGGGTAGCAGAGTCTTAATGTCACCGGTAATAGATTCTCCTCACAGTCCCTTTCAATTAGATTAAATATTGATCAGAGAGAAACATGTTAACAAGCTTGAAAATCACTCAGCTTTCAGTGTTTATGTAGGCAAACCTGCCTGCGTTAGAACTATTTAGTCAACATTTTATGACACACACTTTAATTTTGAGAGGGAAATTCTGATTGACTTAGGAGTAAATTTTAAGAGCATAAAGGAAGAACTTGATTTATGTAATTTTTGTGGAGTCTGTGGACTTTTTTTGCTTTGAGATGGAAAAAAAATAGATCAAAACCGTAAATCCAGTTTTGTGGGGAAGATATCGGGGATTTTATTTTTAGTCCATATCACCCAGCCCTATTTTCTTTACTTAAAGTCATGCAGAAAAGCAGTTAAATATTGAATGTGTCTGATTAAACTGACTTACACTAAGGGTTTGGATTATGCCCATGTCTGGAGGATGAATCGTGTCATTGAAGAAGTTTGTTTTTGTCCTGTTTGTGGTTCATTTTTCGTTTTTTTCTCATCTTGTGTTTGTTCACGTGTGTCTTTCTTGAGCGTCTCATGTGTTGTCCATGTCTGCGTGTTTCTTAGTGTTTGATCTGATCTGTTGTTGCGTGTTTACCGTGGTTAACAGCGTGGTCATTTATCCTGTGTTTCAGGGTGCTCAGGACTTGGTCCAGCAGCCGGTCCAACAGCCCGAGAAAGCGGGTTGGATCAGGAAGTTCTGCGGCCGTGGGATCTTCAGGGAGCTTTGGAGGAGCCGATACGTGATCCTGAGAGGAGATCACCTGTTCATCTCTGACAAAGAGGTGAGGATGCAGTTATGTTCATGTACGTTAGAGAGTCTGGGCAAAGAAGGATGACGTGGCAGCTTGGTTTGGATATCACTTGAATTACCTAAGATTCTGTCTCTGGTTCTGCTGATCATTCCACTTCTTGATGGTTGCCTTTTCTGATTGACAAAGTCTTCAGGCTGAAAACATGTTTCTTAAATATATTCTCATTTTCAACCCCACACTTCCTCACAGGTATATTATCTTCCCACTTGTCTCGTCTTCCCTTAGCTCAACTGTTTGGCAGAAGTCAATATAATCAGGACTATCGATAAAATTAAAAAAACTGAGTCATTGTTCTTTTTTGTTGTTTTTTTGTGTTATTTGGATACAGAAAAAACTGGGAACAAACCAAAAAAATGTATATTCTTATATTCTAGTTTGTATTAGAATTATCATAAATATTTTAAATACTGAACCACTTACTGATATGATGATTTATTTATATAAAATCTGCTATTCATCCAAAACAGTATCAACTAGGGCTGGACAATTTTTAATCAGATTTTGATCGTGAATTTAATAAGTCTGAGATGATGTCACTCCCAGTTCCGAGGTTACTCAAACGCAGCATTACGACAGTCGCCGTGCGTGCTCATGGGTAGCAGAGTCTTTATGTCGCTGGAAATAGATTCTCCTCACAGCACCTTTAATAGCAATATCATGAGTTTTAAAAAGACCAGGAGCTTGGGACAACAACAGATCCTCAGTCATATTATAACCAAAGCTGCCTTTAGATAAGCTACTGAACCGTAAACAGCATAATGTTTTTGTGAAATTTGACACAAGCTTAAGTGTTTTTCAATCAATCTATCAAATTTTATTTGCATAGCTCTTTCCATACAGGACTTTGTAATACAAAGTGCTTTACACAGACAAAAGAAAATGAAATAACAATAAGTGAAATAAAAAGCAGAAAATTGCATTATTGCATAAAATGAAAACATAGAAAGGAAATTCTGACAGAAAACAAAATTTATTAAAAAAAAACAAAACTAAACTAAACTAAAGGAAACGCTATCTTGTCTTGAAAATGAGGAAACACATGAGCAAAAACTAAAATGATAGTTAAGTATACTAGAGGGTAAGTTAAGTAAGTAAGTAAATAAATAAAATAATAATATAAAATAACATTTAGATAAATAGTGTGGTAAAATGAGAAAGCGGAACATCAGGTGCATAATAAAATAGCTAAAATAGGATTATAAAAGGAAAAACATTTAACAAAGAATAAAATTCCATTAAAAACCTGAACTGAAATGTAGAAATTAAACAGAATAAAAGGGTTAAAATAAGTTAAAATATAGTGTGAAATAATGATAAATATAATCAGCTAAAAGCCAGATTAAAAAGGTAGGTCTTGAGTTTGCTTGATGGCTCTACTGGGCTCATATGGTAAAAGCAAATGGGATAAACAGGTAGGAGCAAGACAATTAAGAAATGTAAACACCAATAAAAGAAACTTCAAATCTATTCTAAAAGATACAGGAAGCCAATGCAGAGACTTTAAAATCGGCGTAATGTGGGTCCTCTTTCTGGTTTTTAGGTTATTTTTGTCATGAAGTGCTGGAATTTCTCCAGCATTGGGCACCCATGTAATCAAAATAATCGTTCATTTTTTTGCATCAAATTAAAAAACAGTTTTTTATGGACCCTAAACTTCTGTATATTTGCCGTATTGCTCTGTATTCATGTTCAGGCGTCTCTTGATAAGAAAAACACTCTTGAGATGGTTCAGAATCAGACTGAAGGCGACTGAGTGTGAGCCTCGCCGCTCTCCCAGCCAACTGGTGATTTCAGCGTGTTGGACAGGACAGGGAGGATTGTGGGTAATTTCTGGCAGGTCCTTTGGCTGTGAGTTTGAGTTGAGTGTCAGCAGCTGTTTGCTGTCAGAGCTGCTTCACTTTTTATCCTCCTCTGGACGGAGAGAGCCTCGGTCTGCCAAAAAACGATCGACTTGGCCGAGGGGTTCGTCTATTTCCTGGTAGAAAGTGTCTCACTAAACTGAAGGTGGGACACGTTTATCTGACGAGTGCAGATAAGAGAGCGAAGGAATAAAGGATAAAATAATCTAGTCAACAGGCCGAGTGTCTGAAAACCAATAAATGTGTTAAATTTAGAAAGAGCTTTTCATTTCAAGACCCTCAAAAACTAAAACTGTGGTTGCTTGTCCAACATACAATGAAAGACAGAAAAAAGGAAGGAAGGATGGATGAATGGATGGATAGATGGATGAATGGATGGATGGATGGATGGATGGATGGATGCATGGATGATTAAATAGATGAGTATGAACTATGAATATTGATATGGAGATTAAAGGAAGGATGGGTTAAAAAGGGAATGAATTTATAGATAGATATGGATAGATAGCTGGTTGGATGGATGGATGGATGGATGGATGGATGGATGGATGACGTATAGCTTTAAATATTGACAGAATAACAGTGGGAATGATGGATTGATTGATGTGTGTATTCCAGGATGGATGCTTAGCTATGAAGACATATATAAAGATCGAGGGATGGATGGAAAGATAAATAAAAAGATGGATGCATTGATGGAGGTTTGTCTATAAATGCTTATAAAAATAAAGGGAGTGGGGAAGGATGGATGCCTGGATGGATGGATAGCTAAAAATATTTATATTGAGATGGAGGGAAGTATAGGTTAATGGATGGATGAATGGATGGACACCAGGATGGATGGATGGAAGCAACAAAGCTTAATGTGAAGACAGAGGAATAACGGATCAACCAATAGATTAGTGCATGGATGGATAGTTGGATGGATCAATGGATGGATATAGCTATAGAGGGATGGATGGATAGATAAAAAGATGAATGGATAGAAGAATGGATGGATGGATGCCAGGATGGATACCAGGATGGGTGATAGCTACTAAGCTTGAAATGAAGATAAAGGGATGGATGTTGGGAGGAAAGGATTTGTGGATGAATGGATGGATAGATGATTGGATGGATGCCTGGATAGATGGATGAATGGCTTTAGATTCCAATTAAAAAAAAAAAGGATGGATGCATGGACTGATAGATTAATCAGTGTTTGAATACCAGGATGGTGGATGGATGGACCAATGGATTAGAGTATGGATGGATAGATGGATGGACCAATGGATGGATACTAGGGTGGCTATGAAGAAAGATATAGAGATAGAGGGATGGATGGATATATAAAGAATGGATGGATGGATTCCAGGGTGGATACCAGGATGGATGATAGATGGATGCAAAACTTTATATGAAGATAAATTGATGGATGGATGAAAGGAAAGGATTTGTGGACAAATGGATGGATAGATAATTGAATGGATGCCTGGATAGATGGATGAATGGCTTTAGATACCAACTGAAAAACAGAAGGATGGATGGATGGACTGATAGACTAATCGATGGGTGAATACCTGGATGGTGGATGGATGGACCAATGGATTAGTGTATTGATGGATAGATGGATGGATCAATGGGTGGATTCCAGGATGGAGGGATAGATAAAAAGATGAATGGTTGGATGGATGGATGGATGGCTGATAGCTACAAAGCTTGAAGTGAAGATAAAGGGATGGATGTTTAGCAGAAAGGATTTGTGGATGAATGGATGGATAGATGATTGGATGGATGCCTGGATAGATGGATGAATGGCTTTAGATACCAATTTTAAAAAACGAAGGATGGATGGGTGGACTGATAGATTGATCAATGGGTGAATACCAGGATGGTGGATGGATGGGCCGATGGATCAGTGTATGGACGGATAGATGGAAGGCTCAATGGGTGGATTCCAGGATGGATGGATAGATAAAAAGATGAATGGTTGGATGGATGGCTGATAGCTACAAAGCTTGATATGAAGATAAAGGGATGGATGTTTGGAGCAAAGGATTTGTGGACAAATGGATGAATAGATGATTGAATGGATGCCGGGACAGTTGGATGAATGGCTTCAAAAGCCAATTGAAAAACAGAAGGATGGATGTATGGACTGATAGATTGATCAGTGGATGAATACCTGGATGGTGGATGGATGGACCAATGGGTTAGTATATGGATGGATCGATGGATGGATAGATAAAAAGATGAATTGTTGGATGGATGAATAGCTTTAAAGCTTGATATGAAGATAAAGGGATGGATGTTTGGAGGAAAGGATTTGTGGATAAATGGATGAATAGATGATTGAATGGATGCCTGGATAGTTGGACGAATGGCTTTACATACCTGTTGAAAAACAGAAGGATGGATGTATGGACTGATAGATCAATCAGTGGATGGATACCAGGATGGTGGATGAATGGACCAATGGATTTGTGGATGAATTAGTGGATGGATCGAAGGATGAACTCCAGGATGGATGGATAGCTATAAAGACTGATATAGAGCTAGAGGGACGGATGAACAGATGGATTCTGTACGATCGTTATGTCAATCATGACATCAATGACGGGACAATCAGATAATGTGGTATGCGGGACCTACAGCTGTGACATGAAGGACAAACTCCAATGGAGCGTAAATCTATTTTCTAGAGAAGTTTGTCGTGTTGTTTGTTTCTCACGTTCTGCTGAATCTGCTACTGAAGGCGGCTGATTGGGACGAGCACATTTGCTGCAGACTGGAGTTTAGCTAGGTGGATTCGTCTAATTACAGGTATTGAATCAGGAGGACCCAGCTGCACTGCAAGTTTAGATTGGTTTAGCAGAGGAGTGAAATATTTGAAGCTTTGGGGCCTAATGTGGGATGGTTTTTGTCTGCGTTTTATTTTCTCAGTGTCCTTCCTGCTCTTTTGTAAATAATCAAATCCAACATTTCTACTGAGATTAGACGGCAACATGCAGCTGCACCAATCACAGCCCAGCGTGTGTGTGTGTGTGTGTGTTTGTGTGTGTGTGTGTGTGGCTGTGGGCTCAGCTGTGTCAGATGAAGATCTTTGATTCGGCGACACGTGTGGACTGCTCAGCCAGCGGCCCCTCAGTGTGTTAGATAATGTGTGTATGTGTGTGTTATATCAGGTCACACAGCAGAATAAAACCTCTCTCTAAATATATCTCTGCTCTCAGTGCATGTTGTTTTGTATAAAGGCTGCGCGTGACGTCACGGGTCACATGACCTCTCCGTCTGACTCAGCGTTGTTTAAGATGAGTCTGCATCTTCAGGGCTGCAGATAAAAATGACAACGTCCAAAATACAGACACAGCCTCTGAGGTTCATCCTAAACTTAATTTTAAGGATGTTTCTGGATTATTTTCTTCAACTTCCACTTCTTCTTCTTCCTCTCATCACCCTTTCTCTGATTACCTCTACCAAAGAGGTTGTGTTTTAGCCAGCATGTGTTTGTCTGTTTGATAGCAAGAAACACAAAAACTACTGCTGAATTTTCAGGAGATGTTAGATAAGACAAAGATAAGATAAGACAAACCTTTATTAGTCCCACAGGGGGAAATTTCAGATGTTGATAAAGGCCCAACTTCAAACGATTTGATTTTGGTGCCTGGTACAAACTCTCTTAACTTTTGATTTATAAAAGTGCACATCCTTTTTTAAAAAAAATGGAACTATTTTTACTATTTTTTAAAAGTAATTCAGCTTTATTTATATGTCATTATTATATCATTGTTGTTGTATTATTGTTTCATTATTATGCTCCATTTTATATTGTTCCTTTTATGGATATACATATTTGTGTGTGGTGTTGTGATGTAACAGCTATGCCTGTCATTTGTTTGTACTTTGCTATACTGTCTGGTCGTTAGTAGAGATGTTCCAGGGCCATTTTATCCCTCTCAGTACCGATACTTGTGCTGTGGGTATTGGCCGAAACCAAGTTCCGATCCGTCACAGTATGTTATCAAAAATATATCATTGCAACCCTGCCTGACTGTGATAGGATTATCATTGTGGTAAGGCCTGACTCAGGTTAAACTCTTTGTAAAACATGAATATATGCAGCAATGATGCAGCATGATTGTGCTAGTTAGCTTAGCTCCAAGCCTTGCGTCAACCGACTCTGACACACGTGTGTCTGTGTCACATGATCAATTCTTCCAGGTCTCTGCAGGTTGCAGCACAGCGCTACTTTTTTAAGAGTGATGAAGAAGAACTATGCCAGAGTTTAACGGTGCTAAACAGTAAATAGATTATTAATTTAATAAATTACGTGGTATCAGATGGTGCCTGAACTCCAGTAGTTGCTGATACTGATGCCAGCAATTTCGACAGAATTGGAGCAATTTCTGATACTGGTATCAGAATCAGAACAACTCTAGTAATTAGGAGGGGGAATAGTTGTAGTTGTGTTAAAGCTTCAGAATTTCATGCTGTCCTGAAAAGTATCGAGAGGTGATTTACAGAATTGTGGTCTCCTATTTAAATATTTGCCGAAGGAATGGTCAGAATTGACGTTGTAGGTCAAAAAACTATAGAATGGCCAAACACTTTTAGAATAACCTAAAAGATTATTTTTTATCTTTTACTCTTCTTTTATATATATATATATTTATATTTATATATATATTTGTCCTCTTACTGTCTTCTCTTTTTCTCTTTAAAGGAAAACTCCGACTATTTTGGACCCATGCCCTTTCCCTGTCATTGACAAAGTGAGACAAGCTCAAAAATACCTTTTTTGTGTCTCTGCGTCCAGTGGCTGGCTCCCAGCACTCTTTTTTCAACTAAAATAACGTTTTGATACACACACAGACCTGCGCATGCGCAGTGTTCAGTCCCGCTGCTACTTCCGGTCCACGGAGCACTGCGCATGCGCAGGTCTGTGTGTGTATCAAAACGTTGTTATAACGGATTGAAAAAGATAACACGTCTTTTAAAATGTTTTATAACCATTCAGATTTACTTCATGTGCTAATAAGCCATCCCATGGACCACTGTAAGGAGTATTTTGTCCACACTGTAAGGAGATGGTCTCACTTTCGCTGGGTCCGTTGCTACTGTCGTCAATCAACAGAGCAGCGCAAGATGCGCAGGTCTGTGTGTGTATCAAAACGTTATTCTAACAGATTGAAAAAAAAAAACCACGTCTTTTAAAATGTTTTATAACCATTCGGATTTACTTTAGGTGCTAATACGCCCTCCACAGGACCACTGCAAGGAGTATTTTGTCCACTTTCGTCAGTCCGGCTCTGACTCCTATTCACTTCCAGCCATTGAGCTAAGCTACCTACGATGCTAACAGCTGGGAGCCAGCCACTGGACGCAGAGACACAAAAAAGGTATTTTTGAGCTTGTCTCACTTTGTCAATGACAGGGAAAGGGCGTGGGTCCAAAATCGTCGGAGTATTCCTTTAAATGTGTCTGCACTTTGATGAATGAACTTAATGAACACTATGTTTATGTATTATTTATGTTCATCAAATATACTATTGTTTAAGGATATGTATTTAGTGTGGTACAGCTTTTCTCTTTTGGTCAAAGCCAATATAAAAGAAAACTGTATATATACACTGTTAAGCTGAGCGATTCAAATATTGCCAAGTGGATGGACGGATGGCAGGGTTTTCACTTCTATTCTTTTTTTCCTTTTCCTTTTTATGGTGTTGTTGTTGGTGGTGTTGTTGGTGTTCTTGGTGTTGTTGGTGTTGTTGGTGTTGTTGTTGGTGTTGTTGCTGTTGGTGTTGTTGGTGTTGTTGTTGTTGTTGTTGGTGGTGGTGGTGTTGTTGTTGTTGCTGTTGTTGGTGTTGTTGTTGGTGTTGTTGTTGGTGTTGTTGTTTGTGTTGTTGGTGTTGTTGTTATTGCTGTTGGTGTTGTTGTTTGTGTTGGTGGTGTTGTTGTTGGTGTTGTTGCTGTCGGTGTTTTTAGTGTTGTTGTTGTTGTTATTGGTGTTCTTGTTGGCGTTGTTGGTGTTGTTGGTGTTGGTGTTGTTTGTGTTGTTGTTGGTGTTGTTGGTGTTGCTGTCGCTGTTGTTGGTGTTGTTGTTGTCGTTGTTGGTGTTGTTGTTATTGGTGTTGGTGTTGGTGTTGTTGTTGTTGTTGGTGGTGGTGGTCTGTTTTTTCAAATAAGGCTCCACATAATGATGGCAAATTGTGTTGTGTGATTGTAAATATTGTAAAATATTCAATAAATTTTCTTGAAAAAAAAAAATCACAATTTTTTAATAAAATGTGTTATAAAAAAAAGAAAAAGTGCACATTCTGCAATTCAGGATTATGGTGTTGTTGTTGTTGTTGTTGGTGTTGTTATTGTTGTTGTTGGTGATGGTGGTGGTCTGTTTTTTTCAAATAAGGCTCCACATAATGATGGTAAATTGTGTTGTGTGTTTGTAAATATTGTAAAATATTCAGTAAATTTTCTTGGGAAAAAAATCCAAATTTAATAAAATGTGTTATAAAAAAAGAAAAAGTGCACATTCTGCAATTTTACAGCAACTATGTGGGATATTTATTTATGGTTCATTAGGATGGCTAGAATATCATCTGTAAATATCTGAAAATTTTCATGGTCTACAAAAACTTCAATCACCTTTTTAGGCAAATATCTGCCGACATTGTTCAGATAATTTCTTTTTGTAATCTCCGGCAAGTAGTTTAGGTTTTTGCCAGCACTTGTTTGCTTGTTGGGAAGATTACAGAAAAACTACTGGACAGATGTTCCTGAAATTTTCAGGAAATGTTGGTAATGGTCCAACTTAGAAATGATTAGATTTTGGTGGTGATCCAGATCAATCACTGTCTAACTAGTAATGATATCAATATGATTCTGAGTGCTAAGTGTGGGTTTTCCGTCAGTTAATCATATTGTGATGGTAATTACCTTATTGTGAACTATTGCTTATAGATGTAACAGCAATATGTGAGTTAACTTGGCTTAGTGCTTTCTAGAAGCTCAGTGTGTAGTTGATGCTGTGCTACCTGTTGGTTTATTACGCAGTACACAGCGTGCTCAGTCTGTCAGTACATCTTTTGACTCAGTCCCTGAATGCATCACAGAGTCCAGGTGTAGCCCAGTGGTGCGTTCAGGTGCTGCAGGTGCATGTAGGAGTGCTGAGTGTCGGTCTGCAGTGAACAGTATATTTATATAACGGGAGGTTATGTAAGCTAGCACACAGAGAGGACTCTGAGAGGCTGAGTCAGACTCTTTTTATGTCTGAGGCTGTAAACTCTGAAAAATCAGCCCTGATGAAAAAGCAGGACGCTTCAGAGGATGTGATTTATTCATCATGGTGCAGCTCTGTGGAGTAAGAGCTGCTCCATGACAAGGTTTTATCAGCTCTGAATCAGACTTTTATTTATCTGCAGCTGATCATTCAGATTTAAACATCAGCGTCTCATCACCGTTAAATTCTTTAATCATGTTTTTCATGTCGGAGCTTTGTCTTCTCTCAGTCCTCTGCTTTGCTTTTTCACTTCACTGAGTTTCAGAGGCAGAAAATAAACTCCACGTTTCTTTTTTAAGTCTTTTACCGGAGGACAAGTGAATGGAGCAGAAGAATAATGAGTCATGTTAGACCACGAGTGTGTGTGTGTGTGTTTCATGTAATTATGAGTTTTTTTTCCATCATCAGTCGTCTTGTTTCTGTTCTTCAGCAGAACGTTGACCCAGAATGCTTTGGTTCAGCCTGAGGGGAACCTGAGTGTGTGTTTTCCTGTGAGTCTTTTATGCAGAAACATCATGCTCAGAGTATTTCTCCTAAGTCCCAAGCACAGTGATTTAGATGTTCATTGTGGTGCAGGATACGTCTTTAACAGACTGATTTGTTATTGATGTGTTTGTTAAATCTCAGCCATCTTACAGCCTTCAGGAGGACAGGTAAATAAGAAAATCTTCAGCATTCAAAACTGTGAAGGGACACGGCAACATTTTGTTTTTGTGTCTTCCCACAATCCTGAGTCTATGACAAGCAGATAGACACCATTCTTTCATCTGTGCGTGCAGTTATAAGGAAGAGACGGGGAGACCTCAGCTATCACAAATTAGCTTAGCTCAAACACTGGGATTTAATGGGTAGCGTTAGCCTGCCTCTGCCTACAGTTGTCAGAAACACTCTTTAGCAACTCTATAAATGGTCCTGTGAGCTTATTGCCTTTCCCCTCATCCTCTCTTACAAAGTTAGCCATACATCTTAGTACTGATCTTCTTCTCATGAGACGACACTTTGTTCTGTTGACCTACTTAGAAGCACGTCTGCAGTGGTTTGCACATTCACCATGCGGTTTAGTTCTGTATGTATTTGTTTCTAAAATTACCTGAAGTGCTGATCTTAGTCCAAAAAAAGTGTCACAACAAGCACACAGGACTGCTGAGGAGTTTATCTGATGACTGTAGGTAAGGGCAGGTTAGCACTACCCATTGACTCGTCGTGTTTAAACTAGGCTAATTAGCGGTGGGCGAGCTCTGTCCATCTCTTTCTTGTTACTGCACCCACAGTTGAATAAATGGTGTCACTTTCTCTAAATATTAAAAATGATTGACTTCTGTGAGATCTGCTAATGGAATGATCGTCTCGGTTATCTGCAGATGATAGCTTAAAAAGCTGACTATTGTTATAACAGCAGAAAGTTTGAATGTGCCGTATCACTTCATCCTATCATACCTGAAAAAAACAAATACCAACACTACAAACCTCTTCTAGAACTGATGCTTAAGCTCCATTTCTGACATGCTTTGGTGAGTCTGTTCTACCAAGTGGCTCATGTTCTATTCTTCAGTTCATGGCAGTAGTGCCCGCCTGCTGTAAGGTTATGGTTCTTTGTAGGGCTAAGAGGCAGGGCTACACAGTCCTCAAAACAAACACAGACTGGGACCTCACTTGAAACGAAGGGGTGAGAATTTCCCATGATACACTGCGCCCACTGAGAGTCAGAGCAGAGGCCGAAGGAAACGCTGTATTAAACTATTTATTCTGTCATCAAGTTAATATTAATCATGTTTTGAATTGTTGGTTGTATTTTAAAATTTCTTGTTATAACAAGCTAGCTTTAGCAGCTGTAGCTACGGCTGTTGTATCATCTGCTAAGGGGAAGAATTGGGATTCACCCTAAAGCTGTGGCCCTTTTCATGTCTTTAAACAGTGTAGAGTTTTTTAGTGGGCGGGGCTTAGCTGGGGCCAAAACGAACAGTGATGGTGGCTGACTAGGGCAAAAAGCCTACAGTGGCTTGAGTTAGTTTAATAAGAGGAGAACAGCTTAAAAACAGAAAAGATAAGCTCACCATATCTGTGTGGACGAAACGTCTATATGTAAAGTGTAGAACCACTGTGCTGGCCTGTGGTGGAAATTAATGTTTGCTCTCAGTTTTGTTATGGTTTTCCTCCTGTTGTTTACATCAGCCTGGCCCCACTGACCCCTGATGCAGTCTGAAGCCTGAACTCTGCTGTCTGTGTTTGTGCCGCTCAGGACGATCATTGATCTAATCTGCTGTGATATCGACTCGTGCTGAACACCAGCAGCTCCTGCACGTGACAAACACACACACGCTGACCTTTGTGACCTCTTTACTGTGAGCACAGAGGTGGATACATACAGAGATGGATGGAGCTGTTTATTGATACTAATCCGTATGTGTGTTTGTGACCTTTAGCCGTCAGAGGGTCAGATTAAAGGGACAGTGCATGTTTTAAAAAGCCTCATCATCACGTGCCTTGCAGTAAAATACTCACTCACAGAGCTCTAAGTGCAGATTATTATTATTTTGTGTCCTATTAAACTGAAGCTCGTCAGTCTGTCAGAGAGCTGCGCTTCAGCTCTCAGCTCTCCGTGGATTAAAGTGTAACGAGGTGAAATCGTCTCTGATGAATGAAACATGGAAAGCAAACGCAGCGAACGACTCGACTCGAGCAAAAGTCTTTTTATTTAAATGCTCTCCGTCTTCTGACTCTTTTATTTAAACTGCTGCTTCATGACTCGTCTGTCTGCAGAGCGGTTAACGAAATGCACTCCTCTGCTCATCAGCTCTTTGATTTCAGACCTAACTTGATCAGAAATCTTAATTTAATAGAACTGCACATCTGACTGTAACCACTGTTTTAATGGGGTGTGTATGAACAAGTGTCTGAGCATATGAAACAGGGAAAAAAAGATAGATGGTAAAGAATTTGTAGGAGGATAGTGGATATATTTTTAAGGTCCCCTGTCCCAAGAAATCATCTTTCTTTCTTTTTAATGTTGTTAGAAGGTAAGCAGTGGTACACAGCACCTTTACCAAGCTCTCACTTCACTGGGAAATGCTCTACACCACTGGTTCTCAACTGGTCTGGCTTTGGCCACCCACCATCACTCCTAAATGACAAACTATGAGCCAAATTGGGATCTCATATTTACCTCTGCCAAGGAGGTAATGTTATTGGTGGCATCTGTTTGTGTTGTTATTTGTTTGGTTATCTGTTAGCAACATAACTCAAAAAGTTATGAACAGATTTCGATGAAATTTTCAGGAAATGACCAGATTGGGACAAGGGACACAGGTTCAGATTTTGGGAGTGATCCAGATTTGTGATTTCGGGGTGGGTAGAAATATCAATTCATCAATGCATTGCAACATTTCCCCTCCCAGCAGTAGTTGGTGAGGCTGTGCTAGTAGTTGGTGAAGCTGTGCTAGTAGTGGGTGAGGCAGTGGATATTGTTGGTGAGGCTGTGGATGTAGTTGGTGAGGCTGTGCTAGTAGTTGGTGAAGCTTTGCTAGTAGTGGGTGACGCAGTGGACGTTGTTGGTGCGGCAGTAGATGTAGTTGGTGAGGCTGTGCTAGTAGTTGGTAAAGCTGTCAATGTTGGTCGGGCATTTGATGTTGTTGGTGAGGCTGTGCTAGTAGTTGGAGAAAATGTGCTAGTAGTGGGTGAGGCTGTGGATGTTGTTGGTGAGGCTGTAGATTTCATTAGTGAGGCTGTGCTAGTAGTTGGTGAAGCTGTGGATGTTGTTGGTGAGGCTGTACTAGTAGTTGGTGAGACAGTGCTAGTAGTTGGTGAGGCTGTGGATGTTGGTGAGGCTGTGCTAGTAGTGGGTGAAGCTGTGCTAGTAGTGGGTGAGGCTGTGGATATCATTGGTGAGGCTGTGCTAGTAGTTGGTGAAGCTTTGCTAGTAGTGGGTGACGCAGTGGACGTTGTTGGTGCGGCAGTAGATGTAGTTGGTGAGGCTGTGCTAGTAGTTGGTAAAGCTGTCAATGTTGGTCGGGCATTTGATGTTGTTGGTGAGGCTGTGCTAGTAGTTGGAGAAGCTGTGCTAGTAGTGGGTGAGGCTGTGGATGTTGTTGGTGAGGCTGTAGATTTCATTAGTGAGGCTGTGCTAGTAGTTGGTGGCGCTGTGCTAGTAGTTGGTGAAGCTGTGGATGTTGTTGGTGAGGCTGTGCTAGTAGTTGGTGAGACAGTGCTAGTAGTTGGTGAAGCTGTGGATGTTGTTGGTGAGGCTGTGGATGTTGTTGGTGAGGCTGTGCTAGTAGTTGGTGAGGCTGTGCTAGTAGTTGGTGAAGCTGTCAATGTTGGTCGGGCATTTGATGTTGTTGGTGAGGCTGTGCTAGTAGTTGGAGAAAATGTGCTAGTAGTGGGTGAGGCTGTGGATGTTGTTGGTGAGGCTGTAGATTTCATTAGTGAGGCTGTGCTAGTAGTTGGTGAAGCTGTGGATGTTGTTGGTGAGGCTGTGCTAGTAGTTGGTGAGACAGTGCTAGTAGTTGGTGAGGCTGTGCTAGTAGTGGGTGAAGCTGTGCTAGTAGTGGGTGAGGCTGTGGATATCATTGGTGAGGCTGTGCTAGTAGTTGGTGAAGCTTTGCTAGTAGTTGGTGAAGCTGTGGATGTTGTTGGTGTGGCTGTTCCGATAGTTAGCGAAGCTGTGGATGTTGTTGGTGAGGCTGTGCTAGTAGTTAGCCAAGCTGTGGATGTTGTTGGTGAGGCTGTGCTAGTAGTTGGTGAAACTGTGCTAGTAGTGGATGAGGCTGTGGATGTTGTTGGAGAGGCTGTGCTTGTAGTTGGTGAAGCTGTACTGGTAGTTGGTGAAGCTGTGGATGTTGTTGGTGAGGCTGTGCTAGTAGTTAGCCAAGCTGTGGATGTTGTTGGTGAGGCTGTGCTAGTAGTTGGTGAAGCTGTGCTCGTAGTGGACGAGGCAGCGGATGTTGCTGGAGAGGCTGTGCTTGTAGTTGGTGAAGCTGTGCTGGTAGCTGGTGAGAAGCTGTGGATTTTGCAGCTAACCTATTGGCACCGGGGGAGGTGCGACAGGCAGCAATGCCTTGGCAGGAGATTCCACCTTCCATTTAACTGATCGAGCAAATCTCCTGAATTGATTTACCTCCTGGCCAGTGGGGGCGCTCTGCAATTTTTCAGTGTTAATACAGAGAGCCAAACTTGAGAGTGATTAAATGGCAGTTTAACTGTATTTTCTGCATTAATAATGTAAAATATTAAACACAATAGCATTACTATTATGCTAGAGTGTTTTGATTTCATTCTTTTGCTGTATTTTCTATTTTTTGCCATATTTCTGATGTATTTACCTGTGTTTCATTGTTGTTATTTGCCATTTATCGTCTTTTTTTATCATAGTTTGGTTTTAATGGATTCCATAAATTGTAATTTTAGAAATATTGGAGAAGGAAATGTCGAGCTTCAGCTGAACAGGAATTGCTCAGGGACTTCGATCAGTAAAAAAAAAATGTCTTGACCTGGTCTAATATAACAGACTGTAACAATGAGACTAAACGCTGTAGGTGAACAAAAATGTTTGAATTTATGTAAAGTGGGTAAAGTTAATTTTGGTCTTCTCAGGAAATTTCTCCATGTACATTTACAATTGTTCATGAAGAGAATGCTGTCAAAAATTTAAAAACATTTTTATTCTTTTCTTGTAATTACACACTGTTTTAAGTATTTATAATATAATAATGACAAATACTTGCAAGAATTGTTTACTTTTATTCCTCGTGAAAAAGGGTTAAAAAAGACAATCTCTGATGCATTTATTGACTAAAAAGACCAGGTGGACATTTAATATTACAGTGTTATCTGTCATATTTTCACTTTTCTAATCCATATGCACAAATATGTTATTACTGTGTAAATTTTATTTTCAGATGTTGGCTCAAAAATATGCGATGACATACCACATATGTTCACATTGGCATCCAAATAATGTGATTATGTATCTATGAGGATATTTGAAATTTCCAGAAGAACAGAAACCCCACACTGATATATTAGAGGGTGAAGCTGCAGCTCCTGTGGCCTGTGAGAGGAGATAACTGTTGTAACAGAGTCTGATTAGAGTGACGTACCTGCTGATTTTGGTTAATGATGTCTTTTTTTACAGTACAGGTAAATCTGTCCGCTGATGTTTCACACGCACCAGATATTTGATCTGCCTCTGAGTTTGTGCCTTTAACCTGATCACGTCAAACAGCAGCTGTGACCTCTGAGAGCGAGGAGAGTGAAGATGTGTCACTCTGATTATTCCTGTCAGAGCAGATGTCAAAGATCATCTATGACGGACGGAGTCTCACTCTGAGCCCGTCACAACAGGGTCCTGCTCTCTGATTGGCTGTCAAGATGTGTTAAAATCAAACTCTTCTCAGGTGGATAGTCTAAGAGTCTACCTGAGAAGGTCCTAGAACAACAAAGAACACCTTCCTCATCTATTTTTAGTAAAGGCCTCTAATTTGGAGGCTCCTGGAGGCTCCTCACTGACCTTCACTCCCCCTCAAGCTCTCAAATCACAGCGTGAAACATTCAGTGTTCTGTCAAGGCCTCAGTTCTTGTACCTTGATTTTAAACTCATGTAAATAAGCCATGTTCTGTCCCGTGTAAAGATAAAAATTATGTCAATAAATGCACGTTTTCCTGTGTTTGCAGGTGAAAGATGAGAGGAAGGCTCAGGAGGTGTTCGACCTGGCTGACTATGAGCGTTCAGAGGAGCTGAGGAAAGCAAAGAGTCGCAGCAAGAAGAATCACAGCCGCTTCACGCTGCTACGCTGCAGACAGCCCGGAAAAAATGTGAGTCCAGTTAAACACAAAATCCACAGAGAGGGATTTCTTTCACCATGTCGGCCTTAAGGGCTGATTAGGGGTCTCATTCAGGTGGAATAACTGTCTTATATTTACTGGAAAAGGTCTCACAAACATGGCTCAGATCATGGACTGTACTGTATTTTCTGGACTGTAAGTTGCATGTACTTAGTGCTCTGATAGAGCGGTGGATGCCTTGTATGAAGCGGTAACACCAAGAAGGCCCACTGTGTCCTTTCTGTTGCCATAGCTGTTAACCACTACATCCACCAAAGTGATGGATGAATGGAAGAATTAGAGATTGGGTTTGCAATGAATGGATGACAGATTGATAGTTGGTAGAGTGATGGAAGGATGAAAAGTGGATTGAGATAGTGATGGATAACCGATGACCGATGGATGTAGAGATAGACAGATGGGTGGAAGGAGAGAGGGTTGGATGGATGGATGTCTGGATGGAGAACGGATGGACTGATGTTTGGTAATATGGTTGAATGGATGGTTGGATTGATAAATGGCAAATAGATTAAAGACAGAGTTTATTTGCACAAATGGATGATGTATGGATAATTGATGGAGTGTTGGATGGACAGATGGATAAACTGATGGATGGATTTACAAAGTGATGGATTGATTGAAAATAGGATGGATGATAGATGAAGCGTTTGTTGGTAAATAGACAGATTGATACAGTGATGGAAAAAATGATGGTTGGATGAATAAATAGATGGAAGAATGGATAGATAGATGAAAACGGTTTTGATGGATGGATAAACAGAAGAAAGAACAGATGGATGGATGGGTAGAAAGATGGTTGAATGGATGGATTATTGGATGAAGCACTGATAACCAATGAAACAATGAATGGATAAATAGATACAGTAGATGGATGGATGAAGATTTTAATGAATGGATAGAAAGATGATTGATGGATGGAATAGATGGATGAATAAATGGATGGATGGAGACATGGATGGATGGCTTTACAAAGTGATGGATGGATGGAAGAATTAGAGATTGGGTTTGCAATGAATGGATGACAGATTGATGGTTGATAGAGTGATGGAAGGATGAAAAATGGATTCAGATATGATGTATAACTGGGTGACCGATGGATGTAGAGATGAACAGATGCATTGATGAAAGGAGAGAGGGTTGGATGGATGGATGGTTGGATGGAGAAATAATAGGATGGACTGATGTTTGGTAGTGTGGTTGAGTGGGTGATGGGATTGATAAATAGATGGATAAAAAGATTGAAGACAGAATATATTTACACAAATGGATGATGTATGGATAATTGATGGAGTGTTGGATGGACAGATGGATAAACGGATGGATGGATGGATGATTAATGGAGTAATGATGGATGAACAGATTGAAGAATGGGCAGATAAATGAAGAGATGGATGAAGATTTGAATGAATGGATATAGAGTTGGATCGATGGAAAAATAATGGATTGAGTTTTGCACAGTTGGATAATAATGGAGGGATGGATGAATAAATGGATGGATTAACAAATTGATGGATGGATGGATGGATGGATGGAAGAATTAGGAATTTGGTTTGCAATGAATGGATGACAGATTGATGATTGGTAGGTTGATGGATGAATGAAAAATCGATACATTGTAATTTTCTGTATTTTTGATCATTGTGCAAACATCAGGTTAATTCCTGTTTGACTAAATGTTGTTTTTTATACTTCAAACTGTGTTTTTAAAACATATTTAACAGAGGTTGATGTTTGCAGGTGATTAAAACTGCAGGTTTTGCTCATAAACTCATTGTTAGTGAACACATTTAAAATGTTTGATAAAAGTTAAAGAACATTTTTTAAAATAAATCCTCTTAAAGGAAACACAAATGTCTGAACCAGACGTCCTCGTCCACCTCTCGGTGGTTCAGACATTTGGAGTCTTTGAACGCTTCTGTCTTTATTCGTCCTCGTCCTCGTCTCTCGTGTCCGTCCTCTGAGCTCACAGATTATTCTGCCCCGCCTGACTCACACCGCCATCCCATTGGTGGATTTACTCCCACGTCTGCTCCCTGATTGGTGGATCAGAGTTTGGATCGCACGCCCACTCGGCCCCGGCCCCTGCGGTTGGTGGAGCCGTGTTTTTTTTTTCCTCCGTTGAAAAGGTTTAATCCTCTGAATCCCATTAGTCTGTCAGAGGACGAGTTAGAGCAGAATAATCCCTGCAGAGTCCAAACATTTCCACTTTTCTCTCTGACTCGCTTCCCTTCCGACGCAAAGTATAAAAGGAAGACAAGAGGGGAGTCGAATGAGTCAAGTGATTCTTAATTCTCTGATTTCATTTGCTTTATAAATAAATGATGAATGCAGCAGACTCTGTCTAAAGCTGAAAGAGGGCCTGCTGATGTTCAAGGGTTTAGACTAAAGCAGTTCTTACTGTGTGTTTGTTTTCTGCAATGAAGCTGGAGTAATAAAATAAACAGAGCGACAGGAATCAGTGGAATTATTGTAATTTACTCAAGAAGATTAAGAGTTTGAGTTTCTCTTTGCCCTCGGTTCAAGTTCTGAAATAAATACTTTGAAATGTAAAACTGGTGTTTATTGTAGCTCTGTTCAAAAAGACATGAAACAGAGTCTGAATAGAGGGGTTTTGTGGTAAAAGCCAAAAGACAAAAATGGTTTGACTCCAGTTTCCATTAAAAGAAAAATAATAAAATAATGAGAAACAAAAAAGTCAGGGGTCTAGTTTTCTTAAGTCCAGATGAAAGAGAGAAATTGAATGACAAAATATATAACATTCCTACACTTAAAGGGACTGTGAGGAGTTTCTAAGTAATTACAAAAAAGTCTCACTTTTAGATATATGCCTGATCGAAATACACACTTTAAGATGAGTTTTATAGCATCAAAATAGGTTATCTATAAATGCTATTCCTTAGCTTCATGGTCGGGTCGGACAGGGCTGGACTGGCCTGGATACTCAACTTCTGGAACAAGACAATTAAAACTAGAGCAAATTTATATTACCGTAAAAGACCAAATAAACGCCCGGTTCCAATTAATCGCCCGGTTCCAAATAAACGCCTCGTGTAGCAGTACATTTTGACAAATAGACGCCCGTTCCAAATAAACGCCCGGTGTAATTTACTCGGCACAGCCTCGGAGATATGGTCGAAGTTTACAGAACACACATCCAAACACTGAACTCACAACTGACAGTTCATGCTTGAAAAGAAACATGATCTGAAAATGTACAGGTGTTATTCATATGTGTAAATAAATAATTTGATTACATTTACCATATTTTTTATTTACTTGCTAAGCAAGATATTCGTGCAAAAGGAATTAAACGCCTGTCCCAAATAGTCGCCCGGTCCCACATAAACGCCTGGTCTGCTCAGTGATTGAAGCAAATAAACGCCCCGGCTTTTATTTGGTATTTTACGGTATTCGGACACGTCTTAGAGCACCGGGCTGTAAGTAGTGATATATAGCTGGCTACAAAACTACGATACTAAGTTTTCCAAAAATTGCTTGCTGTCACACATCAAAAACTACCACTACATAACTAGAAAGACATTACCTCGTCACTCTGCATCCTGTAAGTTGTTGAAAAAAGAAGTTGTAAAGCAATGCAGAGTTCTGAGGAAGGTCCGATCTGCATTCATTAGCATCACAACAAACACACGCTTTGGCTTGGGTCACGTCTTTTGGTGCGTTCCAGTTGTAGTCAGAAGTAGGAATTTCCAAGTTCAGAGTAGGAAACTGAAACTAGAATGCCCCCCGAAGTCTGAATTTCCCACTGGGAACACGGTGAAACCTCACCACCCCGAGTTGACGATCGAAGATGGATGCCCCCAGTGTGAACAGTTATTTAGCTCCTGTAATAATCAATGTATTAACACTTCTGACTGGGGTGTGTCGCTCTAGATCAGCTGTATACATAGTACTGTTAGACTTATATTTACAAAAATGCTGCTATAGTGATAATCACATTCTTCATACAACAACGCAGGGCGTGCTAACAACAACTAACAATAGCCTGGTAGATCGGCATGCTTTTTCCGACTTCAACTGGAACACCGATAAGTCGGAGATGATGTCACTCCCAGTTCCGAGATCACTGGAACGCAGCATTACGACAGTCGCCATGCGTGCTTATTGGTAGCAGAGTCTTTATGTCGCCGGTAATAGATTCTCCTCATAGCACCTTTAAACATTGTAATCTCACTTAAAAAAATCCTGAAATTATCCTGAAAATTCTTGAGTAAGAAACATGTGTAAAAGGACACAGCAGGGGTTTTCATCCAGGACTTTACCCTGAAAGTTTTTGTTTATCTATTTTTTCCTACATTGTGTAAAGTTTATCACCAGTTGTGACGAGTTTATATACAAACAAAAGTACAATTATTATTCTTAATAAACCAGAACTGTTTTTTTTAACAAAACTTTTTTTTTTATTTGTCTTCTGCAGGTCCCAAATCTTTTGTTTCTAGCCGTGAGTCCAGAAGAAAAAGAATCATGGGTCAACGCCCTCAACGCTGCAATCATCAAGGCCAAAAATCGCATTTTTGATGAGGTACTTCTTGTTTCTTGGTCGGTTTTTATGTTATGATCATTTAAGCTGTGAAAGAGCTAGCTTTTATACTGAGTTTTATCAATTAAAATGAACCTTTTTATTCTGAATATATTCAAAAGAGAGATGAAAACAGAAATAGAAGAACAAATATAGTGTAGTTGTTACGTATAATATATTCGAAAAGAAGCGGGAGGAAGTAAAACTTATCTGTCCCACCTCTTCTCCACTGGTTAAACATACATGCTTCCATATTTTACAAAAGTATATTTTATAAAAGTATGAGCAAATTTTATTGATACAGGTTAAACTTAAGGCCAAATCTGGCCTTGAGATATGATTAAATATGACCCCAAAGATAATTTCATACGTCTGTTTATGGCCCTTGATAAAATAACTCGCCCAACATGCAAACTAAAAGTCCCACAATGCACTGCTGCAGTTTCCATGCAGGACTATGATCAATGTCTGATCGTTAGTCAGCAGATGAATGCACTGGCCAGTGATTTTACAGAAACTTTAAGGGGTGTAACGAAATGGTCAACTCACGAAACGATACGAAACAGGGCTTGAGATACGAAATAAAGATAATAGAAAATCCCCAACTGTAGGAAGTTGTGCAACATCTTATTTTCTTTATTTTCTTCCTAATGCAGACATACGAAAATATTTCTGCATCAGTACAAAATAAATGCTCCTTGAAAAAAAACAGAATTGTAGTTTTTTTCCCTTATTTCGACTACAGTGCAAATACAAACATAAAATCTTGATAAGAAGTGCTTTGTTGTTGTAACAATCAGGATAAGTACATTCTTGAATGAAAAGAAAAACAAGTAGCAGTCCTCAGAGCTGCAGTTTAGACCTATAAATGTCTGAACTGCGAACTATAACATGAACATCATGGTAGTTGTACTCGCCGCAGTATACTGCGAACCGAGCGGTTGTTGTTTTGTCCGCAATCTTCTCAACGTTCTCTCGTCTTTTACATGGGAAGCCATAATAGGTCCACACAATCAATTTATTTGACGAAGGAGCGTACGCTAATTCCTCGACCTCGACTTCCTCCATTTTGAAGCAAGTGTTTTGCTACAGTAGGCGAGGAGGGTAAAAAATTTTATTACGTCATTTTTTATTTCCCGAAATTTAGTGGCATGAAATTTCATTACACCCCTGGTAATTAGTGATGAAAATAAAGAAAATGCATTGAATGAGAAGGTGTGTCCAAACTTTTGGCTAGTACTGTAAAATAAAGGCACATTTTTGGCCTTTGGTAGCTCTCAACAGTTATTCGTCTTTGTTTAGCTCACCATCGAGGAGGACAGCTCGTTGGCTCATCCCACCAGAGACCGAGCGAAGATCCCTCATGGCCGCCGACTGCCGACCAGAGGACACCTCATGGCCGTGGTACCAACATCCACCTCCACCTTTATTCAGAGATAAATCAGCCCTCATTTCTTCTTACTTACATCATAAGAGATTGGCTTTAACTGTGTGCTGTCTCACCGCAGGCGTCCACTTCGTCTCACGGCATGCTCACCCTCGACCTTGTCGCCGAGGAGGACGGCTTCTGTCCGGAGTTCGATGGCGACTCCTGGGAGAACGGTTTCCACGTCGACCTGCCGAGGGGCGGGTCCTGTGGGCAGGTGTCAGTGATTGGATCTCGGGGGTTTGGGGTTCGACAGCGGGCCGACACCGACGTCTCGAAGCTGCGTGTGACCAACAAAGAGCCCAAAGTGAAGACCAGCAGCCTGCCCAGAGGGAGCGAGAGGTCCTGGGGGAAGCACTCGCACCCGGAGGTCTCCAAAGTCCACAAGACACAACAGGTGATTGTTCTGTAGGGATGGGAACCAAGAAACAATTCCAGTTGGGAATCATTAACAGCTCCATCAAAGAGTCGATATCATGAGTGTTTTTGCTAACAACTCCCTTTTCAATTCCTACACTGACAGGGCTTTTTTACAAAGGGTGCCTACTGCACAACCTTAAGTGAGTGGAAACAACTTGAAGAAGCAGTTATCTATGCTGTGACGTTTGTTTGACATTGTTGCCCACACGGAAAATCTGCAGGAATCAATAAGTGAATCCTTAAAGAACTGGACTGATTAGCAGGACTATTAATAGCGCTGGTATCTGTAAAATCTTATCAGTTCCCATCCCTATTGTCCTGGAAGTTCAGAGTTGTAGCTTCATTAGTAACTGCTCATTTGACCAATTGGTTACCAAACACACTGAATAAATGAGGTGACTGATTTCACAAACAGCTGCTGACCAATGGAAACATGAACTTATCTGAAGCTCAAAATTCATGTTTCAACCCTGTCCCCACATTCATATTTTAGCATCTATAGTATCTTATAAGTCTTTCCCTGTGAATAATATTTCGTTGGACTGCTTTTAGTTTTGACTACACACATCCACTGTGGCATTGTTTCAATAAGCTTCTGCAATGCCACAGATCTGTTCCAGATCACAGCACTGTCCCCACAGGCTTGGACAGTAGGCACTAGGCATGATGGGTGCATCACTTCACCTGCCTCTCTTCTTACCCTGATGCTCCCATCACGCTGGAACAGGGTCAATCTGGACTTATCAGACCACATGACCTTCTTCCAGTTCTCCACAGTCCAATTTTTATGCACCCGAGCAAACTGAAGCCTTTTTTCTGGTTAGCCTTACTGATTAGTGGTTTTCTTAAGGCTACACAGCTGTTCAGTCCCAATCCTTTGAGTTCCCTTCACATTGTGCGTGTGGAAATGCTCTTACTTTCACTATTAAACACACCCCTGAGTTCTGCTGTTGTTTTTCTTTGATTTGATTTGGCCAAACATTTAAGTGACTTGCCGATCACGATCATTCAGGATGCTTTTTTGACCACATTTCTTCCTTGAAGACGATGATTCTCCAATATCCTTCCAGATTTAATAATGCGTTGGACAGTTCTTAACCCAGTTTTAGTAGTTTCTTCAATCTCTAGATTTTTTTGTGCTTGATTCCAATGATTTGACCTTCTTAAACAGACTAACATCTTCTCCATGACCACAGGATGCGTCTTTGACATGGTTGTTTAAGAAATGAGAAGCTACTCATTGTATCAGCTGGAGTTATATAACATGTTTCCAGCTGAAAGATAATTGCCCATGCAGTAATTATCCAATAGGAGGCTCGTACCTGTTTGCCTAGCTAAATCCAGGTGGAGACTTTTCTTTTGGACTGACAGTGGACAATAAGGGGGAACCAGCTCATTCAACACCATTTAAACTGGGACCTTGATTCCGCTGCTCAGACATTACTGAAAAAAAGCTAACATACACAGCAGAACACACGCTCTTTCAACCAACCACAGATACATGAACTGGCCATAATGCTGATTTTAACCTTTCAGGTCCTCCAGGCTCAGTCTCGAACTCCTCAGCCAGGAAAGAGGTTCAGCATGCAGGGCCGGAGTCGCTGTGCCTCCATGGATGAAGTCCTCTCCTCCAGGTAAGAATAAACCCTCAAAAGTAAAAAGGCCCTTCCAACACATGATTTCAGAGGATAGGGCTTCATTATGGCATCATGACAGACTCACAGATGTAGATTCTAAGACTAGGGTTGATATAAATCAGTCTGATATAAACCATTTGGCCAGAAAACATGGAGGCTATCAGCATTAACACAGGTGTATAACTTAGAACTCAGACAGTGGAAATTATGTTCCATCCCAGTTAAGCGTGTCCCAGTTATGAGCTGGTGAATTCAGGAGATTGTTCGACTTCCCAGTAGGAGATTACGGCCAAAGAAGGAGCTCCTCATGACCGAATTTGCAACTCAAAAGACACGACTTCTGAGGTCAACTTGAATCCACCATCATGGACTGAAGGACAATATGAGACCTTGTCATGAAAATGGTAGAACAGTGACATAAAAAAAAACGATGGTCGAATGGCCACAAACGGATCATGTAATCAAGTCTGTCGCTCTTTGGTCAGTAACTGATTTACTCCACGTGCTCTATCCTGCATCAACCATCAACAGAAATAACATTTAACATAAATTCAAACTTTTAGACCAGTTAAACCCATTTTAATGGCAGTTCAGTTGGATGCTTAATCCACATAATTCCTCTCCAGATTACATTCATTATAGATATTAATGTTAATATTAGATTGGTCTCTCTATTCATGATTGTATTGACTATTGATCCACAGTAACCATCTTCAAGATCTCTTGGGGCTTACCATTAATACATTTCTATTCAGCAAATATGATGCTTTACAAATAAAGATTGATTGAATTTATATCCAGCAGAGACAGGTGTGATGAGGATACATTTCTGGTCTGGGCTTCGATGGGTTTGTGGCTGTCATAAAATTCTTATTTTATTCTCTGTCTCTGCCTTAATTGACATGTTTATGTCTATAAAATGTAGAGTACGGTTGCAGTCAGCTCCATTATAACACTTGTTGTGAACTGGAACAATACAAACAAGAAAAGCACTTGGAGATCGCAGACCTCCACCGGCGCCACAGTCCTCACCCATATTGTGATTTTCACCATAAATGTTAGTCCTACTTTATTTCATCTAAATATTTAGATTCCTTGACCATGAAAACAAACCATTAGCAATTGGATTCATAATGATATCTATTTTAGTTCAGGAGTTATTCATGAAAATCACATTTTTCATCATGGTGGATCCAGAAGATGATTTTATCAAATCTAATAGTTTGTTCCTTGTCCCAGTTGGGACGTTTTCTGAAAATTTCGTATAACTTTTTGAGTTTTGTTGCTAACAGAGAAACAAACAAACAGACACCGGCAATAACATAACCTCCTTGGTGGAGGTAATAAAAATGTATTGATCGTAGGCCGAATACCTTCTGTAAGATTTCTTCTTGGTTTCTTTAGACCTGCCATGATTCGCTCAGAGCTGCGTTCGGCTCTTCGTCGCTGTCCAACAGAAGAGGAGGCAGGAGGTGCGGCGCCGGTGCAGCCCGTGGGTCAGCTGCAGAGCCTCATCGCTCAGAGGATGCAGAGAGCTCAGGAGCTGCTGGAGGAGATGAGGCTGCAGGTAACACCGAACAGCACACCTGTGTTTTTAACGAGTCAGCAGGTACAGATGTGTGATCATGTGTGTAATAAAGAGAGATGTGTTGTGATCGTCAGGAGCTGCAGAAGGCCAAAGCAGAGCGAGAGCGAGGAGGAAGTTCACCTTATCTGAAGGGAGTGGACTCGCCACGCCTCCATCACCTCAGGGGCTCCGACTCTCCGCACTCCAGGTTTGTCTCCAGATTTCTAATGAAGGCAGGACAAAAAGGATGGTTCTGCTTCTTTTTAAGGCCCTTTTCCATTAGCACGTCTTGGCCCTACTCTACTCTGCTCTTCTCGATTTGCAGCGTGTTTCCACTAGCCTGGTCCCTCCTAAAACAAGCTAGTTTTAGTACCTACTCCGCTCTGGTTCTAAGCGAGCTGAGTCGATACTAAAAGATGACGTCACCGACTGCTGGCTACTGATTGGTCAGACAATGTCGTCATCAATGAGTCATGAGCTCGATTACCTAGCATGCTAGCGGTAGCTACCGTTAGCTTACCCTCATACGTCTTTCTTTGCAGCTCGATTGCTCTCGCCCTCGGCTTCATTCTGTTGTATAGCTTCCAAAACGCTCCAGTGTTTCTCAAGGGGTATTTCTTCTTACCACCTGCAGCCTTCTTCTGCTTTCCTTTTTTACTCGGTTTGTGACACAAAGCAACAGATTACTGCGTCGCGCTCAAAATGACGTCTTCGCAGTGCCGCTCAGCTGTTTAAAGCGACACTGAACGCCATTGGGCAGGCGACAGGGGCTAATGGAAAAGCAGCACAAGGCGAGTAGAGCAGAGCTGGGTAGAGTCAAGTAGAGTAGAGTAGGGCTAGTGGAAAAGGGCCATTAGTGCCTGTTAACACGACAATTAAAATGTCAGAAAACAGAGAGTTATGACTGCGTTTGTGCCTTTTGTTTACATGATAATGGGGCCCTGAGTGCAAGAGTCCGTCAACTTTTGAAACCAGGGTCCGGAGTGAACAGTTTTAAAGAAAAAGATAGATGGATTGACAGAGTCAGACAGAAAGATAGAAAGAAAAGAGAAAGAGAGAAAGAAAAAGGAAAGATAGAACGAAAGATAGAAAAAAAGAAAAAAGATAGAAAGAATAAAGAAAGGAAGATAGATAGATAGAAAGAAAGACAGAAAAAAAGAAAAATGAAAAAAGAAAGATATATAGAAAGAAAGAAGAAAGATTGATAGATACATAGATAGAAAGAAAGAAAAATGAAAAGAAAAATAAAGAAAATAGATAGATAGATAGATAGATAGATAGATAGATAGATAGATAGATAGATAGATAGATAGATAGATAGATAGATAGATAGATAGATAGATAGATAGATAGATAGAAAGACAAACAAGAAAAATCAAAAGAAAAAAGATAGATAGAAAGAAAAAAGATAGAAAGAAAGAAAAAAGAAGGAAAGATAGAAAGATAGATAGAATGAAAGATATAGAGAGAAAAGGAAAGAAAAAAGATGGATGGATGAACAGACCAATGAACTTGGGTGGTTTCACAGCAGCTGGTTTCAAAGGAAGTCATAACATCATGCACTAAAAACAGACTAAGGATCTTAACAAAATATAAAATACAACATATATTTAATATCATAAATGAAATAAATAAGGCAGTAAGAGTCCCCTGTTGATTAGATCTCAGGGCTGAAAGTTCATCCTGTCCGTTCATCACTGAACAGAGTCAAACTTCTCTGCCTGACAGCCTCGAGCTGCTGTTCAGGCCCTTGGATCTGAAAATGTTGGACCTCTTCATCAGTCCTGATCCATGACTGTGTGCTGATGTGTTTCTTTGTCCCCCTCAGCAGGTCCTCTGGATCTCCCAGGAGCCGGAGCAGCGACTCCCCTCGTCTCCGGGGTAAAGAGTCCCCTCGTCTCAGAGGCAGAGAGTCTCCTCGATCCAAAGCCAAGAAGAACCGCTCCAAAGGCACCGACTCGCCTCGCTCCAGAGGGTCACACTCACCAGCAGCGAAAGCACACGACTCCCCTCGACTCAAAGACTCACCTCGCCTGACCGAGTCCTCCAGGACCAAGAGCCTGGACGCAGCCCGCTCGCCCAAGCTGAAGGGATCGCCCTCCTGTCCAAACAGAGAGGACAGCTCCGCTCAGAAGACTGACTCACCCTCATGTGTCAGGCGGTCCGAGTCCTCGCAGGTCAAAGGCTCTGACTCACCCCGGGGCAGTGAAACGGACTCTCCTCGCCAGGGCAGCGGGAAAGAGTCTGCCTGCACCAGTGCGAAGACCTCCCCCAGTTTCTCTGCATCCTTCGACCCCTTGCAGCCCAAAACGCCCGACAAACACCTCCTCACGCCCCCGCTGCCCTCCTCGCCCCCCTCCCTGGTGTCGGTGGAGGACCTGGAGGTGGAGAAGAGGCGAGCGGAGGCAGAGCGCCTGCTGGAGGAGGCCGTGTCATCGTGGAAGGAGGCACAGGAGGTCCTGCAGGAGGTGAAGGAGCTGCAAAGTCAGACTCTGCGGCGACAGCGCAGGAGGACCTACGAGAAGATGACCACAACAGCAGCAGCAGCGGCGGCCGGGTTACCCTCAGCAACCTCACCAGCAGATGAGGACGACACTCCAACCTCGCCGACGTCACCGGAGGAGGAGGACGAGTCGGAGACACCTTAGCCGGGATTCTGTTTTTTTAATGTGATTGAATTTTGTGAATGAAAGTAGCAGCGTGTTCAGCATGCTCACAAGGAAACAGACAATTATTTTAGATTTGAATTCTCCTCCTCAAATCTTTTCATCTTCTAATCCAGGTACGAGGCCGCACCGGAACACTGAGCAGAGGCGGATTATATTGAAACCAGCGATAGCGTTCTTCCCGGGAGGTTTAGTGACTGTAATCCTCCGACGTGCACTCGGCTTTTGACAGCCACTTCTGCTGCCCGCTTTACTCCTCAACGTCTGCGCGTGTGACAGCCGAGTCACATTTAATTTGACTAATGCATTTTTTAGGAGAGGCGCTCCCCCTTCACTTCTCTGATGGTGCTGCACGTTTTCTTCTTCTTTGTCTTTTCTTGGCGGGGAGAAAATCCGCTCCGTTCGTTTCAAAGACTCGGTCTTCCCTGTGAGGTTTTTTTAAGATGAAAAAGACGATTTGTCACTTTAAGAGACTTTCCTTTTTTTCTTGAGCAAAGATGTCAACATTTATACGACGAGAAACTTTTTCAAGATGATGAAACACAGAAGCACTGAAGAGCACTGACGATGTTTGCTATGAGACACGGATGGGGGGGGGGGGGTCCTTCTTTTTAAAGTAAAGATGCACTGACTTCAAATATCTGCACTGGAAATGAAGACTTTAACATGTTTACTGCTTTATTTGTCTACATCAGGGGTGGGCAACTGGAGGTTTGGGGGCCACATCAAGACCACCTAGATCAAAAAATGAACAAAGACGGACAAAAAGAAAACGTAAAAAAGGACAGCATAAAAGAAGAGAGATAAGAGATATTCGTAAAATAGGAATTAAAAAGTTAGTCAAGGCCTCGTCTACATCAGTGTTTCTCAACCTTTTTGGCGGTCCTGGACCCCGGACATATTTTTGATCTACCCTGAGGACCCCGCCCACCCAAAGAGAGAGGGGGCCCATGGTCGTCTTCTACTCTTCTTTGTGTTACCGTGCCTATCATCTTCGTCTTTCTTTGTTTGCAACACTAGCTTGATTTGAAGTGCTAACCTGAACCTTACAAGTTATCAAGTTTTCACACAACACCTCCCTGCAGATGAGTCACAGTAAAATCATCAATAAGAAATTAATGGCATATGCCAACTGAAACAGTACAGGATGATACTTTGAAAAGAATTGCAGATTGTGTTACATTTGTATTATACAAACTTAAAGGTGCTATGAGGAGAATCTGTTTCCGGCGACATACAGCCTCTGCTACCCATGAGCACGCGCGGCGACTGTCGTATTGCTGCGTTCCAGTAACCTCGGAACTGGGAGTGACATCATCTCAGACTTATCTGCGTTCCAGTTGAAGTCGGAAAAAAACATGCCGATCTACCAGGCTATTGTTAGCTGTTGTTAGCACGCCCTGCGTTGTTCTTCACAAATATCACATGAAGAATGTGATTATCACTATGGCAGGATTTTTGTAAATACAAGTCTAACAATACTATGTATACAGCTGATCTTGAGCGACATACCCCAGTCAGAAGTGCAAATAAATTGATTATTACAGGAGCTAAATAACTGTTTACACTGGAGGCATCCATCTTCGATTGTCAACTCGGGGGTGGTGACGTTTCACCGAGTTCCCAGTAGGAAATTTGGACTTCAGGGACGTTCCAGTTGCAGTTTCCTACTCGGAACTTGGAAATTCCTACTTCTGACAACAACTGGAACGCACCGAAATACGTGACCCAAGATATGTAGCGGTAGTTGTTGATGTGTGACAACAAGCAGTTTTTGCAAAACTTGGTATCATAGTTTTGTAGCCGGCTATATATCGCTAATTACAGCCCGGTGCTCTAAGACGTGTCCAAATAATATAAATTTGTTCTAGTTTTAATTGTCTTGTTCCCGAAGTTGAGTATCCAGGTCAGTCCAGCCCTGTCCGACCCGACCACGAAGCTAAGGAATAACATTTATAGATAACATATTTTAATGCTATAAAACTCATCCTAAAGTGTGTATTTCGATCAGGCATATATCTAAAATTGGGACTTTTTTGTAATTACTTAGAAACTCCTCATAGCATCTTTAAATAAAAAAAATTACACTTGTGATTAAATAAAGAAAAAGTCCTGTTATCCTCTGGAGGTTAGGTAGAAAAACCTCTCAGGCACATTTGAGTAAATTAATCCTTTATAAATGATGTAGGATCTTTTTTTAAAATATATTTTTTGTTTTAAGGACCCCTTGCAAATACACCACGGACCACAAGGGGTCCACAGACCCCTGGTTGAGAAACACTGGTTTACATGACAAAGAAAACGACTGAAACGGGAGAGTTTTATGTTGCTTTTACACCACAAGAACAGAAACTGAATCCACAAACTACAGAGTGAAAAGTTTTGAAAAAGATGATACGTGATGCATGCACAGCGCTCTTTAAGATGAAAGTTGTGGGCGCTTCTAGGAATAACAAAAACAACAACAACAGCTTTGGCCATGTACCTAGCAACGTGTTTACTGCTAACTGTGCTCGGTTTGTTATCAAGACAAAAATATCCAGACACATTTGTTGTCCAGAGAGGAAACTCCTGTGTCTTGTGCCTCCACTCGCCATTGTTGTTTGTGAAAAGTTTGTCTTCACCAGGAAGCGTACTGGTGTTATAACACAGCTGTTTCACTACAAACCAACATCACCAACTACTGGCCTGGCATGCACGCTACAACATTTTCAGTCATTCTTGCAGATCTGTGTGAACGGGCATTGTTTCGATTTCACATCCTTTCCGTGTGGACACAAAGTTATTTTGAAAATGCAAAAGAAAACTCTTTCAGTTTCTGGTGACAACGTTGTCGTGTAAACGGGGCCATAATGTACTTTGTTAGCCAGCAGGGTGCCTGAATTTTAAGTTCAGCTCAGAAACAGTTTTCCTGATTGCATTTGAGGTAAATATCTAGAAAAGCTGGTTAAATTATTTTGGATGAGGTTTATGTGGCCCTCTTAAGAACGGAAGTTGCCCATCCCTGGTCTTTATATATATGATGTCTTCTCGAGTAGATTCTTTTAAATGATTTTAAAGTGTTAAATATCTGCTCTTTGGTTCAGATGTAGTCAACGTTGTTCTTCCTAAACTGTCTTTTAGACGTTTCAAACTTTGTAACAGTGAGTTTTGTAAAGCTTAAACAAAAATCAGGGAGTTTAATGTTCGACAAAATGAGAAATAAGCAATAATCAAAAAGATACAAAGACAATGTTTTCTTAAAGCTCTTCCACGTTCATTTGTTACTGTCTGTAACAGAACACGAAGCATGTTTGACTCCTGTTAACTCTTGTTCCCCTCCTCTTCGTGCAATATCTAGTTTTTTCTTTGCAATATTCCTCGGCCCCAGATTTCCTGTGCGATGAAATATTTATAATCAAGGATATGTGAGGATCTAAAAAAGGGAACAAAGCAGGACTAACCTCATTATGTCAGCAGAGTCGAGTTTCAGGGCTGCATGTTTTGGATTCATTCAACACTAACAGCACCTGACTGACACAAGAACAAGTGGGGACAATATCAACATCCATGTTTACAGTTTAGCAGCCGTACATTTGTCCACACTTACATTTTAGAGCCACACCAGAGCATCTTTAGGAGAGTGTTCTGGAGAATCAAAGTCCCAGAGTGGCCATTTCATGATAAAATACAAACTTAAACAAGCACATGAGGACATTAACCTTGAAAAAATGAAAGATTCACATGGAAATGTCACAGACTGAAGAGTTGCAGGTATAAATAATAGAATTGTGTGTTGCAGACATACATAAATAAATGTGTGTGTGTCCTGATGTCTGTTTAAACTGAAAGCACTGCAGTGATGCCACAAAAGTCGATGCAAAGAAGTGTATGGATGCAGAATCAAGCAATATGATTACACATGCAGAAGGTACTCTCCAAATATGCGTGTATGTAAACCAAACTTCATTCCTTACATATTTACTAGCAGAGATGATACCTGAACACACAAGACTTTTCACATCTTTTGTCACATTTTGTTGCACAAGTCCAAGATTCTTTTTGGAATTCTTTGTATTGGAGACTCGTTCACTGCCTGATTCCCTGAAAATGATGGCAGAAAGTGATGAGGACATGAAGTCAGATCGTTCACTCCTTCTACCGTCTTGTCTCCTCATTCTCAAAGCATAAAGATGTAATGATACTCATACGCTCACACACGTGTAAAGCTATTTTCTCAAGCAGTTTGCTCTTGTTTTGTGTCTTAATCTGGAGTGAGGCATTTGCATTGCTTTGCCGTCGCACAAAGACATTGAGAGAAAAGTGTCACCGGAAAGTGCAGCGCTCTTTTAAAAGTTAAATTGCTCCATCCGCGCTTTCACACTGAACGCGACCTGGGCGACCATCCGCCATGTAAAGTTAGCAAACATCCGCAATGCGGCGGGATCATGGCGACTTGGCCGCGGGTCACGGGCTCACTTTGGATGCATGACAAGTTGGCAGCGCTCAGTCACCAGAGAAAAAAGGTGGAAAATACACTGCCTGGCCAAAAAAAAAAATGAAGTCGCCACCTGGATTTAACTAAACAAATAGGTACAAGCCTCCTATTGGATAATTACTGCATGGGTGATTATCTTTCGACTTGAAACAACTTATTTAACCCCAGCTGATGCAATAAATTAGCCTTGCAGAGCAGGTGGACCACCCTGATTCTGAAATCATGCATCTCCATCTTGCCAGCCTCCACTGTCCAACGGTTTCACTCGGCTAAATGCTTCACGGCCCGATCAGGGAAGAGAGGCAGGAGCAGAGGAAGATGCAGGTGTGAGGACACCAGGAAATGACTTGACAGGAAGTGAAGCCACTTCCTGTTGTACAAATACTGGTGGCTAATGTTGGTTAATCTGTGGTCATCATGGTTACTCAGTTATACTTGGGGAAATCTGTTCTCCTCATAAGTTTACTTTGTAGGGATTGTCTTAGACGAGGTTCATGTCACATATAAGTGTTAAATGTTACATCTGTGTGCTAATATATGTGAAACAATAGTCTTAAGGTAGTTAAGCTATTGACTACAACAGTTAACAGCCATTAGCTGTAAGGGTTAACAACAGTTAGCCACCAACAGCAGTTAGCCGCCACGGCTAACGGCCATTAACCATTGTTTGCCCTTGTAAGTTGTTAGCCGTAGCGGCTAATGGTTTGCCGTTAGAATGACAACATTAGCTATTTCTGGAGAGGCTAAGGGACTTAGGTGAGTGACACGATTTTGGTCGCCAACTGGCATTTGGTGTGAACGCCCCTTTAGAACACTGGACTGTGGACACAGGCCCTAATGGAGCAAAATGGACGACTCCAAAAAAAAGAAAAAAAAACACTCAACAGCCTTTATTGTACTCGACGGCTCCACACATTTTGATAATTATTTCAGAACCATATTTACCAGTGTAATCTGATTTATTCAGTAACTTGTTTACATTCATAATTGTCTCACGTGCAAAATGTCCCCTTATTGGTCAACGTGTAAGATGTAACTTAAATCATAAGAGGACAAAAGTTAAGCAAACTAGGCTTTCTGTCAGGAGGTCAGATGCTGTCTCTTCCTCATTCAATATAACAGACCAAACAAGTAACCTTGCAGTGCAGCTGGATCAGCCTGATTCAATGCCTGTAATCAGGTAGATCCATCTTGCCAAACTCCAATCTACAACGACTGTGAGCAGGACAAAGCAGGAAGGCCCAATCAGCATCCTGAAGAACAGGAAGAGGCGGGAGCTACGTGCAGAATGACAGCAGGAAGCGACTGCTAGTACTGAGATTAGCATAGATGCTAACAGCTTATTAGATCTGGACCACATTTCTTTATTTCATATAAACAAATAACACAGCTGTAGGATCTTTTCACTTCCCTTGCCACGTTTGAGTTTGTTTTTCCAAGTGGCAGTCAGCACAGCAATAGGGCCCGCCTCCTACATTATCTGATTGGCCATAAGGAATGTGATTGGCAGATTGATTGTCCAATCACCTGCCGGACTAGCTCCTCAAAGGGGCTCTTTCCCAGATGATCTCGTGAATTACACTTAATGGTACATCTGGTGGGTCAGCTTACTGAACAAGATGGAAGAACAAAACCCTGCAAACCCAACAACATTCAGGCCTGTTTATAATCACACATACATTTTGTAATCAGACCGCAGCATCAGTCGGATTAAACGGATGACAAGACACTCTGAATCAGGCCCTCCGTTTCTACATGTCTACACTGATGATGGTCTGTTGTCGCTCATCCCCTGATATCGTACTGGATATCTCAGATAAGCTAACATTTGCCTTTTCATTGATGTGTGTTGGGCACAAGTTGACTGAAATGCTTCAGTGTTTACATGAGATCATACAGAAAAATAAATCACTTTCATTAAACACTGTTATAAATACAGTTAGTAGGATATTTTGTAAAGAGGCCTTTTTCTTACTTCTATGGCTTAATATTTAGCCGAAATATTGGCTTAAAATCAAGTTTATTTGAATAATTAGACAATATTTAAATTATGGTTGAATGTTTAAGATTTAAATTAACTTATATTTAAAGAAAATGTCCAGCTGCTCTTCACAAAGATCTACGTGCATGAAAGTTTCACCTTAATGAATCAGTTTGGACGGCATGAAGGGCGACACTTGATCATAATCACAGACTGACAGTAACAGTTTCAGAGGTTGCTGCTCAAATCTAAACATGTACATTAGTTTAAATCTTTCTGTTTTCATGATGTTTTAACTTTCTGCAGTTTTTGATGTTTTTTGCACTTTTTGTCATGAGCGTTCGGTTAAACTGAGTTTGTAGGTAAAACACAAACACTGTTTGGAGCGACTTTATATGGATTTATTGTACTGTGAGTGACGTTTTTGAGAATATATTCGACAAATATATTTATTTCTATTTGATTTAAATTTAAAGCACATTGATCAGAATCCACTGCTTCGTTAACACTTTGTTCACTTTGTCAGAATATTAAAAAAAACAACTTATTTTAAATGTTCTATTTTCATTTTAATCATCTGAGTATCTGAGATTTCTATGTCGATGTTTTTTGAATAATGTTGTTTGGATAACTGTGTACAGCAATGTATTGTGGGTAAATGGAGCCAAAAAACACAGTTTGTTTTCTGTTTAGAGCATCCAGACCGCGTCTTCACATGCAGAATAAAATAAGCTAATCAAACTGAAAGTGGAGCAAGATTTTTTTTATTGCTGATGTTTGGATTTGGGGAAACGATTTGGGGAACGCATGCTTCATGTTTTTAAGACAATTCGACTCGAGTCATAGGGACTCAGACTCAAGTTGACTTGAGCCGCGAATGAGACTCGACTCGGACTCGGGAGAAAATGTCTCCAGACTTGACCTGACGACATGATTCGGAAAATTGCACGCACTCAGGCTTTATATGAAGAGCCAGACAGGAGATATACGCCGCTCTTTCCTTTTAGGTTCACTTTATTGATGCTCCATTCACAGTACACTTGTCCGTCACTTATTATCGTCCCGCACATGACACAGTACTACACACATATGTTCCTACCACACACTGGCTTCTGCTACAGTGATGATCAGTGGGCAGTGGGTGTGCGGGACGCGGTTTTCAAAATGGCAACCGCTATGTCTTCTGTGCCCAAAGTTATTTCTTTGTATATAAAGAATTTCAATCAGATGGAAAACGAAGACACATCAGGTGCACGACCTGCAACGCTCCGATAAGCGAAAAAGGGGGCACAACATTGAACTTTATCCATCACATGACAACACATGAGGCCAAGTAAGTAAAACCTGCAGATGTTAGCCAGGTAGCTAACGTTCCTGCCATAGGTCAATATGGCAGGAACGTTATCCCGACCTGTGGTCAATATGAAGCTAGCAAAGCAAGCATTAGTAAAGAGGGTGTACGTGTGTTGTATGTGTGGGAAGATAAGGTTTCTCTCTTCAAGATAAAAATCTGAGTGCTTTTTGGGTGGACTGGGGAACAACGGTGAGGGACTCGACCCGTCATAACCTGTGACTCGACTCGACTTTACAAAACCTGTGACTCAGCTCGACTCAACTCACCCACAACAGAAAAAACTTGGGACTTGCTTAAGACTCGGATCAAATGACTCGAGACTTGCTTGGGACTCGGATCGGAGGGACTTGGGCAATTGTCTGCTTACTGTGGGGTGCAGACCCATCTTGCAGCTCTAATCTATGCCAGTTGTGCTCAGTCCAATCTGAGTTTTTTAAAACCGGAAGTGGTGGAAGCGAAAAGAAGTAGAAGCCGACATGACAAGAATAAAGTCGAAAACATTGCAGGTCGACTTTATTCTTGAATATCCGCTTTTTTTCTTGACGTTTTAACTTTAATCTCATCATTTGGACTTCTATCACGAAACTGTATTTCAACTTTTTTGTCGACATTTTAACTTTTATCTCAATATTTCGACCTCTATCTTGACCTCCCAGAAATTATTTTTGCCATCTAAAAAGGGCCCTAATACCCTTCCAGACTCACTTAATAGATTAATTTACCAGCAATTTAAGTGGGCAGCTCACTTTTGAAAAAAGAAATGTACATTTCTGGAACGTATTCATTATTACCTCCGCCAAGGAGGTTATGTTTTCAGGAGAGTTTGTTTGTCTGTCCGTCCGTCCGTCTATGAACAAAATAACTCAAAAAGTGATGGATGGATTTTGATGAAATTTTCAGGAAATGTTCCGCAATGGGAAAAGGAAGAACTGATTCGATTTTGGTGTTGATCTGGATCAGAGTCTGGCCGCCATGATGAAAAATGTGATTTTTGTGAATAACTTCTGAACTAAGATAGATATCATTATGAAACCAATTGCTAATGGTATGTTTTCATGGTCAAGAAATCTAAATATCTCAATGAAATAAAGGTAGGACTAATATTTCTGGTGAAAATCACAACATGGGAGAGGACTGTGGTGCTGGCGGAGGTCTGCGCTCTCCGAGTGCTTTTCCAGTTGAATTTGAAACTAAAAAGTACAAACTCACCACAGCCTTATTGAGAAGGCTGACTGACTGAACTTATGTTACTATAAGAATCTTATGGTAAGACGATTTGGGACGGATTTCCTTCTCCGAGATGCCTCACAAATCCAGCCTCCAGCCTCTCTGCCAACACTTCAGGCCTTTAACAAATCTCACAATACAAACATTTGCCAGTTTGGACTTGAACTACTGAAACAACTGTTTACAACCTGACAGGCATTCGCGTCACTTTGCAAACCCCAGTTTGGTAATCACTGTCATAAGTGAAAAATGGGAACCAATCACAGCTGTGAGTACTTCATTTATTTGCGAGCCATTCCTAAATGAAAATTACCTGCCAATTTTTAAAATAGTCAACACAACAGATCCATGGTCAGTCAGGAGTGCTACAAAGAAACTGCATCTTCAGCGATCACATGATTACGTTGTCTGAAATTGCAATTTTAAACTGAAAATGATAAATCCTTCATTTCCACAATGATGTCAAACGTTGCCCTGGTCATGTATCCATAACTAAAAATGTCCAACACTCCCTGGGCTCATTTCTAAACTCCTCAGATGTTTTCTGAAGTGTTATCAGGACATTAGAGAGGAAAATGTGTGAATATCTGAGGCGATGACTTCCAGAGTTAATCAGAGAGCGAAGAGCCGAGGCTACATCTGCAGAAATAATCAATCTGAGTGGCTCTTATAAAAATAGGATCAAGTTTGAACTTGGACGGGAATCACACTTCCTGTCTCCCATCAAAAGGAGACAAGCATCCAGCTGCACGATTGGCAGACGTCCCGGAGAGAGAGGGGTTTATCGGTTATTGAGAACACACACAAATAAACACAGAGCGAGGTCAGAGAGCCGTTATATGGAGCAGAGCAGATGTAGGGCAGGACGAACGGCATCGCTCCATTACACTGCTCCACCTCCACCACGCACACATGCAGCCAGAGAGTGTGTGACTGTAAAGCATGAGAGCGTGTGCCATTGTGTATGCATGTGTGAGCATTTCTTGATGACTAATCTGATAACATTATGTATGCTGCGTTTGCGTGTCGGCCCATAAAACACTAAAAAACAGCCTTAAAGGAGCAGTGCAACCGTCTTTCTTTTTTCTGTTTGACTGCCAGAGGTGGGACACGTTGGTTTGGGACATGATGGTGTAGTTTATCAGCTTCAGGAAAACTTTTTGCAAAGCTCCAAAAAGAGCAGTAACTTCATTTTTCTCCCTAGATTAGCTCGTTTAACTGCTATCAGAGCTCTAACGACCAAAATCCTGACCATTCAGATATCCTCAAGACATTTTGTGCCATTCAGTTATTTATTTTCAAGCTGTTTTGCTGTTTAATGTATATTACTCAAATAAACTAGAGGATTTTCATATATAAATCTTTCTGACACCATCACCTCAATTCCTTAAATTAGCCTAAAATGGCTATGCTACACAAGAACTAGCACATTTGTTCCTACGGGCAAAAAAATGACTCCTTAAAAACCACTGAAAATGCCATTTTTAATCTGCATTTATTTGAACATAAACTAATGCATTACTTTATGATAAGATTTCGCTTTGGACCACAAGATTTCAATTTTTATTTTTCATATTTGTTCACTTGATAACACTATTTAATCACTCAAAGCATAACATATTCAGACTATTTTCTATTTTCTGCAAGGGTGCCTGCAAAAAAATAATGTATTATAATATACTGTATGTTGCTGCAAATCACTGGCCCATCTCAGGGCCTAATTATAATAATTATAAAAATAATATTTATAATATAGTAAGAATAATAAGCAAATACTATTTGAATATGTCTTTTGGAAATTGTTTTTGTCTTTTTTCGTAAAAAAAAAAAAATAAAAAAAAAAGAGTTGCATGAACATACTGGCCTTAAAAGTGTTAAATCTATCTCCAAAATATAGTTCATATTTGATCTGAATATTTTAGACTGAATTAGTTTAAAAAACTGACTCATTTGACGTGGAACAAAAATTGAAAAGTAAAAAAAAGACAGCTGATTCTAGAAAGATGGGATTTTCTGTCCCTGGAACCACAAGCGTGAGGCTTTATTTTTTAAACAACAAAAAAATCCATTAAAGTAAATGTTGCCACCAATCACTGGCTCTTTCTCAGGACCTGGGCTGGAGTCTTTAGGCTGCCAGGGAGTGTTGGGGGTGAGTATTTTCAGCTTTGAGGATGTCAAAATTTGGTTTACACATACTATCTAAAACAATGACTTTTCTTGAGCACAAAGTGGATCGTGGCTCCAAGGACAAAACAAACCAGTGATTCAGAGAAAATTTAGGACCCAATTAGTTCTGAAGACTTCAAGGACTGACTTTGTCAAGCATAAATGTCAAAGGTAAGATTTGACTGTCTGACTAACCCACTGGTCTGTAATTAGGCAGATCCAACTCACCAAGCTCCAATCTACAATAACTGTGAGCAGCCCAAAGTGGGACGGCCCAATTACTGTCCCGTGGAGCAGGAAGAGGAGGGAACTTTAATCAAGATAACAACAGGAAATGGCAGCTCTTAGGGAGATTCGCATAGATGTTAACAGCTTTGGCAGCAGTTTTATCAGATCTGGAGTGCATTTCTTTATTGAATAAACACAACAAACTTTTCTGTAAGAAAGACATTTTCAGTCCTCTAAACAATTCTCGAATCATCGTCTGTTCCAGCACAGGAGGTTACCTTATTGCCGGTGTCTGTTTGTTTGTGTGTTTCTCTGTTAGCAACATAACTCAAAAAGCTAAGGACAGATTTTGATGACATTTTCAGGAAATCTCCGGATTGGGACAAAGAACAAAATATTAGATTTTGGGAGTGATCCAGATCACTGTCTGGATCCTGGCATTTTTTTGAAGGATTCCTTAACATTGCGAGATAGGAGCATTATCGGCATTTGTGCATATTTGTATGTTTTCATGGTCAAGGTATCTAAATATTTAGATGAGATAAAGGTAGAAGTAATATTTATGGTGAAAATCACATTATGGGGGAGGACTGTGGCGCTGGCGAATGTCTGCGCTCTCCGAGTGCTTTTCTAGTTATTCCTGTTTTAGCTGTCAACCCCTGTGATTTTAAGTGATTTTAATCTTGTTTTTCAAATGCTCCTCTCTGCCAATGATGTAGCAAAATGTCCAAGTCAAATCTCCTAGTGGGACAATAAAGTTGACCCCGACCCTGACCCCACTTGTGACATATTTAACACCATTGTAGTAGCACCCGCCTACTACATTATCTGATTGGCCCATAATGAATGGTCATCCAGTCACCTGCTGGATTTGCTTCTGTAAGGTTCTGCCCATTGCCAAACACTTTCTATGGGCTCTTTCCCATAAGGACTAGTGAAATATATTGAATGGTCCATCTGGGCTGTCAGGTTTGGGCTGGGAGGCACAAATTTAAGGTTTTTCTTCACCTTTGCTCTTAGGGGTGGGCAACTGGCCACTGAAACATGAACAGCAGCTAAATATGATCCATCATGAGTAACCTGTATTTCATAATGCACAAGCTAGGATAGGTTATATTCCAACGTATATTAGTAAAAACTATATCCAGACTCAACAGTAAGGTAACAGATTTGTTCCACTAAATTGATGGAAAATAAAATTCTTTAATTGCAGTAGAAGAAGGATATGTTGACTTTTGTTCATTGCCATTTCCATTAAATCATGAATTTTTATTGTGTTTGAGTTTTAATATACTACTTCTGTAAGAATCTGGTTTTGAAACATAATAGGTGTTATTTTCTTGGTTTATTCCTATTTTTCCTGATTGATGGTACCTGCCAAAATGTAACCGCGTGGCCCTCAGGCACTGAAAAAGTTTTTATGTGGCTCTCTTGGTGATCGAAATTCCCTACCGTCAGCATAGATGGACTACTTACACCATAAGTCCAGTTTTAGAGGGGTTAAAGGAATATTTCACCCAAAGAATGATATGCCTTCATTTTCTACTCACCCTCATGCTGAGCAACACGCTGGAGCACTTTTTTGATGTCTCAAATGCAACCGGGGGTCCGGGGGGATTTTCGCTGTCAACAAACGTCCATCTAACAGGGAACAATGGAGCCCGAAAGAAAAAGGTCCATAAAAGTCCACAAAAACGTGCCTGTTTTCCTTCATACTGCTCGTCTGCTGTAATCCAAGTGTCCTGAGCAGGTAACGTCCATAATTAATTAGAAACGAAGTCATTTAGTACATTTTTCGAGCCTAAACAGTCTCCCTGCACTACGTAAGCCGTCTGGATTGGTCTGCCGTGGCTTACGTAGTGCAGGGAGCGCGCGTAGACGTGCGAGTAGAAAATGAAGGCATATCATTCTTTTGGTGAAATATTCCTTTAAGACTTTCTTTAATGCTACAAAACACATTTTTTTACATGAAAAACGACAGTATAAACATTGCCTGGAGTGAAAACAGCAGGAAGTTTCCTCCACAATAAACAGATTTCCCCTTTAAGCTCTTCATTCATTATCTCTGTTTGTTTTGAGTTTAAATGAAGCAGAAACACTGATGGGTTAATGAGCGCGAGGTCGCAGACATCACAGCTAATCAGATGCAAAACACTCAACCATTTATACGGCTCTGCTCCTCTCAGGTGGGTTTGTGCGTGCTTATATGTGAGCGGTGTTATTTACCCAGATAAAAACAGGAGCTGATTCAACGACTCGTGTTCACATCTGAGGCTGATCAATTATTTAAGTGATTCTCTCTCAGCATGAGTGTGTGTGTCATCGCGCTCCGTCTGAAGCTTCTGTTTTAGATATTCTCCTCATGTGTGAGCAAGAATTACATTCATTATTAACGCACACGGTTCAGCGTGCTGCAGGTCAGTGTTACAGTTTGTTCTCTTTAAAAACAGCTGGGATTAGGTTGTGTGTGTGTGTGTGTTGGGGGATGGTATCTGTGTGTTCATTGTGACTCAGAGCCCTGCAGCGTCTGTTCAAAGCTTCGACCTCGTTTATTCCTCTGAAGCTCATCTCCATCCTTCCCTCCTTCCCTCGTTTCCTCCATCCTCCTTCGTTTCGTTGAGATGTCGGCCCGTCCTGCAGGGCCGGCCTCTCCTCTGTGCTCTCATCTTCTGGTCGTGGCTCCTCTTGATGTTTCCTGCAGACGTCTTCTCCTGTTTGCTGCTCCCTAAAACAGCAAGAGTTCAATCAGCAGCGAAGACGCTGTGATTGGCTGTTGAGATGAGCCAATCAGCGCTGGCCAAGAGAGAAGAGAGAAGAAACAAGCCAACTTCACTGCATCCACCAATCATGAGCAGCAATACAGTGAAGGTCTGAGTGACAGGCATAAAAAGATCAAGCAGCTCCTCACAGGTGAAGCCAAAACCTGAAGCCTCACCCCCTGCTGGGCAACAAGCCCCACCCTCCACTTTGTCAACAGGTGATACAGGAGTGAAACTACAAACTCAATTCCAATAAGGTTGACATCATGTGTATCTGATGGCTGTGGGCTTAGGCAGGTTTCCCACTGACTCTTCGCTTCAATCCCAAAACGCCCCCTACACACACTCTCCCTACCCCACTATACCTCGTCCTCGTAGAGGGTCCCCCATATTAAGGGCCATCCAAAACTACGAAATGCGGAGGGGAAGTGGACCATTCAGGCCTTAAACAGCGAGTCTGCATCGATGCATGCTTTCAGCGACTTTTGCAGGAAGTGCAACGTCTAAATGGGAGAGAAAACAGCATAAATGTAAGTGCCGCATGTGACCATGATGACATGACATATTTTATCCTTGTTTTATATTGACAACTAGTTTTTACCCATTACCTCACTTCTTTTATACTCCTTTAAACCCTTTAAATCTTTGCACATCATCAGGGGTTGTTCATGTCAAGTTTAGCTATGCTGTGTTCTGCGATGTTGTTTTGTATAAATGTTTATTTATTGATTGTTGTTGTTTGATGTGCTGTCACTGCAGACAAAATTTCCCCTGGAGGGACAATAAAAGCTCTCTGAACTCTGAACTCATATGTTACCCATACCTTAGTCACTCTGACAGAAAATTGCAAAAAGCGTGGTTTTAAAAGATTTAACGAAACAAGCAAATCTTTCTCTATGCTCACATTTGATATGATTGTGCAGCCCTGGCACCATAAAATGTGAGCACAGTTGGCAGCATTAATTCATTTCTTTAATTGGAATTGTCAGATAGTAATTGGATTGAAAGACATGTGGAATCACTTAAATTATTTGAAGTAGGCTATAACAAAGCTCCTGTCCTAGCGGGTCACAATCTTTGCCACAGCGTAACAGCCAACAGCCATAAACGGGGCGTCTCTCTGTTGCCATGCTGACGAGGTCTTCCGTTTCCCGGTGAAGTGAAGAGGGCCTCCCTATTCTTGCCCGTCATATTTATACCCTCCCTCTTCAGTGGAAGTACCCTCCACAGTTAAAGGTGTAGTCAGCGATGAAAAACGAGTGGAGAGGTTGTAGATAAACGAATTTAGACCCGCCTCTCCCTTCATACCTCACCCCTGGCTCCATCCCCGAAAGCTGATGGACGTGCATCGTCATGGAAACGGACGTAGAAACTGCGTAGCTGACCAACGTACCTAAGGTAACCCCGACTCGTCAGACAACTCGACTGCCATGATTGATAACATCACAACAACAGAACATTTTGGCAGATTAGACAATAAGATGAATGCCTGACGGCTGTAACTGTTATGTGAAGCACCACAAAGCTAATGTTGCTTACCTATCCAGCAGAAAGACATGACATCCGCATCCATTTTCAGGTATTTCAGTTCGCGGAGTTCCCTCCACCGTCGGAAAGCAACACCAATGTTGATCCGGGTCTTCGCTCTTTCATGGTCATAGCCCTTCTTTTTCACTTTTCACTCCTCTGACCTTTTTCTTTTGGACTGTTTTTCAGCCATTGTTACTGCACCTATTGTATCTCTCTCTTACACTAACTGCGCACGCTACTCAACCTACGACTCCCCCTCCCCCCTCTGTCTGATCTGCGCATGAGTATGATCGCCCCCTGGATGTGGGGGGGTGTACCCTGTTTTGGTGGAGCCACAGTATTTACCTGCTGAAATTCAGAGCCAAGGCTGTGTATTGAAACCGGACTTTGTTTTCAACATGCTGTCAGTGGTGACATCTTGTGGATGGAGAGGAGAAATACGGTGAATTTGACAAATAGTGCATTAGATAAAAGGAAAAGAAGATCGCTGACTACTCCTTTAAGTGTGACTTAATTTTGGAGTGACACTCGGTAGTGAAGGGTAGTGTGTAGGGAGCGGTTTGGGATTCAGCCCTAGTGTGTGAGCTCTGCCGTCTCTTCCTTGTTGCAGCATGCACAGTCTGAGGAGTGGTGTCGACCTGCTTGTCATGGACTTTGGACGGAGAGACGGACAGTTACATATATCCGCCATGGAAATATTTCACTAGTCCATCTGGAGAAGTAGCCTTGCAGAGCAGATGGACCTGCCTGATTCATCGTCTGAATCCTGCATGTCTGTCTTTCCACCCTCCTTTGTCCAGCCTTCACTCTGCTAAATGTTTAACTGCCCAACAACCATTAGTATGAAGTGGTCGGATGCTCACAGATGTGAATGAATAACAAACAAAAACGCCTCCATTGCTTGGGTCCAGGTCCGCTGTGATGCCATGCTGCTCCGTCTTGTGCATTTGTTTTCCCGTATCTACGCTTGCGCATGTGTAGTGTGACATAGCCTCACGAGGGGCGACCAGGGTTTCAAACAGGTTTCATTTTCATCCGATCGATCGGGAGGTGGTCGTGAGGTGTTGATCGCTTCTCGTTACCTCGTGTATACTACACGATGTGAGACGCACGATTGAGCCAAACTCGGCCTGATCCCCAAAATAGTCGCATGGGTGAAAAATTGTGTCAAAAAGGGCCAAAAATTGCACAGTGGATGCCCGGCTTAAGTGTTGTGGCTTTACTTTTTTGAGCAGTAATGTCATCCTTTATGTTTATTTTTACAGTCTATCAAATACAATCACTCACTTCCTCGGTCACTCCACCTTAGGCAGATGTGTTTGCATCAATGACTCTGAATCTATTTGAGCTTCCCGCCTCACAAATGAACTTTTTCTTTGTCCCGATGGATTTAAATCAAGTCTGTGTGAATAATAAAACAGAGTTCAGCCCGTCTCTGCTCTTTATGTGAAGCCTCGTAGCAACAGAACTAAAAATACTTCCTGTTTAATATCAACACAAGCTGTGATGTCATCATCAACATCATCAGCTCTGCATGTGTGTGTGTGTGCGTCTTATAAAAATAACATGACAACCAAAAGCTTTTAGGAGCGAAAGTGTAAATATTTTAGACCGGCTAACACACCACAGCTACGGAGAGGACAGCGTGTTAACACACACACACACACACACACACACACACACACACACACACAAACACACACACACACATATACACCTGCTGTTCGAATTTTTCCCACAGTTCAATTTCCTCACCGTCTGACTGACCAGATGCACTTTGTTGTTTGTTAGCTTGATGCTAATACAACATGGAAAAAGCCATTGACAGGCTAGTTGAGTTATCATTTCATTCATCTGCTATCTTTACCACTGATCCTGTCTGATGTGTGCATGTGTGCGTGTGTGTGGGGGTTACTGGAGGCTGAGAATGAGAGGCAGGGTACATCCTGGACTGATTTCCAGCCAATCACAGCGCTGATTTAAACAAACAAACAAGCACTCACTTCTGCCCTCACACTTTTGGGCATTTTAGGGTGAACAGTTCACTTGATGAGCATGTTTTTGGTCTGTGGGATTAAACTGGAGCTCCCAAAGAAAACTCACACATGAACGGAGAAACACACAAACTCCACAGAGAGGACACTCCATCTGACCTGGGGACCTGGACCTATGTGCCAACACAACTTTTTAACCTCTACATCCTCAAAGTGCCTGACCTCGGGAATTCTTGCACACTCTCCAACAAAAATGTAAGACAAAGTGAACTATTAATGTAGAAATAAAGTCATGCTGCAGATTAAAGTAAACAGGAAAACTCAGCCCCACAAACATGAGACATTATTATGTTTGGGAAATGTTAGCCTGCCTCTGCCGACAGTCATCAGATAAACTCTTTAGAAAATTCCCTTTGAGTCTCAGTGTTTGAGCTAAGCTAATTAGCAGTGGGTGAGCTTCTCTTCCTTGCTACTACACACAGTTGAAAGAATGGGGTCTATCTGCTTGTTATGGACTTGAGAGTGAGAAAAGACATGAAAACAAACAAAAACAAATTTGGTTTGTTCCCTTTGGCCCTTTTCCATTAGCCCTACTCTACTCTACTCACCTTGTGCTGCTTTTCCATTAGCCCCAGTCGCCTGCAGCACTGCGGTGACGTCATTTTGAGCGCGACACAACAATCTGTGGCTTTTTGTCACAAACCGAGTAAAAAAGGAAAGCAGAAGAAGGCTGCGGGTGGCAAGAAGAAATACCCCTTGAGAAGCACAGGAGAGTTTTGGAAGCTATACAACAGAATGAAGCCGAGGACGAGAGCAATCGAGCTGCAAAGAAAAGACGTATGAGGGTAAGCTAATGGTAGCTACCGCTAGCATGCTAGGCATAGCCGTCAAGTCTCCCGTTTTGGCCGGGAAACTACCGTATTTTACCCCTCTTTCCCGCTGTCCTCCAGCATTACTATTATCCCGTAATTCTCCCGTATTAAAAAAAAAAAACATTCCTCTGCTCCTAACTGAACACTGTCTTGAGCCTCGCGAGAAATGCCACCTGCAGTAGCCTGGGTGGCAGTTGTCACGAGGTTAGTGCCGACAGAGGGAACAAACCCTGGACCACAGAGGAGAGAGATGGGTGGATGTGAGGAGGGAGAAGGCATTCCTGCCAAAAAAAAAACAATGAAGTCCTGTAAATATCTTGAAAAATGGGACAGCGAATTTACTTTCCTAAAGAGGAGCAGGTTGGGGCACAGTCACGTGTTCTGTAAGATGTGTAACTGCGACTTTAGTGTCTCCCACGGGGGAATAAACGACATAAGTCAGCATGAGAAATCCACCAAGGACAACCGCTGGCTACTCCGGCCCAGCCCACAAATACACTCCTTCCAAAAAAAGTGTTAAAGGGTGCAAAGTCTGCAACAAATCTGTATGATAAGTCATTAGTGAATGCCAGAGAGCTACTTGAGTAAACATAATGAAATGACAGAAATGTAAATGAATGAAAATAAAATGTAGCCTACATGTTAAACTTAAAGACAAGCAATGTGAAATAAGCAGTAAATATGTAATGTGTTGAATGAACTGAAAATATGTAAAATAAATAAATGTGCTTCATATACTCTTTTGTGTTTTCATTTAGGCTTTATTATAATGTAGGAATGTTCACAACATTTCAATGTCAACAAAGGTAGGCCTATCAGATTCTGATCAGCTAACTAATTAGTAGCTGTTGACAAGTTGTTTTTAGATATCTTGTACTCCTGTCTTAAAATGTAAGGGATACTGGAGCTTGGTTGAGGTGGTGGGACAGCTCACAGCAAGCACTGGAAAATTTCCCTTATTTTCAAATCCAAAACTTGACAGGTATGATGCTAGGTCACCATGTTCATGACTTGTTGATGACGACATTGTCTGACCAATCAGTAGCCGGCAGTCGGTGACGTCATCTTTCAGTATGGACTCAGCTCGCTCGGAACCAGAGCGAGTAGGTACTAAAACTAGCTTGTTTTAGGAGGTACCAGGCTAGTGGAAACACGCTGCAAATCGAGCAGGGCCAAGTAGAGTAGGGCCAAGGTGTGCTGGTGGAAAAGGGCCATAAGTGAAGACAAACCTGCTCTTCCACCCTGATATGAGCGTGTCTCCAGCTCTGACTGTTGGATCTGCTAATCCTTCCCCTCCTGATCGTTAACCTTCAGATTGATTATCTGAAAGGTGTGACAGAATCAATGACACGGCAGTCTGAGCGATGACACGCCTGCAATCAAACCTCACCACGTGAGTCCCACGGCCCAATCAGAGCGGCCCAATAATGAGTCTGTGTGTGAATAATACCTCTGAGACGACGGTCAGACAGGAAGCCTCCCACGGGACGGCGAGACAGCAGGGGGGAGGGGAGCAGCGGAGGGGGTCCCAGCTGTTACATCCATTAAAGGACAATTTACCAGTTTGATCTGTTTACACTTTAGAGAGGAGAGAGGGGGGAGGGTTAATGTGGGACAAACAGCCTTTTTCCTCTAATTTAACCCCAAAAACTGCTGCTGTTAGCGTCATGAATATGAATAAATCTGTAAATGACACAAACAGAAGCAAAATTTTAAAGTATTTCAAAGCAAACAAATGGAAAAGATGCATTTAACTGCTCATTTGTTTGGCAAAGGTCATCAATAAATTCAGTCATAATGTTTTAAAAAACAAATCAAGTCATTGTTACTGTTAACATTTTCAGGGAGCAGAGAAAACAACAAACAAATTAAAAATGAGATTATTTTTGGGGGGGGATTTAAAGGTTTTAATAGCTAACAGTTGATAAGGTGATGACATAAAAATGCACAATTATTTGGGATAAAATCAATCACAAAAGGCAGAAATATTTATAAATAAAATAGCAATAAATTACTTAAACTAGGCAATACTGAGTTTGACAAACATACAAAAATGTTTTTGATGAATAAGAGATTAAATAAATGTAAATTTATTAATATATCTCAGGAAATGGTTAAGTATTTACAATACTAATGACGGTAATAATAACTGTTTGCATTTTAAATCTCACACAAAGGAAATATCAGTTAAAACATTGACAGAAACAAACTCTTTTTAACACATTAAATATTCCTGAACTATGGAACTGGCTGGAAGTTAAAGGGTTCAACTTTTAAATTCATTCAACAAATGACAAAAGAAACAGAAAAAGTTAAAAATATCATAATGTACAATATCACAGGGACAATATCAGCAGATACTTGAACACAGTGGATATTATATGAGGATAAAAGGTCTCATTTATGGAAGCAATTTAGTGACAGTTATTATATTTAGACTGAATTTGGTTGGTTGTGGGTTCAAACACCAACAAGACATCGAGCCCAAGCATACAGCTAATCTGTGTATGGATTGTTTTAACAAAAAAAAAATGAATAGGAAGTCCTGGACCTGATCGCAAGGTCAAAGTCTGGGTTTGAAACCTATTGAACAAGTTTGTGATTTAGTCAATTTCATAGACTGATCACATAAAAGTTTATTCTTCAGAAAGCTTTTGGGAACAGACAGAAACTTTTTGGGGCTCAAAAACAAAAGAGACAGTCAAGAAGTATGTAAAAAAAATACTTACAAATCAAATTTCTTTTATCGTGACTACAATTACTGTCTTCCACAATCATGAAAACAGAGTTATCTACACAAAAATGATTATTTCACCTCATAATATGTTGAACTTTTTTTCTTTATTTATTATTATTTTATGGTATTTTTATTTTTTACAAGCACATTTTATTGTCTTGCCTGTTCTTTAAAGTTAAAATAATCATGTCAGAACAATACAAGTTCAATAAAAGTATGTTTTAAAATCAGTAAGTAGTCGTGATTCAGAGTCATTTCAGCTGATTTTGCTTGTGTTGTGTTTATATATCTTTTTTTATTATCCTTTAAGTGTAACTTCCCTTTTTCTACTTCTCTGTAGTTTTATTTATCCTGATTTTTGTTCAACTTATAGCTTCTTCTTTTGATTTTTTCCTGCCTTCTTACCATTTTCTCTGCTTATTGTCTGAATTTATTTGTTCTCTTGTGAACTGCTTTCTTTTGTCTTGGTCGTCATGGTCTCGTTTTCTGCAGCTGGGTTCTTCCAAAAATAAAAAAGTTATTTCTTAAATATAGTTTAAATTGTTTATCAGTGTTGCTCTTGTCATAGTTACTGCATGTATGTTTATTTTCTGTTTCTTTTCTGTGTTTTGTCAAAGCACTTTTGCTCACATGTGGCTTTAAAAGTGATATATGATGAAACTGTTAAAAACAATAACTTCAGCCATCATCACTGATTGTCCACGTCAGTAAATCAACAGGGTCTTTTGAAGAATAAAAGTGTTTTTCTTCCTCTAAATCTGTTCCTAAATCAAGTTTAAGGTGCTGTTTTTGTGCTTGTGTTGTACAGGAATATCAACACAATAAAATAGCATTATAAGGTATAACTTTATTGAGAGGAAGTAACATTTATATTTAATTTTCATCTTGTGTGTTGCACGATTTTAATTGAATTAAAAGGAAGTCCATATCACTGAAAAGGAACAGAGATCTTGAAAAATCAGAGATTCGGAAAACAAACTGTTTTAATAAATGTGAACCAAGTTTGTGTATGGAGAAATCTTAAAGAAACAAAATAATCTAAATCAAGATTGACACTTAAAAACAGAATATAAACCATCATGGTGAGGAAATATGACGAGATATGAAAACTAACTTTTGGTATGTTGGTGCTCATTATTTAAAGATCTCTAATTTTTCTAATAAAAAGCAAACTGATGGAAGTTTATTTATTTATTATTTGTTTCTTAGTTTTTGCACTATAATAAGATACATAAGATCAAACTGGAAATATTCAGAAAACAAAGAAAAGTGTCAGAAGTCAAGAAGCCACCAGGCTTATGCAGAGGACCTCACCTTTCTATAAGAAGAAAAAGCAAACTTCCAAACAACTTCCAGTATGGACTTGCATCAGCACAGCACTTGAACTACTATCTTAAACTAGCTACAATACCAGTTTGTTCTTCTCCCAGTTGTCTTGTCTTGTCTGTCACTATTTCCCCTTCTTTCACACTGTGGTGTGGCACGGCCCTCCCCCTCAGCTCCCATCAGGGGTTAAATAAAGTTTTATATGATGGAGTAGCCTACAGGGAGGGCTGGTGATGGTCATTATAGCAGTGAATCATATTCACATATCTCTCACTGCTAGAAAAAAAATGCATTAGTCTTTCCAACGCTGCCACCAGACACAGTGCTCAGCTGTAAAGATAATGCAGACAAGGGGGAAAAATGAAAAATAAAAATAAATAAAAATAAAAAAAAAAATAAAAATAAAAAAAAAAGAAGAAAAAGCCAAAAAAAAAAAAAGTCAGGATTTCAATAAGAACACAAAGTAATACATATATACGTGTTCAACCATAAAAAAAAAATAGTAATTGACAATAAAACAAACATAAACAGGTTTAATAAGCAACAAATATATAAAGAATATGAAAGAGTTGTCAAAATTAGAGCAAAATTCAAGATATAGGGAAATAAAACAAAAAACAAAGACAAACCAAGCTTCATGAATTAAATGTAAAAAGTTTCCTTTTAAAAATGTGTAATTATGATGAGCTCTCAGCTACATGTCTTTTATTATTCCATATTTTTACTCCATGATATCTGATGGAGAACCGACTGTGTTTAGTTTTATAGGAGGGAAGGTGAAGATTACTAACCTGTCTGGTGTTAAATGGTATTAAAAGTGAGGCCTCGAGGTGCTGGTTTAGCGGAGCGGTTAATTAAAGCACAAAAATACCCCAAAATATACATTAAAAAGAAAGTGAGGCCTCTTTGTCCCTGGAGCTGTTTGACCACAAGTTTCAGTTTCTGATTGTCAAAGGGAAATAGTGTGATCAAGAATTCATAAAAGTATATATGACTCTTCGCTTCTTTAGTCCTTTACATGTTAGAAACATAATAAGAAGAATCAATTTCATTAAAGTGTTAAATGTATAGATGTTAAGGTCCGATGATGAGCTCTGACTCCACAGCAAACACTAGAGAGTTTAATTTGAAGGAGAAGATGAAGCTCTGAGGGGAGACATTATCATAAAGACAAACTCTAAAGACTTATCTGGATATGAAACCAGAGTTCAGTCTCCTATTTTAACATTTCAGTATTCTTAAGTGCTGTTTCAAATTACAGAAAATTACATTTAAAAAGAAAAGCTGAATGAGATTAGTGCCCAAACCAAAGACTTTAGATAAAAACAGTAAGACCACAGCGCCCTCTACAGGACAACAACAACACACACAGCAGTTTTCTGCCTTAAATGAACATTTTTGGCATCTTTAAAAAGTAAAATTAGAAAAAAACATCATTTATTTTGACTCAGTTGATTGTGTGAGTCAAATCAGCTTGTCTGTGCAAACATCCAGAAATAAAAACAAATAATATAAAGAAATAAAAAAGCCTTTAACCCTCTCATGCATGAACTATTAAATCACCAAGGAATACTTTTTAAAATGTTATTTTCTACTTTCAAACAAGTTCAAAATCTTGTTCATTTATTTTTAGTGTTAAATTCAGTAGACATCATGTGTCATCGGTATAAATAGTAATTTGGTGGAACTTGTTAAAGATTCATAAATATGTCTTTGACAAGCATTTATTGAGAGTAAATAAAAGAAAAATCTGAAGTGTAAGAGTTGTTGCTGTTTTTATAAAACTACTCACATGTGAATTACACCAAAATTTAAAATAAAAAATACAAAATGATGTGAAATCTGTATATAGGCATAATACCCAATTTGCCCTTCGTCGGAAATTTTGGATTCATGATGCAACATCTCTATATGGCAAAAATGTGCAAAGATAATATTTTTAGGAAACTTGTGAGAAGAGTTTGGGAATTCACTACCTGGCAGCTGGACATGATACTGCAACCTAAAGGGTGGACATTTTGCATCATGCATAAAAGAGTTAATGGGAGAGTGATCAGCTTTGTTTAAATGAACAGTTTGATGTTTTTTTTTAATCATATAAGAAACTAAAATAGACATCTGATTAGTTAGTGCATAATAAATATTTAGTGCATGAATTACATGTTCGAACGGCCTTTACAAACTTTTACAATCCAATCTGATATATGACTCATGTCCTTTTATTTACTTTTTTTTATTTGTAATTGTTTTGTATATTTTTCACCTGATTTTTATACATTTTCTTGTCATTGACTCTTCTTCCATGTGCATAATTGTTGGAGTACTCCTCTGTAAGACCAGTACATGAGGTAGAAATGAAAAAGAAGAGAGACTTTGAATAAACCAAACTAGAAACCTTCAGAGAGCACAAAACTCTTTGCCGACTATATTGAAAATGTGTTTAACTGCCCTGCTGCAACAAATCCTTAAAAACTTTAACAAATCATTCAAATCCCTTCTCCTTCATGCCATGACCAACGTTCAGAAATGTCTTTATAAATAACGAAGAATTATGTTGGATTTATAGATTTTTAGGGCATCGTGGATTAGTTTAGCTCTTTAATTTGTTTTTATGGAATAATATTTAAGTTATCCAAGAAAGCAGAAGCCATTTAAGTCTTAAATAGTCAAATATCTGCTAAATGTTATTTTAAAAAAGTATCAAAATTTCAGCTGCCCATCACTGGGAGGAGTTGCCACTTCACCTTAAAAAAAAATCTATATTTTCAACTTTACTATTTTTTGGGTTTATTAAAGATCAATGCAAATCATGTTTAAAGTAAATAATAGCACACGACCAGATAGCGTGCAAAAGCTTTTAAAAGTGTCTGAGAGTAAATTTGAGTTGAGAGATGGAAGCAAATTTGTGTTACCAAAAGCTAAAAAAGAAGTTAAGAGAAAATGTATTTCTGTTAAAGGCTGTGGAATAGTGCTGATCTCAAATTAAAGCAATGTACTTTGTAATGTTCAAAAAATCATTATATGCATTTATATTTGGGAGTTGTGGCTGTAATTACAAAAGGAGAAAATAGCTATGTATTTGCATGAGTATGTGTGTATGCATGTGTAAATATTAGGGATGGGATGAAATATCGTTTGGCAAAGTATCCCGATACAGTACATGACAAGTTTGAAAAAATGGATCGCGAAATAAAGACGTCACATCCGTTAACAGCGCATGTGACCAAAAGTGACGACATCAAACATTAGCACCAACTACCTTGCCTCCAAAAAGCCGAATGATGGAGTCGAATAAGTTTGAAATTGAGGACGCTCCGCCTGGATACAAGTCATCTGTCTGGCAGTATTTTGGCTTTCTCATTAACAAAGACGAAGACGACAATAGAGTAACTGACAAGACTAAGACGGTGTGTAAACTTTGGTATGTTGTCATTCTGTACACCGCCTCTAACACAACAAACATGAACCACCACCTTCAGCGTCACCATCAAAATGTGAAGACGACCCCGGCGAAAACGAGCCTACCGCTCGTTAGCATACACTCTCTCTAACCTCTCTAGGGTTAAAGAGAGTGTTATTATTTGTGTTTGGCCTTGTGATTTCCTGTGTGCAACTCAAACAAAAATAAAGAATATTTTTTCTTTTTTGATATTGTATCGTGACTAATCGTATTGTGACGTATTGTATCGTGACCCAGGCATATCGAGGTGCAGTTTATTGTGAGTTTAAGTGTATCGTCCCATCCCTAATAAATATGATATTATGTGCTTGTTCTTTTCTCTTTATTTTTTGTTACTTATCTCGTTTTTGGTTTCTCTCTTCCCTCTTGGCACCATGAATTGTGTAGCTTCAGATGCATAGGTGGGCATTAAAGGCCTGTTAGGCCTTGTGTTTTCCTGTGTGCAACGCAAACAAAAACAAAAAAGTTGTAATTACACAGTAATATTTTTTCTTTTTTACTTTTTTGATATCGTATGGTGACGTATCATATGGTGACGCATCGTATGGTGACGTATCGTATGGTGACGTATCGTATTGTGACGTATTGTATTGTGATGTGTCGCATCATGATGTATCGTATGGTGATGTATCGTATTGCGACATATCGTATGGTGACGTATCATATGGTGACGCATCGTATGGTGACGTATCGTATGGTGACGTATCGTATTGTGACGTATTGTATTGTGATGTGTCGCATCATGATGTACCGTATGGTGATGTATCGTATTGCGACATATCGTATGGTGACGTATCGTATGGTGTCGTATCGTGACGTATCGTATTGTGATGTTTTGTATTGTGACGTGTCGCTTCGTGACATATCGTATGGTGACGTATTGTATTGTGACGTGTCGCATCATGACATATCGTATGGTGACGTATCGTAAGGTGACATTTTGTATTTTGACGTATTATATCGTGACATATCATATGGTGACGTATCGTATGGTGACATATCGTATGGTGACGTATCGTATGGTGACGAATCGTATGGTGACGTGTCGTATGGTGACGTGTCGTATGGTGACGAATCGTTTCGTGACCCGGGCATATTGAGCTGCAGCGTATCGGGAGTTTAAGTGTATTGTCCCATCCCTAATAAATATGATATATTAAATGCTTCTTCTTTTCTTTCTTCTTTTGTTACTGATCTTGTTTTTGGTTTCTCTCTTCCCTCTTGGCACCATGAGTTGTGCAGCTTCAGATGCATAGTAGTTTGGCATTAATAAGCTTTGCTTCTGCCTGAGCCTTTTCAGTCAAAATTGTGTATTGTCTTTTTTCTTTTGCTGCTTTGAAGTGTGTATATGACAGAAATAAACTAAACTTAACTAAAAACTAAATGTTGGTTTTGGCATAATTTAAATATTTATTATCAGTGCAGTTAAAGGATTTTTAGTTAAACTGAACATTCTGTTGTGACTCTATAGACCATTTTCACAGCTCCACTACTTCCTGAAATCAGTTGTGTACATTCATTTCCTGTCTTACATTATTTGTTAAACTAATTAATCCAGGTTTGCCTTTGTAACTGCTGCAGCAAGGTACACCTGGCTTAATTAGTTTTGCCAATAATGTAAGACAGGAAATGAACGTCACAATTAATATCAAGAAGTAGTGGAGCCGTGAATTTGGTCTATTAGAGATGTCCCGATCAGATATTGATATTGGATATCGGTCTGATATCAGCAAAAAAAAACAACAAAGATCTGATTATATCAGCCTGCATCTAAAATATCGGATATTAAAACTCCAATACAAGCAGTTCATTCTAATTTATCTTTTATTTATTCATTTTAGTTCTTGAATATGCTACTGTTTAGGTTAAACACAGTGGTTATTTTATAAAGTAAAAATATATGTTTTTGTTTTTATTGGATTTATTGAGGTTACTTTTCGGGGTTTTCTAATTTATTTTTCATTTATTTTATTTAGTTGTAGTATATTCTTATGTTGACTACTGTTCTCTGAGTAATCTCACCTGATCAAGCCTTTTCTTACAGTCCATACTACAAAATAAGGAATAAAAGTCTGTTTGATTCCTGCTGATATATCTTTTGGATATCAGTATCAGCCAATACTCAAGGCTGTAATATCCGTATCGCATCGGAGGTGAAAAAGTTGTATCGAGACATCCCTAGACTTAATCATAAAGTCCTCAAACTGCACTTTTGATCCTTTGCAGTCTCTTCCTCTCCTACGATCACATTATCCTCCTCCTCCTCCTCCATCCGAGGAGTCTCTCATGATTTATTGATGTCCATCAGCAGATGGAGGACGAATGTGTGTTTGTGTTGCTGTGTGAGTGTTGCCCTGTGGCATTGTGGGTCACATTTCACTTTGTTGTTTCAGCTCTGTTTCTGTTGGCCTCCATTTTCTGGTCTGTTCTGTTTTACATTATATTTCCTTTCAAACTGAAGAGGCAAAAGGCTTCAGATTATACTTAGATGAACAATGTTAAAGTCAAATGGCCTACAAATAGTAGTGGTGGGAGAAAAATTGATTCACAGAAGTATCAGGACTTTTGTTTGAGGATTTTTAAATCGATTTTTTTTTCAGATTTAAATGCTTCAGTTAGTCTGTGTTAAAGGTGCTATGAGGAGAATCTATTACTGGTGACATTAAGACTCTGCTACCCATGAGCACGCGCAGCGACTGTCGTAATGCTGCGTTCCAGTAACCTTGGAACTGGGAGTGACATCATCTCCGACTTATCGGCGTTCCAGTTGAAGTCAGAAAAAAACATGCAGCTCTACCAGGCTATTGTTAGCTGTTGTTAGCATGCCCTGCATTGTTGTTCACAAATATCACATGAAGAATGTGATTATCACTATGGGAGCATTTTTGTAAATAGAAGTCCAACAATACTATGTATACAGCTGATCTAGAGCGACACACCCCAGTCAGAAGTGCAAATAAATTGATTATTACAGGAGCTAAATAACTGTTCACACTGGGGGCATCCATCTTCGATCGTCAACTCGGGGGTGGCGAGGTTTCACCGAGTTCCCAGTAGGAAATTCCGACTTCAGGGAACGTTCCAGTTGCAGTTTCCTACTCGGAACTCGGAAATTCCTACTTCTGACCACAACTGGAACGCACCAAAAGATGTGACCCAAGCCAAAGCGTGCGTTTGTTGTGATGCTAATGTTGTGATGTGTGACAGCAAGCAATTTTTGGAAAACTTAGTATCGTAGTTTTGTAGCTGGCTATATATCACTACTTGCAGCCCGGTGCTCTAAGACGTGTCAGAATACCGTAAAATACCAAAGCATGTGTTTGTTGTGATGCTGATGAATGCAGCTCAGACCTTCCTCAGAACTCTGCATTGCTTTACAACTTCTTTTTTCAACAACTTACAGGATGCAAAGCGACGAGGTAATTTATCTCTTTCTAGTTGCGTAGCGGTAGTTTTTGATTTGTGACAACAAGCAATTTTTGTAAAACTTAGTATCGTAGTTTTGTAGCCGGCTATATATCGCTACTTACAGCCCGGTGCTCTAAGACGTGTCTAAATAATATAAATTTGCTCTAGTTTTAATTGTCTTGTTCCTGAAGTTGAGTATCCAGGTCAGTCCAGCCCTTGTATATATATATATATATATATATGTGTATATATAGCATTTATAGATAACCTATTTTGATGCTATAAAACCCATCTTAAAGTTCCTGATATAGTCTGTAGGCATCATCATTGTTCATCTTTTTCCCTGGTGACAAAAAAGCTAACTTAAGATTGCAAAATATATATATGTGTATATATATATATATATATATATATATATATATATGTATTGATATATATATATATATATATATATATATATATATATATATATATATATATATATATATATATATATATATATATATATATGTATATATATATATATATATATATATATATATATATATATATATATATATATATATATATATATATATATATATATATTGAATTTTGTAATGGGAAATCCCATTGACGAAATTCAATATTTCATTAAAAAAAAACAAAATATCACGTGATGTTCCCAAACGCTGGATAATAACCTCCATGTATGTGCTGAATTTTGTCTAGATCCTGGCTCTATTCTGGATCTGTGATCCAGAATTTCATTTTTTACAGGGATTGTGGAAAAGCCACTGCTGGAACTACAGGTTTTCTTTTTACATTTATACATTTAACTTTTAACAGTTTTTCCTGTGGCTTCAATAAATAGTTTAATTGGTCTGGTAAAACTTTGGCGCCTTTATTTGTGCAGGTAAATCACACATGAAATTAAAAGATTGATTCATTTATCCGTTTAATATGCATATTCTAAATGACATCTTTTCCATTGTAATTGTTAAATTTATTTGGTACTCTGATTACTTTCTGGAGGTGGGACGTGCAGAGTCCACAGCATGATCAGCAGTCTCATCACTTAAAGATGTGCAGGGACAGGGTCTGAGGAAAATGATTAAGGAGAGAACTTAAAACCAGAGATTGGATTTGGATAAAGAGGAATTACGCCCATTGGGGGCCAAGATTAAAGTGCACTAAGACACTAATATCCTCCATACTGTCTGCATGTTTCCTCTTATTACCTAAACAAAGGAGGTTGTCTTTTTGACGGGGGCTGTGAATGGAGTTTGAGGATATTTTCAGGTCGAGACGGACATGGCACAAGAAAAAGTGATTCCATTTTATTGGGTATTTTTTTATTATTAATATGTATTTTTGGGAGTTATGCATAGAAACTGCTGAAACAGTTATGTCGGCATCTTGACATTTCCATGGACATGTATGAAAATAAAATAAATAAATCTTTGTAACAAGTCAAGTAACTACAGAAAAGCATAAGGGCCATTTTAGATGGAGACAATAATTTTGGGGAAATTGAGATTAAAGTCAAATTTCGGGATTAAAGGAGACATCATGCTGATGCATGATTTAATACTTACATATAATAGAATAAATTTGAAAACAAGACCTTACACCCCCTTAATATTGTATTTTTTCTGATATCCTAGAACGAGATTTGATGTCTCTGAAAATAGGTCATTGCGAGATGTCCGCCAGATTTAAATTGTCGTGACGACACGAGGTACCTTTCCTTTTATTGGAGTAATCTGATAAAACACTTCCTCCTCTGTGATGTCCATTAGCCACAAAACCGTCACCGAGGAACACATCCACCAGCAGGGGTTATAGGTCCCTAGCTCACACTCACTCATTACCAGCTCCGGCCTGTAGGGGAACTCAATATGCGGTCGCTGCATTGAGCCTGCCGGAAAATACAGTAGAAGAAGAAGGACAGGCTGGCTCAGCCCCCGACAGAACTGACCAATCAGAGCACAAAGGGCTGTGACGTTGCGAGGTAACTTTAGGTCATCTTTGAGACCGAGTGTTTCAACGAGAGCTTGATAATGGCCTAAAATGAGGATTTTGAGAACGCTATTGTGTGGCAATGAAGGAACTAAATGACTTGTACTGAGGGCAGAAATGCTTTACAGGCATCCTAGTCTGGCATAGTGAAAAGGAGAAACAAGCATGATATGTCTCCTTTAAAGTTGAAACGACGAGAATAAAGTTTGTGACAAAAGTCTAATTGTCAATAATAAAGTTAATTTCTCGAGAAATTAGCTGAAGTGTTGAGAAAGAAAAGCAGAAATGTCAAGAATAAAGTCGGAATACATTGTATGCTGACCTAATTTTGACTTCAAACTTTTTGCACCCGCACCAGGATTCCAGTGGGAGGGGCTTCGTTCGGGGGGAGGGGCTTCATTTGGATGTTTTGTTTACAAACAGTAATGAAAAATCCTGCAGATCCTACCTTTAAGAATTCAAATAAAATATTTTATATGGAAATGTATTGCACAGGATAGCTGGATACTTCAAGTGCAAATTGCGCTTAATACAGATAATTATGTCACATATGATTGTATTATAATCTATTTACTTCTTTTTATACAGCACTGTGAACGACTGCTGTCTTTAAAGGGGCTTTATGAATAAACTTGACTTGTATTGGAGGCAGTTTTCCATGTTTGTTCTGATAACATTGGGAAGAATTTTTAGAACGAGCTGAGGTGATGATTGTGCCCCTAAAGCACTTTTGGTTTAAACTGTTTTATATAAACATTTGCTTTTAAACTGGACTGCATTTCCAAAAAAAAGTCCATGTACTGTGATATGACTATTGGACCGTATTGCCCATCCCTACTTGCTTGCACGGAGCCTGGACCTTGTTTCTTTAAATATCTTTTTTTCCCTTAAATCTCGATTTCCTTTTATATTAATATTTAAAATCTTCACGCTGGCCTTGCACTGTTATAGCTCTATTACAAATCATTTTTTAAAGTCTGATTTTGCCCTTGACCGTTTATCTACCAGCTCAACTGTTCGGCAGAGGACATCATTAAATTCAGGGATAATTGTTTTAAAAAACAGAAAAATTCAAATCATTGTTTGGTTCCATTAACACTTCACAAACAAAACAAAACAACAGATATTTTCTTGGTGTTGGATTAAGAGGTTTTTAAAGCCAACAGTTGATTGTGTGATGACACAAAAATGCACAAATATTTGGGACAAAATCAATTAGAAAGGTCTCTTAAAATTTGCTAAATTAAAAAATAAAAATAGAAAATTGAGTTTGACAAACACAAAAATGTCTTTGATGAATAAAAGACTTTATATGTGTATATATGTATGATGGTCATTAGTTATGGTAGCTTTAAGATTTTTGAACCTCTAAATCCCACAAATAAAATATCAGCTCTTTTGGTTTGTTTGCAGTTTTTTCTGTATCATCAAACACTGACAGAAACAAACAATGATGCGTCACATTAATTTAAAGGTGCTACGAGGAGAATCTATTACCAGCAACATAAAGACTCTGCTACCCATGAGCACACGTGGCGTCTGTCGTAGTGCTGTGTTCCAGTAACCTCGGAGCTGGGAGTGACATCATCTCCGACTTACCGGCATTCCAGTTGAAGTCGAAAAAAACATGCCGATCTACCAGGCTATTGTTAGCTGTTGTTAGCACGCCCTGTGTTGTATGAAGAATGTGATTATCACTATGGCAGCATTTTTGTAAATATAAGTCTAACAATACTATGTATACATCTGATCTAGAGCGACACACCCCAGTCAGAAGTGCAAATAAATGGATTATTACAAGAGCTAAATAACTGTTCACACTGGGGGCATCCACCTTTGATTGTCAACAACTCAGGGGTGGCGAGGTTTCACCGAGTTCCCAGTAGGAAAATCCGACTTCAGGGAACGTTCCAGTTGCAGTTTCCTACTGGGAACTTGGAAATTCCTACTTCTGACCACAACTGGAACACACCAAAAGACGTGACCCAAGCCAAAGCGTGAGTTTGTTGTGATGCTAATAAATGCAGCTCAGACCTTCCTCAGAACTCTGCATTGCTTTACAACTTCTTTTTTCAACAACTTACAGGATGCAAAGCGACGAGATAATGTATCTTTCTAGTTATGTAGCGGTAGTTGTTGATGTGTGACAACAAGCAATTTTTGGAAAACTTAGTATCGTAGTTTTGTAGCTGGCAATATATCACTACTTACAGTCCGGTGCTCTAAGACGTGTCTGAATAATAAAAATTTGCTCTCATTTTGTCTTGTTCCTGAAGTTGAGTACCCAGGCCAGTCCAGCCCTGTCCGACCCGACCGCAAAGCTAAGGAATAGCATTTATAGATAACCTATTTTGATGCTATGAAACTCATCTTAAAGTGTGTATTTCGATCAGGCATATATCTAAAAGTGAGACTTTTTTGTAATTACTTAGAAACTCCTCATAGTCCCATTAACACATTAAATATTCTTGAATTTAATGAGTGAAAGGGTTAAGCTAATGGATGTTCATAGAGTAGCGAGGAAAACGTGGTTATGACATTTCCTCCATTTTTTTAATGTGTAAAATTTCTGAAGGAAAAATGAGCTTTAAAGACAGATGTAGTAAGTAAATATTGAGCTCGTTATTGAATATGAAGCCATGGGAGTTCGACTTACTGCAATTATCGAACAAGTAAGTGTGAACAAAAACATAAAATCAAAACAAGTCCCTCATATTAAATCTTTGTGTTTATTCTGGTTTATTTAGTTTAACGTACCTGCTGAATGTCACAGAGCTGTTCTGTAAATGCTCCTGTAAACCCTGATCTTTGTCTCACAGGTTTTCAGGAGGATCTTTGGACACCTCTGAGCAGGACCTGCAGAGCTGCCTGGACTCAATCCTGCAGAAAAAAACAACTTAAAAGAAATCCATGAAGATTACAGAAAATCTATCAACAAACAAACTCCAGAACAACTTTAATCAAATCATTGACAAACACAAACTCTTTTCCTTTCAGATTTTTTTAATTCAAAACCCCGCAGTTTGTTTTACACCACAAAGAGTCAAACACATTTTATTATTTTTCCCCACAGACAGGATGATGGAGGGAAAGTAACAGCTGGGGTCAGAGACGCGGGTCAACTATCACCTCGCTGCTGAAAAAAAAACAAAAGAAACATCTGTAAAATTATCTTATTCTTTAAAAATAATAAAAACAAAAAGAAACCTGAAACTGAGCTGAAAGTCTATTTACAGTATTGCCTTAAAAACCAGAGTTAGAGTCGACCTCAGCAGGTCTGACAGGCGAAGATTTTACACTCTTAAAAATGACGTCCGTTTAAGTTTTAGAGGAGAAAGTCGATTTTATGGCTAAACTGATCACAAAACATGAGGTGACCTGGACTTCAGTTTCCACGCTGCGGTGTTCATATCACTTTACATTAAAATGTTGTCTTTGTGACATCCCTACTATGACGAAAGGGAAAACTGAAGTCGACATGATTTTCTGCAGCACCTTCGATTTTTCCTTCAAACTTTCCCACTTCGTTCAACTTGAAAACTTCTTTTTTACGCACCCAGCTTATCACATTAAGGTAAAACGTAAAAGCCAATTTTGCGCGAAATAAGAAAAAAAGTAGTTCAGAAAACTGCCAACATGTTCCTGTGTCCTAGACATAATCATTTATTTTAAAGAAATACACCTTCACATGATCATACATACTTCTGTTACTGTTGCTATGATTTAAAACTGATCGATTTAAAGTCGAGGTTGCAGCATTAGGACTTGAAGGTAAAATGATCAAAGATCAAGTCCAAGACTCCTGATAAGATATTAATGTCTCATTTAAACTTTTAAAAAATCATCTTTTTCATTCAGAGTTGAAACTTTAAAACATCTTGCCTTAATTCACCTGATTTTACAACATCTGTTAACTTCCTTCTTTAGAAAAAAAAGCACATATTTTGCCTAAATTCAGGCTCAAATGTTAATTTTGATGACTGCTGAAGTTCAAAAAAGCTTCTACTTTCTCATCCTGCGTAGCCCTGATCCAGCTGTATTCTCTCTTTTTACTTTGGATAAGTCCACCCTTACTGGCTTGCAGGACATCTCTTTGGTAATTGGTCTGCTCGTGTTGTCAACAACTCTACATTCATTCTAACAGCTGCGCTGCAGTGAGCGAATGGTGACAAAAAAATGGTATGATGTCACACTGGTAGGTCTGCTTTGGGGCCCTGAGGGGGAAGTGTTTTTTTGTCTTGTGTACAGAAGTGCTCTTACGCACATGAGACATGTAAGCACACTGAAGGGCGTATGAAACTCCAGAAAGCATAATACGCGCTCTTTAATTCCCATGATCCTCGGCTCAGATCTGGACACACAACAGCTGTGCAGCTTGTCCGTCATTTTTAAGAGTGTAAAGGAGAAGAAGCCAAAAGTTTACAGCAGTTAAAAGTCAGAGCCGTACAGAATCTGCTGCTGCAGGACCCTCACCCACCAGGAGACGAGTTGTTTTTGTTGTTATTTTTCTTATTTCTTTGATAATTGAGCTTCGTCGTCTTTAAAATCTGCTGTTTCGTCTCCTGTTGGGTCAGTGCGGTCCTGTTTCAGCAGGAAGAAGTAAAAAGTTACTGCTGGCGTGGCCGAAGAGTCCACCACTGAGCAGTGACACCTGAATCAGACGCAGTGGGCGTGTCCTGTTTCCTGCCCCGCCTCCTCCAGTTTCCTTTCCCATAAACCACTGCTTCGCTGTGACTACCGGGTGGAGTTTAAGTGCTCTCTGCTGAAGCGTGTCACAGGAATAACAGAAAGCATCGTGACTAACCGAGCAGCCTGCTGTTTGATTCAGAAAATGAAAGAAAAGGAGCTACAGGTTCAGGCAGAGGTTGAAGGGGGCGGAGCCTGAATAGTGACACACCCACGCGGTCTGAGCCTGACGAGGGGACGGGCGGTTTGAGGACGAGCCGCTCGCTTTCACATCAAACTAAAAAATAAAAAAACAGCTGTTCAGGAACAAAAAAAAAAAAAAAAAAAAAGAAAACTTCAAAAAAAAACAAACACATCAGACTAATTTATCCTCCCACCCGCCCCCTAATCTTCCCTGGAAAACCCCTACAATAAATCAAACACACACTGGGAATATTTTCATCGTGTCTACAGCAGGTGTGACGGGCGGAGACAGCAGAGTCATGTCTTCACTACTCATCCGGGTCGGGAGCTATGGGTCTGAACGTGGCGGGAAAGAGATCCTGAAACTCATCCGTAGCGGTTCTGTTGGAGTCCGGACTCGGGTTGTGATGCTTGTACACTTTTGGGTCGACCATCTGAGGAGACTCGTCGAGAGACGGGGTGATGTGATGGAGGCTCCGGGACAATCGGGTCTTCAGAGGATGTTCTGCTGCGTGAGGGCGAAGCCTGGAGCTGATGGAGGAGCTCATGACGATCTCTGCAGGTCCTGCTCGGAGACCAAACCAGCTCAAACCACAAGAGTAAAAACCCCCCACCTGCTGATCCCTGACTGGACAAAGCTAAACCTCAGACCTGATCCACGCTGCCACACACTCGACAAAAACAAGCCTCAACCTGGACCAAAACTCAGGGGAAAAGGGCTGGGAAATATGTCCATTGAATTAATTAAATATAATTATTTTCTGCAGAAGATTAAAAAATCCCTTTTTTCTCGACTTACTCCAATTGTAAGTTGTTGCATTGTTTAAAAATATAAATACAGAAAATGTAGTGTCGTGATGGGAGCACACTTTTTTGTTGTTGAAATGAGATTAAATACTAATCAGAGAGCTCCATGTCGATATTCTTCTTCATTAACATTTCATGACACTTAAGGTTTAAGATGGAAATTCTGTTTGGCTCCGGATTATATTTGACAACATAAAGGCAAAATTTGATTTATGTCATTTTGATATCACTTCTAGATTTTTCCTTTTAACCCTTTCATGCATGAATTATTTAATACAAATTAATAATTTTTAAAAATGTTTTTTTTTTTATTATCAAGTAAGTTAAAATCCCTTTCTTTTTTTTTAAATGTTACATTATGAATCTGTCCACTACAGTGTAACCAAGCATCAACAATATAAAGAGTAATGTAGTAGAACTTAATAAAGACCCACAAACACTTGTCTTTGACAAACATCCATTGAGAGTAAAAAAAAGCAAAAGCAAAATATGCACATGCATTTTTGCTGTTTTATCAAACAATTCATTAGTGAATTACACCAAAATTTAAAAAACAAAATTCTGTAAAATATAAAGAAAGGCATAACACCACTTTTTTTGTTTGTTGGCTATTTTGAATTCATGAAGAAATATCTTAATATGGTAAAAATATACAAAAAAATATTTTTATGATACTTCAGACAAGGGCTTGGGAAATTACCACCTGGTCGTTGGACATGATGCTGCGACCAAAAGGGAATAAGATTTATCCTGAATATATGTCTACTTTAGTGGATACCGAGCATGAAAGAGTTAAAAGTAAAAAAATTCTGATTAAATTGTAAATTTATGGAAAAGAATCATGGAATTAATTAACAGGCCATATCGCCCAGCCCTAAAGGGGTGTAACTTTAATTGAGGCTGATAACTGAGTTTGTAGTGTCTATATGACTGTTCTCCCCAAGTTCCTCACAATAATAACTACTAAGAGAACATTTTTTAAAATAATTATTTTAAACTTATCTGATGTACAACTGTCACACGTGTAATTATTTCTTCAGTACAGGTGACTGTAAGGTAGGTCAGTTTATGTCATTTAAAAATCAGAAATTTTCATTAAAAATGATTATTTCAATTATGGCGGAAACTCCATGTTAGCTACGTCTGCTCTAAGGTTTAAAAATCTGTCGGTGCGTGGCCAGTTTTGTTGTTTAGAAAAACAGATTAAAATGTGGTTTGGCGTTCAGAACGAGAGGCTGAAGTCTTGTGGTCTGAGCTGAATTCACGCAGAGATCTTCGTCAGAAACAGTCTGAGTTTTTCTTTGTTCCCGGAGTGACCGTCTGTCCCAGAAGCAGAGAAATCACCTGATCTATTCGTCTGAGCTTCAGCGGTAAAGTCTGGCCTGCTGCTTGAAGAAACATCGGTATGAGTCCAGGATCAGAGTCTGAGGACGAGGAGCGGCGGTGGGGCAGAGTTCAGTCCTGAAGCAGGTTTTTAAAGGGAGTTGTGTCCTGATAAATCTTCTCTAAAACAAAACGGTGACGATCTAAAGAAGTGAAAACTGATCACACTGTTCCTGTTGCTGCGGCCCTGATCGATCGAGTCGTTTGTTTGTTTGTTGTCTGGTGTGGGTCGGGTCCGAGGGAGGACTGAGACGGACAGAAACAGGACAGGACGACACACGGACGGCCGTCAGCCGGGCAGCTAGTCGTCTTCGTCATCGTCGTCATCCTCGCCTTCGTCGTCCACGTCTCTCTTCCTCTTCTGTCCCTGAATGGTGGCCTGTTCTTCTGTAGAGAGAGCAAACGGACCAATCAGAGGGCTCCACAGTGTGCGTGTGCAGACAGAAAAACATCCAGTTTGACATAAATCTGAACGATCACGCTTCAGTCTGTGCAGCAGCACTGACGGTGAACAGCTGTGTAAAAACTGATCAAAGTCTATTTTACAAGAGCGCTGAATGGTTCATTTCTATGGTTAAATATATTTTCGCCACAGAAACTCTGAAGGCTCTGCCTCTGATATTAAAAAAATACTTTTAGAAACACTGCTCATATTTAAGACACAATTCACCAAGAGGCAGTGCCCAGTTTTTAAATTTCAAAAACAAACTAAAAACCTACATTTTGAGTTTAGCTTTTACCTGAATTACCTTTAAGTGTTTTCATTTATTATAATTACAGCTCACTTTATTATTTTATCTTATATTGTTTCTTTTCTCTCTCCTTATTTTATTTTTAGTTTTTCTATTTTGTTATACTCAATTTCAATTTGTTATAAATGATTATTATGATTTTTAAATTATTTTTCTTATTTTATTTTAATTTTTCTATCTTTCCTTATTTTATTTTCTAGTTTTTGTATTTTTTAACTTCATTTCAATTTATAATTTATTGCAATATTTTTTAAATTATTTTCTTTTTTTTATCTTTTCTGATTTTATTTTCTAGTTTTTTATTTTTCTTTTCCTTCATTTCAATTTAAAACTAATTATTACTTTTGATTTTTTTATTCTTATTTTTTTTCCTCTTTTCTATCTCTACTTATTTTATTTTCTAGTTTTTCAATATTTTACTTCATTTCAATTGATTTATTGCCATTTTTAAAATTCTTTTTATTTTTTAATCTTTTCTATCTTTCCTTATTTTATGTTCTAATTTTGGTTTTTTATTTTATTTAACTTCATTTTAATTTCTTTATTCTTATTTTTTATCTTTTCTATCTTTCCTGATTTTTTTCCCCCAGTTTTTCCACATTTCTTTTAATTCATTTTAATTTAAAACTTATTATAATTACTTTTAATTTCTTTATTTTTATCTTTTCTATATTTCTCTCTTATATCTCTTATTTTGTTTTCTAGTTTTTTTTTTTACTTCATATCAATTCGTTATTTATTGAAATATTTTTTAAATTCTTTTCGTATTTTATTTTTTTTATCAGGCCTGGCTGACTCTCTGTTTTGTATGTTACTGATGCTTTTCAATAAAGCCGAAGTGATTCAATGTAAAAAACTGAAGTGAGCACACTGCACCTTAGGGCTGGACGATTATGGTAAAAATAAGAATCCCCATTATTTTAAGTGATATTGAAATCACTATTAATATACACAATTATTCATTTATTTAAAAACTTAAGTACTGATTCAAACACAAGTTTAAAGAACCAGCGAGTGGCACATACAGTATTATTGATCCACATAAGTCACACACATTCGCTGTGGCTGCACGTGGAACACAGAAGCGCAGGAACTTGCATACACGACACTCCACACTGTGTGGCATATTCATCGTTTTTCTCCGATAATAATGTTTTTATGATTGTCAGATGGCAAAATTGAAATCATGATCAAAATCCGATTAATTGTCCAGCCCTACTGTACCTGTTATCCAATTACTCAATTAATCACCAAAATAACCAATAGAGTACTCGATTACAAAAAGAATCGACACCTGCAGCACTACTTCACTCACCTTCCTCCTCCTCTTCTGCATATTCATCTTCATCATCATCATCCTCCTGAGAAGAGGCAGCGACAGAAGGAGAAAAAGAGGATGAGGAGTAGAAGAAGAAGAAATGATCAACATCACCGACATAATAATCACATGAGGGTCATAAACGGAGCTCTACAGGGTCACAAACTAAACACTCAGGGCTAAGGGAGAAGCTCGTTTATGATTGGATGACACTAATGAGGCTCTATGACATCATCATGTCTACGCCACCATGACCAGGCTGACCTCCATCAGACCGACTCCGTTAAGATTTCACTTTTTCTATCAGTGCACACGTGAGGAAGCCCTGAGGGGACATGCATCTATGAAAATAAGTTTTAAAGAAATAATTTAGTTAATTTGGATGTTTTATCTTCAGATTACAACCAATTAATCCTCTTTTCTCAGGATAATAATGCTGCTTTTCTTGGTTTAATGAAGTTATTTTCATAAAATCACGTTAGGTGATTAGGATCATTACATCAAAAGTAACGAGATATTTCTGTAATCATCACAGTTTTACTGTTGTGAAAAAAACATTAAATAACACTATATTCTCTAAACATTATTCTTCATTAAGGAACATGCATACATGGATTAATTTCACAGATTTTCAGCTGTTTATATCACCAGAATGTTCATATCTGCATAACTAGATATTTGCCTTTTATAAGCTGTTATCTGCAGATACAGACAAAATGGAGTAATTTTATTTTAAAACAGAGTATAAATTAAATAAAATACACGGACATATGTCCCCTGAAGGCTTCTGTGCATGGGTTTAACTTCAAATACTTTCAGATTCTGATCACTTCAAGACTGTCATCATTATTATGAATAATTTTCTTTCACTTTTTTACTTTGATTTCAAAACATTCTCTCAAACATTAATTTAAGTACATTTGGAATTTTAAAAATGCAAATATGACAAATTAAATATATCATACATATAATACTTTAATCTTAAAAATGTATAAGACAAATCAAAAAAATTATAGAAAAATCCAATATTTTAGGATTGATTTTGTTCAAACACACCCGCAGGTTTCATTTTTTCTATTAAAAAAAACAAACAAAGAAACAAATCAAACAAAGAAAAACAAGACTGATGGTCATTTTTTTTAGGTTTGGGTCAAACTCCCCAAACGTCTGTCCTCAGAGGCGGCCCTTTTGGTGCTGAACCTGGTCAAGAACACGGTCACAGCTGACGACACACCTGAGGTCGATCCTGTGGAGCGGCTCAGATCGAGCAGGCAGAGAACGAGACCCGAGGCTGAACACTGCTGACAGCGTCCTGGAACTTCAGTCGCTGCCTTGACTTTAATTTGGCATAAAAACTCAATGAAAGATTTTACATTTTTTAAAGTCGGATACTTTTCAGTTCCCCTCTTAAAACAACACAAACCCATATTTAAATGATCAAATGTTTGAGTGACAGTGATGAGACTGACGTTTTATATTTGCTGTTTAATTTGTTTTTCCAACATTCACAGACCAACTGAGTCCTCAGACCACAGACGTAATTTGATTCAGGCCTCATCCACACGAAGACAAAACGCTTAACAGTTTCCAAGACGATTGTCATAAAGACGAAGGCGTCTCAGAAAATGTGTGCGTCTATATGAATGCACTCGATACGAATCAAATACTCGATACGCTGTAACGATATGACGGAAAAAAGCGGAAACAGACAAAAAAAACAGTGGGCATACGCACTTGAGGCAAAAGTTGTAAACAGAGATTGTGATAAAGTGATCATAAAGTGCCGTAGTGCGTCCTCGATAATTGTTCAACTCGGTGGTGATTGAGAAGAAGGAGATTTTGCTGCAACAGGGATAGTAGGGTCACTAGCTTCATCAGCACATATGCTTCACGTACGCCACCATTGTCGTTGCCGTGTGTGGCGCATGTGTGTCAATAAAGATATGAAACTATGACGTAAACTTATCTGAAAATTTGCAGAGAGCCAGTAATCATGGAGCTGCGTATACAGCATTTAAAAATCTTTCCACTCTGGAACCTGGTTTCAAAAATGATCGGTTACAGACCCCCAAAACGCCGTCTTCATATGGATTATACGCAAATTCGGCAAAAAACGTATGGGTTTGGACCTCGGTTTGTCTTCGTGTGGATGGGGACTCAGTCGATACCAATGCCATTAACCTGTTCAGTCCCTTTTTTAAGCCTTCTGCTTGAAAATGGCAAAATGGCTAGTGAATTACTTTGGAATGATGTATTTGCAGCTTTAGAACTCTAAGAATGAATGACAAAATATGTGAACATACTTCTGCCAAGTTTGAGTCTGATAAAGTGACACAGAGCAAAGTTAGGGAGACTATATACAGAGTGGTCAGGCCCAATCGGGGCACAGTTTGGCACCGTTAGTCCCAAATATACAAACTTTATCTTTCACTTTTATGTCACTTTTGGTGTTCATTCCACCCAACTACAACAGTTTTTATTTTCTTCTGCTTATCTGTGGAAGTTTTTGAAAAAATAATAATAATTCCGTTTTTTTTTTTGTTTCTTTTTGGAAAAAATCCAACCGGATTTCAACTCTACACGTTTTTCCATTCGAACAAATCCAAACAAATCCCTTAATGGTCTTGTTTCTTCTTATTCATTTGATTTGCTTTTACCATATGAGCCCAGTAAAGCCCTCAGGTCTTTGAATAGTTCCCAAAACATACAGTGAAGCTTTGTTTCATTATTACGGCCCTCGTCTGTAGAACAGTCGACCTGCAGACCTGAGAGCAGCACCAACTGTTCAGATTTTTAAAGCAAACTCAAGGCCTACGAATTTTAGTCTGGCTTTTAGCTACAGTTTGTTTTACTTGATTAATTTGCATTACACGTTATACTCCATTTTAGGTTCAGAGTTACTATGTTATGTTTTACCACTTTTCCTTTTAGTGTTGGGTTTTAAACAGTTTAATTTATTTTTTACCTTTCCTATATCCTCTCATGGTTTTCTCAGTTTAGTTTTAGCTCCTGTGATTCCTCATTTTTTATCAAAGATAGCGTTTCCTCAGTCATCTGTTGTTTAATAGTCCTGACGAGTGTCCCAGTGTGTGTGTTTTTGGTAGCAAGTTTGTGCTTGATGCATGAGTGTGGGTGTGAGTGGCAATCTTTGTTGAATGTGGTTTGGGAGGAAGGGTGGTTTTTTTTTTTTCATGTTTTTTATTTTATTGCAGTAATTTTTGGGGTATTTTTGCTCCTTTATTAATAGGAGAGAATGACAGTGGATAGGCTTGTGTAAGGGGATGAGAAAGTAGAGAAGACACCCTGCAAACTGGCCACAGGCTGGATTTGAACCTGGGCCAGCAGAAGTATGAGTACGGGACGTGCCTGGTTGCTCAACACTCCGCTAAACCAGCACCCCTTAGTGCAGTATTGTAATGATTATTTTTCCTCTTGACTCTTATCTGCTGGTGTACTTCAATGTTCAGCACATTGTGTTGCATTTAATGTTTGGAAAGTGCTTTATTAATAAAGTTTGATTGGTTGATAATAAAGTACCAAAGGCAGATGAAGAGGGGCTTGGTGCAGATTCAGCCTCCTGCAGCTCCTGTCATTCACCATGAGCACCACGGTAGTTAACACCCTCACTACGTTTTTAGCCTAACCCTGCTCGATGCGTCCTGTTCTCTGCCTGCCCAAGCACAGGTGCATGATGGGAAGGTGAGAGGGGTGTCTGAGCCAGCTCTGGATCGACCTGCAGGCCGAAGCCTGATTTGCCCACCTGATCGGCACGGTTCACTTGAAAGCTCAGCCCCACCTCTCCTCCCTCCGAGCCGTCCTCATCCTCGTCATCCTCGTCTTCGTCGTCGTAGTCTCCCGTCGGCCCTGCCCCGTCCTCTCCGTCCTCGTCTATGGACACAGGGACAGGGTTAGACACAACACTGAGGGTGTGGTTAGCACATTCAACACCGAGGACACACACTCACAAGTGGAGCTGATTAGGCTAAATAGTCCCCAGATCCCCACTGGGCAGCACTCACACTGCCTCAGACGCGACTGTGCCTAAACTAAATAATACCGCTTTCACACTAAAATTTACGGGTCAACGCAGGTTTCTTCAACGCAAATTAACACGTTAACAGTCTGTAACAGACTCCTTTCCCACTGCCAGCAGACCAGGGTCTAACCGGCAGCAGACAAGCTGTGTGGCTGTTTTTTTCCTCTGGTGCATCAAGCTGATGTCATCATGTTGATGGCATTATCAGTGCGATGAAACATGACCACGTAAACAACAGAAAGGAGCATAGAGGCCGTGGACACAGTTTTTTTTACTTTGTACTGTTGTCGCTCCTTAAAATGTACAAACTAGGATGGAATTAGTTGCGTCACGTAAGTTAGAGACGGAGCGGGTGGGCGTGATATTATGCCATGGGGACGTTATGCTGATGTCATGAAGTAAATTAGCGGGTTGACCCAGGTGTGATGTTCTCTCTTAAGCCAACTGAAGGCAAGCTGATAAAAGCGAGTGTTGCTTGCAGTTGAAATGCTGATTACACCCTTTCAAACGGTCGACAGGAGCCGATTGTTACCAGTTTAAACTTTTTTTTTGGCCAGTCTGAAAGGGGTTTAATGTAGATCTGGAGAGGCTCAATGAGAGTATGACTGAGTGCCACTTGAGTGCTGTCGAAGCTCATAAAAAGTGTTCGGGCATGGGCAGAGCTGTTCAGAAACATATCTGACAGGTGATTGGATGAATGCTTCATCACTCACATTCATTATCGGCCATTCAAGTAATGAAGGAGGCTACCGCAGTGTAGTACAAAACGTGAAAAAAAAAAATTCCACTAGCTGATTAAAAATATCCTTTCTATTGAGAAATACTTCCAGTGCTGTTTGTTTTCCATTTAATAAAGAAAAATGGTCGAGCTCTGATAAAACTTCTACAGGAGCTTTTGGCACTGATGCTCATCCCAGTACGAGCAGTCACTTTCTACTGCCGTCTTTCTCGATAAAGGGATCTGCCTGATTGCAGAAATTTAATCAGGTGGATCCAGCTGTTTCTCAAGACCAGCCTGTTTAACCAACTTTTCAAAATAATGCCAACATGTAGAGCAGGCAACAATTCAATTAATCCAAATAATTGTCTGCAGAAGATTTGAAAATTCAAAATCATTTTTTATCTTACTACAATGGTCAGTTGTTGCGATGTTTGAAAAATAAAAACACTGAAATTTTAAAGTTTTCAATATGGAAGGCCCCGTTAAGTTTTGCACAAACACATTTGAAGGCTTGTGTTTGTTTCAAAATGAGATTAAATTTGGTTTCATGTTCATATTCTGTAAAATTTCCTAAGCTTTCAGTGTTTAAGTAGAGAAATCTGCCTATGTTTCATCAACCTAATCAACATTTTATTACACACTAAGAGGGAAATTCTGTTTGGTTTGGGATGTTTCGACAACAGAAAGGTTTGATTTTTTGTCAGCTTTGTGTCACCTGGAGGGTTTTTTTTCATTGAGGGGAAAAAATTACTTAAAATCGTCGATCAAGTGTAGTGGAAAAAATCTGGGGTTTATTTTTAGGCAACTTAGATAATACTAAGAAATTTCTGACCACATTGATACTAAATTAAGTGAGAAATAAACATTTCTAAACAGATACTAGCATAGTTTGACGTTGCTGGAGTCATAGTTAATTCTGATCATGTGACCAGCATGTGTCATTCCTCCACAAACAGCTGCATATGGTTTCACAGCATTTGCTAAAACATTGAGGTTTATTTTATTTCTTGGTCCATGTTGCCGTTGTCCGTTCTGCACTTACCGTCATCGTCCGCCTCAGAGTCGGGCGCCTCGTTGTCCTCCTGGTCAAATCCGTCCAGGTATGTGACCTGAGGCAGCAGCTCGAACACGCTCTCCCTGTAGTCCTCCAAGGATGTGATCTCACAGTTGAACAGATCCAGACTCTGCAGGCTCTTCAGGTTTTGCTGCAGTAGGAAACAGTGTTAGCAAACTGTTGTTACCGCAGGTCGTTGTGTTGATGTGTCAGTGTGCAGTGACAGCTTTAAACCAGTGTTGCCAGATTCTTCTACTGAAATAAGCAACCAGGTCAATCAAAACAAACTAAAACACTTCTCTGTACAGATGTGGAGGGAGGGGCTGCTGTTATTTATAACTCTGTTATCATTTAACAGTTACATTTAATTTTTATTTATTTTAAACATGTATGCAAAGAATGAAAAAAAACAGGAATGTCATTCACATACTAGGGTTGGGTTAAGAAAAATTGATTTAAATCGATTTTCCTTCAACTGCTTCATAATCGATCCATAAAATCCAAAGATCGATCTTTTAACTTTGGTAGTTTTTTCTTCTTTGGATGTGCAGGGAAGCAGCCTGTGGTATCAACCCTGTTAGTCTGGTGTGATCAGCGTTTAGCGTTGTTTTCTACTGAACAAGATCTCATGAGATGTTACTGCAAACAAACATGTGGAAGCACTATATGGGCACCACTGGCAAGTTTAAAAGCTGATGTTTGGATGTACAGTATTTTAGATTTAACAAGTACAGAGGAAAATACAGGTTGGACAAAAAACAAGTAATATGCATAATATGTATTAATGCATATCATTAAAATATGATTAACGTAACTGCTTTGGGTTTAGTTCTTCATGTTAAAACAATTTTTAATGATGTACCAGGTCAAAAGATCCCTTTTAAATTCACAGCACTATTTCAACTAAGATATCCCAGACTGAATAAATATCAAATTGAATCGTGAATCAAATCGATTTGAGACCTTGTAATATTGAATCGAATCGATCCAGAAAATCTGAATCGATACCCAGCCCTATCACATACATATTAAAAAAGGAAAGAAGTCACTAAAAATGCTCAAAAAGGAGCAGGAAGAAGTAAAAAAAATTTGAGTTCCTACCCCTTATTTCTATAATTCATGGGTTCATATCTAAACAAACATGTTTATTTATGATGTACAATCATTTCAATTAAACTATTGTTTCCTTTTTGTTAAGTTAGAGGCTTTCTCTGCCAACATGCGCTGCAGTTTTCCAACATTTTATGGGTGAGCATTTAAGTTTTGTTTGATTTATATTTTTTTTATTTTGTGCCTTTATTGACAGAAGACAGAGTGGAAAGGATTGTGAAAGGGGATGAGAACGAGTTCTGGGGGACCCTCTGCAGACGGGCCACAGGCTGGATTCAAACCGGGCAGAAGCATGAATATGGGACGTGGCTGGTTCAGGGTTCCCCCTGTTATCTGGAAATTCTTTTCCAGGACTTTTCCATGGCATGTCTGTCAATCAACAGAGGAGACACAGAGAGGAGATAAAACCCTCTCACTCGATATTCAACAGCAGCACTCTTTAACTCAAAGTCGCTGGTTTTGGGCTACATTTGGGGAAACTAAGGCTGCGTTTACACAGACACTCCTGACTTAAAGACGCAAAGATTTTTCCTTTGTGTTTTCAAATTCTTCTGCGTTCAGACGACAGCACTGGAGACGTATGGACCTGCTGTAGTGTGCATGCCGGTTCAGTAGATGGCGGTGTAGGTCTGCAGGGAGGCAGCGCTGCAACAACACACGTACGAAGAGGAAAACTTTTTCAAACAACAACAGTGAATAGACGCACAGAGACGCAGGAGATTCTTTTCTGGACAACAAATCAGTTCAGACAACAAATCTGTCTGGATAGTTTAGTCTGGATAACAAACCGAGCACGGTAAGCAGCTCACATGTTACTCGGCAGACGGCCGAAGCTGTTGTTGTTCCTGGTATGTGCTTGCAGTCTTCATCTGAAAGAGTACTGCGCATGCGGTGACGTCAGCGTTTCACCCTGAAATGCTCTGATGCGGGTTTATATGGAGCTGCATGGAGAGTGTTTTGGAAACTTTCCACTGTGGAGCCCGTTTTCAAAAGTTACCGTTTGCAGACCGTTTCAGTGTAAACACAAGGCCAAAACGCAATGAAAGCTTATCGGATTCAACCATTTTCCGTGCCATGTAAACGCAGCCTACGAAGCACAACAGTGAATACAAGGAGTATCGTGTTTGATATTGTTGCTGTGAAACCTTTGTAGGCTGACTTTTGACTACATAGAAAATCCACAACAATCAAAAAAGGAATTGTTAGAAAAAACAGATTGATTAGCAGAATTTTTAAAGGCACTGGTATCGATAAAGTTGTATTGATTCTCATCCCTTACACTGGTCAGAAGATCTCACTTTTCCTTATTTGTCTTATTGCCACTATATGCACGATGATTACACCAGAGATTATATGCTGCAGTGTTTTAGCTCTGTATTCAGCAGCACAAAATGGCTCTTAGTAAGTACAAGAGACTCATTAGTGGCAATTTTTTAACAGATCTACAGACCTTTGATGATATGCAGTGGAAGCAACAATGCCCAATTGCATGCAAGCAATTGTATGCACGCAGCCTTAATTGTGAAAGAGCACCGCACATGTGGTGACGTCAGCGTTTCACCCTGAAACGCTCTGATGCGGGTCTACACGGAGCTGCACGGAGAGTGTTTTTGAAACTTTCAACCCTGGAGCCTGTTTTCAAAAGTTTCCATTTTGAGACAAAACGCAACCAGTTTCCATCTAAACGCAAGGCCAAATCGCAACGAAAACTTATTGAATTTGGCCATTTTCTGTGCCGTGTAAACTAGGGATGGGATGAAAAATCGTTTGGCAATATATTGTGATACAGAACGTGACGAAATGCATCGAGTTTGAAAAAAATGGATCGCGAAATAAAGACGTCACGTCCGGTAATAGCGCATGTGACCAGAAGTGACGACAAACATTAGCACCAAATACCTTGCCTCCAAAAAGCCGAACGATGGAGTCGAATGAGGTCAAAATTGAGGACGCTCCACCTGGATACAAGTCATCTGTCTGGCAGTATTTTGGCTTTCTCATTAAAGAAGACGAAGACGGCGAAAACGAGCCTACCGTTTGTTAGCATACACTCTCTCTAACCTCTCTAGGGTTAGAGAGTGTTATTGTTTGTGTTTGGACTGTTAGGCCTTGTGTTTTCCTGTGTGCAACTCAAACAAAAACAAATAAGTTGAAATTACAAAGTAATATTTTCTCTTTTTTAACTTTTTTGACATTGTATCGTGATGTATCGTATCGTGACCCGGGCATATCCAGGTGCAGCGTATCGTGAGTTTAAGTGTATCGTCCCATCTCTAGTGTAAACGCAGCTTATGACGTTACTGGGGTCTGAAAAGTTGCTATATCTAGCGTCAAAGGACCATGGAAACACTGGGTAGCATGGTCGCTCTGGGGAAGCCTGCAAATTTGATTGGCTGGTAGCGTCACGTGGGGTAACGTGCCAGTTAGAGACAGAGAAGCTGCAGCTTAATTTAACTGCTGAGAACAGACACAGAGGCTATGGGCACATTTTTAAACCTACTTGCCTTCACTAACAAGGAAGAAAGAAGGGGGTAAATTATTTTCCCAGGACAATAAACTTTTTTTCTCATCTTCCATGACTGAAAAATTGGTCAATCATTTTCCAGGTTTTCAAGGCCGCATGGGAACCCTGCTGGTTACGGACCACTGTGCCAAAACCAGGACCAAAAGCACTTTTAGCCAAAGCAAGCAAAAATAAGATAAAAATAGAAAGATGTGGGTGGTTATTATTGGACTCAGTGGGCCAACTGCAGCTTTTTGGTGACGTTATCAATCATTCTGACTAAGAATGAAGATGACGAAAGGAGTCAAACTGCTGTATGACGACCCACCAGATCAGGGTTTCTGCAAATCAGACAATCAAACTTATTGCTTTTAATGCTATTTTGTACGGTTTTTAATGCCATGACTGTGAACTCAAGAAATATTACAAGGGTTCTCTTTTTGTAAAAGATGGTTTTTATATGAAAACTGTCCCTGCTGCAGAGATCTCATCTTCAACAAACAGAATTTCTGGAGCCGAGAGAGAACTCATATCACACTGGAGGGTGAGGAACAACCATGTACATCAGTTTGTTTACGCAGATGTACATATCTGGCCAATCACAGCATATAATTATTTATTAAAATATTATTACTATCATATCAGGGTTCCCACTCTTTTCTAGAAATCATTTTCCAGGACATTTTCCGGTGTCACATAACCAACTGAAGTAACATTGTTGCTGTGGGCAGATTTTAATATTCTTCTAAAAAACAAGACCAGAGGTTGATGAACAATATCTCTAGTTATTGTTCATATTGATCTTAGAATTTCTTTGTTTCTAACTCTCCAGCATGAACATTGTCTGTTAGCTATCTGTTTAGTTGGGTTTTTATGTGTCTTACTATTATGACTTTATGGTTATACATATTTTTTCATCTTTATTTACTCTGCTTTTTTATGAATAGATTTTGTTAATTTAGTCTAAATTTTATTGAATGAAAATGAATTTTTGTATTTTACGCCTTAACTTGCATTATTTTACCCACTCGCATTTTCTGGCTATGTGTACATTAGTCACCAAGTACATTTTTACTTCATTTCCTTTGTTTCAAGCTAGAAGGAAGACCAATAATTTTCCAGGACAATTTAAGCTTTTCCAGGACATTTCACTTTTTTCCTCATTTTCCATATGTTTTCCATGACTGGAAAATTGGGCAATCATTTTCCAGGTTTTCCAGGACACGTGGGAACCCTGTATATTATTAAATATTTTACTTGAAAAAAACAAAGATTATTACTGATTTTAAAAAGCCATTTAAGGCCTTAATTATCACAAAATCTATTTACTGACTATTAATAAAGAATCACTGAGTGATCGAGCAAAGCACAGAGCATTTTGTTCACTAAAGCAGTTTTGAAGTGAAAAATATAAGCACTTTGAGTTACATATGTTGTAGGAGAAGTGCCATATAAATAAGGTTTGATTGATTGATTCCTTCTGATCTAACGTAGCTGCGTGTGCGTGGAATCAGATCCTCTCCACAAGCAGCACCGTGAGTTCTTGTGCACTTGATCCTTCAAACATTTGTTTCTGTGTGATCGTTCTCTTTGCATTGATACATCAGTGGCCCCAGTTTAAAGGATGCAGTCACCAATTAGAATGTATTATAAGTGGCACAGAAGTTTTGGGTTGATGGTTACATAGTTCTAAAGAGAGAAACCATGTCTTACTGTGTCAGCAGGACTCATTTCTGCACTTGGTTGTTGTCGTATGTTAACGTAATTAAAAACTGGGATTAGTGATGCACTGAAATGAAAATGTGTGGCCGAAGTCAAGGCCGAATAAAATATAAATGCTTGGCCGAACACCGAATATCCAGTGTGGAGGAAAAATTGTTATTTTTCATAGTAAATTAATAGCATAGAGTTCATTTTTAGACATGTTTTTGAAAGAAAATTAATGTTTATTGAATATTATGACATTTTTTAATATTCCAGTAGCCTTTGCTTTTCAAAAAAAAAAAAAAAAGATTGAATATTTATGATTATTTGGGTGCATGTTTGAGTTTGATTTTTAGGAAAAGTGACAGCCTTAGTCTGCTTAGCCACAGTCACAGGCAGTGATATAGCTGATTTCATCATTGCTTCACACGGTACTATTAGGCCTTGCTATTACATCACTCCACCAAAGGCCAAATGTGGCTTTTTTTGGCTATATTCGGCCACCAAATTTTCGGTGCATCCTTACTGGGGATGCTCAATTTTCAGTTTTTTGCAGATATGTGATGTTTCAGAACTCATTATGACAATTACAACATCATATGTACATATGTAAACAGTATTTTTGACAGCAGTAAAATTAAGCTTAAGTTGCCCATTTAAAACGTAAACACTGATAGACTTACCTGATGACCTTTGTTGGGAGATTATACTTCTAATATAGATTAGTATGCAAAAAAACTTTTTTAAACTTTTGGAAACCTAACTCCAGATTCTTGCACTAATATGTCGGTTTGTCTTCTGTAAACATTCCAGATTGTGTCAGCAGGGCTCATCTTTGCACTTTTTGTTGCAGTTTGTGTTTTCTCACCAGCGCCTCCACGTTGCTCAGCTCTTTGATTTTGTTCCCGCTCAGGTTGAGGTAGGTGAGGTTGGGACATTTTTCTGACAGCGTCTCCAGAGAGCCCGACAGGTTGTTATCACTCAGCTCCAGCTATGAACAACAATGAAGGGCAATAATTGGTGAATCAACAATAGATTATACTGCTCAGTGATGAAACCGTGACGTTTCTGCGTTACCTTGCGTAGTTTGGGCAGTGAGGGCAGTTTGGCCAGCGAGCTCAGACCCACGTTGACCATGCTGAGGAACTCGAGCTCCGTGAACTCATCCGTCAGACCCTCGACTTCACCGTCTGCAGAGCGACTGTTGTCCAGCACCAGCTCTGCAATCTGTCACACAAACAGGCAGAAGAGTCACAAGTCTTTCTCTGAACTGAATTCATGTGAACCATGGTGTGAATCATTCAGGAACCTGCTGGGATTCTTCTCTCTCATGGTGAAACCAGAGTTGACCTTGACCTACATGAGCCTACAGATGCTGTTCCCCTCACGTCCACCAGGGGCTGCTGGTGGGCAGAGTTTACCCGGCTGAAGTCACATTTTATTTACATTTAATTAACATTTATGGAAAAAATAATGAGATAACAAATGATTCACTAAAGTCTTTTCAGGACTAGGTGTCCAGGACTTTTATAAATGTTAAGATGTGATGTGACAGTAGGTAAAACATCTTTATATGTTGTGAAAACTAAAAGAAAACACTCTGAAATGTAACTACTCAAATTAAATAAATATACATGTGAGTGTAAAATGTTACTAAAGCTAAGTTTAACTGTTTTCTGTCACTTTTCCCAACATTAAACAAAAGGATATGAAGTCCAACACACCCCAAATACACTCTTGGTGTTTGTTTTAATGATCATTTAACAAAAAAACAAACAGTTTTTTCAGGATTAATCGTTTATTTTTTGTACTTGATCATCAAATACTAGTTTATGGCTCATTTCAGGGTGCACAAAAAAACATATGTATATCATCAGTCCAAACAACTGAACAGTTACTCTTATTGTGACGGCTAATCAGCCCCTTGCAACCGAATCATGGTCTAAAAACATTTAATTATATATTAATAATAGTCTTGCTTTTAACCATTTATATGAATGATAAGAATTCAAAAATGATTTTTTCTATTTTGATTCTTTTTTGTAATTAATGGTGACTATCAACAGTGAGGCACTGTTGCATTTATCACATTAAAGATGTTGTATGATTAATCCATTTTAATAAAGATTAGCAGTTTTTTGAGCCATTTTCACGTTCATTAGCAACTAAGTAATTCTGTGTCAAATGATTAGAAAGTAGGGATGCAAGATATTAGACTTTTGCCATTTACCATTTTTTACAGCTAAATTTGACCTTTGCCATATCAATAACATACAAAAAAATAACTGGGCTTGGTTGGTTTTAGATCACACCTACGTGGTATGTAAAATACATTAGCGTTCCACTGCAGAGACAATTTCCAACATTCCATGCACTTTAACAACTCAACACATGATATTTCCCCCTTATATTTTATTTCCAAACTCAGCTTAGCCCATAACTCCAATGCCAAAGCATCAAAACAATATATACACCATTTTTATTTTATTTTTTATCACATATATCCTCCATCCCTGTTGTAAGTCCGGCCACAGAGAACATTTGTTTAATTTTGTCCGTTTGCTGACTGCTAAATATTCATGGCAGAAGCTGTATTGTGTTTTCTGCATATGAACATGGTAAACATCATAATTATTTGACATACATGCGGTGTGTATTCTATCTGTAGTTCTTGTGCAGCATCTACAGACTTTAGTTTTTAACACAAGGCTTCAGGCCTAACATCTAATCAGAAGTTAATTATCATACATGGACTGATCACAGGTTATGAGGTTATCTACAGCTTGTGTTCTTGTAGGTGTTCTAAATCATTAAATATTTCAAAAAATATGCTGTTTTCTGGCATATACATTAATTGAGAGTACAACACAACAAATGAAATAAAAGAAAATAACTGGTAAGAACATTTCCGAATAATGTATCCTAATTTTAATGACTTGCTACTGCTTATTAATCACACAGAAATTATGCAGGACTATTTACAGAAACATATATATAATTCAATTAATCATTTTTTAGGGTTACATATGCATAGATATATAACCAGAATAACTCCTGATACCAGCGTTTCATTATGAAAAAATAAAGAAATAATCAAAGTCAGAAAAATGTGTTTCTGTTGGTTAATATGCAGTTAAAATATCACATTTCTACACCAACAAGTTTGACTGACCAACAGCAGAAAACAACTGTGTGTTAATGTTACAGTTGTAGGAAGTGTTTATCAAATGGAGGCTCCAGGATTAAATGAGGACCCCCAGAACCCGCAATTTGGCCCTGATAAATAACTTGACCTTTTCAAACTTTATCAAGAAAGATAATGTGGGATGTGTCCATGTCCTCTAAGATGTGTGGGATCATTTGAACTTCAAAAATGTCTTTGACATTAAATATTTTTTCTTGCTTCTGGTGTTTAATATCTAAGGATTAGTGCATGACATTACTGGAACAATGTTGGTATTGGCTGATAATTGTCAGAAAGGTGACGTATCTGCAAAAATGATTTTTTTTCCAGATATAGTGGCTTTACAAAGAGGTCATTTACTTTCTTATAATTTTAAAAACATGGGGGTCTTTGACTAACTAAAAAATAGGGGCGGGGGGCTACAAAAGGTGTTTGAATGATTAAAAGGAAAAGACTAATAATAAAGGATAAAATAGTCAGAACCAGCATGTAACTGTTCAAAATGCTGGTTATGAGTTTCAGCAGATATGAACATTTTTCCAGATACTGGGGTGGGGGAAAAAAACTCAATTCACATAAGTATCTGGATATTTTGTTTGGCCATTTTTAAATCAATTTTTTGGTTCAAAAAGCATTGTTTTCCAAATGTAAATGCTTCATTTTAATACTTTTAATATGCCACTTTTCATGGCAATCCAGGCTTTTGAAGAGAGAGTATCAACAGCTGGTTAAAATCTATGGCTGAATAAATCCTAAAAACTGACTCACATGTGATGTGTATTTTTCCTCATATAGTCTGTAGGCATCATCACTGTTCATCTTTTTCACTGGTGTAAAAAAAGCTAACTAAATATTGCAAACATAGACAATATCGTAGAATCGCAATTTAAATCGAATCGGCACCTAAATTTTTTAAAAAATCAAATCAGGAGAAAAGCGTATCGTCCCAGCCCTAGAATTTTAGCAATGAAAAGTTGCCATACCAATCATATATTATAATACAGAAATTGTAAACCCCTGTAACAGGTGTTTTAATATTTAAGGAGTAATCAGTAGGGATGCAGGATGTTGTCTGAACAATAACGATATCTTCAGATAACTTCCTAAAGACCTGATTATTATATTTGCAGATAGTTTGAGTGGCCAAATAAATCTCATATATCAAAAACATGAGGGTATTTGACTTAGAAAATAATAGGGCCCCTGCATAAGGAGATTTAATAGGTCAGGATTAATTGAGTGATGCAACATGTTGTAAGAACGTTATCAGTAACACAAGATAACTAACTATAATCCTGATTACTGATATCAGTAGACATGGAAATATTTTTATTTCAGCTATAAATCATCACATAACTTCCATATTTTAAAACCATCGGAGTCGTTGACCTAGAAAGAAGCAGGGAACTTATGCATTACGTGTTCTAATATTTAAAGAGTAATCACATGTGATGCATGATGCTGGTGGAAATATATTGGTAACTGCAGATAAATTAATGTAAAGAAAAAATGTTGGTTTTATCTATTTGCAGATATGATTTTTTTTCAGATATTACCATCCAGTATTTTGGCAATGTGATCAAATAATTCCTATATTTTGGCTTTAATATTGTCAGAATGTACAATAATGTTTTTTTCCTCATCATCAGTGAATGTTCATCTATTTGAATCAAAAATAAAATCATCACATTTTCACTCTGCATGTGTTTCTGACACAGATGGACTCTTAACATTACAGGAATGGGTCAGCTTTACTAAAGTGGAGACATTTACTTGTATCTAGGGATGCACAATGTTGGATATTTTCCCATATCTGATATGCTGATATTTTTAAGTTCACCATCACCAATAACGATTTTCCGGGTAAAAATCTCTATGCCTAACAAAAATGGACTTGTTTCTTTCAGTGTTGCATATAGAAAAACTGCATTTATCTTGTGCAAAGATGAAACTCTTGATTTTGCATGCACCGATGCAGTGATGAGAACGTGCATCAATGTTGTACATAAATGCAATTTGCAGATGTTTTTGGCAGATATATCTGCAAAACTGATATCATGCAATCCTATCCGTATCCATCTGCAATATTGGGTGCAGAGACGACTGAATCCCCAGTAATCCCGACAAAAAGGCCTCAGAAGTTGTAGCTTAGGTCCATGTAGATCAGAGTAATTGAAAACTTAAACATTAATCAGAATGTAGTTTATGGCTTTATACTTTATGCCGATGATGGATGAGTGAGCGGTTGTTAGAGGGGAGCTTGTGGAGGACTTTGTTCAGGCTACTGACTGCTTTTATTTCCCAGAGTTCCTTTGGTTCCTCCTATTATATAACAGCAGAGAGTCAGTGTTTTAGAGCCACAGCCTGCAGGCCAACAGGCTTCAATGGAGGCCACTACACTGAACTACACTGCACTTCAGTGTTTGAGCGCGCTGGGGCTTTAACCTACTATAATCTACAACACTGTGTGTGTGTGTGTGTGTGTGTGTCTGTGTGTGGTGGGGGTTGTCTTCAGAGTCACCACACACACCATCTGCCGGCATCCCCCAATTCATAAAACATGACACCCGCAGCTCGTCTGCCGGATCAGTTCGTAGATGAGGTGAATTAGGAGCAAACGGTGAGCTCCGAGTGTATTAGTGCGTTATTTAACGGAGGCTGTACGGTTGGCGGTCTGGTTATATAACTTAATCACTCACACACACACTCACTGCCTTCTGCTAAGACACGACACTACGGGAAAAATAGCGCGAAAACGGCGTGATAACTCTGTAATACTTGGCAAATATGTAATCAAAAGACAGATTATTAAATTAGCATACGAGCAGGCGGTTGACTGTAAGGCTGAACTAAAGTCAGTAATCTGTTTCCCTTTAAAGCTTCGTCGAGTAACGCCATTTTGATTAGTTACGACGATGTTATTCAAACAGAAATGCTCTTTTCTCTCGTTCTAAATAACACTATCACAACGCCCCGTCGAGTTTTTGCGAATTTATCTGCATTCTTATTGATATTGTGAGGAAAATCGATCGGTTCTTGGTCATTTTCCGTCGAATCAGCCGTTAATCCGCTTCCTGTAACGTTAAGCATGTAACGCGTTCCTCTCGAGCACGAGCTGCCCACTCAAAATGTCTCTGTGACCGACCAACGTCCGCCAACGGCGCAGCAGCGCGGAAATACTGACAAAAATCACCAAAATAACCACAAATCGCTTTCACAGCTCGGTTTTGACGGTGAAAATGTAGTTTTAGTGTCTCAGAAGAGGGTTTTTTCGTCGAAGTTTAAGCCGCTCACTACTTAAGATGTCCGCTCGCAGTGAACGACGAAGCACCAACGGACGTCGTTGTTGTGCAGGTTGACACGCAGTGTTTTTTTCACAGAGGGGACGAAAGCCCGCGGTGAGCTCCATGAGCAGCAGCCCAGTCAAACCGCCGAAAACCCGGGGTTGTAAATGAAAAATGTTACGCCTCTTACGTGAAATGCATTATTTGGACGTTGTTTTATCTTTTTAACTTCCCAAGAGCGGGAGTTGATTGATTAAAAGTTAAAGGTGCGTTTGTTCGAAGCTTCCTTTTACCGGAAAAACGGGAATATAGCAACTCTCTCGAAGCGACGATAGCGTTCAGGAGCGGTAAACAGAGCAGGACGTGTGGTTTTAAATGGTGTTAAATGCGTATAATGGTGTTGTATGTGTTCGAGCCTCCAGGAGAGAGACGTGGTTTCACCGAAAAGGAGGAGGGGGCGGGCGGGCGGACGGAGCCGTTGAGATGCTTCTACATCCATCAGCGGGCGGCAGTTGATCAAACTATTACCACATCGATAAGAGACTGAAGGGACCGAGTTTGCAAACCCCACCATGCAGCCTTGTGCTCCTTTTAAGCGGGCTCCATGTGATGAGCAAGAGGGGGGGAGCACCCAGCCAAGCTCCCGGTCGCTTCATCACCTCGCGGGTTATTTCAAGCAACAATTACGCTGTTTTTAAAATAAATGTGCTCACCTCCGCGGGGCTCCTGTTCCGCAGCTCTAGGTTGATCCTCTTAAGCATGTCCATGTTTGATTATTCCGTTCGGGGCGATTAAAATCGGGCGGTGAACAGTTGAGAAACTCCCGGGGATCAGCGCCGTAGCTGCTCTCCTCTGATGACCACAGTTTGCCTACTGATCCTCCATGATACCTCGCGCCCTGCCCCCTCTTCTGCAGCCCCGCCCACCGACTCACGGGGTTGGCCGAGTGCTTCTACGCGGCCTCTGATTGGACGATGAGCACGTCAGTCATGACTGATCGGCCATAATCCACGGGCTGGGCGGCAATAGCCTAAAAGCCACTGACAGCCTGCGAGAGCCTTATGGGAGCTGTAGTTGTAAAATATTATGAAAATAACCCAAATTCGTGATTTTAACAAGAAAGTAATAAAAGTAAATGTTAAGTCAAAGCAGAAGCGAGACAACCATATAAATGTAACACGGTCTGACGTGCTAATTGAAACAAAATGGTGACACCAAGATGAACTAAGGCGACAGGCCCATGTGGGCAGGCTTATGCCGTGTGTCCACAGACTTTGGGTGGATTAATAAACACAAGAATCTGATCAGTAACTATCCTAACTTTGTTTTGATTTAGAATAAATTCCAAATATGTCACTGATGAAGTCAAAGTAATACTTTAGCTCATTAATATGCAACAGACAGCATTTTAATTAATCTAAACCATGAAGTGAGCTAAAGATCTGAATAATCTATACTAAATCCTGTATAAACCCAAGGATCTTAACTTGTGTTTCAAGGCCCAAAAGTGTGTCTGTGTGCACAGTGCTTAGTGGGTTGCAAATGTGTGTGTTTAAAAAATGTGTGAGGGTAAAACAATCAGGCTGACAGTGGTTTCCAAATTTCTAAGCCATAGTCCCAAAATTATCCCTGCAAAGAAGCTGGACTTAATTTTAGTTAAGTCATCAAGCAGATCCATCTCGCAACCCTTCAATCTACAATGATCATCCCTGTTCAGAAAGCAACCAGCATCTTTTTGAGGGACAAAGAGACAGTAGTAATGATCAAGGTGGCTGGAATAAATTTGATTGACAAAAGCTTAATTCAGTCACCTTCTAATTTTCCTTTAAATTCACAGGTTATCTAGTCTTCTAGAAAACAAGATTAAAGGTTGATGACAAATATCTCTACCTAGCTCGTATCATATTGAACTTGTAATTTATTTATTTATTTCTAACTCTCAGGCATGATCATTGTCTGCCAGCTATCTGTTATGTAGTGTCACTATTATATATTTGTGGTTTATACTTGTTTTTTTAATCTCTGTTTACTCTACTTTTATCAAAATTGATTAAGTTAATTTACTGTTTAAGTAGCCTTAATTTTATTTTGCCATTTTTAATTATTTTTTGTCAGCATTGTTTGAGTTAATATATTTTATTCCTTAACTTGTACTATATTATTTATTAGATATTTTGGCTAAGATTCATTAGTTATCAAGTACATTTTAACTTCATTCCATATGTTGATTTTGTTCACTAACAAGGCAGAAGGAAGATAAATAATTTTCAAGGACTTTACCTGTTTTTCCTAATTTTCTCTTTTTTCCATGACTGGAAAATTCATCAATCATTTTCCAGGTTTTCTGGGACCCTGAGTAGGCATCTTTTGTTTGTAAATTAAGCCGTGATTAGACCACTTCTGCCTCCAGTCGGCCATGGTTTTAAATTCTTTGTTGTCATTTTTGCTGACTGCCTCTGGTGAGAGCAGGACATCTTTGCTTTGCCGAGTAAGCAAACCAAAGTGGAGGGAACTGATAAGCAGAAAGACTGATTGAGGGAGTCGTTACCGATTCTCAACCAAATTGTTTTTTTAATTCCCATCCCTACAAGTTTCCTTATGATGTGATGTTGTTGCCCAGGTGGACTTGAGAAACTGTCTTATTGATTTGTTGTACTGTCCGTTTGGTTTTCCCAGGTTACCCCAAAACAGCAGTTTCATGAATCCCAATCGTGCTCATTTCTTTTAACGTACGGGTTGAATTTGGAAATTGCTCAGAATTTCTCTTTGTTCACTGGAAGGCATCTCGTGACCCACTTGATCGTGTCTCTCGGCCCTGCAGGGTAAGGGGCTACAAAAGGAAAGCTGTTATGGGCCCAGCCCCAAAGTGGGCCCATAAAGCTTAGATAAAGGGTGCTGAATTCGATCCATTATCACCAGATTTGACTTTTAACCCAAATACTTAGATGTATTATCAAACAGAAATTCATATTTTTATGGGTAAAACAAAAGAAAAGCTTCCAAACATATCTTTTTTTTTAGAAGAAAAGATAAACTGTATTACTTATTAAGTATTTATCTGCAGAATAATCCAACATTTTTATTTTACCTGAATTAGATAAATCATTTCTTTTATAGCTGTACAAACTAACAGAGCACACCAGTGTTCTTACTCCATCACACAATTTGAGGACTCAAACATTTAAAGCGATTGTCATTTGCACTTTGAGAAACATGTCTCCCTGCACAATTAACCCTTTAAGGCCCAAGACTGTAGATTAAAGCCAGAAAATTCTATTTTTTTGGAGATTATATTTTTATGTCACTTTCTGCTAAAATCCAACAAAAGTCGAAATGTCCATAAAATTCAACATATAGATTGTTTGTATCTCATTTGATACATAAGGTGTTTTTGGCAACTGATAATCTATTTGAGGACATTTTTATAATTTTTCTGATTGTATTTTAATGGTTTTTTTTGTAATTTGTTGGTCATATTGAGGAGATAGAGGTATTATAAAAGTATGTATCAAATATGATACAATTGACATTATAGGGTTAAATTCCTACTCTGCTGTCCAAGACAAATGCCAGGTAAGAGGTGTAAAATTAATAATAGATTTAAATAGTAGCGCAAAAAGATACTAAATTATTCTAATAGCAGCGAACTAAAGTAAGATAAAATAAAGAATACTGTCAGATATAAACAAACAGATCAGACAACAGATCTATTGTATTTTATTTTGCTGTAAAATGAAGTAAATAAAGTCATTTGTAGTTTTATTTGGAACAATAAAACTAGTTTTACATCTAGGAATCAGCAATGAGACACTGTATGTGCAAAAAGCAAGTAATAATTCTGAGATGATTATGTGATCAACTCAAAAACGGAGAAGCTTATTTCTTTGGTGCTTGTTTTGTTATTCAGAGACATAATTAACTGAGGAAAGACGAAGAGAGAAAGACGATTTTTCTTCTGGTAATTCGAAAAGTAAATGTGTTACTGTCTTAGGATATTCAAAAATACCTGAAGTTACGTGTCAATAAAAATAAAGCAAATAAAAATGTTTGCACACATATCCCCATTTCCTCTGTCGTAAATGTTTTATAAACATCTTTTTTTCTGCTGCTACCATAAAGTCTAACCGGCAGCATTTCTCATTATTTACATTTGAGAGGTTTGTTGTGAAGCTGGGTCCTGACACAAGGTGACGCTACATGTTAGAAATATTGTAATTGCTTTCTAGCTGAACCGCCATGATGTTGCTCCACAGTAGCTTCAAAATACCTAAACAATATCTATCACCCGAGACTCTTATCCATGCTTTTATCACTTGTAGGATTGATTACCTCCACTAAGGAGGTTATGTTTTCAGGAGAGTTTGTTTGTCTGTCTGTCTGTGAACAAAATAACTCAAAAAGTTATGGATGGACTTGGATGACATTTTCAGGAAATGTTCAGCATGGGAAAAAGAAGAACTGATTCAATTTTGGTGTGGATCCGGATCAGCGTCTGGCATGACGAAAAATGTGACTTGTGATGTGATTTTTGTGAACTACTGAACTAAAATAGATATCACTAGAAAAGCACACGGAGAGTGCAGACCTCCGCCAGCGCCACAGTCATCACCCATATTGTGATTTTCACCATAAATATTAGTCCTACCTTTATTTCATGTAAATATTTAGATTCCTTGACCATGAAAACATACCATTAGCAATTGGATTGATAATGATGTCTATTTTAGTTCAGTAGTTATTCATGAAAATCACATTTTTCATCATGGCGGATCCAGAAGCTGATCCGGATCAACACCAAAATTGAATCAGTTCTTCCTTTTCCCATGCTGAACATTTCCTGAAAATTTCATCAAAATCCATCCATAACTTTTTGAGTTATTTTGTTCACAGACAGACGGACAAACAAACTCTCCCAAAAACATAACCTCCTTGGTGGAGGTAATTAAGAATCCAATTGCTAATGGCATGTTTTCATGGTCAAGGAATCTAAATATTTACATGAAATAAAGGTAGGACCAATATTTATGGTAAAAATCACAATATGGGTGAGGACTGTGGCGCTGGCGGAGGTCTGCGCTCTCCGAGTGTTTTTCTAGTTGTTATAATGCTCTTCTTTCTGGTCTTCCTAAAAAGAAGATCTCGCAGCTTCAGTTGCTTGAAAATTCAGCTGTTTGCATGCTGACGAAGACCAGAAAGAGAGCCCACATCACCCCCATATTAAAGTCTCTGCATTGGCTGCCTGTATCTTTTAGAATAGATTTTAAGGCTCTTTTACTAGTTTTTAAATCTCTTAACGGTCTTGGTCCTTTTTATTTATCCAATCTGCTTTTACCCTATGAACCTAGTGGAGCCCTCAGGTCTTCAGGTGGTGGCCTTTTGAGAAAATCCAAAGTTAGACCTAAAACATACGGTGAAGCCTCATTTTGTTATTACGGCCCTCGTCTGTGGAACAGTAGTTAAAAGTAAACTCAAGACCTACCTTTTTAGTCTGTCTTTCAGCTGATTACATTTATTTTTATTATTTAATCTTATTTATATATTCATTTTAACCCCCTTAATATGTTTTTTAATTCAATGTAGTCGATTGTTTGGAATCTTATTTTCTTTCTTTCTTTCCATATCATTATCTAAGATTGAATTTTATTTATCTATATATTTTCTTGTAGTATGCTTATTTATTATAATCTTATCAGGATTTTTATTGTTATTTCAGTCTTAGCTCCAGTGTTCCCTCATTTTTAACAAAAGATGGTGTTCCTCAGTCCTCTTCCTCATGTCTGTGTGGTGTGTGTGGATTGCGAGGGTGGGGGGTGACGAGGGAGTGGGTTGTATTTTTCATTGCATTCAATTTTCTACTTTTTATTATTTGTTTGATTGATTGATTGAACGATTGAACCGTTCACACACTCACCTACACCAAGCTACACCAACAAGCTTTGAGTCTGTGGGAGGTAGAAGAGAACCCATGCATGCACGGGGAGACAAACAAACCTGCAACCTTCTTGCTGTGAGGCACATGCACTACCTGCTGCGCCGCCCCCTTGCTGATTGTTTGAGCTGAAAATATGAATGAAAGTTGATAAGTTCATCATCATTTCCATCGTAAAATGTTACATTTGTCATTTGCTACACACCTTTTTATCTGCAGTGATCCAAGAACAGTAAAAGTATCACAGGCTTATGATCGGAGAACAACTTTAGAGCTAAACCAGCTGAAAACAGAACCACTGCTTTACAGGAGTGATGTCAAAATCATCCTTATTATTGTCGCAGCTTCTCAAATGTCTGTTTAATACTCATACAGAATATGGCCAAAAGTATTCGCTCACCTGCCTTGACTTTCATATGAACTTAAGTGACATCCCATTCCTAATCCATAGGGTTCAATATGACATCGGTCCACCCTTTGCAGCTATAACAGCCTCAACTCTTCTGTGAAGGCCGTCCACAAGGTTTAGGAGTGTTTATGGGAATTTTTGACCATTCTTCCAGAAGAGCATTTGTGAGGTCACACACTGATGTTTGACGAGAAGGCCTGGCTCTCAGTCTCCGCTCTAATTCTTCCCAAAGGTGTCACATTGAGGTCAGGACTCTGTGCAGGCCAGTCAAGTCCATCCACACCAGACTCTGTCATCCATGTCTTTATGGACCTGCTTTGTGCTCTGGTGCACAGTCATGTTGGAAGAGGATGGAGCCAGCTCCAAACTGTTCCCACAAAGTTGGAACATGGAATTGTCCAAAATGTCTTGGTGTGCTGAAGCATTCAGAGTTCCTTTGACTGGAACTAAGGGCGTTTTCACACCAACCACACTTAGTGCGCACCAAAGAAGTTTTGGCCCAGGGTTTGGTACGTTAGTGTCAATGTGAATGCAACCACCGCACGTCGGTGCGCACCAAATCAGCCGGTCCGAGACCTCCATGAAGGGGTGGTCTCGATCCGCTCCATCTCCCTACATTTGGTGCAGTTTCACTGGTGTGAAACAAAGTGGTCCAAACCGATCTACTTTTGATGCATTACTTCCTGTTAATCCCACAGTTGAATCTTTTGCTTACTCAATTTGTTGATTTGTTTATTCTGGTTGAGGATTACGATGATGTATGAGGGTCCTGAAGGTCGCTGCTGCCGTCTCAAACACGATAGAAAAACACATTTGAAGGAAAATGTAGAAGAGAGCGAAACATAAACATTGGTTGTTTGGTGTAGGAAATGGTTACCATGGTAGCCTCTTCTTCGTTCTCCTCCGTAGCAGGTTTGGTAACCAGTTACGTGCATATCGCCCCCTGCTGTTTCAAACTGAGTAAATACACAAGTGGGCCCGGGCATGGTTCAATATCGCAAGCGTGAATGCAAGCCAGCAGGGGAGGGGGAGGGGGGCGAACCCATGGCGAACTGCGCCGCAGCACCATTCGAAACAAGTGGACCTAATGTGAAAACGCCCTAAGGGGCCAAGCCCAGTTCCTGAAAAACACCCCCACACCATAATTCCTCCTCCACCAAACTTTACTTGGCACACTGCAGTCCCACAAGTATCGTTCTCCTGACAACCGCCAAACCCAGATTGGCCCATCAGATTGTCAGATGGAGAAGAGTGATTCATCACTCCAGAGAACGTGTCTCCACTGCTCTACAGTCCAGTGGCGGCATGCTTTACACCGCTGCATTGATGCTGTGCATTGCACTTGGTGAAGTGAGGCTTGGATGCAGCTGCTCGGCCATGGAAACCCATCCATGAAGCTCTCTGCTCTGTTCTGGAGCTAATCTGAAGGCCACATGAAGTCTGGAGGTCTGTAGCGATTGACTCTGCAGAAAGTTGGCGACCGTCAGTTTACGTTGGCCTACCACTTTGTGGCTGAGTTGCTGTATCCCAAAAACTTCCACATTCTTTTAATACAGCTGACAGTTGACTGTGGAATATTTAGGATCGAGGAAATTTCACAACTGGATTTGTTGCACAGGTGGCATCCTATCACAGTTCCATGCTGGAATTCACTGAGCTCCTGAGAGCGACCCATTCTTTCACAAATGTTTGTAAAAGCAGTCTGCATGCCTAGGTGATGATTTTATACACCTGTGGCCATGGAAGTGATTGGAACACCTGATTCTGATTATTTGGATGGGTGAGCAATACTTTTGGCAAAATAGTGCATAAAACAGAATATGCAAGTCTGTAGCCTTTACTACAAAGTTTAAGCTCAAAGTTTTGGAGTAAATGTGGTCAATCTCACACTTGAACACCTCGCACTGATCAATGGGTCACAAAAAAAAAAGATAAAACACAACAAAGAGGTGCTTAATGAAAAAAGAACAAGTGTTTATATTTCATTTTACCAATGTAGGCAGCCATCATAATCAATGTCACATGAAGCGTTAAGGTACAGTTAAAAAAATACAACTTTATATATACATAGAAAAGGTTGGCTTTGCTGAGCTTATAAAAATAACTTTCACACTCGATGATCAGAGGAAGGAGGGAAACAGGTGAAGTGATCAGCTGACAGGAAGTGATCAATAACTGATAATAATGCACTGAGGGGTTGAACCAGCAGACAACAACAGCAGAGGAGGTTTTTACAGAGTGATGCCTTCAGAGGTCTGTGACAGTGATTCTGTTGGCATGAAAATACACATGACCAGAGTTTAGATGGAAGAAAAATAAAAAAGAAAGGATTTTTTTACACCGACGTACTCAGATTTGATGCTTCATTCGTTTTTCTCTTCATATTATGACTCTTTTTGATCTGTTGGACTTTTGGAATCTAACATTTCATATTTTTGAGCAACTTAACCAACACTTTTTAAACATGTTTTCAAAACTTAAGACTTTTATCTCAAACTGAAAGTAGGCAGTCAGGCTGAGAGATTTTAGCAAAATATCTAATTGTGATTTTTCTGGCAGACACTACGATTTCAATTTTGGCCCTTGTCCATTAGCCCTACTCTACTCTACTCGCCTTGCGCTTTTCCATTAGCCCCAGTCGCCTGCCCAACGGGGTGCAGTGTCGCTGTAAACAGCTGAGCAGCTCTGCGGTGACGTAATTTTGAGCGCGACACAACAATCTGTGGCTTTTTGTCACAAACCGAGTAAAAAAAGAAAGCGGAAGAAGGCTGCAGGTGGTAAGAAGAAATACCCCTTGAGAAGCACAGGAGAGTTTTGGAAACTATGCAACAGAATGAAGCCGAGGACAAGAGCAATTAAGCTGCAAAGAAAAGACATATGAGGGTAAGCTAATGGTAGCTACCGCTAGCATGCTAGGTCGTCGCGCTCATGACTCATCGATGACGACATTGTCTGACCAATCAGTAGCTGGCAGTTGGTGATGTCATTTTTTAGTATCAACTCAGCTCGCTTAGAACCAGAGCGGAGTAGGTACTAAAACTAGCTTGTTTTAGGAGGTACCAGGCTAGTGGAAACACGCTGCAAATCGAGTAGAGCCGAGTAGAGTAGGGCCAAGGCGTGCTAGTGGAAAAGGGCCATTTGATTCACGATTTTTTTCTCATCAAGCTTCAGTGCAGTATGTTAACAGTATAGACAACAGTAAAGAAATTAATGATCTAAATAGGGCTGGGCAGTTAATCGAAAAATAATCGAAACCGACATTTCGACCATTTAATCAAAGTAATTTTACTCATGTCGATTATTTTGATTATTTTTCCTGTATAATCCACATGACCGCGCCCCCTCCATACAGTCTGCATTCACTTTCGCCAAGAGCAAAGGACAGGCTGCCGACATGGAGGAGACGAGCGCCAATTCATCAGAGGACCCTGTAGTCAAGAAAAATGCCGTCTCAGTTGTCTGGGCACATTTTGGATTCTGGAGGACATCGAGCAGAAAGAAGTGTAAATACTGTTTGTACGGTTGGTTACACCATCAAGTTGTTCCAGCATAGCATAAAGTAATCGTTTATCAATCATAATCGAGGTAAGAGCTTCAATTAATTGTGATACTGAGATCAGGTAATGTTACCCAACCCTAGATCAAAAGCACATAACACATTATTCACCGTCTAATATTGATGATTAATAATTAGTTTTTATTATTTAAGTGATACTCCAATGTCTCATTCTAAACAGAGGCTTTGTGTTGACCTGCTTACAGCGCTTCTGTAAATGCAAATTGCTGCAAATTTGTTGACAACAGATCCTGGGTCAGTTTGCAAAAAATTGCAGCTTTGGCTGCGTTGTCTGAAATTGAGATAAATCGCTAAATCTTTCAGCCCAAGTAGGCGGGGCTACTGGATGTTTCCTGGATGTAAAACAAACGTGTAATTTAAGGGCCTCAAACATCCATCCATCATCTAAGCTGCACTTTCCTTTCAGGCTCGTAAGGGCCGAGGTCTATCCCAGCTGGCTTAGGCAGGAGGTGGGGTACACCCTGAACCTGCAGCCAGCCAACCACAGGGTCACATAGAGAGACAGACGACCATTCATGCTCATTCATACCTAAGGGCAGTTGACCTTATGAGCATGTTTTGGTCTGCGGTAGGAAGCTGGGGTGCCTGGAGAGAACCCACGCATGCACACAACCCCCACACAGAAAGGTCCTGACCGACAGGGGAATCAAACTATCAACCTTCTTAATGTGAGGCACGTGCACTACCTGCTGCACTACCACGCAAGAAGCAGAAACTTTTAAGGACACTGAATCTGAATGAACAAAAATGTATGAACTGTTACAAAAGATCTAACAGTAAATAGAACTAAATATTAATTTTGTTGGGCACTCGCATTAATTTTCTGCTCTGACTGAATTTCACACGGCTGACTTGAACGTGGATGCGGTCCTTTTTAAAATGAAACAGAAAACATGAAGTGGTCCGCTTGGATTCTGATGGAAGTGTCGGTCAATCTGTGCTCAAACAGCCTGTGAGTGTCTGCAAACCAGTCCGCCAGATCAGGCCAGACTCCTGTTTCCTGTTGAATTGTCCCAACAGCCTCAGATTTTGGATTCACAAAGATGCACAACAGCCTTTTAAAACCCTGCGCCCAGTTACCGACTTCCTGTCTGTCACTAGCCTTAACGTGGTCAAGGTTAATTGGAGTTCAACAAGATTCTGTTATTGTTTTCCAGGATATGTTTTATAGGTTTTCTCCTCTCTAAGTCTGTTTTGAAAAGTGAAGATAGTGATGCCTTCACAACTACACCTTACAGGAAAATGTTTTTTAAAGCAGTAGTCTAACAATTTTTTTTGTTTTCCTGTCTTTCCTCACTCCCAAGTCCACAACAAGCAGATAGTCACCATTCTTTCAACTCTGTGTGCAGTAGCAGAACAGATGGACTAAGTTCCCATACGGCTAACTAGCTTAGTTCAAACACTGAGAATCAGTGGGCAATATTAGCCACCCTCTGCCTACAGTCATCAGACAAACTCTTCAGCAACTCTGTGTGCTTGCTGTGCCTTGTAATGTTACGTTGTCTTCTACTATAACTGCATCATTTTGTTCTACTTCTAGAGATGTTCTTAAATTTGCCTTTAAGAATTGCTTGCAAACGAACAACTCGTGCACAACTGCAAATCGGCTCTCACCATCCACTTAAAAGAGCTGTTCAAAAGACTCAACTCATTTGTGAACTTAACTAAACCACCGTGGAAGCAGGTCAACAAAGTAAAGCCTCATTTTAGGAGTAGAAGAAGATAAAACAATGATGAATGTAACATTACGCTGTAAAAAAAAAACAGTCACAACAAGCACACAGAACCATTAAGAGTTGCTAAAGAGTTTGACTGATGACTGTAGGAAGAGGCAGGCTAACACTACCCATTGACTCCCAGTGTTTGAACTAAGCTAGTTAGCAGTGGGTGATCTTTGGCTCTTCCTTGTTACTGCCCGGAGAGTCGAAAGACAGGTGTCTATCTGCATGTTGTGGACTAAGGAGCGAGGTAAGACACGAAATCAAAAAAAATGTTGGGACTAAAGCTTTAAGGCTTGCAAATGTAAATCACCACATTTATGCTGTGTTAAGTATTCTAACTTGTAAGGACCTTTATGGTGATCATATCCTTTTTATTCTCTGAAACGCCTTTGTTTCTCTGCTGTTGGATCATGATAACGGATCACATTTTGTCTAACATGGGATTTTTAAGAAGAGTGTTGTTTACATCAGCAGCCTGATGTCTGCATTAAATAGTTATAGTTCCCTCTACATTATTGGTTGATGTTTATACCAAGGTTCAGAACTGCTACATCCCCTACGAAAACAACAAACTTTGGCTTCTCTACCTTTCAGTTGAAAGCACAAGATGTTACACCATCCCTGTTTATGGGGGGGAATAAATTTAAAGAGTGGTAGCGGATAAAGTGTGACATTTGCTTGCTGTCTGAGCTCTCTGTTAACTTAACTATTGTCTTTGTATCACCAATTATAATAAAATAAGTGTAAGATAATAAAATAGCCCTGTTTTGCTCACAACTTGAAGTGTTTGTTAGACAAAAAAAAGCTACTTTGAATCAAAAACCAAGATCATCAATGAAATTAGGAAATAAAAGTCAATGTTAGGACTAATCCAGAGCCAGGGATGAGTGGAAGCAGCACAGCAGTGGAATAAAACAATAACAACAAAGAAAGACTTAAGGACATGAAACCTTTCCCGAGATGAGCCCATCTACCTCACACACAGCTTTAAGAGACCTGTTTCCCCCTCTAAAAAACTTGTCCCAAACCAAAAAACTCACATTTGAGGGCTGCAATGTCCCAAAATAAAATATAAAACTAGAAAACCATCATGTGGAAAAGGAGAGTCGCTGTAGTGTCCGAGCCACTCTGCTCTGAGTTGTTGCTGTGTGTCATCTTTGGAGTTTTAAGGGAAGCAAAATGTTGCTTTGCTTAAGGAACCGGGTTTCAAATTGTCTTCCTAACACCAAAAATGTTGGAGAATTTTAGAGTGAACTTGTACAGGATTAGGAATCATTAAAAACAACATACTGACAAAACAAAACGTAACAGTTGAATGGGGATAACAATCAGCAGGTAAAAATGAATGTTTGAAAAAGTAAAACTCTGAACTTCAGGCTGTTTACGTGTTCTCAGGTATGAAAAACTCCTTGAGCAGGCATTTAAAAAACAAGTACAATGGCGAAATCCAATCACTGAGGGTCCAAAATGGCTGAAGACAGACTTCCTGCCCTCCTTGGAGTCCATCACAGGTTGGGCTTGAAACTAGAGAAAGTCCTTCTGTTGATCGGATGTCTTTCCTCTCTGCTGTTGCTTTATTTTTCCTACGCTTCCTTCCCTCCAAGCGGCCATTTTGGATGACATGATCAGCCATTTTGTCATAGATTTGAGACTGAAGATGGTGCACAGCCTTGAGTCTCTGCCATTCCTCTTCTGTGTCTTCTGTTCTCCACTCATGCTGTAACCTGGTCTTTCGGGGTTGGAAAATGTTAGATGAACAAACTTCTCTGTCAGTTCGGCCTTCAGACTTTCTCTCTCCTGTGTGAGCCATCTCCTCTAAGAGTCCAGAACCATTCAGGGATGTCTGATGGTTTAGGCTCCTCTGTCAGCTCAGGCTGGTCTTTTCTCTTCTCGTTAGTATGAAGTCATTCAGGATCAGAAATGGTGAGACTTCCCTCACGTTTGGTTTGTCTGTCTTTAACCAAATCTTTTTTTGCACTTTTGTGGAAGCCATTTTGTCTCTCCTCTCTGGAATCGTGTGAGGATACAAAATGGAGCAGGACAGTGACCAAGCTGTCCTTCTGTCCCTCTCTCTGTAAATGTGATGCAGATTAGTCCAAACACCCGCCAACCGTCTCCTGTGATGATCTGTCCCTTCACCTCCGCTCCCTTCTCTGTTATGAGCTGACCTCCGTCGCCTCTCCCCCGGTCTCCACCAGCGTCACCTGGCCCTCCTCCCCCTCCATGATGATCCCTCCTTCCTGCAGCACCACCATCTCCGTCTCCTCCTCCACCATGCCGGCCGCTGCCTCCTCCTCGTCCTCCTCCCCTCCCACCACCTCCTCAGGACTGGCAGCGTTGGCGGCGGTGACGGTGGCCGTGGTGCTGTTGCTCTGACTCTGGGCCATGGCCTCCAGTTTGATGCGGTACTCCTCGGCCTCCTGCTCCTTACGCAGCAGCTGCTGCCGGTACTCCTGCGCCTTCCTGTTGGCCTCCAGCAGCTGCCTCTGCAACAACTCCTGAAGAAAAGACAGAAAAGCCCAGGAGCTTTCGTTAAACCCTAAACAGAAAACAGCAGGAATCTCTCAGACTTTACTGTTTGTTTAATTAAAGTTATGTTTTTCAGTAATGTCTCGTAGCAAAGACCAAGCCCTATTTCTCACAGGCTGATCTTGAAAAGACTATCCATGCCTTTATTACATGTAGACTAGACTATTGTAACTCCTTATACATTTTCATGGATAAGTCATCCATTAACCGCCTTCAGTTCATCCAGAACGCTGCCGCGCGACTCCTCTCTGCCAAGAAAAAGCGCGACCGGGGTGCTGGTTTGGCGGAGTGGCTAGCAACCAGCACCCCATGTACTTGCTTCTGCCAGTCCAGGTTTGAATCCTGCTTGTGACCAGTTTGCAGAGTGTCTTCCCCTACTTTCTCTCCCCCTTTCACAAGCATAGCCACTGTCTCTCTCCAACCATAAAGGCACAAAATGCCCAAAAAATAGATTTAAAAAAAAAAAAAGAAAGAAAAAGCACAACTACATCACACCAGTTTTAGCGTCCGTCCACTGGCTCCCAGTCCGCTTCTGAATCGATTAATTTATTTTAATCGCTTTTAAAGCCCTGGGGACCAGCTCCTACTGGAGGTCCCCAAAACCAGACTATGTTGAGGGGTGACGGGGCCTTTAAAGTGGCTAGACTGTTGAACAGCCTCCCATCCATACTAGAGCCCTCCCAGACCATAGAGAAGTTAAAACTTCCTTAAAGGCCCACTTCTTCTCCCTGGCCTTTTATCAATGAGGTCATACTAATCACGGGCACTTTAGTTTTGATACTTTTACTGCTTTATTACTATGTTTTTCTTTTTTTATATAGATGTTATATTTATTTATTCCTAAGTATTTGTGTACAGCACTTTGATAGACTGCTGTCTTCTTGAAGGTGCTCTACAGATAAACTTGACTTGACCAATGTGCTCTGAACAATACAATTTTCATTATCTAGTACAGAGAAGTTTTGAGCTTACAAAGATAACATGAGCTGAAAAAGAGCATTCACATGGAGCAGGGGTGTCCAAACTACAGCCTGAGGGCCAACTGTGGCCCGTTTTCCAGATTTAAGAGGCAAATTTCTACTGAAAAAATTAAATAGGGCCGCATGTGCATGAAGACTGTTTGACAAATAAATAAGCAGAAATCACCAAAACAACCCCTTATAGTGACTGGCTGTAGATAAATGCAGGGATGATGTTTTGTTTAAGGCTAACACAGAAGTTAGCATAAAACTGGTTCCCTCTAATAAAAGCCTTTCGGACTTTTTGACATGGATGACTGCGTAAAACAAACCAACATTAATGAAACATACATACAACCTATGTACATTCATCATGATAATCCTCATGAAGAAACCAAGCTTTCACAATTATTAAAACTAGGGATGCACAATATTGGCTTTTTGCTGATATCTGATATATTTTTTTTAATTCATTATCGTAGATACTGATACCGATATTTCTCGTCAAGAGCACAAGCGCTGACCATAACAGTGTGCTTGTTTCTTTCAGCATTACAGGATATTTTAGGATGAACAGATGTAAACAAGAAAAACAGCTTTAATTCTTGCAAAACGAAACTCTTGATTTATAAATGTGTCCATGCAGTGATGAGAAGGTGCATCCATATTCTACATTTGTGTCATTTGCTGATATTTCACCGATACATGGCTGATATATTGGCTGTAAATATCTGCAACATTTCAATGTTGGCCAATATTGATATCTACCAAAAATATTGTGCATCCCTAATTTACTTCTGTAAATTCTGACAGAAGATAGGGGTTGTACGTGTGAAAAAGTCTGGTGCTTTGCTTTCTCTCTTTTACCTCATTAGGTCAAAATCCTACACCTGTAGAACATGGCGGAGTCTCTGGTTTGACTGAAAGACTTCTGAATTAAAGTAGAAAGCAACAAGAGAAGGTGGGCAGAGTGACTTCCACAGCAGCGGGTCTATGCTTCTAAAATATCGCCTTTGGCTGATAAATTAACTGAACTAAAGTCAGTTTGCTGGATTAAAACGTCTTAATGGGGAAAACTGGTGGCACTAAAGCACAGCCACACAGCATGTCAGTGATTATTTTGTGGACTATTTCCGTCAACAAACTTTTTGCCCCTGACAAAACGTAGACAGTACCAAATAAAAACAAGTGCACATGGACAAAAACTAAAACTTAAATTAACTGACATTGCATCAACAAATAAAAACTAGACTAAAATGTTTTACAGAGACTTAAACCAATCAGACCTAATGTGGTCATGTAGAAATTAGAGACAAGTTAGGAATATATCCAATCACAGCTACTTTGGTTGTGTTAAAGGTTGGATGAGTTCAGAGGAACATCCAATCACAGCTGCCTTAGCTTGGTGGTGGTGGTGGGATAAGTTGTGGAGCGATCCAATCAGAGCTGCCCTCTTTATGAATTGATATATTTATGTAGAGCAGGTTCACTGTTTGTTGTCAGTTCTGATATTGTAACTGAGATGCTCTGCCAGGTAGACTAAATAAAGGGGACTGGATTTTACACAAAAGGAACATTTGTTTCTGTTCATTTATACATTCAATCTTTACTAACATTCAATAAAGGGTTACTAGATGTTTAATTTGATCCAATTGTAATCATGACCTCAGAAATCCAAGGAAACATAAAAGTGCCTTACGCTTTACACTTCATATTGTCATAGACTAAATTTACAGCAGATTTCATCGACTGAAATGTTGTGAAAATTCAACATCTAAAACTAGACTAAAATGAAAACATTTTAGCTGACTGAATTATGACTAAAACTACAAAAGATTTTAGGTGAAAGTTTATAAAAAGAAAAAGTGCTGTCAAAATGAACACTGCTGCGTGCAGTGAACTTTGCTGAACACACAGGACATCATCAGAAAGGACCACATTCCCTTTTTTCTCCTCTTTCCTTTCCCTCCAATCATATATGTCCTAATTCCTGACTCCCTCTTATCTTTTTTGATTAATTTCTCTATTATAACTGCCAGGGAGGTTATGTTTTTGCTGGCTTCTGTTTGTTTGTTTTGTTGTTTCTTTGTTAGCAACATAACTGAAAAAGCTACAGATGGATTTCAATGACATTTTCAGGAATTGTCCGGATTGGGACAAGGAACAAATGATTAGATTTTGGGAGTGACCCGGTTCACCGTCTGGATCCTGAAATTTGTTAAAGGATTCTTTAAGATTGCCAGATAGGACCATTTTCGACATTTATGCATATTACTCCACCAAAATAATAGGAGTTTCCAACAGGTTCTACAAGATATCAAAGACTGATCTGGATCTCGACAAAATTCTGGATTCTCTGATCCAGAACAAGAAAAATGTAGATATCCTTGGTGTTTTTATCATAGCAAATAAAGGCACAGGCTTGCAACAAATGCCAAAATATAGCCAAGACACTGTGGAATCTGGAGTGTTCAATCGGATTTGTTGTATCTTCAAAAACTTTTTTTTTTTTGTTTGTATATTTTTTGGGCATTTTGTGCCTTTATTGATAGGAGAGAGACAGTGGATAGGCTCGTGAAAGTGGGAGAGAGAGTAGGGGAAGACACTCTGCAAACTGGTCACAGGCGGGATTCGAACCTGGACCGGCAGAAGCATGTACATGGGGTGCTAACCACCACGCCAAACCAGCACCCCTTATCTTCAAAAACTTTTGAGCTAGATCCAGAAGAAACCCGCCATGACGAAAAAAAAATGTGATTTTCATGAATAACTACTGAACTAAAATAGATATCATTATGAATCCAATTGCTAATGGTATGTTTTCAAATTCAAGGAATCTAAATATTTAGATGAAATAAAGGTAGGACTAATATTTATAGTGAAAATCACAATATGGGTGAGGACTGTGGGGCTGGCAAGGTTCTGCGCTTTTCTAGTTTTTATTTAGTTATTTATTTTCTAATAATTATATTAACTGAATTAATTAATTACTTTTTCTAAGTTGAAACTAGAGAGTTTCTATTTCACTAAACATGCCACTAAATCACCTGAACACAGCTGGAAATGGTAAAAGAAAGTGTAAAAGATAAAAAACCTCAAATGTCAAAATGTAAGTTTTATGTGTGTTGCCAGTTTTGCATTAATGATAGAGTAAAAAAAAAAAAAAGAAAAGAAAGGACCACAGTCCAAATCATTTTCTCTCTGGAGCCCCTTAACGAGGACAGCTTCTTAAATATCGGTGCCCCTCTTCACGGGACAGAACCACACACTGGATGCCACCCACCGTCTCTCCGCTGCCGTTGTGATTGCTCGTCACTTCCAGTTTCCTCTTCCTGGAGGGTGGCGGCTGAGGCTCCTCTGTCACCACCTCTTCTGTTACTGTGTTGGCTGGAACTGCCAGCACTGAAACACACAAACACAGATTCATCATCAGTCTGCTCCTGCACTCAGCTGGACTGGACTTCATCTGATCGGGATCTGCGAGCCGGTCGTACTCTGCTGCCCGTGCTGCATGGTGACAAAGAAAGGCTGTGCCATCCCTCCGGTGGTCTGTAGGTTGCCATGTTGGTCTGTTACGATGGTGATGACCCTCTGGCCACTCTCGTTGACAACAGCGGCATGTTGGATGTTGGTGTCCAAAGCGCTGGCGGCCATCGCTTCCTCTGTGTCTCCTGAGGACAAGAAAGAAAAATAAATTACAATAGCAACGACTGAAAGGACTGAGATAATCAGTTTTTGTAAGACACGAACACACCTCCTCAGGCTTGTCTCAATGGCCACGGTTACATGATGTTTTTTAATTCTGATTCAATTATTCAGAATTAACTCTTTGACTTCCAAACTAAATATTTGTAGGTAAAATTTTCCCTTCTTTTCATTTAGCAGCATCTCACATTTTTTTTTTTTTTTAAATTTTCTTTTTTATTATTATTTTCATTTAGTACAACAGTACAAACAAATAAACAAACAGAATGCAAAGACAGGCAGGGTCATCACAGGTCAGGTAAGGGATTTACATCCAGGTGTCGTACACAATAGAATCATGGGTTACATATAATTACATTATTATATCTCAAAGTCTTTCGTCTTTCTCCATCATCAGAGGCCTCCTGGGAAAGCAACTCACATACTTACTAATAATAACAATAACAGCACAGTATGATCATAAAGCAATATGACCTAAATGAAAATGGATACAAAGATTACTTTACAAGTAAAAAAATAACGTTACAAGGAATGTAAATGATACTTCCATTTCCTCCAATATTTTTTGTACTTTTCAGTGATACATCTAAGGGAAAACGTAATTTTTTCCATAGTGTGAATTTCATTAATTATTTCAACCCATTCCGCTATGGTTGGGGGCTCCTTACTGAGCCATCTCCTGGTTATGGCTTTTTTACTGCCCACCAGTAATATCTGCAACAAATATCTGTCACTTTTTCCCAGTCCTGATGGTAGGTTACCTAGATATATGGTGCTAAAATTAAAAGTAAGTCTTAAACCAGTAATTAAATTAATTTCTTTGATCACGTCTTCCCAGAATGTAGCTATGACAGGACACTCCCAGAAAATATGGAAGTGGCCTGCAGACATGTTACCACATTTTCTCCAACATTGACTGTGTTCAGGGTTTTGGGTTTGTGATTTTTTTATTTTAGGTGTTCTGAAAAACCTTACAATATTCTTCCAGGCGAACTCTCTCCAAAGGTCAGAGCTGGTAGTAATAGACTGTGTTTTACAGACATTAAACCATTCATCATCTGTCATTTTTATGTTGGATTCCCTTTCCCATTTAGACTTTATGTACATTGTAGAAAGACCTCTCTCTGACTGCAGTGATGAGTAAATCCTGGAAATTATTTTTCTATTGTTACTACCCTTATATGCATCAATTAGTATTTTTATCAAGGTCATGCCCACCTCCCCTGTAGTTTTAATAGTCTTATCAAAATGGTTTCTTAGTTGAAGATATCTAAAAAAGTCCTGTTTCTCCAAATGAAATGTTTCCTTGAAGTGTATAAAGGAGTCTAGACATTTATTAGCTGATACCTTACAGTATGAAGTGACACCCTTAGATATCCAGTGTTTAAACCTATTGTCTAACTTTGCTGGGATAAATTCAGAGTCGTATGCAATCCAATCGTAGTATTCGTGCATTTCTCTCAAATTTCTCATTTTTAAGTTGTTTATACCAAATGTTTAAAGGAACATTGGCCCATTTATTCAATTCCCTAAGTATCTTTTTAGTAATGTTTTGTCCCCAGAAGGGCTTGGAAAGGTATCTTAATTTGACCCTGTTCTAAGTCCTTCCATTTCGCTTCATACATTGGATCACACCAATACACTAAGGTTCGCAGCTGTGTTGCTTCATAATAGTCTTGCAGACATGGAAGGGCTCTCCCACCTTTATCTTTAGGAATGGAACCTGATCCTGGTTTTTGTTTGCCCCAGATAAAACTGGATATCATTTTATTCCAGTTATTAAATTGTTTGGGAGGGATTTCAATTGGAAGTGATTGAAAGAGGAAAAGCAACTTTGGGAATATACTCATTTTCACTGCATCTATTCGATTGTACATGTTCATGGGTAATAATGACCATCGGTTTAAATCTGCTTTAATGCTAGCAGTTAGGGGAACATAATTAAGATCAAAAATGGTTGAAAGATCTTTTGGTATTTGGACCCCTAAGTATTTAATTACGTTACGTTCCATTTGAAATTGCATAATCTACAGATGTTATCTTGTGGTTTATAATCAAAGGTAAGAGTTTGGGTTTTGTTTAAGTTAATTTTATATCCAGAATAGGATCCAAATTCATTGAGAATAGCCATTAATTTGGGCAAGCTTACATTTGGGTTTGTGAGAGTCAAAAGAATATCGTCTGCATATAAACAAATTTTATGTTGTACATCTCCAATCTGTACACCTGTTATATCATTAGTTTCTCTGACTGCCTGAGCTAACGGCTCGATAAACAGTGCAAAAAGTGTGGGGCTAAGGGGGCATCCCTGTCTGCATCCTCTCTCAAGGATGACTGTTTGAGATAGGTTTCCATTGATTTTAATTCGCATTAATGATAGAGTTAAAAAAAAAAAAAAAAGAAAGGACCACAGTCCAAATCAGGTATTCCCAGCTTAACCGAGTCGAAAGCTTTTTCAGCATCAAGACTCGGAATTACAGACTTGATATTATTCTTTTTTATATGGTCAACAAGGTAGAGTGTCCGCCTCACATTGTCCTGGGTCTGTCTATACTTAACAAAGCCTGTTTGGTCCGTATCTATAAGGTCTGGAATTATATCTTCCAATCGTTTAGCTAATATTGAAGCAAATATTCTATAATCAATGTTTAATACAGATATTGGTCTGTAAGAACTACAGTTTGTCCTATCTTTATCAGGCTTAAGAATTACTGAGATTACTGCTTGCCTCCATGACACAGGGGGTTCCCCTCCTGCAAGAACATGGTTAAAACATTCTTTAAGCATTAATAGTATTGTTTCCCTAAACATTTTGTACAATTCTGATGGGTAGCCATCAGCACCTGGCATTTTATTGGACTTCAGTCTTGATATGGCTTTGATTATTTCTTCATCTGTTATCTCTCGGGTTAAAGCTTTGTTCTGCTCTGTTCCTATTGATGGTAAATCTAGGGATGTAAGAAATTCAGACACTGTGTCCCTTTCAGCAGCTTCAGGTTGAGCATATAAATTGCTATAATAAGTTTCAAAAACTTTTTGTATATCTTCCAGTTTATGGTAAGCATCTCACATTTTAATTTTCAAATTACGCAATTGGGAAGCAGATATGTTGGTCAACCAGCGGGTTGAGTTGCCTGTTAAAGATTATCCTGGGCATGAAGATATTTATTCAATTTCTGCAACATTTTTTTTTCGCACAACTTTACAAAGAGGGAAATTTAGTTAATTAGTCGTTGGCCTTGTTTTCTGGGGAATCGTAGATGATTTTTATCATTAAATATAGTTCCTTCAACTAAACCATGATTGCTTGAGGATCTGGATATACTATGTGAAAAGATCTTTTTCTCCAATGTTTGCTCTTATCTTAATAATATGTGTGTGTGTGTGTGCGCGTGTGTTTGTGTGTGTACCTGCTCCAGCTTTGTTGAGCAGGTCTGCCAGGTTGACCACGCCCCCCTGGATGGCAGGGATGCCCTGGATGATGAACTGTGGCTGGTTGGTGGTGCCGCTGGTCTCCACGTTCATGCTCACCTGATTCATATTAACCTGAGAGATGTTCACCTGGTTCTGCATGGACTCCTGCACAAACAAACACAGGAGAACATGTATGAGTGTCAAGTCGAGAAAATAGCCATGAGGAGCCCAGAATTTAAAAGTCAGACGGCGGCTCACCTGCAGCAGGAGCATCAGCTCTGTGTTCTGGATGTCGACAGCGATGTCAAACGGCGTCTTGTCGAATTTACTGAGAGCGTGTACGTCAGCGCCGTGTTTTATAAGCGTGTCGGCTACACTGTGGTGACCGTGCTGCGCCGCCCAGTGCAGAGCCGTCATCTTCAGCATGTCTTTGGCGTTGATGTCCGCACCGCTCTGAGGAAACACAACGACTCTCTTAAAGCAGCTGATGTGACTTTGAAGGTTAAAACAGGACGTTTTCGTAACCCTTTGACTTCCAATTTAATTATGTGTAGGTAAAATTGTTTTCAGTTCTCTTCATTTAGCAACATCTCAGGTTTTTATTTTTCAAATTACCCAGTTGGTAAGCAGATATGTTGGTCAACTGGCTGGTTGAGTTGCCTGTTAAAGGTTATCCCAGGCATGAAGACATTTATTCCATTTCTGTAACAATTTTTTTTTTCGCACAACTTTACAGAGAGCAAAATTTAGTTTATTAGTCATTGACCCAGTTTTCTGAGGAACCTCAGAACACTTTTTTATCACCATATATATTTCCTTCAATTAAACCAAGACCGTTAGAGGACCTGGAGATATAGAAAAAAAAATTCTTCGATGTAAGCTCTTACTTTTAGATTTATGAGGAGCTTTGCAACAAGGATTCACTTTCAACTTTTTGCCAGCCAGTGGATACACATTGGTGTTACAAACACGATTCAGAGGTAAAAAAAGGAAAAATTAAATAGAGTGGTAAGGCGAAAAAAAAACGTTAACCACACGCCTACAATGCAGGTCAAAGAATTAATGTAGTGATATTCTGCTTTTGGCCAACAGCCTGCATTCCTATGTTAAACATGCCTTTCAGTGTGAACACAGTATTTTCCTCTTATTGAAGTGCATGTGTTTTCCTTCTTTTTAATGCTAACAGGCTGCAGTTTGGACTTTCTAATTTAGAAATCGACGTCTAAACTCCAGCTTTTTAGCGTCAAATTCACACTGCAGAAAACTCAGACCTGCAAGTGTGTTTGTCTATTTTCAAGTCAGTCTTGAGGAGAATTAAGGGGCTGCGTCAACTTGAAGTTTATCATAATGCTTCTCAACAACGTTACTTGACTTATAGACCTTTAATGTCCCCTAAACTGTATAATTTGTAACTGATGTTTTTATTTGCAGCCTTGTTTGTAGGTTCTTATTAGACAATCATCATATTAACTCTCTCAGTCATTACGTTAATGTATACTTTTGTCTGTTTATTTATTTTTTTGGTGCAGATGTGATGTCATGATGATGATTGGTCACAGGTGTGATCGCCACTTCCTGTTTAAGACGTCCTGCCCTCTTTAACCTGTTCAGCCCCAAAGTACCCAATTTTGGGAGTGTGCACATACAAACGTGCAAGAAAAAGTGAACTATTTATGTAGAAATATAGGCATGTTGCACATCAGATTAGACAGGAAAGTTTCAGCTACACAACCACACAAGTCATTTTTATACACACCAAACACACCATCAACCCAAAGCAAGTGAATCATCCAATGTTTAAGTCTGTTTCACTTGGATTCAAACTTGGGTTGCTTTGTACGGATTCTTTGAATGGGAAAATGTGTACAGTTCTGTTCGATTTTTCCAAAAAGAAACAACAGAAAATATGATTTTTTAAAATATATTTTTTCAAAAACAGTCAAAAACTTCCACGGAATAGCAGAAGAAGATAAAACTGTTGTAATTGGGTGTAATGAACCCCTTCAGTGACATGAAATTGAAATATAAAGTTCTGTATATTGGGACTAAAGGGGACAAACTGTGCCAAGATTCAGCCTGACCACTCTGTATTAAACCTCTCTAACTTTGCTCTGCATCACTTTATCAGACTCAAACTTGGCAGAAGTAATGTTCACATATTTTATCATTCATTCATAGAGGTCTAAAGCTGCAACTGTATCATCCCAAAGAGATATTGAAATTGAAATTTCCATATTATTCTGACTTCGATCTTCATTACTCTGTCCCAGTAACATATAAACTGATAATTACACATCTGCACAAATCTCTCAACTGTTACTTTTATTATGACACCAAAATAATTCAAATAGAACTTGTGGTTGCAGAGATACACTCTTTTCTTTATAAGAGTGTCATTTTCGAGCAGAAGGCTTAAAAAAAGGGGCTGAGGCTGAACAGGTTAAAAAACTGTTTGCCTGATGAAGGTCTGAGACCGAAACGTTTCAAATAAATAAATTTCTTGCAAGTTAGGCGGTGTGCGGGAGTCTATCTTCATGTTTAAAGTGGCTTTTTTCTCTAGGGCACCTGTCTCCTAAATTGGACAGGGTTTCCACTCTTTTCTAGAAATCATTTTCCAGTGTCACATAACCAACGGAAGTAACATTGTTGCTGTGGGCAGTTTTCAAATTCAAGTTAGCCTTCTAAAAAAAACAAGATTAGAGGTTGATGAACAATATCTCTAGCTATTGATCATATTGATCTTAGAATTTCTTTGTTTCTAACTCTCCTGCACAAACATTGTCTGTCAGCTATCTGTTTAGTCTGGCTCTTATGTGTCTTACTATTATAAATTTATGGTTATACGTAGGGGTGTGTGATATGACAATATTAAATCATTAAGGATTATAATGTGGGGATGATCTCATAAAGCAGAAAGATCGTCACATCGTCTGTGTGGGTGCAGAGACTCTGACACGCACCCGACTAACCAATCGTAGCACATTACGCCAGTGCATGGTGGGATCTCCTGTTTGGTTATGTAGTGTGAAGCCATGGCAGAAAGAGAAAAGGAGATAAAAGCTTGAAGATATCTGAACAAAAATCTGTTCTAAAGCAGCTTTATTATTCACTCAGGTTATAGACATTGCAGTTACATAACATTTGTTCTAAATTGTTGCACTTTAACAGATAACCAGTTACTTTAGTTTGCATTTATATTTGACCATTTCAATAAGCTATTTGGTGTGTTTGTTTTTATGTTACAAAAGTGCACTTTATTGTTGTTCATTACCTTTTATGTTCACATTTATTGCACATTTTTATAAAAACTGCACTATTTAAATTAAAACCTGTTAAGAAAGTTTCTTTGGCTTAAATTGTCTTTTTTTCTTTTAGGGTTTTACATGTTTTATATGTTAAATATAGGGAAAAAATGGTCAAACATGCAAATGAGTCTAGACAAATCCACGTAAAAAAGAATTGTGATAAAAATATGATCCTGATTTTATTTTTAAAAAATCGTGATATGATATTTTTGCCATATCGCCCACCCCTAGTTATACATATTTTTTCATCTATATTTACTCTGCTTTTTTATGAATAGATTTTGTTAATTTTATTTTGTAATTTTTAAATTATTTCTTTTGGTCCCCATTGTTTTGAGTTTTTATATTTTATGCCTTAACTTGCATTATTTTACCTACTCACATTTTCTGACTACGTGGACATTAGCTGCCAAGTACATTTTTACTTCATTTCCTTTGTTTCAAGATAGAAGGAAGACAAATAATTTTCCAGGACCATTTAAGCTGTTCCAGGACATTTCGCTTTTTTCCTCATTTTCCATTTGTTTTCAATGACTGGAAAATTGGGCAATCATTTTCCAGGTTTTCCAGGACGCGTGGGAAACCTGTTGGATGTGCAAAGTACTGTTCTGATCAATATTTCAGTCAAAAATATCCAAACACTTTTTCTAATCCACGTTCACTTAACCAGTCCTGATAAATGTCTTGCTTTAAGGAATGAAAGGCAAAAATAAGGCCCTCGTAATGAAGAGGAAATATCTGCCAGTGAAGAAAGAAAGTTTGACTCAGTAAGGGTCTTAATTTTAAGTTGAATATCTGCTCAAGTAAATTTTGTCCTGTCTCATTGGCAGATTATTTTACTTATCATTACAAACAACTCAGGCATTATTTTTAGTTTTTATATCTTCAAATAAGAGCTTAATCCAGACATGTAAGGAAATTGTGGATTAGAAAAAGTCTGGTGATATTTTCTTGTCTTGAGATTGAACAAATACTCTCGCTTAAATCTGAGTATTGTCAGTGCGTCATAAAGTCTAAACCAGCCTGGATCAAATCTTACCCGGACCAGTAGCTCCACGATGACGGTGTGTCCCTCAGCAGCAGCCATATGCAGCGGGGTCCTGTCCACCTTGGTACGTGCGTCTCTGCTGACGCCTGCTCTCAGCAGGACGTCTGCAGTCGAGTAGTGACCGTGCTGAGCTGCCAGGTGAAGCGGGGACGTTCCCAGCTGCAGTGAAAACACATATTTTTAGAATTCACGAACCTCGTCACCGTGTTCACAGCATCCTCTAAATCTGGATTTACGGTCTCACCCAGTCGGTGGTGAACGGAGCTCCATTGGCCATCAGGTTTCTGACCTCATCGTCCTGACCTTTCCGAGCCGCGTCCAGCAGACGCTTCCCAAGGTCCACCAGAGACATCTGGACACAAACACAGGGAGCTTTACTCCCCTGGAACATTGTGGTGTAGAAAATGTGTCCACTGCTTTATGTCAAAGAAAACACCAAGTTGTCTGCTAACTATAGAGGCAGGATATCATTGATATGATCTCAGTATCGGTAGATAATTGCTTTAAAAGCTAATAATTGGTATATCCAGATATTAAAATTACTGCTGATACTTTAGCCGAACACATTAGCATTAAGTTAGGCATGTTCATTTTAAACTGCAAGTTAAAACTCCAAAAAGGCTGATTTAAGGTCAAAAGTTTTAGTAAATCAGTGTTTGCGGATCTTAAAAGGGCAGATAAAGCATTGTCATAAATAAAACAAATAATTTGCAATTTAACAAATGTTAACCTCCCCCCAAAAAACATTTTTTCAGAGCTTGATTGTCTCTCCAGGGGAAATTTGTTCTGTAGTGACGGCACAACAAAAATAGAGGTATCAAAAGAGTTTTAAAAAGTGCAAAAGAAGTGAAGAAGTGGGTGAAACCTATTGTTAATTAAAATAAGGATTTAAATAGGCTGTGCCACCTGGGCAGTGCAGTTTAAGAATTATTATTATTAAAGGAAAATTTGTACTTATTTAAACGTGCTATAGGTTTCTTATATCTCTGTCCAGATGGGAGAGAAATTAATTCCTCCAAAAGTGGGAGATCAGGGCTGGACAGGCTGTTTCTACATATTGGTATTGATGTAAGAATTGACCAAAATAAGATCTGAACTATCGCTGTATCGTTATTTCCACTGATAACAGTTTTCTTATTCTCTTATTGGAAGCTGAAGCCAAGTTTTTATCTTCAAAAACCCTGCACAGAGTTTTGATTCCCAAACTTCATCCTTAAATTAAAAACAACATTTATAATCTAAAATGAACATGAACCCCGAGTAGGGTTGCAAACAATTAATCGATTATCGATTAATCGTTGATAAGAAATTACTTGATTAAAGTAAATTAATTGCAATTAATCGAAGAAGAAGAAGACGACAACAACAACAAGACAAACGAGAAGTGGTAAGCTGGCAGGATGAAGAGTACAAGATGGAGTTCGGTATGGAACCACTTTAAGTTGGTTAATGACGACAAAGACGCCAAATGCACCATCTGTGGAAGTATTTTAAAGTACAACTCCTCCACAACTTTGCTAAATTATCACCTAAATACGTCACATTCTGTTAGGAATAAATCTTTTATTAAGGAATATGATTTGCATTTTCTCTTTCATAAGCAAGATAGCATTTTCATAGAAAGGAACCTTTTGATTCAGAGGAGAATTCAGCTTCGCAGAAAAATTGCCGCTTATCAATTAATCGATCATCGATCGATAAGATAAAACAACTATCGATTAACGAATTACTTGATAATTTGCATCCCTAACCCCGAGTGATTACACTGATAAAATCCAGATGTAAAGGATCTAATCAAATACAGTCTTATCATTTTTTTAATGAATTGAACTTTTATTGAACATTTTTAGATTGACATACACAATCCACCCGCAGTACCGTTGCACTTATGGGCTTAAGTGACAGACAACATACCAAACAGAATGATAAAACAGAAAAAAAACAAAATAAGCACACCGCCTAACAAGCGTTGTGAAAAACAAACAAACAAACAAAAAAACAAAACAAAAAAGAAAACAGCACATTATAGAACGAACAGGTCAGAGCAGCCCAAGAGGACTAAGATGTGTACATTACTGCAGCCCCTGCATCTCGAACCACTCCACGCCATTAGTCATGCCACCCAGTCCCTCACCACGAGATTAGAAATGACTAACCCTGTATATGTCCTCCCTACACAGCTTGCCAGGAGTTAAAATCTAAGTATTTGCCCCACTTACTGAGATACTTTCCACCTCCATTTACAAGGTTATAAGAAATCTTTTCATAAGTAGCGACTTTACTTAATTCCAGAAGCCAGTTATTGAATGAGGGCCCTTCTTGAGACCTCCATCCCCTCATTATTATCTGCCTGCCGATCATGATACTAGTTTGTATCCAATCTGCTATTGGTTTTGGGATGTGCTTAAATGTGCCAAAAATCTCTTATCTTGGAGCAAGTCCAAAGGGCATGTACTATAGAGCCCTCCTCCGCCTCGCACTTCCAGCAGCAGGGGTCTTCCTTCGGACCCAACTTAAAGAGTCTGGAGGGGGTCCAGTAGTAACGATGGAAAATTTTAAATTGTATCAGCCTGGTTTTAATATCCCTGGATACCGTTTTAGAAATCCCTGTGATCATGTCCCATTCATCTTCGTCAAAAGTGAGACCTAAGTCCCTTTCCCAAACTGTTTTAAGAGCTGTGACTATCTTGCTACGATCTAAGTCATTGGGCCTCATGCAAGAACCATTCGTACGAACAAATATGTTCGTAAGTGTTGCGTACGAATGATTTAGGAGAATTTGTTGCATTCAGCATTTTTTTCATATTTAGAATTTTCTTTCAAGTACGAACACAAATTACAAGTGGTCCAGGCTTGTCTTAAAAATCACAACAAATTAGTCTGCTCTTTTCAAATCAAGTGCCTTACATACTGACTAAACATTTAACTAATTTCAAGCGTTTTTAATAAAATATAGCATAAGATGAAATAAATCTGAGGATCTCAAACCAGAGAATACATTGAAATCTATTAATTGAAGGTTTATTAGACTGGCCAATATAAAACGTTAAATGAGAGAGCAACCAGATATTTCATGGCTGAGCTTCTTCTTTTGGATGCACTGGCACGCCAGGCACTTGGAAGAGAGTGTGTATTTGGCGCCATCTGTATAAATGAACACTCCTGTTTTATGGCGTGGGAAACATATCCATATGGTATTCTTGGGGTGTAACTTATGCAAATATGCTATCCTCGTGCATGCGCGCTTAAGTACGCACAGGTGGCATTCATCATGTTTCTGCGGGTCATTTCGACACTTTTCTAAAGATAGAAGTGTTTGTTGAATCTGACGGAGCATGTTTGTACGAACGCAACATAAGAAAAAAGGTAAGAAAAATTTAGGATGAGAATACCAACATGTTCTTGCATGAGGCCCATTGTCCATAAATAAGGCATAGTAATTAGAGGCCTCGTGACCCCGCCCAAACAGATCCAAGACGTGCTTCAGGAGATCCAAACCCATGGGGGTTAACCGAGGAGATCCGAATGTGCTCACCAGCAAATGTCGCTGCTGTAAATATCTCCAGAACTGATTTCTTGGCAACTTATATTGTTATAGAGCAAGTCCCTCAAAAGACTTCAATGTGCCGCCCTCATATAAATCCCCCGAGGTGTGGATGTCCCTCGCTACCCATTCCTTCCAGACAAATGTAGAATTTCCTATACGTAGTTTGGGGTTTGCCCAGATAGAGACTGTTAAGTTTAAGTAAGGACTAATTTTGAACAGTCGGGAGACCCTCCTCCACACATCCTGCAGGTGAGAGATAACAGGATGGGCCTTGAGATCAGAAGGTAACCTAGCTGTTATATATGAAAGAGGAGGGAATGACGGATATACAGACTGCTCTATTATAAACCAAGGGGGAGCTCTTTCAGAGGGCAGTGACCACTGTGCTAGGTGCCTGAAGCTGAAAGCATAATGATAAAATAGCAATTTAAGGAGGCCAAGGCCACCCTTCTCGACTGGCTGATGTAATTCGCCAAGACGCATTCTGGGCCTCTTCCCATTCCACAGGAATGTAGAGCATATCTTTTTGAATTGCTTAAAATATTTAGTGGGGATTTTAATAGGAAGTGACTGAAGAAGGTAGTTTACTTTAGGAATGCAGTTCATTTTAAGGATATTGACTTTACCCCATAAAGACAAGAACAGCGGGGTCCATCTTTCCATGTCAGCAGAAATTTTGCCCAATAATGGGTCAAAATTTTCTTTGACTATATCACCTAAATTACTAGGAAAGTGTATACCTAAATATCGAATACCTTTTTTGGGCCATTGAAAGGAACCTGCCTGAAAAAATGATTTGAGGCAATAGTGTCAAGGGAAGGGCCTCCGATTTAGACCAGTTGACCCTGTATCCGGAAAATTTTGAGAATGAATCAATTATTGTGAGTAATCTGGGCACTGAATTGCTGGGATCTGAGGCAAAAAGTAAAATATCATCCGCGTAAAGCATCAGTTTTTGCACAGTGCCCCCCACCACAATGCCAGGGAAGCTGGGGTCATTGCGAATAGTCACAGCCAGTGGTTCCAATGCGAGGCAAAAAAGCAAAGGAGAAAGTGGAGAACCCTGGGCTGTACCACGTCCCAATCTAAAGTATGGGGAAATTGCCCCATTAGTTTGTACCGCTGCCTCTGGCCTCTTATACAGCAGCTTCACCCACTTCAGAAAGACCTGTCCGAACCCATAAGCCTCCAGAGTTAAAAACAAGTACTCCCATTCCACGCAATCAAACGCTTTTTCGGCGTCCAATGAAATAGTGGCGACTGGCTCGGTTTCGTTGCTGACTGCCCACATAACATTAATAAGTCGTCTAATATTGTCAGTTGAGCTCCTATTGGGAATAAACCCAACTTGGTCAGGATGGATAATGGAGGAGATCACGCCGTCTAAACGATCTGCAAGAATTTTAGATAGAATTTTTACATCCAGAGAAATCAAAGAGATAGGGCGATACCTCTTACACTCTGAGGGGTCCTTGCCTTTTTTCAGTATTAGTGATATTAATGCTTTGGACAGGGTGGGTGGTAAGTGCCCTGTGGTAAAAGCTTCAGAATACATATTGTTTAATAAGGGTGATAATTCGGCAGAGAAACTTTTTAAAAATTCAGCCGTTAGGCCATCCGGCCCTGGTGCCTTGTCGGACGGCATGTTATCTATGACTTTGGCTATTTCCTCCTCTGTGATAGGGGAGTCAAGGTATTCGCGCTGTCCCTCATCGAGGGTAGGTAGGTTCAATCCATCCAACAATGAAACTATTTCCTGCTGCGTGGAAGAAGTGGAGGAGGTATAGAGATTCTTATAAAAATTGGAAAAGGCGCCATTGATGTCACTGGCCTTTGTTACAAGAGCTCCTCCCTGGTCCCGAATGCTGAGTTCAAGTGTGACCCTAGCATGATTGGACACTAATATATTGCCAACTGAATAACCCAAGACAGAGGGAAGCAGCTCTTTAGAAATAAAGAAATAATCTAGCTTGGAGAACACCCCATGTACTGCTGAGAAAAAAGTATAATTCCTCCCATTTGGGTTTAGGAGGCGCCAAGCCATCGACCAGCCCCAGAGCAGCGCACATTCTCTTGACCACTGATACCGATTTGGGGGGTCGAGTGTTACCTGGGGAACTTTTATCCAGGATCTCATCCATAGTAATATTGACATCGCCAGCCCAAATAATTGGGTGATTGCCCAGCTCACTCAATTTGCATTCCAAATCAGCGAAGAACCTCGGATCATCCCTGTTAGGGGCATAAGCATTGGCCAAAATATATGCCCTCCCCTGGATCTCAGCCAAAATAATAAGTACCCTACCTTCCTCATCCTTCAGCTCCTTTAAGCATTTGAATTGCAACTGTTTATTCACCAAGGTAATAACTCCCCTACTAAGATTGGTACCTGCACTACAGAACACATGCCCTACCCAACCCTTGTTTAGTTTTTTAGATTCCTCCCTTGACAGATGGCATTCCTGCATAAACACTACATCGAGCTTGGAGGATTTCAAATTTAGCAGTACCTTATTTCTTTTGATACTACTGCCCATTCCATTTACATTCCACGTGGCGAGGGACAGCTTATTACAACCAGTAAGAGTCATGACTTTGTGGAGTGGAGATGATTGGCTGGAGGGGCCTGAACACAACTGACCAAGACTGCATTGCATCTGACCTGCAAAAAACACACGAAAAAACAATAAAAACGTAAAAACTGGAACCAACTAAGAACTTGCTCTGAAAAGAGAGCAGAGCGTTGAGAACAAAAATTCTTCAGGTCCATGACCCGTCGGTGAAGTGAACCGCTCTGGTCACAGGCCCACCGAGGCACAATGTCCTGGCAAAACATCAGCATGTTGAACTGTGGCATTTAACTATCAATTCAACCCTCCCACAGCCAGGTGACGGCCCATCATGATAGCGCTAAATGTACAGTATATCATAACGGATTATTATTAAATTACTGTTAACTCCCAATGGCGAGATAATTAATAAAAAAGGCGGCTGAGCATGAGGAAGCTCAGCCGCTGCTGCAATATAAAATAAGAATAAACTTAAAAATTACTCTACTTGAGACCACAAAATGAACACAGTGAGTCAGGGATTTACTTTAACTTACGAAAATAGCCTGTTGATGAGGGCAACAGTAATCTTAAACATTCAGAAAAAGAAGCAAATGCCCGTGTCCATAATCCGCCTCACCAGTGTGGGAAATCCTCTCCTCTCTGTGCGTAATGCGTAAAGTCACCTTTCCTGGGTAGGGAGAGAGTGGATGAAATCCATGGCCCTCCTCGGTTCGTTGAAGCGCTTAGGGCCCTCTGGAGTATCGATTTTCAATGTTGCTGGATAGATGAGAGTAAACTTTGCGCCACGTTCTCGTAACGCCCTTTTGCAGTATTTGAAAGCATCACGTTTGGCCTGGGTACACCTAGAAAATTCAGGAAAAATCATGATGCACTTCCCGTTCAGCTGGAGCTCGCCTGTCTGCTGTTAAGTGCGAAGGATCCTGTCTCTTTCCCCCGAGTGCAGAAACCTTGCGATGATTGTGCGGGGTCTGTTCTGGTTCTGCTCCCCGGAGGTCAGGCGTGGGCCCAGTCTGTGGGCGCGTTCAATGTCCCAGCCTGCAGTAGGGGTGTCCAAGCCGAGTACCTCAGAAACAGTTTTCTCCAAAAAAGCGATTGTGTCGCCTGCCTCGCTGCCCTCAGGTATCCCGACGAAGCGCAGGTTGTTACGCCTACTTCTGTCCTCCATATCATCCAGTCTCTCTCGGAGGGCCTCGAGATCATCCTTTGTAGCAGGTGGGTTAGCTTGCCGATGTTTTTCAGCATCCTCCAGGAAGCCCACTCTGCCTTCCACGTCGCCGATTCGCAAAACCAGGGTAGAAAGTTTACTTTCCGTCGACGTGGTGGCTTTGGAGATTTGTTGCAACATGGTAAATATGTTAGCGATGTCCTCCGCCACCACTTCTGAAGGGCCTGCTTTGTCTTCTTCCCGGTCCTCGCCATCTTTACCTGGCTGAACAGAGCATGTGCTCCTGTTGCTGCTTGGTTTCGGTGGATTTTTGGGAGTTTTACTCGACATTTTCCTCTTCCAGACTAGATGCCACCTATGGGGAGCTGTAGTGACTTGAATGCCACGTGACTCAAAATACATTCTTATCAAAAACTTACATTTGACATTTGCCTTATACTGTGTTTACTTCCACACAATATTATTTTTCGGATAGGTTGAATATCGTCACTATGACTAGGGGTGTCCCGATCCGATATTGATATCGGACCGATGTCAGCAGAAAAAAACAAATGTCGAATTACATCAGCCTGCATCTAAAACTCTGATATAAAAACTCAAATACAAGCAGTCCATTCAAATTATTTTTTTATTTATTCATTTCAGTTGTTGAATATGCTTATGTTTAAATTAAGTGGCAATTTTACAATTTAAAAATATATGTTTTTGTTGTCACTGGATTTCTTGTGATTACTTGTCAGGGTCTTCAAAATTATTTTTTTCTATATTTTATTTAATTGTACTATATTCTTATGTTTAAGGTTAAAATATTTAACCGATTGGTTACTAACAAATGGGTCAATTTTTTCATACCTACAACTGCTGACTACTGTTCTCTGTTTGAGTAATCTCACATGATCAAGCATTTTCTTACAGTCCATACTACAAAATAAGTAATAAAAATATGTATGATTCCTGCTGATATTATATTGGATTGATATCAGTATCAGCCAATACTCAAGACTGCAATATGGGTATTAGGGCTGGGACGATTCACTTTTCTCCCGATTCGATTTATTGCGATTTTTTTTAGGTGCCCATACGATTTTAATTGCGATTCTACGATATTGCCGATTTTTGCTATCTTTAGTTAGCTTTTTTAAAACCAGTGAAAAAGATGAAAAATGATGATGCCTACAGACTATATCAGGAAAAATACACATCACATTTGAGTCTGTATTTTGGATTTATTCAGCAATATATTTTAACCAGCTGTTTATGCTCCCTCTCTTCAAAAGCCTGGATTGCATATAAAAAGTCGCTTATTATCCCTTCAGCCAGAGTTTTTTCAAGAAATATTCAGTTTTGCTATCAAGATTTAAAAAGGCTATAGTTTCAAAGTGGTTAGTTTTCCCAGCCATCGTCATCGCTGTAATTTACGGGCCGAGCATGAACGCCTCTGCTGCCTGCACTGTTTACCCCCGGCTTCTCCCTCGTTTGACCAGAGCTCTGCGGTCTTTCTCATTCTCCGCTAACACCGTCACTTTTCGCAGTGTTTTGAGCTTCCCTGCATCCCAGACTATGTACACTCTTCGGCAGTCGCCGGCCATGAAGAGGAAAAGCTCTCGGTATGTACTGCTCCGGGACTGTAATGGCGCGGGGAGCCGCTCCCGCTGCACACACTCGCTGCCAGTTTAGTTCTCACTGGACGACTGACCATCATCCTCAGAGAGTAAATATTCCTCAGATTCAGAGTCAGAGTTTATCGATTTTTGAATAAAAATATCGATTTTAAAATCGGCAGACAAAAAATCGCGATACTTAAGTGTATCGATTTTTTCTCCCACTCCTAATGGGTATTGTATCGGGGGTGAATAGGGGTGTTGTATCGGGACACCCCTAACTACAACACTGCATGAGTACACTTTAAAAACCAAGATATTTATTTTTCAAGAGTGAAACTTTGTTTTTCAAATTGACTCTCAAAAGTTAAAATAATAATACTGATAAAAAACCGGTGTCAGTGATGACAGGTCTAAAGAAATCAAAGTATCAGATATTGGCAAAAACTCTGTGTAGTGCATTCCTGATACTATTACCTGTTAATTTATGATTTATATTAAAGCATTTCTTCTCTGCTCTGGGATCTTATTTACTAAAGATGCACCACCTTTTAGATTTTAGCTCAGAAGATTAAAAGTTTTAAGATCACTTTCTGTCCTTGTCTTTCAACACTCTCATTACATGATTGTCTCAATCAGTTATGCTGACTGACTATTGCATTGATATGTTGTATCAATGCAATAATCATTTCCCCCTAACAATTCCCTTATTGATTCCTTCAACTTTGTTTTAAATACCCTTTAAATAATGGACTTCACGCTCTTATCAAAGGCAGTCAGTACAAATGACAAAAAAAGCAGACAAAGACGTGATCATGGCAAACAAGAGACAGGGACTGTGGCTTCATTTAACACAAACGACACCAACTTCCCAACATCAAGCGTCTGTGTCCACAGGTTTTCAAGCAGAGGTGGAAACACCATCGACTTACATTAAAGCTGGAAACCTGAGTGTGATGACTTTCTCCACACAGAATTTAACAGGGATGGTAAAGAATCAGATCAAGCAGAATTGACAACAAAATTGGTATCAACAAAATCCTAACAATTCTCATCTTCTTCACATGATAGAAATATATGATAAAGAAAATATTAATTATTGGAATGCACGGTATGAATTTTTGCCGATATCTGATATGCAAACATTTTTTTAATTCATTATAGCCAATACCAAAACCAACACCGATATTTCAGGTCAAGAGCACAAGCTCTGTTAATAACAAAATCACCTTTTTTTTTCAGTGTTAAAGTGTATTATCACATCAACAGATGTAAAACAAGAAAAATAGCTTTTAAGTCCTGCAAAAATTAAAACCTTGATATTTTAATGTACATATAGAGTTATGAGAAGGCGCATTAATATTGAACTTTAGTATAATTTGCCAATATTCCAGCCGATATATGGTCAATATTAGGGCTGAACAATTTGAGAAAATAATCTAATTGCGATATTTTTCCCCAATATTGCAATTGCGATTTACTCTGCGATAACAAACATAAGCAGTAGATCATTTTATAGTAAAACCAATATGTCATTTAATCAATCAAAGGATAAAAGACTTGAGAAAAAGTGGAGAAGTGAAGAACAGAAGCAAAATAGGTATGAAATTGTAAAAACTGGGTTAAAAAAAATTGTATGAAAGCGGAAAAAAAGTTAATAGGTGCGAAATAGGTATGAAATTGCAAAAAAAAAAATGGCCCAAAAATTCAAAAGTGACAAAGTAAAATTGATTACAGCAACAAAATTGGGATTAAATTTCAAAAAACGCATAAAGATTCCAAACATGGTCTGACAGTGGCCAAATAAAAAAGAAATGAATGGGAGCAAGATAGGCATAAAGTTGTAAAAACTGGGTTAAAAAAGGTTAAAATAGGCATAAAATTGCAAGAAACTACATAACAATGCCAAAATGTTTAACACATTTTGGGCTAAAAATGTTGAACCTTCTGCTTGAAAATTGCAACAAGCCATATCGCGATTTAATCTAATTTGCAATTAATTGTTCAGCCCTAGTCGATATGTGTGGCCGATATATCAGCTGTAAACATCAGCAAAAATTTAAATATCGGCCAGTATCAATACTTAACTTTGTAGGCTGATATCAGTCGATTCAAATATTAAATAGGTAATTTTATGTACCCTATTATTCACGCTACAATATTTTTTATTTTTTACAATATCATTTAACCAACAAACATGTCCTACACAATACAAACTTTAACAAGCTCAACAGAAAGTCCTTAAAAAAGCAAAATTTATAATGTAACTCTTGTATATGTGCGGTTGAAGAGCAGATTCATGAAAAAGAAAGGACTTTTGTGGCAAAATGTTTCCATTAGAAAGCTAAACATTCTTCAGAGGAAAAAACAAATGAGATCAGGCAAAAATATAAAAGGTACAGATGAATTATATCCTCTAAACACATGTTACTGGATCATTTGTCCGCATATGTTTATATATAAACCTGGCTCTTCACCTCACTGAATGCGGCCCAACAATAATTGTTCCAATTAAATGCTCTCACCTTTTCTTTTTTAAAAATATTTCTGCTAACCCTAGATTGGTGGTACATGTTTAGTTTTTTTTTTACAGTTCATCAAAGAACTATCTCTAAGATTACATCTCTAAATATCTTATATGAGGCATTTCAATATAATATGTAGTATTAGTAACACTGTGTTTAGAAGCAATGGTGAAGATATTACATCTGTGCTTAAAAAGAAACTGTCTATTATTGCACTAAAACAAAGCTTCAATTGACTTTAGTTAAGTGACAGGCTTATTAAATGTTTAATTTTTTTTATATAAACTGTATTAATGTGGACATGCCCCTTTTTCGAGCTTTATATTTGCTATTTTTAGAGCTTCTATGCTTTTTTCCCTTATTGCAGCCCTCAGGCACTTAAAAAAAATATGTTGTTTCTTGGAAATCTAAGTTTTCCACCCCTGCTCTAAATAGTCAACAAAGAATCAGACCAGAATAAGTGATCAGTTTCCCAAAATAGCAACCTCTTGACACCTGTTACTATATCTTTTGCATATTCATATAGATAGCTGTAGATACAATACATGGCTCATAAAGTTTGAGTGACAACTGCATCAACCATGTGTCTCTTAATTAAAATGTCTAGGTCACAATTGATAGTCATATATAATGGAATAACTCAGAAATAATGACTCATTTTGGCCGGGCAACTCTATAAACAACAGAACCTTTAAAGCTGTTGCTTCAAACCATGAATTTCAGCTTTATAACTAAATTAATTGACAGAAAAAACTGTTAAAATTAAATATAATGTCTAACTGGGAGTTATGGTTGCACAGCTGGACCTGCTGTAATGGAGGCTAACAGCTAAGTGTCCATTATCGGACATGTCCCGCCTCTGTGTTATACCAACAAGCAAAAATCACAACTTTAGTTTTTTTTGCACAGCTTTTTTGTGTCTTGCAGCAGTCTAGCTTTCCATGCTGCCCTCTCAGTGAGCAGAGAAAGGACCTGAGTGCAGAGAGGACGGCTCTCAAAGTAGCATAACAATACATCTATTCTTGTCCGAAAATGGAATCACACTTGGACACTATTGAGGTGTTGTCGAGATTTCCATTCCCATATTATACTGACCAATATTACAGAAAGATACATGTTGTTTTAACACTTTGTGCTCTGGTTTTGAGTAAAATGGTGAGTCCATCTTCGTAAACTACAGAAGTTGGCGAGACGCTGTGTCCGATAACGGACGCATAGCTCAGCTCGGCTCTGGAGCTTGAGACTCAGAGCAGGGGGACGAGGTTTTTCCTCCCCGCGGCCGAGAAGCCATTTTACGCGCCTTCATGGACAGAAAAGAGTCCGCCATGTGCCACGTCCCCGAGCGGGCTCCCCTCTCCGGGCTGTTTTTTAACCTCCACACCCGTTTACCGACACAACCTGCCCCTCGAACACATTTACACAAGCACAGACAGGAAACCGTTTGATATTAAGTTGTTGGTTTTCCGGGGGAAGTCACCGAGAAATTTCCTATTTTACACACGGAGAAAAAACTACTTCCACATCCGGTTAACTAGCGTTCTTCAGGCGCGCGTCGCCAAACCACGTCTCGGGGAGCTCACCTGAATTATTTCACCTGTATCAGTGCATATGTCGATAATTTAAACCTGAAGACAAAGAAAATGTCGGTTTGTTTCCACCGGAGGACGACGGCGCAGCTACTTACCGCGGGCAGGTTTGTTAAGAGCCAGCCGTTAGTGCTCCTCTCTGCTAACGTTAGCACAGCTAGCAGGCTAATCAGAGCCAATCCTCCGGGACGGGAGGGTTTTATGTTTTTGTCTCTCTGTTCTTGTGAGAATGGGTCTCAGTTGTGTGCAGACTGATTCACAGGTCGATTAAAACAGACTTTAGGCGCCTCGGCGGCTCTCAGGCTCCTCCAGGCTTGTTTACCGCAGAAAGTTGGCGCGAGCCAGCAGAGGCGGCCGTTACAAAACCGGATCTTCGGGGCGAGGTCTTCAAAATAAGAGCGTGGACAGTGTAGCCAAGATATGAACAACTTTGTTTCCAAACCTGAGGGCCGCATTACAAATTGTCTGAAATTCTCGAGATAATGCCAAAATAATGATTGGTAAAACAAAATATGCAAATGTAATCTGGATGTAAAACAGTATACGAATATCATTTAATATAAGAAGAATCAAATGATTTTGCATCTTGAATTTGGCATATAATTTAATCTTATTTAGCCAATGTGTACAGAATTAAAGCCTATGAAGTTATTTTAACATATTAAAAAATGGCATTTCCAAATTTTTGAAGTATTTTAACACTGTTGTCTTAATATAGTATTAAAAAATACTTTATACAATATTCTACAGCGTTATGACAAAGCGTTTTTAAAATTGTCATAGCAAAGCAAGTTCTTCAATAACCCTATAAAAACCAGTACAAATATCGATCTTGATACGGTGTTGATCTTCATGTTGACAATTCGTTGATGTTTGAAACAGTTCAGTGGGTCACTTTTAATGAGGTGGAGCGGGGGCCACCAGTTGCCCACCCCAGGTCTAGCCTTTCTAACTAAGATCTAAAACCTTTCTGTAGGGATGCACACTATTATAGGCACAGCATATATAATTTCTGTTGATATACACAGTCAATAGGTAAGCCATAAATATCACATATTTGCTGTAGGACCCGCAAATTGTAGGAATGTAGCACAATGCTTCACCCTGTTATTGCTCAATGTTTGCATCTTTAAAGCAACAGTGTCCCTTATGAGAAATTGGCACGTTGTTTTCTTTGGTTTCTAACAAGTACGCTGTCACAGTGAGAGGGACAGATCGAATCAAGAAAAGGAAAAACCCCTGGTCAAGCATATAGCTAACCATGACGAGCAGTTTGGAAATATCTGCACATAAGCAAAATACCAGTACTCCTAATTTGTCATTTACAGAAGTGATCTGAAAAACTTAAAAAGTGATCTTTTGTAATCGTGTTATCAAATCTGTGAGTTATTGGAGACAGGTGTAGTAACGAGGGGGTGTATGATATTAGATTTTTGTCCGTATGCCAATTTGTTTGAGCTCAGTGCAAATATTTTTGTCAAGAGCACAAAGCCTTCGTTTTATTAGAACTTACTGCTTCTGATGTGACGGCCTATTTTTGTGAGGAACAGATATAAACAGAAAAAAATCACATTTTAGCTTTAACAAAACGCAGCCTTTCATTTTGAAATGTATCTAACATGCTATTTGTGTGTATTTTGATATTACATCAATAATATTCTGCATCCGAAATATTGTCAACAGACAGACATACTTAAAGGACAGTTAATGTCAAAAAAGACTATCCTCTTGCATAACTATACTTTTCTTTACTTTCTCACCCAGTATTACACTTTGGTACTGCTAGATCTGCCCCACTAGCATGACTGCAGACTGTTATCAGAGAAAAAGATGAACTTTTAAGATTATGTCACCTGTCTTGGACAATTTACTAGCTGAGAAAAAAATCTTAATGTGTAAGTGTTTTGCTGATTGGAAAAAATACCTCATACATAAACTAGGGCCAACATGCCGTAAAATATTATCCAAACAGAAAGATTTTGGCAGGTAACAGCACAAACATGGTCAGCTATGGCAGATGTCGGAATTTCTATTTGTAATTTATATATCAATTATTAAGATTTACATTACATTTGTTTAGGGGAATTGGTGTTGAGTTTGAGTAGTATCATAATAACTCATCGCATCTAACTTTCTCCATGTCAACATTTTGTAATTACCGACAAAATTGTATGACAAAACAATCTTGTTCGCGTTTTACTTTGAAAGTTCTCACCGGAAGTTGGCTCTGTTTTGAATCTTCTTGACGTTCGTGTTTACCAGCTAGCTGCGTTAGCCAATAGCATGAATGCATGCAGCCTGTTAGTAAGTTAAGTTAGAGCGTGTTTTACCTTCTTTTGTCGTCGAGTCACAAGAGCTCACGTCTCCGGACGTAAATGACGTGATGTCGGGCGCTCACCTGCCGTCAGGTGGACAAAATTAAGCTATTTTTATGTTTAATGTGGAACAAATATGGCGGCCTCTCGACACCGGAGGTGGAAGCCAGAGTGAGTTAACCTCCAGTGGGCGGGCCCTGTGACGTTACAGCGGAGCCGACCTCAGGTCAGTTTGGGCGGTTGGTTGAAGCTGTACTGTAAACCGAGCTGAACACAGAGCTGACCTCAGATCAGCTGAAAGAGGCAGGCACGGTCCTGCCAGCAGGGTCTTGAGATTTTCAGTATTGTCAGATCTGCAACAGTTAACTCCGTACGGTTGTGAAATAAACACATCAATCACCAGTTGGTTTAGTTTATTCAAAAATGAAAAGTCTTTATATAAAGTTTATATTCAGAATAACTGCCTTAAATGGTATGAAACGGAAGAACAACTGTGTGCCTTAACAGCATGTACAGTAAATTAGCTTGATTTGTGCAGTAGATAATTTTCAGGTTTGTACCTTTTGCTATTAGCTCTTTAAATATGTATTTTGTGATATTTTAATTATAAGACTTTTGTTATTTGAGCTCATTGAAACTGCCCACACCTTTTTCAAATGAATAAAGAGGACTAATTTTGGCAGTTCTGTGTTGGTTTTGATCTGTTTGTGTCCCAATGTATACTTTTCATTTTTAAGATTTTTTGAATAAACCAATTTAAAACATATAACTGTGTGTTTTAAATGGCCTGTTATTGGGACAGAGTTGTCCAAACCTGTTCAACACATACAATATAATTCATGATGCTTTCTAAGTTTTCAGTGAACGTGTTTTATCACAGTTCTGTTTTTATAGTGGCTCCAGTTACTCATTCGAGATAATGTTTGAGCTTTTCAGGTGACATTGAATTGTAATCGGATGTAAACATTGTATTTTACCAGACCATAAGACTTTAAAATGAACAGAAATGAAAGAGATATTGATGCAGAATGTAAAACCTCTTATTGCCATGATAACATAACCTGTCAGATCATACTTTATACTTACATTTATTTTTATTGTATTATGTATTGTGGCTTAATTTTTTGAAGTTTTTGTATGCACTTTGAGGTAAATATGTATCTAAACTGTAAATAAATGTTTTTGACATGATTTTTTAATTTTTGGTTTTTTGAATAAAATATGTTCTACAATTTGTCTCTTCTGTCTCTTGAGATTTTTAAACCACAGAAGTAGAGCTGGGCAAAAAAATGATTAATTCGAATTATTTCCTGCAGAAGATTTAAGAAATTAAAAATCAAGGTTTTTTTCTTGCCTTAGTCCAATTGTAAGTAGTTGCATTTTTTGAAAAAAATTACAATTTTCATGATGGTCAGCCTTGTAGGGTTTGGACAAGCACTTTTATAGGCTTGTATTTGTTATTGAAGTACATTAAATATTGATCAAAGAGTATCATGCTAATACTGAAAAAATACCTCAGCCTTTTAGTGTTTATGTAGACAAACCTGCATATATTTATACTACATAATCAACCTTTTATGACCCAGACTTTGTTTCTTTTAGGGAGGGAAAAATCGATGAAAACCGTAAATCAAGTGTTGTGTAAAAAAAAATCAGGGATTTTATTTCTAGGCCATTTGTCCAGCCCTACACAGAAGTAATTGTTTATTTTCATTTTGAGACAATATCTGTATGTGCAGATGTTGACATTGTGCGGATATATGGGACATATATATTCTATATATCAGCAGTAATATTGTCATACAGTTTACCACAGTTCTCCACCTTATCACTGCATAGGTTATGTTTAAAAATCAAGAGTTTAAATTTTTGTCAAAAGGGAAATTAGTCTTTTGTTTAACTTTTGTTTTTTAAACCAAAGAATGATGACATTGAAGGAACAAGTCAGTTTTGGCAAATTGAAGACTTTATGCTCTTGATGAAATGTCTGATTTGAAAATCTTTAACATTCCCCAAAAGCAACAAAAGTGAAAACAGATTCTTATATGTCGTCATAGTAAAGGCATAAAAACAGATACTGCAGACACAAGTAAACACACAGTCATCATGCACTCACAAATATCAGATATTTACAATAATCCAACATCGTGCTTCACTACTTTTTTCTCTAGTCAGTAATGTTAATGTAAATTACATGTTAATGTCATTAGGTCTTAGAGGTGGGAATTAATCCTGTTTAAAGGAGACATCATGCTTCTTTCCCCTTTTTACTATGCCAGACTAGGATGCCTGTAAAGCATTTCTGCCCTCAGTACAAGTCATTTAGTTCCTTCATTGCCCCACAATAGCGTTCTCAAAATCCTCATTTTAGGCCATTATCAAGCTCTCGTTGAAACGCTCGGATCTCAGACTGACCTACAGTAACCTCGCAACGTCACAGCCCTTTGTGCTCTGATTGGTCAGGTCTGTCGGGGGCTGAGCCAGCCTGTCCTTCTTCTTCTACTGTATTTTCTGGCAGGCTCAAAGCAGCGACTGCGTATTGAGTCCCCCTACAGGCCAGAGCTGCTAATGAGTGAGTGTGAGCTAGGGAGCTATATACTGCTGCTGGTGGATGTGTTCCTCGGTGACGGTTTTGGGGCTAACGGACATCACAGAGGAGAAGCTGTTTTATCAGATTACTCCAATAAAAAGAAAGGTACCTCGTGTCGTCACGACGATTTAAATCTGGCGGACATCTCGCAATGACCTATTTTCAGAGGCATCAAATCTCGTTCTAGGATATCAGAAAAAATACAATATCTCATTTTTTGAAAATTAAGGGGGTGTAAGGTCTTGTTTTCAAATTTATTATATTATATGTAAGTATTAAATCATGCATCAGCATATGTCTCCTTTAAATCTCAATTACATAAACTCCCTTTTGAAATTATGAAATCAAAGTGATCAGGATAGAAAGATTACAAGGATAGTTTATTTTTCTGTAATGAGAATTATTTTAAGGCTTTTGTACCTCTACAGGTCTATCTCCAAGTATTGTCATTCCAGAGTGTTAACAATTATAGAGTCAAAAGCATATGTGTTCAGTTATGACATGGAGCATGTTTTAAAATTAGTGAGTAAAAATATGTCATCATTTTGATCTCTATTAAGATAGTTTTTGCTATAGTTGAGCAGCCCTGTGATATCTATTGTTTTTTCTTTTTACAAAATGCCTAGAAAGTCATTTAACACAAATTATCCAACTTCAACTTTATTATTTTACATGTAAATTTGTTTTTCAGCAGCAGGCATCAGTCCATCAGTATGATAAAACATAAAGCATACAGAAATTAAGAAAAATCCTGAGCACTCTATTTTATTTTAATAAACATTCATGTGGTTGTTCCTTTAAGCACTGGATCCAAAGCTTATGCAAGATTTTTCTTAAATATCCTAAAAAAAAGATGCACTTCTCTGTATTTTTGTGGTGTAGTCAAATTCTTTCCACATGCACACAGACCTGACCGATAAAGCAGATTAAGATTAAGAGGTTTGAATAATTAATGAGACTATTAAAGAAAAAAACACGGTGTGTAGACGCTGATATTTGGTCTGAGCTGCATTAAGTAAAAAAAAATAGACAAAAAGTCAATGTAGCCAAAATCAAGGATTCTTTATTTGTTCGTTTGCAGATGCACATTAGCTCGGGTTTAACTTTACATTCAGACAGGACAAGGTGAATTTTATTTTTCCTCCTGTGGCTCCAGTTTGAGGCCCGCTCAGGGACACAGCATGAGAAAGAAATACATTTATAAACAATAAATAAATTAATATCAATCAGATGTGACAGTTAATGAAGCAGCTCAGGATAAAAGAACAAAAAGGCACAGATGGAGACATTACATAATTAATGTACAATAAATAAATAATGATTCATTAATGAGGAAAATATGGACGCCCAAAGAGGACACACCCTCACATTTGTAAACTCCATTATTTTATCAGACACTTGAAGGTGTTTTTTAGAGAATTACTTTATTAATCCTTCATCTGGTTTATAACACTGATTATCCTGTGATGATGAGTAAGGTCCAAAATAACATTTTCTAGTTCTCAAGGGGCTTTTAGATGTGATTTTCATCTTAAGTAGCGTTATTGAAGTCCCTCTGCCACACTGCAGAGGGCTAAGTTAATTTTCTGTATGCTTTAATTTTCCGTAGTGAGATAAATAAGAAAATATTTGAAGCACACAAATGTTAAGGCCTTTCATCATGAGAAATAAAATGCTTGAGTGTGTGTCCTCTTTAGGCTTTTTGTACAGAAACATGTCATCATGAGTTGATCAATAACCGATCAATAGTGCTAATAACATTACATCCACCTCCATGTTATGAAGGGGTTAAATCTCTTTTAATCAAACTGGAAGCTAACTGGTAGTTATCTGGTTTATTACTGGTGTAAACAAATTCTGGATTCAGGCTTAGTTTAAACTGGTTTAATAAATTCACAACTGATGATGAACTGGACAGGTTTAATGAAGCTGATCAACATCGGCCAATCAGATCTCTCTGACATCACAGAATAACTTTTGTCTGAATCTGAAACAAAACACTCTTAGTATGCTAACTTCCATCTTCAGCTTGTTAGTCAAACTATGAAAATGTGCAAAGTTAACTATGCTGCTAACCTCATCCACTAACTTACTTTTGCCCTTTCTTGCTTCTGATCAGCCAGAGGAAGAAGTGACACTGAGGAGCGCAGCGCCACTGCAAAAGTTGAACTGTTTCAACTCAGTTTTGACCACAGCAATAAATAAGCAGCTGATCACTTTCTTCCAGGATTGGCACTGAGCTTAAAAAGAAGTCAGAAGCTGGGTCATGCATAAAAAAACAAGCTTGAAGAGCAAAAAGAAAACAGACACTGGACACAGGCTCTTTCTTCAGCTATTTCGAACTACATACGAGCATAGTAAGTGATCGACTTAATGACTAGTTTTAACAATTTACACCCGTCGAATGAGCTCATAGTCAAAGGTAAATAAGCCATTTTTCCTCAGCCCAATTTAACTCTAAACTTACTGAAACTTGTACCACGTACTGATGCTACGTCCCTAAAATAAGAGCACAAACTGGATAATTCCTGCTTTTGCCTTCTTTCTGCTCGATCCTGAATCGCTTTCTCCTCCTGCTCTGTCCACACAGACGAAAATGTTTTTGTCTTTTACCCTTTGACTGGCATTGTAACCATGCGGTTGACTATTAGCCACCACTGTACTTAAAACTATTAACGTCTGTTTTTCCTTATTCACCTCTCTGAATGGTGTTTGTAACACCAAAATATATCCACCAGGTGGCGCAGCTGTACACAAATATATAACTGTTCAGAAACTAGAAATAAATCAGAAGCGAATCTGTGCTGGAAAAACTCTTGAAAAATCAAACGGTACCAGCAAACACTGGAGCAAGAAAAAAATCATATATCCAGATCGTCTAACAATCATAATTTGGTTGAAGGAAATAAATATGTCGCTAGAAAATGTATACATGATTCCTCAGAAGACTGAGTCAATGGCTAATAATCTACATTTTGCTCTCTGTGATGTTTTCATATAAAAAAGAAAAAATGTCATGCCAGAGATCACCTTTAACTGGCAAGTCAACCAGCAGGTTGACCAACATATCTGCTGCCCAATTGAGTAATCTGAAAAAGACAAAAATAGTTTGTTGCCAATGTATTTCCTGATTTGGAAGTCAAAGGGTTAAAAATATCTCTGCAAAGATGCCGTTGTTCCAAGAAATGCGTCCATCCACACGAAACTCTGAAAGCTCTTTAGTGTTTATGCCAGACCTGTGAGCATTACTGTAATGCTTACAGTAATGCTAACAGGAAAGACACGGAGTAGGCGCAAACATCAAGCCAAATATAAACAAACACAACAAGCATACCCTGTTCTCCATGTCTGCTTGTTGCTCATGGTATTCAGCCACAGCTTCTGTTGTTGTCGAGGTTCATGCATGCAGTTTCATGGAAAGGTGAGGCACTCTGAAAATGTCTGTGTTTGTTGTATTCTAAGGATTTATTTTCAAAACTCCATATTCATGTGGACAAAACACCTTAACAATTAAAAACTTACGGGGAAAAGCCTGAATTTGTCTCTGTGGATGGTGCCCAAAGTCTGATGGCTTCTGTCCAATGTAGGAATTTAGTTTGGTGCCCCCTTTAGGCCTAAAGCTGAACTGCACCCCTGTTTAAACCACAGTGTTGTTTACCAAGTTGGTAAAAGCACCAAGAGAGGCCAATAAATTATGTATATTATGTGTGGGAGTCCAAATACTACCAGACAACAGTTTCAAAAGACTCTCCCAATCATGTAAAGGCCTGTTTAGTGTTTCTTATTTGGCTTCTTTTTCAGTTACTTTCTCTCCCTCTCCTCTCAGCTTCAGTGTAGCCATCCTCATCAGTCTCTTCATCACAACCACAGAACCACGAGAGACTACCTGGACTTTAAAACCTTTAGGCGAGCATGTTAGCTAGTGCTGAGAAGCCATTTGTTAAGAAAAAGTTGGTGTTAGATAGTGCTGAAAGCAGGCAAACATGGCACTCTGTGGACATGAGGTTGTTAGACTGGCTAAAAACTGTTATTTAAAGTGTAATAGTTAAATATTGCTGCTTAAAGAGGACATTTAAGTCTGATTTGGTGAAGGTTAACTCGAGGTATGATCAGAGTGACTGTCGATCAGCTTCATCAAACAGCTTTAACACACACAGATCTGAAATCAGAGCGAATAAACACAGTTAAAAACTAAATCTGAACCAGAGTTAGCGAACATTTAGTGAGATATCAAAGCTCTTGTATTGGCACCGTCTCCTAACTGACTTTCCTTTCTGTTCGTAGAGACATCAGGGTGAGAGGAAGCCTGCGGGGACTAATCTGGGGTCAAACGTCGGGGGATTCAAGGTGACTTCAAGGTGGTTTAAGGTCTCACAGCAGCAGGTTGAGGTCGGCCAGCAGAGAGTCGATGTCGGCAATCGGGGCTCTCCAGTAATTAAAGGAGGAAAACTCGGACAGAGTGCTCTGCAGAGGAGAAACACATCAAAAACATCATATTTATGTCACATTGGAAGTTTAGTTTCAGAAAAAGTGCTAAAAACGTCTTGTGCCAAATCATTTTATAAGATTAATTATTTCTAACTATGTTAGTTAAAAATAAGTTAAAGCTTATTTTTTGAGAAAACTAAAACAATATTTGTTAACTAAAGTGCTGTGCGACTAGAAAAGAGACAAGATAGAAAAACAGGAAAGAAAATAACCAAATGGCTTAAAAAAAACAAATCAAAATGGCCAAATGGGAGAAGGCACATATGCTAACGGCAGACAAGCTAAAAACTAAAACCATAAACCAACATAATAAAACAATCTTAAACAAAAATAAGTCCATCCAGATTTTTACATCCTTTAACGGGTTAACAGTTGAACTGGTTGTCAGTAGCACATAGATTTGGTCACTAAAATAAATTTTATAGTTTTAAAAATATCGTGCCTAATGCCAACTACAGTCGACAGATGCTTTTAAAAGAAATCCTAAAACCCATCTTTTTAGAAAAGCATTTTGCTAAACTTCTTTTATAGGTTCTCCTTCTTTTAGAAGCTTTTATCTTGATTTTTGTTCTTTAAATTGTTTTTTTCAAATCATGTAGCACTTTGAGATTGTGAAAATGTAAAGTGCAATACTAATAAAATGTATTATTATCATGAACTTATACGACAAGAAGAGGATGGGGCCCAGTTTGGAGCCTTGTGGGACCCCAAAGGTAAGAGAAGCAGCAGCTCAGTATGTTGGACAAAGCCAATCCTCTGTTCTCAGCTGCTTTTGTTTGTAATTCTGAACAATTTGTTTAAAACTCCTCTAAATATGAGGGATTTTTATTTTTATTTTTAAATGTCAAAACTGAAGCCAGTAGGCGGAGATGCTACTTTCAAATTCATGCTAGTTTTCCAAAATCACCCACCCCAGCTTTAAACCTGACAAATGTGTAAATCAAACTCTCTTTTAAAGCTCAGTTAAACCTTTAACTACCATCAACTGTTTGGCAGAGGTCATCAATAAATTCAGTGATATTTCATGTTTAAAAAACAGAACAAATCAACTCAATGTTTGACACTGTTAACATTTGAAGGAGCAGAGAAAACTACAAACAAACCAAAAAACAGATATTTTTTTGGTGTGGGATTTAAAGGCTTTTAAAACAAATAAAAATGACAAATATTTAGGATAAAATCAGTTACAAATGGCAGGAATGTTTGTAGATAAGATAGCAAAAATAACTTAAAAAACATTATATCGAGTTTGAAAAACATACAAAAATGTTAAAAAAGTAAGTATTTAAATAATAATGATGGTATTAATAATAACTTTTAGCTTTTTAAATCCTACACAAAGAAAATATCCGTTATTTTGGTTTGTTTGCAGTTTTTTCTGTATCCTAAAAGATGTACAGAAAGAAACGATAATTCTTTTAACACATTAAATATTTCTGGATTTATTGACCTATGCCAAACATTAACCCGACATGCCAGATGGACAGTTCCATATTGGAAATAATTCACTAATCCATCTGGGGAGGAGCCCTGCCAAAAGGTTGTCAGGGGCAGAACATTCAAAAACAAACAGCAGTTTGTGATTGGCTTGGCCTCACACTCATAGCATAAGCGTAGTGGCTAACAGCTGATCAAAAGCCACTGCAGCTAACAACTTACAATGGCAAACAAAAGTTAAAGGCAGTTAGCCATAGTGGCTAACTGTTGGTAGCGGCTAACTGTTGTAAGCCACCACAGCTTACGGCTAACAACCATTAACTGTTGTTTGCCCTTGTAAGCCGATAGCTTAACCTTAAGTCAATCGTTTCACATTAAATTGTACCACACAGATGCATCATTTAACACTTCTATGTGACATGAACCTCGTCAAAGACAATCCCTATGAAGTAAACTCATGAGGAGAGCAGATTTAGCTAAGTATAACTGAGTAACCATGATGAGCACAGGCTAACAGACATAAGTCACCATTATTTGTACAACCGGAAGTGACTTCACTTCCTGTCAAGTCACCTCCTGTTGTTGTCACGCCTGCTGCTCCCACTGCTCCCGCCTCTCTTCCCTGATTGGGCCATTAAGCATTTAGCCGAGTGCAACCGTTGGACAGTGGAGGCTAGCAAGACGGAGATGCATGACCTCAGAATCAGGCAGGTCCGTCTGCTCTGCAAGGCTAACAAACAGCTGATCTGTGAGTTAAAGGGTTAAGAAAATCCTTCATGTTAAATTCTTGATGTATTGCCCCTCACCTCCTCCTCCTGTCCCCTCAGCGAGGTCGTCTTGTCTTTTCCTTTGCTGCTATTGGTCGGCTGGCTGTCCGTCAGCCCCAGGTCCTCCAGTTCGGACAGGTCGAGCGCTGGGATTGGCTGCCTCCAGTACAGGAAGGAGTCGTATTGGCTGTTTGATTTCTCCATCATTGTTCAGTCTGAGGAGCAGAAACAGAACCACCTGTGACACCTGAACGCAGCACAAACCTGATTTTACATGTTTGGTTAAGTTCTGCTGTGTCACCTCTCCACCTGTTAGTTATTTTAAACTCTCTTTTATTTTTAGCCTGTTTGCAGGTCAGAGCTGTTTACACACCGCGGAGCAGTGTTTTCACTCTAATACATTATTAATGCATTCTTTCTCACTTTAACTGTGAACAAAACTCATCTTTCAGTCCACATTTATCTACACTTCCCATCCAGGAACATTGATTTCACACTTTTTAAATCTCTGAAGCTCTAGTTTCTATCAATGATAGATTTAGCTTTTTGTCCGTTTTGACTGTTAAATTTAAAAAAAAAAAAAAAACGACTTAACACAATTTCTACTTCCTGATATTTACTTATTTGCTCTCTACACATTGCACTAGGAAAATTTCCACTTTGTTTGACTGGAATTCTGCATTTATGTGAGCAAAATTAATAAATATATCCTTAATATAATGTTGAATATTGTAGCAGTTGGTGTCCAAACATGAACACATTAAAAAAATCAGTATCCAAATATTATCAGGACATAAAATATGTGGAGAGGACATGAAGAGGACATTTTATCAGCTCCAGTGAGAGCACACCCACAAAACTGTGAAGTTGGGGTCTTGCTTTGTCTCACTGTCTTTACTTCACAAAAATATCCTCTGTAAGCAACAGACTGATCTGAAATATCTGAGATAAAGAACATTTTCCTTTAGCTGCTGGAAAAAATCATGAACAGTTCAGGATCCTAAAGAGACGGAGTCTCAGTCCCGAAGAAGAAACAGGAACTGCTTCAAAATATTCTTAAAAGAAAGGCAAGTCTGCAAACCTGACACATTAAAAATGACAAACTGAAGCACAGCAGTTTTTTAGAGCTACCAAACACCTTTGATGGGAAATCGGAAATTACAGAGAATTATGCACCATAGAACAAATGAAAAATTAACACAGGATACACACACACACACACATATATATATATATATTCACAATTACTAGACTAGCTGCCATAGAAACAATACATCATCATGAAGTGCTTTAATGTGGACTCAGTTTTATCTTTTTGAACATGAATGAGAAACTTCAAACTGAATTCACCTTTTTATCCCCAAATCTGAGCCACTCACTAGACTTCTCTGAGAAGTTAGCATTATTAAAGCATTAATTCAATAAATTAAATGTTTTTATTCTGTTTGGAGACTGCAAGTAAAAACATCACTCAGCATCTTAATCAAGAATCAATAATGTGATTTATAATCATTTATGTTTGATGTGAAATGGTATACATTTGAAAATTTGTGGTTCACATTAAAAATAATATTTAAATTAAGAAAAATGTAGTAAGTTACCACAAGCCTCACACTGAGTCAGGGTTACACGATATGGACAAAATTTCATATCTGGATATTTATGCCAGATATCTCAGTACCGGAGTGCTTATATAAGAGATGTGTTTTTTTTTGCTGATATCGGACTGATATCTGATATCAATATCGGATCGGAACATTCCTAACTTATGGTTTTATTTCTACAGCGCGACTTTTTTTTTGTTTTTCTGTATGAAAACATAACCAAGAGCAAAATTAAGATATATCTGTCGACCCAGTTTTCTGTGGAATCATAGATACATTTTTTTATCATCAAATTAATTTCCTTCAACTAAATTATGATTTTTAGAGGATCTGGAAATATGTGAGAAGATTTTATTCCTACTCTGATGTATACTCTTATTGTTTGATTATGGAGGAGCTGTGCAGCAACAATTCACTTCAGATTTTTTCTTGTTTTGAACAATTATATTCATAGACAGCGCTGCTTCCAGTAGATACATAATGGTTGTACCAACACTATTCAGAAAGGCGAATAAGGAAAAACAGGGAAAAGTAGCCTTTAAGAATATTAAATACAGTGGTAATCCAGCAAAGAGTCAACCGCACGGTTACAATGCCAGTCAAAGGGTTAAAGCAAGTTCAGGGTGCAATTGAAAAATGTGAAGTGTCTTCACCCTGTCGAGGAATTATCCATATCAAACACATAAAAAAAACTCCTGATCTGAATAAAACTGTTTATACAGTCACATATTCAACAAATGGAGGTAATTGTTATGTTTCAATCTATTTTTCAAAATTGTAACTTGACAAGTTTAAATGTTTTTGTTGATATTATGTATTTCATGAGTAAAAGAGCTGTTTGTTGAATCTTTATTCAGATTTAAATAAATATAAATAAGTAATAAAAACATACAGGCTGATAAGACGCTGTCACACATATTTGAGATGATATTTTGCATTAATACGAGTTTGATCTACTTTGAGATTTTTACTTTATTAACAGTGCTTTTGGCTAAAACGGTGTGAAAACTTGCAGCAATATAGACAAATTAAAAGGCAAAGCTATGCATTTATAAGACATAAATAATTTCTCTTATTTCTACTTTAATGGTTTCATTTCTACTTTAATATGAAGTTGAGGATATTAATGAAGCCTGGTATTTGTCATGAGATATTTCTATTAATGTAGCAGATTTAGAAAGTGGGTCAGGGGGCCTCAGCAGCCTGAAATAACCCTGCAGCTCCCTCGGCTCCGTTAACACCGAGTAACAGACCAGAGCTCGGTGTCTCTGATCGATCTAAATAATTAATAAATAAACTGATTTTGTCTGATCGTGTGTATTGATCCTGAGGCGTTGGCCCACACCATCACTGTTTAACCATCCTAATTAATCAGACTCACTGATTCTTAGTGTTTAATCTAATATTATCTGCAGTATTTGAGCTCCATTGTTGTGTTTGTATCGATTATTGATCAGTTTTTCAGTTCAGCCTCTTCAGTCAGACTGAATCAGAGGCGTTGGCTGCTCAGCAGACGGTGATGCAGACGAATAAACCGAGTTTACTGCACGTAAGAATCACAAAAAAATCACACAAACGACCTTCATTAATCTAAATTAAACAGATTCACCGTGTGTTTGGTCGTTTAATGATTTTTAACGGTTATATTTTAGCAGCAGGTTCATAGTAACCGGCTTTTTCACAGAAAACACACAAAAATGAGGATTTTTCTTCCAAAATTAAAAGATTTCAATAATTTCGTTTACCTGTTTTGTCTCCGGTGTTAAAGATGAATATTATCTTTCTTTTATTCCTTTATTCCTTCGTCTCTTTTGTTGCAGGAGCTTCTGTCTGCGCTGCTCGGCCGCTGCAGGTTAAATGAGCTTCTGCGCCTGCGTCAAGTGTTCATCAACGCACAACACAACTTCCGGTCTGGCTTCAAAATAAAAGCCGAGATAAGCTCCGACATACTCCGTTTGTCTTTTGTGACGACCTTTAAAATAAAAACATCAAACATATTTCCCTTAACTTTTTTTTTAAAATATGTTTACTCAGTTATTAGCTTACCACTTTCATTTTTGTTAAATAATACGGAAGCTTGCGATTTTTTTTGCTTGTGGCAAGATTAACATTATTTTTACATTTAATCCAAAATATACCATAAAGGAGTTTCGATTTTAAAAACAAGACATGATTTAAAGTGCTATATTTGAATTCTGCCTTATTTTTAAAGTCATTTTGACAAAAACAAAAGAACATTTTTAATAGAACACCTAAAAAAAGAAAAGCTTTACATGTCAGCCATGTCATTTGCACAATGAATTAAAATTCTCTTGAGTGCTCTCGAGGATCAACATTTTAACCTGGAAAATTTTATACAACTACCGCACGAGAAAGACACAAGAGTTTCACTTTATTTTGAAAAGAAGATCTATTTCCGGTATGATTAGGAGATTTTTTTTTTGTCCTCACCCTGAACACTTCCACACATTAAAAAATAGATGAGACAGCTGACAGGATTGTTCCAGAATAAATAAAACATGAGTAATGTCTCAGCATACTTTGCTGATGAAGTAAAAAGTAAAAATTAATATTTGATTTCTTTTTCTGACCTGCAACAGTTTCTTTCAGTCTTTAAAACTGTTAAAACCTGTTCAATGATGTAAACAAGTAAAAATGATTAAACTTAACAGAAAACAAACTTAATATAACTTCTTACAATAAGAGTCAATAACAGTTCCAAAATAAGACATTCAACTGATTTTACCTTCATAATTATCTTAAAATCCAGAGATATATGTCAGATTACTGACAGGGAAAAGGTGATTACTACTTCATATATATTTTTTAAAGACAGACTTTATTATTCATTAGAAAATATTAAACTACAATGACATAATCCTTTGTTTTTTTAAGAACTTTGGTTAACATAAGAGAATACTGAGGCTAGAATAAGAATTTTGGCAGGGAAGTGAGGTCAGAATTTAGTAAATAAATAGAGAAAAAAGATTTTAAAAAATCCTGAGATTCAGACTCCAGTCTTATAATCCTGGTATCAAAATACAAGCAGTTTGTTTAATTTACTTTTAAAGGTTTACTTTTTACAGAATCAAAAATAAATAAATAAACAGCCAAAAAGGAGGAACTCCCCGGGACTCTGCTGTAAGGTGTTAAAGTCCTTCTTCACTGTAAAATCCAATAGCTGTCTTGACTTGCAAACATGAGTTAACTTTACTAAGTTAAGAAAAATATGCCTTTATGACTAGTATTTATTAAGTAAAAATCACTTGCATGTGTAAAAATGCAAAATAAATGCAAAATACTTATTTTTTTAAGTGAAGATTACTTTTTTTTTAGTTAAACTCACTCGCAATAGTTAAGCTCACTTGTGTGATTTTTGAACCACTCAGATTTTTGGTATTGTGTTTGCATGGTGGTATGGTGGCATGGTGGCATGGTGGCGCAGCACGTAGTGCATGCACCTCACAGCAAGAAGGTACCTGGCTCGATTCCCGGGGTGGACAGGGGCCTGAAGTTTGCAAAATATCAAGTACACTCTACTTGATTGTTTTAGTTGCTTAAACTCATTTGTAAGTGTACTCTACAAAGCAAGTGCTCGTTAGTCCAACTAAAATGAACTAGTTCTCTGCACTTGTTTTTTTAAGTGCAACCGGTTTGCATGCTTTTTTTAAGTAATGATAACTAATTGGATTTTACAGAGTTGAAATTGATGTAGTGGCAGGCTGTGATTTTTAGGATAACTACAAACATTATCTTAATGTTTTCTCCTCCTGTTTCTAATCATCAAAAAAAGTGCTTGTCTTGAAAATTAAAATAATGCTACATAATGTGGGCCAGATACAGCCCTCTAGTCAGTTTAAAAATCCTAAAGACATATCTTAATTAAGAAAATCTGACAACATGTGCCATGAAAAACAGATATAGATGTCTCTATTATTATATTTATAAGAAAAATAGCTTTAATTGGATGCAATATTGTGAAACCTATGACCCTGCATTTTTACAAATAGAAATAAAATTTAAAAAAATTTAATAAATAACAAAAATGTGGAAAAAACTGTCCTTTGTTAAGCAGTAAATGCTCCAATACTTCCATAAAAAGTAGAAGAAACTGAATACATTCTGTAATTAGATCAATGGTTTGTGTTACATATTGTATTTAAGTTAAATTATTGCAAAAAATATATATTATTATTTTATTTATAAAGTTATTTGCTTAATTTGGGTGTGTTTGTTATTATTGTTGTTTAGGTTTGTTTTTTTCTTTCTCTTGTTTGTTCTGTTTGTTTAAAGCACTTTGAGCTGCACATGTTGTATAAAAAGTTTGTTTGATTGATTGAAAAAGAGAATAGGATTAGATAAGTTTATATACTCCGAGTCCTTTTTGTAAGAATAAAGGCTTAAAAAATGTAGATTTCAGTCTCCGTCTTGTTTCATTTTCTTGTTTTTTCCCCTGATTATCACTAATTTGTGTTTTTGACCATTTTAAGTTGTCATTTACATGATCCAAATAAATCAATCGAACAATCAAAAATACGCATTGAGGACAATATAAATGTGTCCTTGTCAGAAACCGAAGCTGTCCAACCCTGGTTTAGATTAATATCTTTTTCATTATAGATGCACCTCTATTCCAGTCGAGCCGCTGATCTCAAACTTAGATATAAAGTTCATTTGTCACTTAGATTTTTCCCGCAGGCTGCTCTGAAATCTATAATAAAGTTCCCAGTTAGCCTGAGAAGGTATGGAAGAGTATTAGGGCCATTTTTTATGAAAAAGATAATTGCAGGTTGAGATTGAAGTTGAAATGCTGTGAATAAAGTCAAAGTTTTGAGACAAAAGGCAAAATGACAACATAAAAGTTGTAATATCGACAATAAGCTGAAAAATAATTTTATGATAAAAGTCAAAATGATGAGATTAAAGTTAAAATGTTGAGAAAAAAGTCAAAAGTCGAGAATAAAGTCGACAGACAATGTATTTCAACTTCATTCTCGACATTTTGACTTTTTCAGAAAATAGTATTTTGGCTTTTTTCTCGTCATTTCAACTTAATCTTGAAATTTCAGCTTTCATCTCGACTTCCCCAAAATTATTTTCTCCATCTAACATGGCCCTCATACTCTGCTGTAAGAAGGATTGTTATTGAGGTAACTTCTGTGTGAAAATCTCTGTGGTTTGCTTTCACACATGCAGCTCATGAAGTTACAGTCCTACTCATCATTATTGGCACCCATGAAGTGTAAGTGCACAATGTGACAGTATAAACAGTTTCTTTACAAACCTCTGTAACTTTGCTCTGCATCACTTTATCAGACTCAAACTTGGCAGAAGTAATGTTCACATATTAAGGTTTGTAAATTATACTCCATTAGCTACTATGATCATGCAGTCATATTTAGGATAGGCAGTTTTAATTGCCACCTCTTGAAAGCCTACAAGGAAAAGAACACCCTACCAACAATTAAGCATGGTGGAGGTTCCATAATGGTTTGGGGCTGCTTTGCTGCACCGGGTACTGGAGGCCTTGACCGTATCACAGAAATCATGAAATCAGAGAATCATCAAGAAATTTTAGAAAGTAATGTCCTACCCAGTGTAAGAACACTTGGTTTGAGTCGAAGATTCTGGCAAGACAAGTACCCAAAGCACACATCCAAAAGCATGCAGGAATGGATGAAAAGGAAAAAAATGGCCTATTTTAAAATGGCCAGCAATGAGTACTGATCTCAATCCAATTGAAAATCTTTGGTATGGTGAAATCTGCCATTGGGGAAAAGAAACCTGCAAATGTTCAAAAGGTTGAACAATTTGCATAGGAAGAGTGGGAGAAAATATCAGCTGAGAAGTGCAAGAAGTTTTGTATTTTGGACCTTCAATTAAAAGATCTTGATGACATAAATTTGGTACTTTTAAATTTGTTTCTGAAGATAATGTTAAAGTAATGAAAATAATGAAGGGGTGCCAATAATACTGAGCAGGACTGTAAATTTAGGATACATTCGGGCTTCTCTGTGACTGTGAACAGGGCTGCAGTGATTGCACACCATGACGTCACAGTGGTAATGCATCCCTGCAGCCAGCAGGAGGAGCTGTTTCAATGGACATCGTCATGTGCGGGAAGAAGGAAAAAAGAGAAAAAAATGATTCCTTCAGACAAAAAGAGAGAGAGGATGGATTTCCTGGTTGGAGCCACACCTTTAGAGAGAGAGAGAGAGAGAGAGAGAGAGAGAGAGGTTCAGGATCAGTCTGCAGATCTTCAGCCTGGAGGACGGTCTGGTCTGGTTCTGCTCCTGGTGAGTCTCTTTCTTCTTCTTCTTTTTCTTTTGTTTATATTCTGCTGAATGTCTGACCTGCAGGATTAACCTTCAGCCCTCCTGTGGTGTTTGGTTTAGAGGTGTGAGCAGACGTTTTCACTCTGTCACACATTAACACACACACAGGAAAAATCATGTTCAGGGACTTCATGTAAGGGAACAAGGAGGGAGTGGACCACCTCTGTCCACACACACAGTCAGTCAGGAGGCTGGATCAAGACTTTAAAACAATAAAATATGAGAAACACAATTAAAGAAAGAAAATGTGTGTTGTAAAAAAGCCTTTGTGCTAATTCACAGGGACACCGGTGTTACACTCTTTTCTGCTGCCTGTCAGATTCTGTGTCAGTGTGGGATGTTAGCAGAAAAAGATTTTTAATGATTGTTTGTCCTCTTGATTAAGAGTTTTTCTCTTTTTCAGCAGAGCATCTCTGGTGACCATTAAACATTTTTGATCAGGGCTCCAAATTTAACAGGTTACAAATGAAGTGTAACACCCAGAGTGGTAGCAGCACACGTGAGGCTGCATTTGCTTTGTCGTTTTTTTTGCATTAATCATTTTTCAATTTAAAAAGCCACGATTGTGCTTTTTTTAAAGTTGAATGTGTCTTTGTAACATGCCGCCTAGATAAGCAGACAAAAGTCAGCAGGATCAGGACTTCGCAGTGTAAGTCCATTGTAGCCTTGCATTGCAGCTGGATCCACCTGATAATAAATTAAAGATGGATTTGTTTACATAGGGGTTACCTGAAAGATAATAATGTTAAGTGCTTCTCCCGAGTGATGTGGATTTTCTGGTAATCCCAAGAGGTAAGGAGAGTTCTGTGGTTTGTCTCTCCCTTTTTTCCTTTATTTTAATTTTTATGTATTGGTTTACTTTTTGCAATCAAGAAGTGAATAATAGAGCTACAGTATACGAGGATTGTATGAATATTATGAGTGCGGTTTATGTAAGTCATGCTCAAAAGGATGATATTTTTTGTTGAAAATGTAATATGTGGACCCCAGGAAGAAAAGCTACTGCATATTTGCTGTAACTAATGGTGGATCCAAAATAAATCAAATCAAATTAAAGTCTGTAATCAGGCTGCCAAGCTCAAATCTTTAACGATTGTGCTCGGCCCAAAGTGGCACGGCCCAATCAGAGCTCTTTGAAGCAGCTAATAGGGAGACAAGCATAGATGCTAACAGCTTTAGAAGCCGTTTAATCAGATCTGGACCACATTTCTTTATTAAACCTCCACCAAGGTAGCTCACATATTGCTGTTACATCTATTAGTAACAGTTCATGATAAAGTTACCATCATAACATGATTCATTACCCTAAAAAATACACGCCTGGCACTGGAATCATGTTGATATCATTATTAATTATTGAGCAAAATGACCATTCACTAAAAGTGGTTATCTGGATCACCACCAAAATCAAATAACTTTTAAGTTGGACTGTAAATAACACTTCCCGAAAATTTTAGCAAAATCCATCTGGTAGTTTTTGTGTAATCTTGCTAACAAACAAACAAACGCCAGTAAAAACATAAACTCTTGGCAGAGGTAACATTCACTGAAGGCAAGTCACGACAGAAAGGATATTATTGCTCCACTTTGGACGTTATCTTACTGGCCTGTGATTGGCTGAACCATTGCCCAATCACCTGCTGGATACGCGCCCCAAACACTTTCTATGGGCTGTTGATGGTTCGATATATTTCTCCGGTCCATCTAGTGGGCCAGGTCAAGCCCGCTGGCTCGTGGTAGCACACAGCGAAAAGATGTAGGAATAAAAATTGCCTCCAAGCGCTGAGCTCACGATCAACCAATCAGAACGAACAGGATGCAGGTGGAGAGGGGCAGCCTTAAAGGGGCAGGACTGACAGAGAGTTCAGCTGGATAAACTTACACGTTGTACTAATGCTGGGAAAATATCGATTAAGTCAATTATTTCAAAGTATTAACTGACTCTAATCATATGTTAAATGAATGTTTGAAAATATAAATACTGAAAATGTACAGGTTTCATGATGGTAGGCCTTGTCAGCTTTGCACAAGCTCAGGCTTTTATTTGTTTTTTAAATGAGATAAAATATACATCAGATGGTTCAATGTCTCTGAAAATAGCTCATCCTTCAGTGTTTATGTAGAAAGGCCTCCCTACATTCAAACTACATCGTTTGCATTTTATGATAAAACTAAAGCATGCCTTTTATTTATGAAAGGAAAAGTCTGTTTACTTTTGGAATGAGTTTTTTGTCCAATGTCAAGACAAAAAAACGTACTAGATTGATTCCGATCAACAATTTACGGACATGTCAGGGTTAAGATATTACTGAAGTTGTTAAGACTACAAATTAGGCCTTAGTTGGTTGTAATAGAGAAATAATCTGACAATAAGACAATTAACTTGAGCAGATTTTAAACCATCATGTAAGACTCTTAACTGAGTCAACTTTCTTTTTCCATTGGCAGATATTTTCCCTTCATTACAAGCAATTTAATGCCTTATTTTTTGCCTCTCATTCCTAAAATATGATATTTATCCCGACTGGTTTGTGAATGTGGATTAGAATAAGTGTTTTGGATATTTTTGACTTTGTTTGAGGCAAACATACTCGCCCAGATTTGAGTTTGTTAATCGACTAAATCAAGTTTTGTGAAGAAAAATCTCTGATTTTATTTTTAGGTCATATCGACCAGACCTAAATTGCACCTTGTTGTAAAGATGATTGATTACAAGAATATAAATACAATACCAGTTAGTTTAGTAAAGGAGAGGAATGATTACCTGAAATAAGTTATCCAAACTTTTTAAGGGAGCTTTGTGTACATGGAGGATCAGCTTTGAGTTTGAACTCAAGACAGAATTTACGTACGTGTGGCGAGACTCCGAACAGTCGAAGGTTAGCAGCTGTTAGCTTCCTCATCTCACGTAAAACTTTGGGCACAACTTAAGATCCTCCTCCAGGAAAACTCTGTATTTAAATGTCAGAGGTTACAGGGTGCAGACTAATATGCAGTGGTTAGTGATGGATTGAGACGGAGATAAAATGCTTCAGGAAACTCCGAACTAAAAATACCCCCCCTGCCCCCAGCGCTGCCTGTTTTTTACCCTCTGAGATGAAGTCAGCCGGTTTGTGAAACATGGAGTTTTTGGTGTGAAGGTTCGAATCTGGAGCCAAATTACAGGTCTGGAGTGGGTTTAGAGGACGGAGCTGCAGAGTGTGGTGAGCTGCAGGAAACACTCATAGCTCTGTTTCTCTAAATGTTTGAACGTTTTAGTCAGAAGAAAGTTCTCACGCACGAGGAATTCGGTTTGGGGGAAGTGTTTGGTCTTTACGCTGTGTTCGAGTGCTGAAGGAAAATATCGATCAGGGAAACTCTGGGGAGGTTTCCAGAGACCAAAATTATGGCAGTAAAGGAAACTCATAATCTTGCTTTTTTGGTTTGACTGGAAGTCTTTGAGCAACTTCTTAAGTGTTTAAGATAATTTACAGTGAGTTTTAGGTGGAAAAGTGGGTTTAATTTTGAAGATGCTATGAGGAGTTTCTAAGTAATTACAAAAAAGTCTCACTTTTAGATATGCCTGATGGAAATACACACTTTAAGATGAGTTTTATAGCATCAAAATAGGTTATCTATAAATGCTATTCCTTAGCTTCGTGGTCGGGTCGGACAGAGCTGGACTGGCCTGGATACTCAACTTCGGGAATAAGACAATTAAAGCTAGAGCAAATTTATATTATTCGGACACGTCTTAGAGCACCGGGCTGTGAGTAGCGATATATAGCCGGCTACAAAACTACGATACTAAGTTTGCCAAAAATTGCTTGTTGTCACACATCAAAAACTACCACTACGTAACTAGAAAGAGATACATTACCTCGTCACTTTGCATCCTGTAAGTTGTTGAAAAAAGAAGTTGTAAAGCAATGCAGAGTTCTGAGGAAGGTCTGAGCTGCATCACAACATACGACAGTCACCGCACGTGCTCATGGGTAGCGGAGTCTTTATGTCGCCGGAAATAGATTCTCCCATCCCAGTAACATTGAGCTGTTTAGTCATTTAAGGTGCACAGTAGTTAAGCTGTATGCTCGACTTTTTCCTGAATTTGAACTCAATCTGTTTTCTAGCATACACACATATGACTGAAGATATTCGAAAATAGATTCCAATTTTATTTCACCATTCCATTCATATATATTGTGCAGGCGACTGGGGCTAATGGAAAAGCAGCACAAGGCGAGTAGAGTAGAGCCGGGCAGAGTCGAGTAGAGTAGAGCTAATGGAAAAGGGCCATAATACAAACAGATTTAAGAAAACTTGTGAGATTTAGGCTATGTTTACACGGAGTCTCTGTGAATTAAAATGCAAAGATTTTTCCCAAAGGTGATCCTTGTTCAGACAGAGATGCTGGAATCGAATGAAACTGCTGGAGCATGCAGGCCAGTCCAGTAGATGGCGATGTAGGTTTGCAGAGAAACAGCGATGTTACAATGCACGTACAAAGAAGAAAACTTTTCACAAACAACAATGGCGAGTGGACACACAAAGACCCAGGAGGTTTTTGTCTGGACAACAAATCTGTCTGGATATTTTTGTCGGGATAACAAGCCGAGCACAATAAGCAGCACAAATGTTACTCGGTAGAAGAAGCTGTTGTTGTTCCTAGTCTTAGCACACAGCTTTCATATAAAGGAGAACTGCGCATATTTCACCCTGAAACTCTGAATGCTGTTTACATGAAGCCTGTCGGCTATGCGTTTTCAAACCTTTCCACCCTGGACCCTGGTTTGAAAAGTTTGCGGATTCATGCACTCTAGTTCCCATGTAAACGGGAGAAGAAAACGCAACGAAAACTCTTTGAATTCGGACGAATTTGGCCTTGTGTAAATAGGGCCAAGTCTGAAGAACAGACCACAGCTTGTTCATCAAGACGATGCACCAGCTCACACTGCGCTCTCGGTAAAGCAGTTTATGTCCCTAAAGCAAATCACAGAGCTTGATCTAGCAGCATGTGACTTTTCCTTTTTCCTGAGATCAAATCAAAAGTTTAAAAGGAACGAGAGAGAGTCCAAGACAGCAGTCTGAAGAAGACCTGCTGCGCTGCTCTGATCAGTAAAGACCTGAATGCAGCAGAAGAGGAGACTGAAAAATGTTAATGTTCAGTGAAATTGTATTGCAGCGTTAGTCTTCTTATCTAACAGCCATACCTCGTATCTCCAGGCTCTGTTTATAGAGCCTCAGCAGGGCGAGAGCTCATAATGAAGGTATGAAGGAGTCATGGAGTGGAATTCAGGAGGACAAACAGCTGATTTGTTGTGTTAAAAAACAGAATGTCGACCCAGTTTTGACTTTGTCCTCCTGACTGATAAACTAGTTACTGTTGTTTACTGCTGCCGTGTGTGTGTGTGTTTGCGTTGGCGTCACGTTAACACACTTAATTAAACCTGAAGTGGAGTCAGAGGCTCGGAGTCCACAGATCAATAAAAACGTTTTAACCTTTTTTAACCCAGTTTTTACAACTTTATGCCTATCTTGCTCCCATTCATCTTTTTTGGCCACTGTCAGACCATGTTTGAAATTTTTACATGTTTTTTTTAATTTAATCCCATTTTTGCTGCTATAATCAGTTTTCCTTAGTCACTTTTGAATTTTTTTGCCTTATTTTTTTGCAATTTCATACCTATTTGCACCTATTCATTTTTTTTTCTGCTTTCGTACCATTTTTTTTACCCAGTTTTTACAATTTCATGCCTATTTTGCTTCTGTTCTTCACTTCTCCACTCTTTCTCAAATCTTTTATCCTTAGATTGATTTAATGTCATATTGGTTATACTATAAAACAATCTGCTGCTTATGTTTGTTTAAGAATACATAAGATGAAGAACATTAAAACAATCGCAGAGTAAATCCCAATTGCAATATTGGGGGAAAAAATCGCAATTAGATTATTTTCTCAAATCGTTCAGCCCTAATTTCAAACCTTTCATGCATGAATTATTAAATCACAAAGGAATAATATTGTCAGTGTTTTTACTTTCAAACATGTTAAAAATCATATTCATTTTTTTCAGTTATATTTTCAGGGAGTTATGCATCTGTCCACTTCACCATGCATCTTTGGTATAAATAGTAAGTTAGTGGAATTAAATACAGATCCACAAACATCTTTGACAAACTTTTAAGAGTAATAAAAGTAAAAGATGAGTCTGAAATATGTGTATGTGTATGTATGTAATGTTAATTCAAAATAAACTAGAAGCACTCGGAGAGCACAGACCACCGCCAGCACCACAGTCCTCCTCCATATTGTGATTTTTACCATAAATATTAGTCCTACCTTTATTTCATGTAAATATTTAGATTCCTTGACCATGAAAACATACCATTAGCAATTGGTTTCATAATGATATCTATTTTAGTTCAGTAGTTATTCACGAAAATTGCATTTTCAGTCATGGCGGATCCAGACGGTGATCGGATCAACACCAAAATTGAATCAGTTCTTCCTTTTCCCATGCTGAACATTTCCTGGAAGTTTCATCAAAATCCATCCATAACTTTTTGAGTTGTTTTGTTCACAGACAGACAAACAAACTCTTCCAAAAACATAACCTCTTTGGTGGAGGTAATGACATGGGTAGCATGTAAAGCCTTTCCTCTTTTTAATTGGTTCTAAAAAACTTCTTTTTTTTGTTTTCATAAAAATGATTTTAAAATAGACAGAATTCAAATGAGGCACTTTAAAGCATCACCTGTTTTAAAACTTCCTTTTTGGCATGTTTTGGATTAAATGTAAAACTAGAAAAGCACTCGGAGAGCGCAGACCTCTGCGAGCACCACAGTCCTCTTCCATATTGTGATTTTTGCCATAAATATTAGTCCTACCTTTATTTGATATAAATATTCAGATTCCTTGACCATGAAAACATACCATTAGCAATTGGATTCATAATGATATCTATTTTAGTTAAGTACTTATTCACGAAAATTGCATTTTTCGTCATGGCGAATCCAGACGGTGATCCGGATCAACACCAAAAACCATCCATAACTTTTTGAGTTTTTTGTTCACAGACAGACAGACAAACTCTCCCGATAACATAACCTCCTTGGCAGAGGTAAAAATACAAATTGATGTAAAATCTGAATACAGGTGTAATGCCAAATGTGCCTTTCGTCGATTGTTTTGGATTTATGATGCAATATCTGAATATGGTTAAAAAAAAAAAAGTGTGAGGTTAATATTTTTATTAAACTTGAGACAAGTGTTTGGGAGTTCCACACCTGATAGTTGGGCATTATACTGCAACCTAAAGGGTATAAAATTTATTTCAAATATCTGTCTACTGTAGCGGGCATCATGCATGAAAGGGTTAAGCCAACAAATATGAAGCAACTTCATGATCGTGATTGCTGCTCCAGTTCTGGTCACACTCTTGATTTCTTTCCCAGTAGATAATAGATTGTTCCAGGTCTAGATCCTGATTTCACTCCACTGATGCTTGATTCTTCGCATGTGCTTATGTTTACAGTCATCACATTTCCCTGCATGATCAAAGCTAATCTGCCGCTTGTTTTTATGCCCCGGAGCAAAAACCAACCAAAGCCAAAGATTCGCCTTTCCCGCCTGTCCGTATGCGTGTCAAGGCCACCCTGGTTCCGGAGATATGAGGACAGTTTTAGAGATGTTGTTGAAACTTTGCCCACTCGCTCCCCTCAAGGACGAGCTTGTTTGATCGTGGAGGACTGGGTCGAATGTCCATCCCTTGCTTGTAAATAAAACATCTTGAAAGCAGTTTTTCTTGAACCGTCACAGGACTTTCAAGTCTGATTCAGCGATGAAATGTTCAGATTTTTGAGATGAGAGATAGAAGTCAAGGCCTTGGGTCATCATGCTTATCTGTGGCTTGCAAACATTTTATCTCGATAACAAGCAGACGGATTTTCTCTCAGACTTTGCACACATGTTGACGACAGCTAAAGAGCCAGTATTTTAAAGGTTCATATATTTATTTCACCACCCCTGATCCAGCTGTATTCTCTCTCTGTTAGAGCTCCTGCCCCTTTAAGGCTCCCTTCCCAACATGGTCCCAGTCCACTGTGATTGGTTGATCGATCTGCTCTGTGCTGATTGGTCAGTTTGGTGCCACTTAGCACCATATTGTCAACAACTCTGCTTTCATTCTACCACCTCTTCACTACAATGAGAATAAACTAATGATGAAACAATGTAGGATGTTACACTGGTTGGTCCACGCAGGAGCCGGGGGGAACGAGTTATTTTAGGCGGCTAATGGAGGGGAAGAAGTAGAAGATATTTTGTCTTGTTCATAGAAGTGTTCTATAACATGGAGGTGATGATCAAATACAAAAAAATGCACATATACAATGGGTTAACTAGATTTTTGAGAACAGACAAGGTCAGTGTCTTCCCACTGATATGAAATTGTAAAAATTCAGAATTAATTTATTTTTTATATTCATATTATATTTTATATTTTTATATTTTATTTTATTTTATTTTTTTCTCTCTCTCTCTTTTAAGAATCCTAACTTATTTTTTTATATTATATTTTATATTTTTATATATATATTTTTTATTTTATTGTTTTTCTCTCTTTTTTGAGAATCTTGACTTCATTCTCTGAGTTTTTAATCTCTAAATTCTGAGTTTTAATATCAGAAAAGTCAGAATTATGAGATAATTGTCGAATTCAGAGAAAATAGTTATAATTTCGATAAAGCCACTATTCTAGCTTTATCTTTTTTCTGTATTTTTTTCTTCTTAGTTTATTTCTCTGGCTTATTTTTAGCTCAGAATTTCTTACTTTTAAAGTTATTTATTTCCAAAGCATACATTTAAAACATTAAAATATTAAAATGTACCTATCACACTAGCGTCTCCTTTTCTTGAAGTATTTATGTCAGGACTTTTATGCCTCTGTTGTAAACAGAACAATAACTGAAAGAGAGAGCAGGAAAAACTTTTTTATCGGTATGACACTTTTAAAAACATAGTTTTACACAGTAATTGGTTAAAAGAAAGGAACTTATAATCTTTTCAGCCAATACTGATGTTTTACTTATGACTTATTTTGACATAATTCTCCCACAAAGTCAACATTCAATCTCAGGTCTGATCATGAAACACATCACAGTTTGTCTAACAGGTCGATTTTACTGCCCTTAATGAAGAATCTTCAGATAAGCACTTAGGCGTGCCGTACTTAACAAATAAAATGACACGCAACAAACTAACAACTGAAACTAACCTCATTTCAGGCCATGTTAGTATCCAGATGGCTAATGTTTGTTTAAAGGGCAGATATTGTCTGATCCTGATGTTAAACTTTAGATGCATGACCTACCAACACTATACTCTCCCATGAGTGGGGTCAAAATGACCCAAATTAGAATCAAAATGTTTTTTGCTGTAAACTTAAGGTTTTTCATTTGGTTAAAGATGCTATGCGGAGTTTCTAAGTAATTACAAAAACAGTCTCACTTTTAGATATATGCCTGATCCAAATACACACTTTAAGATGAGTTTTATCACATCAAAATAGGTTATCTATAAATGCTATTCCTTAGCTTTGCGGTCGGGTCGGACAGGGCTGGACTGGCCTGGATACTCAACTTTGGGAACAAAACAATTAAAACTAGAGCAAATTTATATTATTCAGACACGTCTTAGAGCACTGGGCTGTAAGTAGGGATATATAGCCGGCTACAAAACTACGATACTAAGTTTTCCAAAATTTGCTTGTTGTCACACATCAAAAACTGCTATGTAACTAGAAAGAGATACATTACCTCGTCGCTTTGCATACTGTAAGTTTCTGAAAAAAAGAAGTTGTAAAGCAATGCAGAGTTCAGAGGAAGGTCCGAGCTGCATTCATTAGCATCACAACAAACACACGCTTTGGCTTGGGTCACGTGCTCGCCCCATGTGCTCATGGGTAGCAGAGTCTTTATGTCCCCCGGAAATAGATTCTCCTCATAGCACCTTTAAAGATGATTATATTTTGATCAACAAAATAATTATTCAAATCTTGACATGTTCATTTATCACTTTTTATTAACACTTTTATCACAAAACTGCATTGAGAAAAATAAAGACATCCAAAAATGATCTCAACTTCAGAATGATTCTGTGTTTACACATTAATTTCTTTAATTTTTTTGGTTCATCTTGTAATTTGTGCCAATGAGGAAGCATTTTTTTTCTCATATGTTGAAAAAAAAACAACATAACTCAATCAAAATTTTTTTGAAGTCTCTTGGGAAAAGATATCCCTAGTTTTCTGATGACCTTTGAATGCTCACACTTTAAAGTCTTTTTGTAAATTCAGCAATATTTTACTGTAACATCAAGTTCTTTACTGTATGTGGGGTGCAATACTATGGATCACGACGACTGTGGGGAAGTATTAGGTCACTGCTGTGATTCATTTGTAGGAGAATACGACCATTGGCAAGTCAGATTTCTTTTGAAAGCAATTTCTACTTTTTCCAATGATTTTGGCCAAAAAGGGAGAAACAGGGAGAATTTCTGTTGTGAGTTTTCTTTGTTCTTTTGGGGGATGCACGGCAGTTTTATACAAAAACTACTGAACAGATTTCGCTGACATTTTCAGGAGATGTTGGTAATGGTCCAACTTAAAAATGATTAGATTTTGGTGGTGATCCAGTTAACTACCATTGGCAAACAACAATTTTTGCTCAATAAATGTTTAACTTACAAGGATATCAACATGATTCATAGTAGGGATGGGATAAAATACCGTTTGGCAATATATCGCGATACAGTACGTGACGAAACGCATCGACTTTGAAAAAAATGGGTCGCGAAATAAAGACGTCACATCCGGTAATAGCGCATGGGACCAGAAGTGACAGCAACAAACATTAGCACCAACTCCCTTGCCTCCAAAAAGCCAAAAGATGGAGTCGAATGAGTTTGAAATTGAGGACGCTCCACCTGGATACAAGTCATCTGGCGGGCAGTATTCTGTCTTTCTCATTAAAAAAGACGAAGACGGCGAAAAAGAGCCTACCGCTTGTTAGCACACACTCTCTCTAACCTCTCTGGGGTTAGAGAGAGAGCTATGGTTTGTGTTTGGCATGTTAGGCCTTGTGTTTTCAACTGTTTGCAACTCAAACAAAAACAAATAAGTTGTAATTACACAGTAATATATTTTCGTTTTTACTTTTTTGATATTGTATCGTGACGTATCGTAGCGTAACCCGGGCATATATGGCCCTTTTCCACTAGCATGCCTTGGCCCTACTCTACTCGGCTATACTCGAGTTGCACCGTGTTTCCACTAGCCTGGTATCTCCTAAAACAAGCTAGTTTTAGCACCTACTCCGCTCTGGTTTCAAGCGAGCTGAGTGGATACTAAAAGATGACGTCACCGACTGCCGGCTACTGATTGGTCAGACAATGTCATCATCGATGAGTCATGAGCGCAACCACCTAGCATGCTAGCGGTAGCTACCGTTACCTTACCCTCATACGTCTTTTCTTTGCAGCTGGATTGCTCTCGTCCTCGGCTTCATTCTGTTGTATAGCTTCCAAAACTCTCCTGTGCTTCTCAAGGGGTATTTCTTCTTACCACCTGCAGCCTTCTTCTGCTTTCCTTTTTACTTAGTTTGTGACAAAAAGCTATAGATTGTTGTGTCGCGCTCAAAATGACGTCACGGCAGAGCCGCTCAGCTGTTTACAGTGACACTGCACGCCATTGGGCAGGAGACTGGGGCTAATGGAAAAGCAGCACAAGGCGAGTAGAGTAGAGCTGGGTAGAGTCGAGTAGAGTAGAGTAGAGTAGAGTAGGGCAGGGCTAGTGGAAAAAGGGCCAATAGAGGTGCAGCGTATCACGAGTTTAAGTGTATCGTCCCATCCCTAATTCATAGTGCTGTAGGTTTTCAGGGTTAAGACACATATTATGACGGTAACTTTCTCATGGAGCTATTGGTGTTACAACAGTATGTGGGCGGACGTTTGAGCTCTCGAGTGCTTTCTAGTAACATTTATTTTCAAAAGCTGCCCCCCTAAAGCCTGTCAAGCCATAAACTGGCCCTTGCACAGATGTTGACCCCAGTTGGTCCTCGCACACACGGCTCAGGTCCAGCAGCAGGACTGTGTCATCAGTTCTCACCTCTGTGAGAGCCCAGCTCCTCTGAGCTCATCCTCACAACAAAAACCCGTCTGTGGGCTACGTCTCCTCTGACGTCCCAGGGACTTTTTCACAGACTCTGCTTCTTTTTTTTGACATGTGTTTGGGTCGTTGCTGTGTGATTCAGCTGAACTCTGGAGCAGGTTTACTGTATTTAGACGTCACGATCGAAGAGCTTTGTGCAGTCAGAGTCGAAAAAGTCAGAGAGAGTTCAGAGCTGCGTGTGGCGGCTGGACTCTGACCTCAGTGTTTGTTAGTGCGGATTTAACCTTCAGCCTTTACACAAACACACACACACACAAACACACACACACACACACACACACAAATCTGTAATGCTGCTGTTTCACTGCTACTACAAACACACATTAATAAGATTAATGTTTTACATAATTCTGTCATTAATCGCTTTAATTCTCGGAGTCTGGACGGCTCTGTTGTTGTTACGTTAAAGCTGCTGATTATGTGTTCATCATTTCAAACACAGATTTTTAATCATGATGATTTTTAATAAATACTATACTCACATATTACCTTTTTTTCTACTGTTGATAACAATATAGAGCAGGGGTGGGCAACTTTCATTAACAAGAGGGCCACACAAAACCATTTTTCCTAGCCTGAGGGCCACATTGTTACAAATTTTCAGAAATTCTCCAGGGGAAAAGGATGTTGGATAAATACCATTAGAGAATATTAGTAAATCCTAAAATTAGCATGCCAATATTCATATGTTACATCACAAATAAAAGTTATTATGCATAATTAAATGAACTTGACACTGAATTCAAGCAAATTTAGCCAAAATACATGGGATCAAATCAATGAAATGATGAGTGTTTCCACATTTTTAAAGCTCAAAGATTTTACTGCTGCCATTTTTTAAATATAGTATTGAGTAATACTTGATATAATGTCCCAATGCTTCATGAAATAGATTTAGAGACACTATAATAGCAAAGTAAGGTCGTAAATTAATTACAAAAGCCAATAAAAATATCAGTCAAGATTATATCAAGTTTTTTTGATTAGATATTTGAGTTTTCTTCATATTTACAATCACTGATTTTTGAAAATGACTGGCGGGCCATATTAAGTAAGGCGGAGGGCCGTACATGGCCCCCGGGCCGCCAGTTGCCCACCCCTGATATAGAGTGTACTGTTGAGCAGAAACCTTGCATAACCAAAGTTTCAACTCCCAGGATAGAAGCTGAACTGGTGGATGAATTTAAGTGTTTTGTTTTAGAAAATGGGTTTGACACTTTCCATTGGTTTAGATTCATAAAAATGAAACTACAGAGGAGACCAAAAGTGCTGTTTTATAAAATAAATTACATAAAAAATATTGAGGTACCAGGTTTTGATGCAACCTTTGTGTGCATTTTGAAAGGCTAGTAAAAAGATTTATGGTTGGTAGAACTGTTGTTTAAATTAAAAATCACTAATGTTATGAATGAGTATTGGGCCCACAAACAAAAATGTAGAAAAAAAAATGCAATTAAAAGTCCTAGAATTAAGTTCAGATTCAGAGATTAAAGTCTGAATTTGGCAAAGAAACACTTGAAGAAAAAACAGAATGTAATGTAAATTATTGTTATTATCATTATTATTATTATTATTATTATTGTTGTTGTTGTTGTTGTTGTTGTTGTTGTTGTTGTTGTTGTTGCCCTTTTCTGAGTTCTGGTTTCAGTCTTATAGAAGTCTGAATTTATCAGATTTAATCTCTAAATTTTTCCTTTTTTTCTCTGATTTCTGAGAATACATACAGAATGTTAAATTTAATGTTATGTTAATGTATGAATGTTAAAGTATGATGTTCTTATATTTAAGAAATTTACTTATTCTCACAACTCAAGCTCCAAACTCAAAATCAAAATTCTTTACTTTTTTTCAGACTTATTCCTTTCTTTGTGGCAGCAGTTAATTACCGCATCATCATTTGTTTGTTATATTTATAAAATAAGAATTGTTTCCAATTATTTTGAAAAAGAAAATGTCACAATCATAATCATGCATTATCAATGATCTAAAAGTGTTGAGATGTGGTTCCTGGTCCAAATTGTCCAGCTCAAAGTTAGACGACAAAGACAAAGCAGATTTATATGTGAGCACTTTTATTTCTTCTTTCAAATGTCACATTAATAACATCTAAGGTCAAAATTTTTACTCTTTATCATGAAGCTAAGTTCTAAGTTTAAGTTCCCAAACATCCTCTCAGATATTAGATTTTGACATGCCTATGAACCCCTCTCTTTCAGCCCTGCACAGAACAGACCGTTTTACAGTACATCCTCCTCAAAACTCAATGAAACTACAATTTTGCAGTGTTGTGCTTTAATGTTTCCTGTGGCTGACCGAGCAAAGAAAAACAAGAAGGAGGAAGCAAAACAGGGAGAGGAGGGATTTTCCTCATTCTGGAGGGAGTGTAGACAGCACATGGATGTGGTTTGTTTAAAGTTCTTTAAAAGGTGTTTTTTACTTGAGGAGTAAAACCGTGCTCCTACCATATAAAAATATGAAGGCTCGAGTTGTGATTTTAGGGTTTGATTCCCCCGAGACCAATTTGCCATGTGTTTTCCAAAATTTCAAGGCCAAAATTTCCCTAAAAAGATTTTTAAACTGTTTTTTTTGCACAATGTACAAGCCACATTAGAAAACGTGAGCGTAAAATCGATCAGTTTATCAGATACAGAACAAACACCTTAGCTCAGTTTGTGATAACAGTTTGAATATTTTCTCTAAACCGCAGACCCTGAACGGCTCTTCGACTGCTTTACTTCCTAAATTTCTAAACACAGACTCTCACTTCCTGATTTAACTGATAAACACTTCCTGTTCGGCGTGCAGACATGAGATAAAAACACAAAAGATCTCCGAAGCTGCTTAAAAAAACAGTTTCTGTTGCTGACTGTGAGATTATTGAGCTGTTTATGTTTTTGATTACAAAGTGTGGCCTGAAACGGAGAGATCGGCATAAATCATTTACATGAACAATCAAATGAACTGAACACAGAGATATACTGGGACAGAAGGCATCATTATATCTGCCTTTCTATTCTTTTATACAAACATCCATCCATCCATCCATCCATCCATCCATCCATCCATCCTTTGAATCAGACATCAGTGCAGTCATGCAGCTTTACATCCATCCATCCACTGGTCATTCCATTCACCAACCCTTTATCAATCAACCTATCCCCCCATAAATCCATCCATCCATCCATCCATCCATCCACCCATCCATCCATCCATCTATCCATGCAACAGTCTGTCAAATCATCCATCCATCCTTCCGCCAATACTTGCATCCGTCCATCCGTCCATCCATTCATTCATCCATCCATCCATCCATTCATAAATCCAAACAAACATCCATCTGTTGGTCATTTCATTCACTAACCCTTAATTAATCAACCCATTCATCAATCCATTCATTATCCATCCATTCATCCATCCATCCATCCATCCATCCATCCATCCATTAAATCAGCCATCAGTGCAGTCATGCAGCTTTTCATCCAACCATCCACTGGTCATTCCATTCACCAACTCTTTATCAATCAGCCTATCCATCCATCCATCCATCCAGCCATCCATTTATTCATTCATCCATCCATCCATTCATCCATCCATCCATCCACACATACACCCATCCATTTATCTATTAATACATCCATCAATCTTGGTATCCATAAATTTATCCATCCCTCCCTTCATCCATCAATCAATAATACATCAAATATTCCATCCATTAATGAACCCACTAATCTGTCTTTCTATTTATTTATTTATTTATTTATTTATTTATTTATTTATCCATCCATTCATCCATCCATCCATCTATCCATCCAACCATGTATTTAAGTCAGTCATTTTCTTTAAGTCAGACATCAGTGCAGTCATGCAGCTTTTCATCCAACCATCCACTGGTCATTCCATTCACCAACTCTTTATCAATTAATAACACATCAAATATTCCATCCATTAATGGACCCACTAATCTGTCTTTCTATTTATTTAATTATCCATCCATCTATCCATCTCTATCGATTAATTTATCCTCTCATACTTCTATGAAATAGTCTTCATATCTTTATCAGTCCTTTTAGTAATCATCCTTTTCTTCCGTCAATGTGTTTATGCAGCCTTCCCATCATCTTTTCAGTCAGTCCATCGTCCAACAAACCAAACATCTATAAAGCTGTCTATTCATCCATCTATTTATCCACCCGTTCATCCATCTTTTCATCCGTAAATCCATCAATCTAAATATCCATGAATTTATACAACCCATCCATCTCTGTTTTTATCCATTCTTTTATCCACCATCAATGCACTTATGCAGCCTTCCATCCATCCATTTTTATCTCCATCAGCCATCCATCCATCCATCCATTCATCCATCTATTAATGCATCCATCAGTCTTGGTATCCATTAATTTATCCATCCCTCCCTACATCCATCAATCCATCAAGCAATTATACATCAAATAATCCACCCACAAACAAACCCACTAATCTGTATATTTATTCATTTATTTATCCAACCATCCATCCATCCATTCAGCCATCCATCCATTCTGTCTTGCACTGTATTTTAAAGGTAACCCATACACATCACAACAGAAGACCTTTTTTCTGTCTTTTCTGTTGCTGTAGTTCTTTAAAAGTAAAATATTGACGGACTGAGCCTTTAAAGAGCGAGCGAGTATGACCGTCAGTGTGTGAACAGAGAGAGAGAGACTCTTCACAAAGACTCTTTTCATTCAGATGTTTGAAGGAAAAACTCTGTGAGTGTTTAACGGACGACTTTAACGTCCCTCTTATTCAAACACTCACCGCCTTTAACGTCTTACATGGAAAATTAAAATCACACGGGCACACCTGAAGTGATTTATTCTTCTTTCATCGTCACAGAGCCTGAACAAAGGGCTGCAGTCTAAAATCAATTATATCATAAACTGAAGGTGGGGCAGAGGTAAGGACCAAAAATTAAATTAGTTTCTTCTTATCTGAAAGGGAAACTCAAAAACTGAAGTCAGGAGACTGTTAGGCTCATGTCCTCGTTTGTCTGTTGAATGTTGCGTTCACTGACTCTTACTCTCTCTCTAAAATCTCTCCTCACTCGCTCATTCTTCAGTCATGTACGAACACATCAGGTGTGTGTCGACACAGCGCTGACGCGTTGGGTTCAGGGAACAATCAGACCATTCTGCTGTTGTTTCTCCTGACTGTGACACCATTTCCCGTCTGCCTCTGGGTTAGTCGAAGCCTTTTTGTGCCAGATTTGAAGTGTAATTAGTAAATTATAAAATAAAAAAAGCAGCATCAGCAATCTTTGAATAAAGTTCAAATGGAAAGAAGTGAGAGTGAACAAACTTCAGATGCCGAAACTACTTTTTCAGAATGTTGATTTCTTATTCATTCATTTTGATTTTGTTGGTCTGACAGTGCCGAAATGTTCAGGATAGCAACAGGAGGAAAATCCTGACTCTCTCAGTCAGAAAGCTGATGTTTGTTTGGTTGTGTTTTCGTTTGTTGATGCAGATATGTTGTCATGATGAATAGTCACAGGGGTAGCAGATTCCTTTCTAAAGGGTTATTTTTTTAAGACATTTGTTTATTGTGCAATTTTCATTTGACAAACAGAACAATACAGATGATTAGACACATATATGTATATATAAAAATTAATAAAAATAAAAGTAACTAGATAAGCACTCAGAGAGCGCAGACCTCCGCCAGCACCACAGTTCTCTCCCATATTGTGATTTTAACCATAAATATTAGTCCTAGTTTTAAAAACTTTCCTGGATTTGTTCCTCAGTAGTTTGTGGTCAGTGTCCAAACAGATTTTTTCATTTTTCTTGAAGATCTTTATGGTTTCTGGTAGGGTTTTTTTTGTATTTTGTCTCTCATTTGCTTCAGTCACTTTGTTAATCATCTTTGCTCAGTTTTGGCCATTTCATGCATGCATTATTAAATCACAAAGGAATAACATTAGCAATGTTTTTACTTTCAAACATGTTAAAAATCATATTCATTTTTTCAGTTATATTTTCAGGGAGTTATGCATCTGCCCACTTCACCATGCATCATTGGTATAAATAGTAAGTTAGTGGAATTAAAAACAGATCCACAAACATCTTTGACAAACTTTTAAGAGTAATAAAAGTAAAAGAGGAGTCTGAAGTATGTGTATGTGTATGTATGTAATGTTAATTTAAAATAAGCTAGAAAAGCACTCGTAGAGCGCAGACCTCCACCAGCACCACAGTCCTCTCCCATTTTGTGATTTTTACCATAAATATTTTGGTTTCCTTGACCATGAAAACATACCATTAGCAATTGGATTCATAATGATATCTATTTTAGTTCAGTAGTTATTCACGAAAATCACATTTTTCGTCATGGCGGATCCAGATGCTGATCCGGATCAACACCAAAATCGAATCAGTTCTTCCTTTTCCCATGCTGAACATTTCCTGAAAATTTCATCAAAATCCATCCATAACTTTTTGAGTTATTTTGTTCACAGACGGACAGACAGACAAACTCTCCCGAAAACATAACCTCCTGGCACAGGGAATAACTACTAGAGAGTAACTAATTTGTTAATTAGCTAAAGGTTAATGCAAAGATGGGTGAATCAGATTGGCTACGGTGTTTACATGAGACATTTCTAATCTGATTGACCTTTCAATCTGACTGTAAATAGGATTTTTTGACCCATGTAAACAGGGCCAGTGTCACTCACAGGTGATCCATCTAGAGGAGAAACATTAATCCAGATCCAGTTAGCATGTTTTTTAATCAGTCTTAAATCAATGAGGGCATCTTTAGCATGAATAGTCACATATCTCAAATGAGCAGCAGCTGTTTGGCCTCCAAAAATCTGTTTTCTCTTTCCTTTAAAACTTTATTGTTCCTCTGAAGCGTGAACAAACGTAAGCTCTCAGTTTGAGTTTTAAATCCAAACTGACATCAGGGCGGGCCGGGCTGTACCATCTGAGCACAGGAGGGGTGCAAAGTGTTCCTCCTGCAGTTACCGACCCTGTCCTCTCCTCACAGTTTCTTCCTCCTCACGCTGACATCATGGGACAAACATTCATACGTAACACACACACACTAATACACACTTAAACACACACTCCTGTGTCTCACCGTCATGAGTCCTGAATGAAGTCTGTGATTCTGCAGCTGGAGGTGAAAACATGTTAATGTCACACTGTGGGTAAAATCTGATCTTTTTTTATTTTAGTCTGGAAAATGTAAAAGTAAAAACTTTTCGTGCTGAAAAATCCCCCAAACTCACAATGAAATCATTTGACTGTTCTGCTCTTTTATGGTTTGAGGCGCTGACGTCATTTATTATCACAAATAAATCCCCATAAAAGTACCTATCAGTTAATCCAGGTGCCTGTTAACAGTGATCAACAGTCAACAATGTAATGACTGTATTGATCCTGAAGGAAATCAAGTGTCGGCTCTTCTGTTACCACATAATGAAAACACAATACAGAACAAAGTTTATAAAATACATGTCTGCCACTGCCGTCATCTTGCTCTCAGATAGATACAGTCCTATTCATCGTTATTGGCACCCATGAAGTTTAAGTGCACAATGTGAAACTACAAACAGTTTCTTTACAAACCTCTCTAACTTTGCTCTGCATCACTTTATCAGACTCAAACTTGGCAGAAGTAATGTTCACATATTAAGGTTTGTAAATTATACTTCATTAGCTACTATGATCATGCAGTCATATTTAGAATAGGCAGTTTTGAAGCCTACAAGGAAAAGAACACCCTACCAACAATAAAGCATGGTGAAGGTTCCATAATGGTTTGGGGCTGCTTTGCTGCATCGGGCACTGGAGGCCTTGACCGTATCACAGAAATTACGAAATCGGAGAATTATCAAGAAATTTTAGAACAAAATGTCCTACCCAGTGTGAGAAAACTTGGTTTAACTCGAAGATTCTGGGCCCTCCAGCAAGACAAAGACCCAAAGCACACATCCAAAAGCAAGCAGGAATGGTTGAAAAGGAAAAAAATGGACTGTTTTAAAATGGCCAGCAATGAGTCCTGAGGTAGGTATAGGTAGGTATAGGTAGAGTGGGAGAAAATACCAGCTGAGAAGTGCAAGAAGCTTATAGATGGCTGCAAAAACATTTGGAGGCTGTCATCAGTGCCAATGGGTGTGCAACAAAATACTGAAGAGGGGTGCCATTATTGCTGCACATGCTTTCTTTTAGTTCCCTCTTTGAAATTACGACATGTAACTTGTACACATTTTTTTTTTTGTAAAGTATTTTGGACCTTCAATTAAAAGATCCTGATGACATAAATTTGGTACATTTCAATTTATTTCTCAAGATACTGTTAAAGCAATGAAAATAATGAAAGGAATGCCAATAATACTGAGCAGGACTGTAGTTTGACTTTCGCCTGCTCTTTTGTAAAGTGTTTGAGAAAATGTTTGTCATGATTACCATCAATCGATAATACAGGTTTAAAGTGTTGGTTGAATACACAAATGTACCCGAGAGCACAATCCTCCACCAACATCTACAGTTAGTGGTCACCCACTGAATTTGCATACCAAAGATCAGATCTGGATCCAGAATTAATTGTGGTTTTTCCTTGAGGTTTATTTCCATGAATTTTTTTATCAAAGCTTTTCTGACACCTAGTTATTAGGGGAAAGTGTGGAAGACTGCCTGATCTCACATTAGCCAGATTTACATGCAATTGTGTGATCTATTCCAATCTGGTGTTTACATGTGCCACAACATGTAAACAGGACAGCAGTTCTACAGACACGTGATACGCTTAGATCTATTTAAACATCACACAATTTATCAAAGATGGCGGTAAGTAGGTGTTTTAATGAATTATTTGAAGGTTGTGCTGTTTGGCCTTACAGTAACCAGCCATGAGAGTTTTCCAGTGGTTCCTTATTTGTTCGACGTTTTGGTCTATCCCGGCATCACTGTTTTTTGTGGACTTATTTAGCCCTTTAAGGCCCAAGACCATAGATTATAGCCAGAAAATTCTAATTTTTTGGAGCAGAAATGTTTGTTTCACTTTCTGCTAAAATCCATAAAAATCTAAATGTCCATAAAATTCAACATATAGATTTTTCGCATCTCATTTGATACATTAGGTGTTTTTGGCTACTGATAATCCATTTGATGACATTTTTATCATTTATCTGATTGTATTCAGATGTTTTTTTTTTGTAATATGTTGATCATATTGAGTAGAAAGAGGTATTATATAATTGTAGAATTATAAAAGTATGTATCAAATATGATACAATTGGCTTTATAGGGTTAAATAGTTCAGTATTTCTTGTTTTCCTACCATCCAAACGTGCAATAATGTTCAGTTCTTTGAGAGTTTGTATTAAAAACAAACTCTCCGACGCAGACCAGTGCTGTGTGCTCTGTTTGGGAGCCGCCATGTTTCCAAGTGAGTAAACGTCACTACTCGTTTACGTCAAGACTGAGCATGTGCAGACAGAACCCAGCCTGATAACTTTCTGATTCATCGTTTACATGACAGGATTTTACTTTTAATCGGTTTGGGAAAAGGAATACACTAGGAATGAGATAACACACTTATTTGTTTTTGTTTGAGTTGCACACAGGAAAACACAAGGCCTAACAAGCCAAGCATAAACAATAACACTCTCTCTAACCCTAGAGAGGTTAGAGAGAGTGTATGCTAACGAGTGGTAGGCTTGTTTTCGCCGTCTTCGTCTTTTTTAATGAGAAAACCAAAATACTGCCAGACAGATGACTTGTATCCAGGCGGAGCGTCCTCAATTTCGACCTCATTCGACTCCATCATTCGACTTTTTGGAAGCAAGGTAGTTGGTGCCAATGTTTGTTGTCATCACTTCTGGTCACATGCGCTATTACCGGATGTGACGTCTTTATTTTGCGATCCATTTTTTTCAAACTCCATGCATTTCGTCACGGACTGTATCGTGATATATTGCCAAACGATATTTCATCCCATCCCTAGAATATACTACCCCTGTGCAACTGAATGAAATTCCATTCGGATTTGGCCTGTTTATTCCGATTGAGGTTTTTATATGGAGCATTTTTATTTGCTTTGGGCTTCTAACCCGATTCTAATCGGAATATTAGGCTCCAAGTAAACCTGGCTAGAGTTGAGAAATTCCTGAACCCAAATCTGGATCAGATCACCGTCAAAATCACTCCTTCTTTGTGCTGTGACCAACATTTTCTGGAAATATCCTCAAAATCTGTATGCCACTTTTTGAGTTACCTTGCTCACAGGCGGACAAACAAACAGACAAACGCTGGCAAAAACACAAGCGCCTTCAATTAGCAGCAGACTTCCTAAGTACAGTACATGTTCATTTATCACAGTGGGAGACAAACTTGTTTAGTAGTGACAAACTTGTTTAGTAGTTTGCGTGCCACGGCCTACAGCCAGGATTAAATAGACTCATAAACGTTGTGGATCACAGCCATGCATGAACAAAAGATGAATCAATTAGCATGTGATTGATTCAATAAATTTTATTGGAGGAGGAGTTTAAAAGAAAACGGTAAAAGTTTTGTCTTGTGTCAAAGCAGAGAGACAACCCTTGAGCTTAGGATGAATCATTTGGTTGCAAAACATAAAGGAAACTAATAAAACAGTTGATTATAATGTGTCCTTGAGCAGAAGAAGTGTCTGTGTGCAAGTGTGAATCCCTCAGGTGTTAATACTTGACTCTGTATGTGAGGATGAATCCCTTGTGCTGTAGATCTTTACATTCCTCTTGCTCCGCTGATCGGGATGGCATACATGAGGCTACATGTCTCTGAGTCTCTGGCCTCTTTGCATTCTTTCTTTATCGTCTGCTGAAATGTTCTGGACAGGCTCCAGAAGTTTCCTCCTGAAAATAGAAGTTTAACCTCTTTATGTAATCAGGAAACACGGCGCTTATCAGGACGACGAGGCGGACCTTGACTTTCCCTGTTCAGAGAAGAATGTGGAGGCTGGAAGAGCATGGGGAGAAAAACACTTCAGACTGACGCAATGGGGAAATATCAGGGCATGGCAACATGAAAATAAGGAAATAATGGGTTCTGGTGTACGGTAAAGTCTGGATAAAAGACTGGAACTTTAGTTTCAAAGTCCACGAAAGAGGCTTGTCATGTTAGCAACCGAGCTAAGCTAAAGTTTGGAAGTTGTTTGCTTCATGTGTCGAGTATAATGCTGCTTTTCAGATGAAGTCAGGAGTCAGGATTTCCAAATTTGGGGGCAAAATTGCAACTAGAACGCCCCCTGAGGTCGTAATGTCTTACTTGGAAGTCAGCGGATCCTCATGACCCCCAAGTTGGCAATCAAAGATGGCTGCTGCAGTGTAACAGTTATTAAGCTCCTGTAAGAAATCAGGCGTATGAATAGTATTGTTTGACATACTGTATATGGAAATGCTGCTTTAGTGTAATCTACATTCTTCATGTGGTATGTGCAAACTACAACATGCTAACAATGGCTAACAACAGCCTGGTAGATCGGCAAATTTTCCCGACGTTTTGATTGTAATGCTGATACTCGGATTGACAACATTCCCACTCTCCTCTTCCCAGTTCTGATGTAAAAGCCTCCATGATCAATATCCCGCCACAGGAGGATTAGCCAAGGATGGGGGCATTATAAGCTTAGGGTGTACGTCTGCCTACTTTTCCACTTTGGTGGTCAAAAGGCAAGGTCATTGAGTCTTTCGGCTATCTCTTGTTATGTGTCTCAGAATCTCTTGGATACCTTAGGTGGATTTTTCTACCACTTTGCCCAGATATTTACTCTGATTTAAGGATATATTAATGGGATGGCCTCGTAATCATGTCTAAATGCCTCAAGAACCTCTGAAGGCAGTGGTCTCCAACCTTTTGTGCCACTACTTGGTTTATGTAAGACAAATCAGTCATGGATCAGCTATAACTCACCAGAACTCTGGAGCGATGAACTTGTTTTTGGGCAACTCTTTCCATCTGTGGCTGATTTCTTGGTTTGTACCTCTTGACAGAGACAGAGAGCCTAAGTGTAAAGTCTGTGCTACCCAGGATTTGGTCACAGTTAAAAATAAAGCCCCCTTCAGTCTTAATAATTTAACAAAAACACAGTTAAATGAATATTATTGTTTGTACCAGTCGATAGCCCCGTAGTTGGAGACCTCTGCTTCATGGGATTTTACAAAATTCTATCATTCATCGTTATTAGCTAGATTTCGTCATCTCCGTTAAGACATGGTGTTAGATTTGAGGGTCCTAAGTCATAGGTCAGGTCCTTTTATTTCACATATATCTTGTACTTTTCAATCCTTTATCTCACTGATACCTGAAAAATCTTAAACAGCTACATTCAGCTGGTTTAATAGTTGTTCCAGATAATCAAAAATCATCAGTAAAACTTCTCGGTTAAACTTTTGTTCCAGTTCAAACAGTTTCATAGTTGTACATGCATGTTTCTCTCTTACAGTTCTTATTCATATATATGCAAAGTACTTTTCATATTTCATATTTCATATTTTTTATTAGTAAGTTTACGTTACACTGTCTTTTAGGGGTAAAAACATAGCTTTCTGATCTTTTTAAGAAACTAAAGAAACTAGAGAAATCCGCTTTACATTACAAATACACATTGAGATTCGAGGTTAATAAAGTTTCAATGCTTTACGATACTGTGGATGATGAAAATATAGATTTTATTAAAAAATTAAAACTTTTTAAGGATAGAGGTGCTGAACAATTTAAACCTTCGTGAGACAATAAAGGTTTTACTAAACTCTCAACATCTTTAAAGGAAGTTACTCTTACAATGCTCTGTTTTTTACTTCCTGGGATTTATGGTGTCATAGCTATACAGCCTCCCCCTCCCATTTGGGCAGCCAATCAGTGCAGAGCTCGCTATCATAATCCTTTCATAGCCTCCCTGCCCCTTCAGATCAGAGTTTCCAAAGGGAGGGGAAAAGAGCTTCATCTGATCCTGTACGGACACAAATGTTCGTCTTTTTATTCAACTTTAATCAAATCTCCGCTTAACAGACACCCAAGACTTGATGAAAATGATCAAACACACCAGGAGATGTGACGTTTAACACAGATGTGAATTCCCAGTTTTAAATGTGGACGGTTTGGGCTTTTTAAGAGTTTATGTAACATAGATTATATTCATGGTCAAACAGGTTTATTGGAAAGTTATGAAAGGGAGCAAACACTTAACTGAATTAAAGTCAGTCCTATTTTGTTGCAGGCTTGCCCTGAAAAACCAAACTTCTTAACTTTATCCCTCCAAAGTTTCAGAACAACAAAACAAAAACACCCAGAAACTCTTTAATTTACATTTTACAAGCTTCGGCAGAGAGAGAGGGAGAGAGTGTGCATGTGTGCTGGACCACACCCGGTGTTTAGTCATGCTTAATGTGCTCTCAGTGTTAACGTTTGGTTCCCATGCAGCTCAATGAAACACTGCGTCCTTGTTCTGTCTATCTTTGTGAGGACTCTGTTTTCAGTCATGTGACATCTCTGTGAAAAATGATCATATAATCTTATAAAATCAAACTTAAGCCGCATACATTAACCCTGCATCGCCGAGGTTTAACTGACGCACCTTGGTTATGTAACAACCCGAGGAGAAGCTACTGCAGAAAAATGTGGTTGAGCTGAACTTTTTATTCTTTGCAGTGGAATAAAATTGAAACACTGTAAGTCAGAATGAAAATATGACTAAAAAAAGCAAGAGTTTTATGTGTCTAACCTCATTCTTGAGCTCCTTTATCAACTTGATTGCTCCCTGAATCCTAAAAAGCTTACATGTAACAACAGTTATAAACAAAAGAGCAAAGACATGACGCAGCTTACAACACCAGCCATATGGTGTAATATTAACTAAAAGTGCCCTGAGAGCACAAACCTGGAAAAGCTGCCCTATCACACGCCATTAAGAAGTCCTTTAAAAATTCCTGGACCCAGATCACTGCCAAAATCTTATCACTTCCTCCTCAGGCTGTGACCAACAGTCTCTAAAACATTCATTAAAATATGTTGATAATGACATCAGTGTGGGACATTTTTCAAACAAACTATTACCCCTTTCAGACTTGCCAAAAAACCTGTTTAAACCCGGTAACAATCGGCTCCTGTCGGCAGTTTAAAAGGGTCTATTTGGCATTTCAACCCTGTAAGCGACATGGGTTTTTATCATCTCGCCTTCAATTGGCATCAGTGGGAACATCACACACGGGTCGGCCCATTAATTTATGGATGACGTCAACGTAACATGCCCACGGCATAACATCACTCCCATCCCTCCGTCTGGAACTTATGTGACTCTTCGCCATCTCAGCAACAATTTTCATCCGTCCTTCTATCATCATCGCCGAGTTTATACATTTTTAAAGAGGGACAAAAATAAAAAGTACAGAAAACCATGTCCACATCTTCCATGCAAATTGTTTATGTAGCCATGTTTCGTCACACATCAACATGATGACATCAGCTTGATGCACCAGAGGAAAATAAACAGCCATGCAGCTCATCTGCTGCCCATTAGACCGAGTCTTCTGGCAGTGGGAAAAGAGTCACTTGCTGGTTGTTAGCGGGTTAGCCCATGTTGAAAAAACCCACATTGACTCACTAATTTGAGTGTGAAAGCGGTACATTAGAGCACAGATTTTTTAAAAGGTAGAGCAAACAGCAGAGAGAGGAGGCATTACGTTTCCAAGTTTGCATTTGTACTCACACTTCTAATACACTCTTGTACAAAACCATTGAAAGACTTAGACCAGTGTTAATTTAGAAAGCACTTTTTAATTTAGTTTTAGTCAAAATTTAGTAATCTAAGTTGTTTTAAATTTAGTCTAGTTTTAGTTGATCAGTCCGCAGCATCAGGACTTCTCCTTCTCCACCTGTTCACAGAACCAGTAACTGTCTTAAATAGCTCTTTCCCTGCCCCCCTGAATAGACCTACCAATGTGATGTCATACCACTGTTCTATCAGCTATTTAAATCCATTGGCTCGGGGTAGCAGAGCATTGACAGAAGAAAGAATGCAGAGCTGTTGAAAAAATGTCTCTGTCTGTGTCCGAAATGGCATACTAACGTACTACTCATACTAAGTGTCGCGTCAAAATGAGTATGTATTGCATTCACATTAGATAGTATGAAAAGATTGAGTGTGCTAGAAATACCCGGATGTATAGGCTACTATATTGGAAAAAAATTTAAGTATGCAAGTAGGGCATACTAGTCACACTCAAATGCCCCATAATGCATTGCGATATGTAGGTACGTATTAATCAAGTGCCGGAGGCGATGGATGGATCGTCTTCGGTGTCTGCGGGCAGTCAACATTTTATTGTATTTGGGAAGTTACTGATTATAATATTAGTAATATCATAAATGTTAAATCGTCTTTCGACCGGCATTCAGCTAAAAATCATCCACTAGCAAACTTCCCGCTTTCAAAATTAAAAGCATCTTTTATTATATATCATATCATATCATATATATCGATAGCATAATGGCGTGCATAACGGAATGTCCGAAATGCCAAAATAAAATTTGTATCCGTGCGTTTTAAGGCTCAAATGACCACATTTTGGTATTCTACATGGAGACTTTCTTGCCTGAAATGCTCTCTAAACTTTCAAATGTGGCGAATCAACAGAGATATTTGATAGCCTGGTGTGCTTCTGATTTTTGTCGTCGGAGGTTTGAAAGGCATCATGGGAAACTTAGAAGTATACTACAGTGTGAACAGTTGGCATTCTAATCATACTTATAGTATGTAGTATACAGTATATACACATGAGTTTGTAGTATGTAGTACGTTAGTATGCCAGAAAAGCAGCAAACCAATCAGAACAAACTGGCCCCACATTTGGAGGAGGCATTAATGTGACGGAGCTCTTACGGAGCATCTCAGAGTGAGAATACAGGTGTATCAGGCATACTCAGATTGGGAAAACTGGACATTTTTAGGACATTAGTGATTATGAAGAGACTGTAGCAGCACTGAAATCAAATGTAGATATAATATGATCAAATTAATGATATTTCAAAGCTTCTTTTCCATCTTCATTGATAAACCTCAGAAGAATCAGTTTTAAAAAATTTATTAACAAATATTAAGAGATAAAGTCAATGGTGGAGTCACTTTAATACTCTGTTTTTTTTTTAATTTGTCATGGCAACAAGATAGAGTCATTTTTTGACATATAAGGTATGAAAACGACTCGGACTGATTGCATAAATATTACGCAACCAGAAAGTTACCCAAGATGAAAATCCATGGACAGACTTCCTTTAAACCTCAGACTGTGTCTATTTCTGCTGACAGAGGTACATGTTGTTCATCACTGCACACAAAAACACTGACAGACTCCAAAACAGTTGGTTGACTTGACTTTTGAAATCGGAGGTCATGAGAATCTCAGAAAGAATGACTCACCGCAGACGACGCCTGAAATTCAGTCTGAGGTTGCAAAAAATCACAAAAAGGATGACCAAAATGCAAACGTAAACCTTAAATGCTGTATTGTATCCTCTAATGTATTTCTTCTCTGTCTTCACAGGCTTGATCTGAAGCTACAGTGTCACAGTTTGGACTTTTTGGATTCTGCTGGATCATTTTTTCTCCCGTGTCTCGATCAGAGGACTTGGATTTTTTCATTTTAATTTAACTTATTTCACTATTTGATTTATTTTCTTTCCACTCCCCCCTGAAGTCCTTCAGTACAGCGGACTTTCTTTCCCTCTGAGGCGGGGTTAATATTTTTGGGGCTTTTTTTGGTCGTTCGTGTCGTCCCATCTTTGTCTGAATGCCCCAGGACTACCCACAGGCTGCAGTTCCCTCTCCGGCCTGCAGGGCGGCGGCAGAGAGAGACGGCCGGCTGCTGGACAGGAGGAGCGTCGGCATGAGCGACTTCTGGCACAAGATGGGCTGCTGCGTGGTGGCCAAGCCCCCACCGGTGAGGACCCCCCTACACACACACACTCAGATCCATTTTAAACCCACAATAACAGGAAGAGCAGCCTGTTTGTGATTGTAAGCATCGAAACTCACACCAACTCCACATCATCATAGCTTTGACAAATCTGAACATACAAACACGACACACACGCTTATAGATTCAGTAAGACTTCCACTTCCTTCTGGTATCATAACTTTTGATATAAATCCAAAATAAACGTCCAGAAATCCAAAGAAGATGGGGCAACAAGGAAGCTTGAGAACCTCTCTGAGCATGACCCTGTCTTTTCTTCTTCTGTTCTCACTGCTGCGGATGCTAAGAGCCAGTGTTGGGGAAGTTACTTTTAAAAAATAGTGTTTGCTCATTACTCGTTACATCTGAAAAAAGTAACTTTTTACTGTACTTAGTTACCCTCTATGAAGAGTAACTTCTCAAGTTACTTTTACATTGCTTGATCATGGACAGAGCCCCATATCTGTTCCTAAATGTGAAGGCCTACAAAAAGTTCTACTACAGAGAACATAACAGTTTTTTGTGCTCTTTATTTTACAAAATGTCACATACCCTGTGGAATGAGAGCTCCTGCCCAGTGTTTCCACATTTTGCTTCTGAAATAAGTAACCTGGTCAATAAAAATAAGCCCAAAATAAGCAACCTCCAGCTATTTCCTTTCCTAATGTGATATATTACTTTTTAAAAAGAGAAGTCTACACAAAGTGTGTTAATTTTCGTCTACATTATATTTCAATATCACAGTGCTAAGTATCTATTCAAGAAAAGACCGTTGCTTATAACAAGCAGACCTGGCAACTTTGGCTCTGGAGCATGCGCCATGTGCGTGAGTGTGTTTGGGGGCGATTTTCAGCCTTTAGACGCTTATAGCAAGCAGACTTGGCAACGCTGCTCGTGTCTGTGCGAGCAGCTGAGAAGGCAGCTGCAGTGTCAGGTCTGTCCGAGGGAAATGTAACGCTGCATTAAAAAAGGAACTACGTTTCGTTACCAAATTTTCAACAGCAGCACGTTACTTCACTTTTTACCCGAAAAAGTAGTTTTGTTACTGTAACGTGTTACACACAACACTGGTAAGAGCCCTCTTTGGTTGTACCTTAGAAAAGACGAGCCCCTCCCAGTAAAACACATACCTGTAAAATACCAAATAAAAGCCTGGTTCCAATTAATCGCCCTGTCCCAAATAAATGCCCAGTGTAGCAGCACATTTTGACAAATAGACGCCTGTTCCAAATAAACGCCTGGTGTTATTTATTCAGCGCAGCCTAGGAGCTACGGTCGAAGTTACAGAACACACATGCAAACGCTGAGCTCACAGCTGACAGCTGACACTTGGAAAAAAAACATGATCAGACTGAACCTTTACAGTCCACATGGTTTATTTGTGTCTCTAGACGTCCTGTCGGCTCGCTTCTCCTCCCTCTGTATGTCAACAAATGCAGGTTGGTGTGCGGCGCTCTGTTTCATGACAGTGCAGTTACACTCAACAACCACAGAGGCCACAAGAGTGCAGAAAGCCAGAATCTTTCAAACTAGGGCTTTGAAAATTCAAAGAAGACGTTGCCACTGCTGCTGCATGTTTTTTGCCCTTAACTAACATCAGGAGGCGAGTCACGTCAGTTAATGGTACATTGCTGCTTATCTCCATGGCCCTGGTGCAGGGCAAAAAAAAAAGGTACGACCTTAACTACCAGTCATTCCTGACCAGTTTTAAGAGTGTTTAGAGAGAGCTGAGTTGAAGAAGAAGACCAGAGTATAACAACGGCACTGCAATCTTGCCTTGAAAATGAAAATGTTCAGGTGTTATTCATACTGGTGTAAATAAACAATTTGATTATATTTACCATATTTTTGTGTAAAAGGAATTAAACGCCTGTCCCAAATAGTCGCCTGGTTCCCAAATAAACGCCCGGTCTGCTCAGTGGTTGAAACAAATAAATGCTCCAGCTATTATTTGGTATTTTACGGTAATCACTGTGCTGCAAAATTGCTTCCAACTAGGGCTGAACCATATGGACAAAATTTCATATCTCAATATTCATGCCAGATATCTCGATAACGATACGACAAGATATGACTACTAGTGCAGCCACAAACGACTATTTTTGCAATTAGTCGACTAGTCACATCATGAATGAACTGCAGCGTATCGCACTGGCATGCAGCTGGTAGCCCAAATCACTTTTTAATCTCGACTGCACATGTGCGTCAAGTGGTGCATTCAAGGTCAATCGTAAAAATGAATTTTATTTTGACTTCCAGAGTTGTACATGCAGGGCGAGCGCGGGGTGAATCAATATTGTTTATATCATTTCTTTTTGGATATTAATATCTTGACTGTTCATATCTCGATATAGATATGATATATCTTTCAGCTCTACTTCCAACTTTGATGTTTTCATGGATAAATCAGTCAAGTGTTTGCGGACAGCATGACCTTCAAAAGCATGAATGTTTTTGAAGTTAACTGATAAAAAAAGATTGTTTGATTGTTACTGTTTGCAGATAATCAAACTCTGTGCTCATCAAATCAGTGAAAGCAGCAGTCTATGGGGTCTATTAGTGCAGACTTTTTGTCTTTTACCTGCAGAGATAGAGACAGAAGGGAGACAATGCTGATGTAGCATCACTCAGCTGTGCAAAAGCAGAACACAGAGGTACATTAGTCTATTTTTTTTATTTAAGTTGATAGTTACCATTATTCTCAGTGTGTCACTACAGTTCACTCGCCTTTAGTCCTTCTCAACAAGAAGCCTGACAAACACGATAGCAGCAGTAATGAAGAACTTTATTAACTAGAAAGAGCTCAAACCTCAACCAAGGTATCTCCCATATTGCTGTTACATCTATAAGCAACAGTTCAATGATAAAGTTACCACCATTTCATCAAAATATAAAAGTATAGAAAAAAAAAACAGAGAAATTTACTCCAGTGTTTCCAATAACAAGAGAAATATCAAGTATCACTTAATTTCTGAAGCAGTTAATCGGCACATTAATCGGTAAATTACATTTCTGAGCACAGCGTGAAAAATGGGGAAATTATAACTATGGGAGCCTATTTCTATTAATTGATGATATATCAAATTGTTATTTAGATGATGAGTTGAATTATTTTAAATTATATTGCTAATTTTGATTATTATTAACTGCTCACCTGCCTCCTCCTTGTGGAGCCGTCCCACTCCCATGATTAAGGGAGAGCAATCAGCTGTTCTGGGGACTCAGCTTTTTGTGTTGAAGGAGTGAGGAGCGAGACAGTTTTATCAACCACTTAATAACGATATTTTTGCCTAGAAAGTCAACCATGGAGAATGGTTTGTGTAAATAAATCTCTAACTTTTTTGAATCGTAATAGATCTCTGCATGTGCTTATGATTTAGTGAGTCGTAAACCTCCTCCTCAAAAGACGAATAAGATTGTTTTTGACGTCTTGTTTTTTGAAAGAAACTACAGACATAATAAGTGACAAACAACTCATGCGCACTTAACCATCTTGGCAATTTGAGCATTACTTTGAGAGCATCATTGTATGCCACCTGCAAGTTATTCATACTGGCTTTATCATTGTTGATATTATTATTATTAGTTAGACAGTTATTGAGCAAAAACAGCTGTTTTCTAATGATATTTATCTGTATCACCACCAAAATGTCATAATTTCTCAGTTTAACCAACGTCTCCTAAAAATTTCAGTAAAGTCTGTCCAGTAGTTTTTACGTAATCTTGCTAACAAACAAAAATTTAGGGTCAAAAACAAAACCGCTTCAGCTCAGGTACATTTGTTTTGAGATTGAGATTGATTTGTTTTTTCGAAAATGGGACAGTATTCATAAGGCCTGTGCTCAAAATATCGATAAGGAAAAATATCGCTACGCACTCCTTTGGGATACAGATTCTACAGAATTGATACGGCCTAAATATTTTGACAGTTGTTGTCAATACACTTTGGGTAATGTTAACAGTGGCACAGTTCAAGGTAGAAGATGAGCTACATAATGAAGCATATGTTCTAAATTTGAACTTAGGTCTACCATCTATGAGGATCTGCATTTATGTCTCTCAAGTTGTAGAACCACTTAAAACTCATCCTTGTTCTTTTTCTTCTTATAGGAAAAAACTAAACTTGTCAAGAATTTTGTTTAAAGCGTAGTCAGTGTTCACAATTTATGTGTATCGGGATACGTATCGTATCGTGGCCTTAGTATCGGGATACGTATCGTGAGGTTGCTTGAAATACTTAGCCCTAGTATGCATTAATGGATATTTACTGTATATGTAAATACATGCGATTATAGCCAGGCTGGTTTCCATCCACAGTCCTTATGTTGAAATATTTTCTTGACTTATAAAAAGCGAGGGTTGAACACATTTTTCTAATTTCTGTTATTATCTACCAGCACCCCTAGAATTTTCCTGAGCTGCCTTACATTTTTTAAAGTTCCCTCGGGATCTATAAAGTATTTTTTTTATCTATGCCACGAGCCGGCCTCGCCTTCAACATCTGTCTAAAGACTCAGCTGATGCATATATGTGTACCAGCTGTGAGACAGGTGCTGACTTAGGAAGTAAGATCAAATCAGTTATTCACTCTTTAACTTCTTTACCAATAAAGAATTGATAACACAATGAAATATTCCTCTCGCAGACTTTGTAGTCTGTCTTATCTTAGAAGTAATTCACTTTTAATCCCGTCCTAAATAAAGACAGTCAGTTCATTAGGTGAGGTAAATAACAGCCTGTAGGATTAGTTTTTGTTTACAGTGACTCTTAAATTAAAATCAGACTCAGCGAAGGTCCAAACAGCCCAACTTTACTCAGGAGGAAACAGGTGGCAGGACTTCCTCTTCCTGTTTCACCCTGACCTCTGACCTTCTGCACGCCAACACCCTTAGTACCCCAACATGGATAAAGTTGTTTAGAGATTTTCAGTCTTTATAAAATACTACTAAACAAGAGAGGCAGAGGCAACGGGGCAAGAGAAGAGTTAGTTTTTGTTTGAATAAAGGGCGAGAAACGCACATGTACGGACACGTGTGTCAGAAAACGTTTGATATACGCCGCACCTTTGAAGCACAGAAATCATCTGAGAGGCTTCTGCAAATGAAGGTGCTTTTTCATGCCGAGCACTAAAACAACTAAGAGACGTGAGAGTATTTGTCCACTTTTTTCCTGACATGTCTGGATTAAGATCTTAATTGAAGATATAAAACCTAAAATGAGGCCGGAGTTGCTTGTAATAATTAGTAAAATAATCTGCCAATAAGATAAGACACATTTCATTTAAGCAGATATTAAACATTAATTTAAGATCCTAACTAAGTCCAACTTTCCTTGTTTCATTGGCAGATATTTTCTCTCCATTACAAACAATTTAACCCTTTCATGCATGCTGTCCACTACAGTAGACAGATACTTGGAAAATGTTTATGCCCCTCTGGTTGCAGTAGCATGTCCAACTACCAGCTGGTAAATTCCCAAACCCTCGTCTGAAGTTTCATAAGAAATATTATCTTTGCACTTTTTTACCATGTTAGGATATTGCATCATATATCCAAAATACCTGAAGAAGGAACAATTGGGTAATATGCCTGTATTCAGATTTCACAAAATTTGTATTTTTTATATTAAATTTTGGTGTAATTCACTTGTGAATAGTTTGATTAAACAGCAACAATTCATATTTCCTCTTGTAAAAGAGATTTCAAATCTCAATGAGACTTTTATCTGGTTAAATAAAGGATATAACAAATTTTACTTCAGATTTTGCTTTTTCTTTCTTTTTTACTCTAAATAAATGTTTGTAAAAGATGTATTTGTGGATCTTAATGAAAGAGACTGTGAGGAGTTTCTAAGTAATTACAAAAAGTCTCACTTTTAGATATATGCCTGATCGTAATACACACTTTAAGATGAGTTTTATAGCATCAAAATAGGTTATCTATAAATGCTATTCCTTAGCCTTCTGGTCTGGTCGGACAGGGCTGGACTGGCCTGGATACTCAACTTCAGGAACAAGACAATTAAAACTAGAGCAAATTTATATTATTCGGACACATCTTAGAGCACCGGGATGTAAGTAGCGATATATAGCCGGCTACAAAACTATGATACTAAGTTTTCCAAAAATTGCTTGTTGTTCCACATCAAAAACTACCACTACGTAACTAGAAAGAGATACATTACCTCGTCACTTTGCATTCTGTAAGTTGTTGAAAAAAGAAGTTGTAAAGCAATGCAGAGTTCTGAGGAAGGTCCGAGCTGCATTTATCACAACAAACACACTTTGGCTTGGGTCGCGTCTTTGGTGTTTTCCAGTTGTAGTCAGAAGTAGGAATTTCCAAGTTCCGAGTCGGAAACTGCAACTGGAACGTCCCCCAAAAGTCAGAATTTCGTACTGGGAACTCAGTGAAACCTCGCCATCGTTGACAATTGAAGATGGACGCCCCAGGTGTGAACAGTTATTTAGCTCCTGTAATAATCAATTTATTTGCACTTCTGACTGGGGTGTGTCGCTCTAGATCAGCTGTATACATAGTATTGTTAGACTTATATTTACAAAAATGCTGCCATAGTGATAATCACATTCTTCATGTGAAATTTGTGAACAACAACGCAGGGCGTGCTAACAACAGCTAACAATAGCCTGGTAGATTGGCATGTTTTTTTCCAACTTCAACTGGAATGCCGATAAGTCGGAGATGATGTCACTCCCAGTTCTGAGGTTACTTGAACGCAGCATTACCGCAGTCGTCGCGTGTGCTCATGGGTAGCAGAGTCTTTATTTCGCCGGTAATAGATTCTCCTCATAGCACCTTTAAGTTCCACTAAATTACTGTTTATACCGTTGATGCATGGTGCCCACTGTAGTGGTCAGATGAAAAATAAATGAACATGATTTTTAATTTGTTTGAAAGTAAAACAACATTTTAAAAATAATTCCTTCGTGATTTTTTAATTCATGCATGAAAGGGTTAATACCTTCTTTTTGCCCCTTATTCCTTAAAGTATGAAATTTATCTGGACTGGTTAAATGACTGTGGATTAGAATACGTGCTTTGGATATTTTTGACTTGAAACACACTTGCCAAGACCCTAGTTTTTGCTGAATCTGAACGACGAGGAGAGGGTTTAAAGTTGGTGAAATCATCCTTAAAATAATGAACTTGAGTCCAAGAGGAGAAACGTGATGTAATGTAAAATCAGCCTCAGATGTTTCCTCAGCGATCTTAAGACACAAACACGCTCACACCTAAACACACAGTTTTCTGAGCTGTTTTAAACACTCTGAAGAGGAAGTCCCGCCTCCTCCTCTTCCTCCGTCTGTATTTATAGAGTTTGTTTGTTCTATTGTGACACTGCAACAATACACACGCAGGATGACTTCACTCTGAGGGGAGGTAAACTTCTTCATGGAGTTTGACTGATAAGCTAAACACGATCAAACTTTACGGAGAAAACAAATTTTGCCTGCAAATCGCACTTTGACCGTCCAAAATCTTCCTGTGTTTATCTGATCATTTAAGAGTTAACTGGTATAATATATATTCTCCAACCATAAAGTTTTAATTCAGTCTTAAAGTTTAGCGTTTGTGTATTCACAGCAAGAAACCAACTACCAGTGAATTATGGTCCTAATTTTCTTATTTAAAATGAATTAGTGATGTCATTAGACCTCTATTTTGGGCCCTCATCCTTGTGGCAATGACTGAGGGCCCTCATCTTTGTGGTCATGACTGAGGGCCCTCTTCTGTGTGGTCATGACTTGAGGCCCTCGTTTATTGGTCATGAAAGAGGGCCTTCGTCTTTGTAGTCATAACTAAGGGCCCTTGTTTTTGGGTTATGACTGAGGTCCCTCATCTGTGTGGCAATGACTAAGTGCCATCATTTGTGTGGTTATAACTGAGGGCCCTCGTCTGTGGGATAATGACTGAGGGCCCTCGTCTTGTGGTCATAACTGAGGTCCCTTGTCTGTGTGGTTATGACTTAAGGCCCTGATCTTTGTGGTCATGAAAGAGAGCCCTCATCCTTGTTGTCATAACTGAGGGCCCTTGTCTTGTGGTTATGACTTTAGGCATTTGTCATGGTGGTCATGACTGAGGGTCCTCATCTTTGTGCCGTGACTGAGGGCCCTCTTCTGTGTGTTCATGACTTGAGGCCCTTGTTTTTTGGTCATGACCTAGGTCCCTTGTCTTTGTGGTAACGAATGAGGCCCTCATCTTTGTTGTCATAACTGAGGGCCCTCGTCCGGTGGTAATGACTTAAGGCCCTGATCCTTGTGGTCATGACTGAGGGCCCTCATCTGTGTGGTCATGACTGAAGGTACTCTATTTCAGTTATGACTGCGGTCCCTTGTCTGTGGGATAATGATTGAGGGCCCTTGTCTTGTGGTCATAACTGAGGGCCCTTGTCTGTGTGGTAATGACTTAAGGCCCTCGTTTTGTGGTCATGAAAGAGGGCCCTCATCTTTGTAGTCATAACTAAGGGCCCTTGTTTTTTGGTCATGACCTAGGTCCCTTGTCTTTGTCTAACGAATGAGGCCCTCATCTTTGTGGTCATTACTGAGGTCCCTTGTCTTTGTGGTCATGACTTAAGGCCCTGATCTTTGTTGTCATGACTGAGAGCCTTCATCTTTGTAGTCATAACTGAGGGCCCTCATCTGTGTGGTCATTGCTAGAGGTCCTCTATTTCAGTTATGACTGAGGTCCCTTGTGTTTGTGGTAATGACTGAGGCCCTCATCTTTGTGCTCATATCTGAGGGCCCTTGTCTGTGGGATAATCACTGAGGGACCTTGTCTTGTGGTCATGACTGAGGGCCCTCATCCTTGTAGTAATGCCATTGTCTGTGTGCTAATGAATGAAGGCCCCAAACTGCGTGGTCATAACTGAGGGTTCGTTTCTTTGTGGTAGAAATGAGGGCCCTCGTCTTTGTAGTCATGACTTAGGACCGTCGCATTTTTGGTAATGACTGAGGGCCCTCGTCTTTGTGGATAAGAGCCTTAAAGAATCCAGCAGACTCATTCTTACCAGAAAATGGCCTGGAGTTAAGAGCATGTGTGACGTAACAGCAGAGGCTGTGGTGAGGACTACAGTGAAAACATGCAGTGATGATGATGATGATGATGAAGATGATGATGATGACCCCTTGCAGACATGCCTGGCTGTTGCCTGTTGTTGCCACGGTGATGTGTCTCTGTGTAGGAGGCGAGTGATTCACCTCCAGCTGGTAGTTTGTGCGTTTAGTGATTCAGAAAACATTTACATGACCAGCCTGCAGCAGAAATCAGAGTCTTCACTCAAACACGAGTGATCGAGATTCACTTCCTGTTTTTAATCATGAATCAGCATCGGAAACTAAAACCACAGATCAGGTTTTTCTTCAATCAATCACCCTCTTTACGTGTTCTTTTCCACAGAAGAAAAGAAGAATTACTGCACCATATCAGAAACATTTCATCCCAAATAAGGCTTTGTTAAATCCAATTAAATTCAAGTTTAATTACGAAAAAAAAACATTTAAAATAGCTAAAGTCAGAGAGCTCTGATGCTGATTGGTCGTAAACATCATGACATAATGAAGCTCAGATCCTCGATGTCAGAGTTTAATCCATAAACTTTACTTCTCTCCAGGAACACGTGAACTTTTGGATCTAAAAATCCCCAAAAACTCTTCATCTCGTCAGAGCTGTCAGCCTCTTCGTCCTGTTTTAGTTACATAAGAGCTCCAAATAATCCAGAGTTTAATCCTCTTAAATCAATAAAACTCTGCTGATTCTGGTTCAGATGTTTGCTGGTTTGATTCTCCTCAAAAGGATTAACTCCAGCTTAATGAGGAGCTCAGTGGCCGTTTGCCAGACTGTACTTAAACGCAGCATTTAGAGAGCCAGAGTGGCATAGTCTGTGAGTCATTGAATGCAGCACCCTAAAAGTCAGTGTAACATAGAATTAAAGTGTCAGTGAACACAGCATGCAAGGAGCAAGGGTGACGTTAAATCACAGTGTCCTTAAACGCAGCACTCGAAGAGCCAGAATGACATAGAGTTAAAGAGTCATTGAATGCAGCACTCTAAAAGCCAGTTACATGGAATCAAAGTGTTAGTGAACATAACACACAAGGAACCAGAGTCACATTAAATCAAAGTCTCCTTAAACGCAACACTTTAAAGCCAGAGTGACATTGAGTCTAAGAGTCACTGAACGCATCACACAAAAATTTATACAGACACAGATTCTATGAGTCATTGAATGCAGTACTTAAAAAGCCAGAGTGACATAGAATTAAAGTGTCATTGAACATAACATGCTAGGAACCAGCACAACATTAAATCAGAGTATCCTCAAACGCATCATTCTAGTAGCCAGAGTGACATCAACTCTATGAGTCCCTGAACACAGCACACAAAGATTCATACTGACGGAGTCTATAAGTCATTGAATGCAGCACTCTAAAAGCCAGAATAACATAGAATCAAGGTGTCATTAAACATAACACGCAAGAACCAGTACAACATTGAATCAGAGTGTCCAAAAACGCAACACTCAGATAGCCAGAGTGACATAGAGTCAAAGAGTCATTGAACGCAGCACTCTAAAAGCCAGAGTAACATGGAATCAAAGTGTCATTGAACATAGCATACAAGGAACCAGAGTCACATTAAATCAGTGTCCTTAAACACAGCACTTAAAAGCCAGAGTGACATTAAGTCTATGAGTCATTGAACTCAGCACACAAAGATTTAACTGACACAGTCTATGAGTCATTGAATGCAGCACTTTAAAAGCCAGAGTGACATAGAATTCAAGTGTCATTGAACAGAACATACAAGGAACCAGCGCAACATTATATCATAGTGTCCTTAAACGCAGCACTCTAAGAGCCAGAGTGACATTGAGTCTATGAGTCCTTGAACGCAGCACACAAAGATTTATACTGACTGAGTCTATAAGTCATTGAATGCAGCACTCTAAAAGCCAGAATAACATAGGATCAAGGTGTCATTGAACATAACATGCAAGCAACCAGCGCGACATTGAGTCAGAGTGTCCTTAAACGCATCAATCTAAAAGCCAGAGTAACATAGAATCAAGGTGACATTGAACATAACATACAAGGAACCAGTGCAACATTATATCATAGTGTCCTTAAACGCAGCACTCCAAGAGCCAGAGTGACATTGAGTCAAAGAGTCATTGAATGCAACACTGTAATGGCCAGATTGACATAGGATCAAAGTGTCATTGAACATAACATGCAAGGAACCAGCACGACATTAAATAAGAGTGTCCTTAAATGCATCACCCTTAAAGCCAGACTAACATAGAATCAAGGTGTCAGTGAACATAACACGCAAGGAACCAGTGCAACATTAAATCAGAGTGTCCTTAAACGCAGCACTTGGAGAGCCAGACTAAGACAGAATAAAGGTGTCATTGAAGGCAACGCTCTAAATTCCAGCATAACATATAATCAAAGCGTCAGTGAACACAACACGCAAGAAGCAAGAGTGACATTAAATCAGAGTGTCCTTAAACGCAGCACAATGATTGAGAGCCTTCTTAAAAACAGTCAGTCACAGACATCGATGTAGGCGGATCCAGCTGCACAGCAAGGTCACACACACCTCAGAGCAGCCTCAGACATGTTTGTTCTCGTAACAATGATGTAACCATCAGCTGAACCTTTTGTCACAGACTCCTCTAATTTTTAAGTCCTCATTTATCACGAGATGAAGGGATTCATTTCTTTGTGATTCACAGCCTGAAGGAAAAACCTGCAGACAAAACTCAGGGCTTAATCTGAGCCTCGTAGGCAAACACACCTCTGACGGATCGGGCAGGCTGGTCGCCCCAAAACAGAGACATGAAACCAGTTTTACAGTTTTTTAAGTCTCTCCGTTGATCTCTTTAGTCATTTTACCTTTTTTTTTTTAACATTTAGCCTTATTCTTTTTAATACCTATTTTTATTTGTTTAATGCTGATTTACTGTCTGATCTGTTTACCCATCATTATACTTTTTATCTCTTATTGATGATCTTTCAGGCCCCTCTCCTTCTCTGTTTTTTAATGCTAAAATATATTTATTATTATTATTAAACATGAAATTTTTATAAATAACAAAAAGGGTGAAAAACTAGTAAAGCACATTACAATTTAGTGATTAAGATGTCAAGCTATATTTATTTTTTTGCATTCCAGAACAGAAAAATTACTTAGTAGTTAAATTACTGTGTCTAAAAAGGTCATTTTTAGTTTGAAATTGCCTCATTCCTGTTCAAAATACTGCTTAAACAAGTTTGTTCAAAGATTTATAAAATATTTTTGTATTCTTGTTTTTGTGACTGGGGGTCTTATCTTTTTTTAAGCACTGTATATGTTTGTACTTTTACTTTATTCCTCTTGACATTTGATTTTTAGTATGTTGATCATCTTTTGCACCAAAATATCAAGTCAAATTCATTATGTGTTGAAATGTTCTTGGAAATAATTACCAATCCTGATGCAGATTCTGGTTCTAAAGAGAGAGAGTGTAAATATAGGGGATTATAAATTAAATATGTAAAATATTAGCAGTGCTCCAAACCTCCACTAAGACATCCAAAACATTGTAAGAAGAGCTATCAGCAAATATGTGGAGAACTGCCCTCTAAAAAAAATCCTGGATTCAGATCATCACCAGATCATTTCTTTCTGCCATCGGCAACATTCCCTGAAAATTTTATCAAAATTTGTTGAGAACTTTTAAAAATATCCTTTTCAAAAACATACGAACGTGGGTAAAATTATAATTTCCCTACTAAAGGTGAAGCTGAATAAAGAGAATCATGACATAATGAATGACTTCAAACTTCCTCTGTCCGTGTGATTCTGATTCTTTTCTTAAAGCACTTTAATTACAGACTCTACAAAAGTTTAGTGGTGATCTTTACTGAAAAAAATGCAGAATAACCCTTTAATGAACCCTAACTACATTAATGGGTTAACTTTGCCCCGCTGGCCTGTCTGCAGGTTTCATGATCTTCATCTTCATCATCGCCCTCGATGTTGTTTTAGGCGTGAACATGACAGAAACCGACGATGAGGAGAGTCTGAGAGAATGTGGACGAGTTCAAACAAGACGATCAACAAACACTCATTATTAACCTGTGTGTGTGTGTGTTTGTGTGTGTGTGTGCAGAAGAAGAAGAGGAGGAAGATTGACCGCAGTATGATCGGAGAGCCGACGAACTTCATCCACCTCACACACATCGGCTCTGGAGAGATGGCCGAGGGTCTGCAGCCGGTGAGATCAACACCCTGTTTCTCTTTTCTTTGGTTACAGTGAATTTTCTTTTAATTATTTTAGTTTAATATTTTGTTTCTTTGGTTTAACAGTGACATGTGCAGAGTCCCTCCACCCCAGTATGACCTGACACTCCCAAATACTACAAAGTCGCAGTTATGTAGTTTACGTCAAACTGCATCAACATTATGAGTCAGTTAGGGCTGTCCCTTTGTACAAAAATAAAACTCGATTGGTTTTCAAGTTGTTGAGCTTCTCCTTTATAATCCTTACAATAAATATACATTTATTTGTAAAGCACTTTCAAAGACAAAGTGACAAACAGACAGGAACATAAAGACAAAGCACTAGAGCTTAACCAAAGAAGGAACAAAAAAAAAACAAGAAGCACAGTTCTGGTCAATGAAGCATCACAAACACAAACGGCAGAACAAACCAAAATGAGCCAAGAGGAGAGACAATCCATTCTCATGGGAGGCAAACAATTACCAATTGTTAGGAAAAAAAAAGAAAACAATAACCAACTAGAAAAGCACTCAGAGAGCGCAGACCTCCGCTGAGCAGCTCAGTTATGGCAGTGGCTTTTCCACAACTTTTGTAAAAAAATACAACTCTTAATCGCCAGATCCAGGACGGAGCCAGGATCCAGACCAAACTCAGCACATTCATGGAGGCTGGTATTCTGTACAAACACGACAAGCTTTGGGAACATCACTTAATATTTAGATTTTATAAAGTTCTATGTTGTTTTGTGAGGTCAATCTGGATCAGATCCAGATGAACTTTAACTTCAATATAGAGACATGGACTCCTTATTATCCGGTGAAACTGGAAGCAAATCTGTTACAAAATGGCAGAGATATGATTTTCTAAAAATTTGTACAAAGTTAACTGATGGGATTTTTTTTAAATTTGGGGAATTTTTGCATCCAAATATTCAACCTGACATGCCAGATGGACAGTTCCATATTGGAAATATTTCACTAATCCATCTGGGGAGCCCTGCGAAAATGTTTCCAGGGGCAGAACCTTCAAAAGTAGTTTTTGATTGGACGATCGTTGGCTCATCACACTTATCACAGACCAATCCATATCAAGCATATGTAGCTGCTAAACGTAGCGGTTAATGGCTTACCAGGGCAAACAACAGTTCATGGCCATTAGCCATAGCAGCTAACTGTTGTTAGGCTAACGGCTAGCAGCTGTTGACTGTTGTTTGCCCTTGTTAGCCATTAGTCGCTACGACTAACAGCTGTTAGCCAATAGCTTAACAACCCTAAGACTATCGTTTCACATTAAATTGTACCACACAGATGTAACATCTAACACTTATATGTGACATGAACCCTGTCAAAGACAATCTCTACAAAGTAAACTTATGAGGAGAGCATATTTCACCAAGTATAACTGAGTAACCATGATGACCACATGCTAACTGACATTAGCCACCATTATTTGTACAACAGGAAGTGACTTCAATTCCTGTCCTGTTGACATCAAGCCCACAGCTCCCGCTGCTCCCGCCCTGATTGGGCCACTATAGCCGATTGAAACGTTGGACAATGGAGGCCGGCAAGATAGAGATGCATAATTTCAGAATCAGGCAGGTCCATCTGCTCTGCAGGGCTAACAAATATACATATCACCACCAAAATCTAAACATTTTCAAATTGGGCCAATACCAACATCATCTGAAAATTTCAGTTAAATCCATCCAGTAGTTTTTGTGTAATCTTGCTAACAGACAAACAAACATACACTGGCAAAAACATACCACCTTGGTGGAGGTAATAAATAGTAAGACAAGCAAATAATAAAAGAAAAAAGCTATTTAATAAGGTAAAAATTAATAACAAATAAAAATACAAACAAAAAGAGGAAACAAAATGATAAAAGAGGCTTAAATGAAGCTAAAAGTACAACATAAGATGAACAGATGACACAACAGGCAGAACAGGTTGAGCACATGATCTTTCGGGTGAAAGGCAGACAAGTGCTCAAGCAAGTTATTGCTGAATTTCTTTTATCATATTTCTGTTTTTATTCTGCCCCAGTATAAGTTTTTATGTACAACAATGTTTGTACGTTAGTGTTATCTGTCTCATGTGCTGGTGAGCCAAAGAAAATGTTCCACTTCGGTGGACAATAAAGATTTATTCTATTCTTTTCTATTCTCAAAACTCACCTGTTCAGGACTGCATACCCCACTTTACATTAAGTTACCTCCTCTCCCCACTGGTCCTTATCTGTTTGTGCTTTTCTATTGTTGATTTTATCATTATTGTTGATTTTATTTTTACTGTTGATTTTACTGTGGTTGTTTTTAATCTTGTTCAGCATCCTTGAGTGTCTTGAAAGGTGCTTTTAAATAAAACGCATTATTATTATTATTATTATTTTAAATTCTATTCTAAAAACCTGGATTTAGATCTGTTTACAACACAAATATCCTGTCACAATGAGGAGATTTGGTCAGCTTTAGTTGGAAATATCTGTTATTCACAATAAATTGTAAAATATTGTAGGGCTGGGAAATATATCAGTTAAATTGATTAGTTCAAAATATTTTCTGCAGGAGGTTTGAAAATTATAAACCAAGATTTTTTTCTTGACTTGCTCCAATCACAAGTTGTTCCAGTGTTTGAAAATATAAATAAAAGTAAAATAAATGTTTTTTTTTGTGGTGGTAGGCCTTGCCATGTTTCCGCAAGTGCTTTTATAGACTTGTATTTGTTTTTTTAAGCAAAATTAAGTATTGATTAGAGAGTTTGATGGTAACATTCTGTGAAAATACCTCAGCCCTCTGTGTTTATGTGGACAAACCTGGCTACGTCTGAATTACATAATCAACATTTTATGACACACTTTTATTTTAAGGAGAAAATTCTGTTTGGTTTGGGAATATTTTGACAACATACAGGTGAAGCTTGATTTATGTCATTTTTGTGAGAGGGAAAAATCAAATAAAATCAAGTTATGTGGAAAAAAAAAAAAAAAACGTTTTACCCATATCGCTCAGTCCTCATGTATTGGTATTTACATTGACAAAAATACAATTTAAAATCTTAAGAAGCTTTTGTCCTGGGTCTTTTCCAACTCTCCACACTCTGATTCTGACCAATAAAGGCAGAAAACACTCAAAACAATCTTTAAAAAGTTTTAAATGCTGACATTATTAGTGATAAAGAAGAGGACATGAATGTAGCAGCGGCCTACAGTCTGCCGCAGAGACAGAGGAGAGTCTGACGATGCAGCTGCACTGCCATCAAAGACCCTCTGTGCGTCTGTGAGGAAGTGTCACACAGAGCTTTCTGTTTTTTCCTGTTTCTATTTTAGCGCCTCTGTTTCTCAGCCGCCTCTCTGCCCGGCACATTCATGAAGGAAATTATTCATGAAATAAAAGAAATGAGGGTTATATAGGTGTCAGTATGAGACTATGGGTGAATGTAAAAATGTTAAAGCCTAATAAATAACAAGTGTTTGTGTGTTTATGTGTTTACAGTCGGGGTCGGTTCAGGAACAGATGAGGTCTAAAGGGCCCAACATGAACGGCAGGAACAGCCTCTTATAGCTGGTAAGAGCTCACTGATTTCAATATGACAACATCACACCCCAGGCTGTGAAAACACTGAATTACATAAATGTTTGAGACTCATGGAGATGTAACCAGTATAAAGTAGGCAAATAGGCATGGGATTTGTCGTGGATAAGGAGTAGGCCAGCTGCTTCCACATAATCAACACACACTCTGGTCTTTGTTAACTCCACCAAGAAGGCTGTGTTTGAACTGGCATATGTTTGTCTATTTGTTTGTTTGTTTTGATGTTTTTTCTGTTCGTTGTTTTAAAAACATTAAGAACATTGCGATCAAGGCAAGTTTTCCACATTTTCCCTAATAACTCATTAAGTTCTAAATAGATTTTGGTGTTGATCTAAATCCGTATGTGGATCAAGGACTTTTTTTACATTTTGATAACACTGAAAGGAAGGGCAATTTCCATAACTTTGGCAATAACTCTCTTAAACATTTGTCAACTTTCCACTTAAGTAATTTCTTCCCATTGATCCATTGATCCATTTTAGGAGGTTATGTTTTTGCTGGTGTATGTTTTTTTGTTTGTTTGTTTTTTAGCACGTTACGCTAAAACTACTGGACAGATTTTGTTGAAATTTTCAGATGTTTGTAATGGCCCAACTTAAAAATGATTAGATTTTGGTAGTGATCCAAATAACCGCCATTAGCTAACGATATTTTTTGTTTAATAACTGTCTAACTAATAATGTTATCAACATGATTTTGAGGGCTAGGTGTGGGTTTTCGGGGTCATTAATCATATTATGATTGTAACTTTATCATGGAAAATTTCTTATAGATGTAACAGCGAAGTGTGAGCAGAAGTCTGAGCTCTCTGAGTGCTCTCTAGTTTACTGTGCCAATTGTGTCATTACCAATGTGAAGCCCAAACTGCTTCTATGGAGTGGCTATTGAGTATACAAGTTTATTGTTATAATTAAAGAGCCGCAAAGATGAGGAGTAGACCAAAGACAGCGAAGTGTACTGAGGACAAACTAAAGCTATTTGAAGAGCATCTTTCTGTAAACAGTGACTGCAGGCTGCAGTGACGTTCACACATTTGAGCGACAAACTGAGTTACATCTAACTAAGGCTGCGTTTACAAGGACACTCCTGACTTAAAAAAACAAAGATTTTTCCTTCCCGTTTTCAAATTCTTCTGCGTTCAGACGATGACGCTGGAGACGTATGAACCCGCTGTAGTGTGCATGCCGGTCCAGTAGATGGCGGTGTAGGTCTGCATAGAGGCAGCGCTGCTACAACACAAACGAAGAAGAAAAACTTTTCACAAACAACAATGGCGAATAGATGCACAGAGACGCAGGAGTTTCTTTTCTGGACAACAAATCTGTCTTGATAGTTTTGTCTGGATAACAAATTTAGCACGGTAAGAGGCTCACACGTTACATGGTAGACGGCCCGTTTTCAAAAGTTACCATTTTCAGACAAAAAACAACGCGTTTCAGTGTAAACACAAGGCCAAAACGCAATGAAAACTTATCCGTTTTGACCTTTTTCGGCGCCGTGTAAACGCAGCCTCAGTGATCAATCAATGACGCTCGCTCTTTCTTGACTCTACTGTATCAATATTTGCTGAAAAAAGGCCATTTTAACAGCTTTTCTCTTCATCATGTCAAAGTACACATTAAATTATATTATGCCTAGAATTTCAAAAAGATGAAGACTGTTTATTTTTTCACTAAATTACAAAAAAGACAGATTCTGATATATTTTGAGATTCTCTGAGATATTTTTTAAACAGTGCGAGTGTTCATCTTCCATGTTGGTTAATAAGAACAATATAATATGAAATTTATTGATTAAGTGGTAGAGCGTTATTTGAAAAGAAGCAGTTTTGGAGATCAGAGGTTTTTGTCTAAAGAAAGTTCACTGGAAATGACATTTCTTCCTCATTTGGTAAAACTTATTCACTTAACTGAAATGCTGTTTTTCTGCTTTGTTAGCACACCTCATGGAGAATCCTCATTTTGGAGGATAAAACAAACTGTTAAAGAAGTTGGTGGTGATAGTATATTTATTAACCTGTTTGGTAATTGTTAACATCTCTTTTGTTTTGCAGGAGAAAGTGAACCTGATGTAAACCAGCTGAACGACCCCTCCTTCCTCCTCACTGACCCTCAGCCTCCACGTCTCACTGCTGATGGAGGTTTCTTCCCCTGCTGCCTCGCTGAAGTGTCCAAAAACTCGAACCCTCACCGGCTGCAGTCCACTACTTTCAAGACATTTCCACTGGTCAAAACAACAACACAAATTTTTAAAAGAGTCTGGACCGAGGATCCCACTCTGCTTCTTTTTTTTTTTTTTGTCTTTTTCTTCATCTCAGGTCCAAAAACACATCCCACAAGGGCAAAGACTACATCTCCCAGCATGCCTTTGACTTAAAAATATACTTTCATGTGACAAAATTTGGTTTGTTGAAAAAAATATCTGTGCCAGTTTCATAGACTAAGCACAAGTGGACATTCCTCTGTTCTGACATGTGACATCACTGGACTACGTTTCCCAGAATCCTCTTTGTTTTGAAGATAATTGAGAAGTGGTTGAACGTCTGTGTTTAAAGACAAAACTGGATTTTTCTGCTTCAACATTTTGGTTTAATTGTAGGATTAGGAAAACTCAGTCTAAAAAATTGGACTCCATTTCCCAGCATTCCTTGAGACTTTGTTATTATTAGCCCAGGAGAGGCTGTGTGTTATTCAATCCTTCATGTAGACCCTCCGGCTGGTGGAAAATCCCCGTCACAGCTGTTGTGGATTGTTTGCCCAGTGGACCACATTTCCCAGGATGCTTCACCTTGTTCAGCTGTTTGCTTTGTGGATTATTCTGATTATCTTATTGTGTATTTTTATCCCTCCTGAACCCCTGGCATCCGGTCACACAGCTTCACTGATGACATCACTGGACTTCAGTTCCCAGGATGCATCACTCTGAATGACTGAGGACTCCCGTTACAGGAGGTGGAAACTCCCCTGAACATGTGTGTGCGTGTTAAAGTGTGTGTGACGTCGTCTGGTCTAAATACTCCACCACTGGACTCTCAGAGGAGACTGAAAACAAAACAAAACCTACGTGAGAAAATCTGATGTTTTTATACCGAGTTTCATTTCAGGAGTTTAATATTTAGTCTTTGACTTCCTAACCTGTGGGTCGGGGCCTAAAACAGGTCGAGAAAAACTGATTTTTGGGCTCTAGAGAGTCTGAGATGAACTTTACATCAAACTTTATCAGGATTTATTATTATTAAAACATTTCATTTATCTCTGGTGGACAAAAAAATCATGTATCAAGTGTTTGACTGCTTTGTATCCTGAGTATTTGAACAGACTTTGTTAGTATTTTCTGCTGTTTTTGGGTGATTTGATGTTTGATCTCTTGGTTTGTCTCCTCTAAACAGATTCACTGAATTAAATGTATACTGCAGTGTTTTCAGACGCTTTATGGATCCATGTGCGAAGTGGTTATTGAAGTGTTGTTGGTGTTTGGATCTCTTTGAAACAGGCTGACAAATTAACACAAGACTTAATTTAACTATCAACCCTTGAAAATATGTTTATTAAAAAAAGAAATTTGTATTTGTGTCATTAATCTTCCAGCAGATGGTAGAATTTTTGCACAACTTGCACCAAATGTCCATAAATAAACAACAAATTTGACAAAGACTGAAGTGATGATTGTTTCTCAGTAATCACTAAAGCCTCGATAACACGACTTGTATTTTTGTTAATGTAATAGAATATCAAAGTTAAAGGTGCTATGAGGAGAATCTATTCCCGGCGACATAAAGACTCTGCTACCCATGAGCACTCACGGCAACTGCCGTAATGCTGCGCTACAGTAACTTTGGAACTGGGAGTGACATCATCTCTGACTCATTGGCGTTCCAGTAGAAGTCGGAAAAAAACATGCCGATCTACCAGGCTATTGTTAGCTGTTGTTAGCACGCCCTGCGTTGTTGTTCACCAATATCACATGAAGAATGTGATTATCACTATGGCAGCATTTTTGTAAATATAAGTCTAACAATACTATGTATACAGCTGATCTAGAGCGACACACCCCAGTCAGAAGTGCAAATAAATTGATTATTACAGGAGCTAAATAACTGTTCACACTGGGGACATCCATCTTTGATTGTCAAGTCGGGGGTGGTGAGGTTTCACCGAGTTCCCAGTAGGAAATTCCGGCTTCAGAGGACATTCCAGTTGAAGTTTCCTACTCGGAACTCAGAAATTCCTACTTCTGACTACAAGTGGAACACACCAAAAGACGTGACAATTTTTGGAAAACTTAGTATCGTAGTTTTGTAGCCGGCTATATATCGCTACTTACAGCCGGGCGCACTAAGACGTGTCCGAATAATATAAATTTGCTCTAGGTTTAATTGTCTTGTTCCCGAAGTTGAGTATCCAGGCCAGTCCAGCCCTGTCCGACCCGACGGCGAAGCTAAGGAATAGTATTGTTCGATGTTTAATGCTGCTCTAGTGTTATTTAAATTCTTCATGAGTTTTTGTAATTGTCTGAGAGGTTATCTAAGTGGTGTAAAAGACTTTCCTGCACTGTGACACACAACAGGTAAAGTCGGAGCTCCACTTCGTCTGTTCAGAAAATCCCATTGTTACTGGGGGAATACAAAACTGTGAGATTATTACTGCACAACATGTAAAGTGGGTCAAAGATTTACTGCAGTTCTTACCAAGCTTTCAATTGAAGCTCATTACTGCAGTGAAATTTGTACAGAAATAGAGCTGAGAGAAAAGGGAGATGCATCTGCAAAGATTTTTCCTTTGTGTTTTTTCAGACGGATATGTTGGAGATGAATGAAACCGCTGTAGTATGCATGCCAGTCCAATAGATGCCGGTGTAGGTTTGCAGAGAGGCAGGGCTGCTACAAGATACGGATGAGGAAGAAAAACTTTTCTCAAACAACAATGGCGAGTGGATGCACAAAGACACAGGAATTTCATTTCTGGACAACAAAGCTGTCTGGATAGTTTTGGATAGTTTGGTCCTGGTTTGCGCGCGCAGCCTTCATGTGAAAGAGTACTGCGCATGCGGTGACACCAGCGTTTCACCCTGAAACGTTCCGACTCTGGTTTACACAGAGCTTCATGGAGAGCATTTGAAAACTCTCCACTCTGGAGCCTGGTTTCAAAAGAGGACGGATTTGGGCAATCCGTAAAGACTTCCCATGTAAACATAAGGCAGAATCATAATGAAAACTTATCAGATTTGACCGTTTTAGGCCTTGTATACAACCCCTTACCCTACTCTACTCCCCTGCCCAACGGGGCGCAGTGTCGCTGTAAACAGCTGAGCTGCCGTGACGTCATTTTGAGCTTAACACAACAATCTGCGGCTTCTTGTCACAAACCGAGTAAAAAAGGAAAGCAAAAGAAGGCTGCAGGTGGTAAGAAGAAATACCCCTTGAGAAGCACAGGAGAGTTTTGAAAGCTATACAACAGAATGAAGCCGAGGACGAGAGCAATCGAGCTGCAAAGAAAAGACGTATGAGGGTAAGCTAATGGTAGCTACCTCCAGCATGCAGGGTCGTTGCGCTCATGACTCATCGATGATGACATTGTCTGACCAATCAGTAGTCGGCAGTCGGTGACGTCATCTTTTAGTATCGACTCAGCTCGCTTGGAACCAGAGCGGAGTAGGTACTAAAACTAGCTTGTTTTAGGAGGTACGGGGCTAGTGGAAACACGCTGCAAATCGAGTAGTGCCGAGTAGAGTAGGGCCAAGGCGTGCTAGTGGATAAAGGCCCTTAGTCACATGCTTTCTGTGTGAATCTGCTGCTCGTCAGGTTTATTAGAAAGTGTGAGAAACTGCCCTGTCTTGCACTGCTGACTTTTTCTTTTTTTTTTTACAAAGAATTAATGGATTTGGATCACCACCAAGATTTGACCACATCTTCCTTGTGCCATGAACAACTTTCTATGGGAGTTTCATTGAAGTCCATCAGGAAAAAACAGAATCTCCTTGGGGACGGTGAAAACATCAGCACTTGTTGATCACTTTCTGCACATTTTGTGATATCAAAAATATTTGAAAAAGCGAGTACATGAGTAAACTCAGCTGTTGTCTACATGAAGTCTAAGTGGTTACCATGGATACAGCTGAGTCACGGTGCTTCCCCTCTGGTCGTGGCGGCCGTCCACTTCCCCCATGAAGCCAAACGTCTGTTTAAGGAAAGTCTGAGCCGCCGACGCTCCTCGTCTCGGTTTCCTCATGCAGAGCCGTAAGTTCACTGGACCTCTCACAGCGTGGGAGATTTAAGACTTCCTCCTCCCGCTGAAAGTTTCTCCATTTTCACCCCCCACAGAGTGTAACTCTGGCCTGTAGGAGTTTAAACAAGATCTGTTTGACCTTCTCTAAACCAGAGGAGTTATTAAAAACTGTGATTTCACACGGTGTGACCGTGAGTCAGAGGAGTTTGATCAGCTGATGACATTTAACAAGATCTAATATCTCCAAGGCTGCCAGATGTTAGATCTCAGAGACGTACACGTAGAGTGAGCTCCAACATTTTACAGCAGATTCCTCTTTTTTTTGTAACAGCTGAACACAAAAAGAGTGAGACAGAAATGCAGTTTGGGTTATGTGGTTATGCTGTGGTGTTTCTGGACACTTGATGAGTCGTATTTTACAAAATCCCAATCGTAGTTCCCACCTCTTTCCTCTCAAAGGATGCTGATTGGTCAGTGACTGCAGATTGAGCTCAATAGGCCCCGCCTCTTACAGGAAGTGACTTAGCAAACCACGCCCTGTATGCTATGGTGGTGATCCAAATCCACTATCTATCTATCTATCTATCTATCTATCTATCTATCTATCTATCTATCTATCTATCTATCTATCTATCTATCTATCTATCTATCTATCTATCTATCTATCGATTGATAGATCGATAGATAGATAGATTTTATTTATCGCAAGCTATTAAATTGTGGTAGGCCTTGGGGTCTGACTGTGATGAGCTGAATTCACATTTGTAGGGGGAAGCTATATAGCTATGACATCATTACCTCCAGGAAGTTAAAAACAAAGGGCCAAATCCACAAAGACTGGATTGCTTCTGCGAAAAGCACCATTACTTGCACAGAATCAGCTCACGCAATCTGCCCTGTTATAGTGGCTTATTATCCTCAAGAGAATTTGCACACCCGCACAATTTTTGGCATCTGAGCGCACTTTGCACCTCTGATTGCAAAATAAATGCAGAAAATACAACTCAACTGACCAAAATGTGGTCAAGAAATCATAGGGGTTTTTAACACACTGTATTTAGACAATTTATTCATGTTTACTTAAAAATGGTGGAATGGTCGCAGAGACGAACACAGTAGGCTTTATTACTGTCATCCTTGATGTCATCAAGTAGCGCAAGGATCACGCAGCCTGGCAGCCGCTATCTGCAAATGATTTAATTGTTTCTTAAATCAAAAAGTGATACTCTCCTCCAATAAATCCTTTCTTGTGCACGCCTTCGCCTGGCTACAATCACTGCTGTCATGATGAGAGAGAGTGAGAGAGGGAGAAAGAGAAATTGCGCTGATTTAATACACAGGTCTCAATGTCATTAAATAGCACCGCTTTACTGCCTGTGGCTATAAGCACTGGTCTTTGTGTATTAGATGGTATTTGCAATGAGGCTCATTTGCATAGGAAAGGGGCAATTTTGCGCTGAATTTATGAATATTCCCTAAATTACATACATGCATACTGAATCAGCATAGTGCAGTTTGTGTTCAGCTTGCATGCATTTCACCTTTTGCGTATGCTTTATGGATTGCACGCAATTTTTTTTTCTGTCATTTGCACAGGTTAAGCAGTCACAAAAGCAGTGCAATCCTTTTGAAGATCTGGCCCACAGTGTTTAAAAGAGGATTTTCTTTGAAGGTGCTATGAGGAGAATCTATTTCCGGTGACATAAAGACTCTGCTACCCATGAGCATGCGTAGCGACTGTCGTAAAGACGTGACCCAAGCCAAAGCGTGCATTTGTTGTGATGCTAATGAATGCAGCTCAGACCTTCCTCAGAACTCTGCATTGCTTTACAACTTCTTTTTTCAACAACTTACAGGATGCAAAGCAATGAGGTAATGTATCTCTTTCTAGCTACGTAGCGGTAGTTTTTGATGTGTGACAACAAGCAATTTTTGGAAAACTTAGTGTCGTAGTTTTGTAGCTGGCTTTATATCGCTACTTACAGCCCGGTGCTCTAAGACGTGTCCGAATAATATAAATTTGCTCTTATTTTAATTGTCTTGTTCCCAAAGTTGAGTATCCAGGCCAGTCCAGCCCTGTCCGACCCGACCACGAAGCTAAGCTATTTTGATGTGATAAAACTCATCTTAAAGTGTGTATTTGGATCAGGCATATATCTAAAAGTGAGACCTTTTTGTAATTACTTAGAAACTCCTCATAGCATCTTTAAAGAACTGAGACTATTGTTAAGGTGTCATGTTCTTCTTTTCCCCTGCTAATAACAATAAAAGAAAACACATGGTTTGCAGGACATTAGACTTTTAAGTAGATGTTTCCTGATTCTGCTCTGATTGGTTTGTCACTGAACCAATCAGAGCTAATAAAGGCTCGAGGAGTAAATCCCTCATAACCAGAAAATGAAAATCCTGTCAAATTGCAGGGTCGTTCAGCTCTGATGCAGATTCTCTTACTTATTGTGGTTGGAGATGCTGTAACTGTATTGATTTGTTTCTTTTTAAATACGTGCTGATTAGTAATAACTGATCATCCAACATCTCTGTTCATCGTCTCTTTAACACAAACTGTCTCTAGCGATTGAGATCTTGCGTCTGTTGGACATGATTGTTTAATAAATCTGAGTGATGGATTTGTTTTATATTTTCTAATATTTGTCTCATGTTTGTCGTTATGTAACATCCTCCTCCTCCACAGAAATAAACAGACAGAAACACAGGTCCACTCTTTTCCTCATTATGTAACTTCTCTCTTATGAATAAATCCGATGTTTCTTCCTCCGTGGGTGTTACCGATCTGCTCATCTTATAAAAGTGTTTCAAAGTTAAGACGATCTGATTCTTCGGCATGGAAATATGACTAAATGTTTCATTTAGTAAGAACTAAATATTGTCGAAGCTGGTAAGAAAGAGCGATTTCTTACTGTTAATATAACATCGAAGCCTTTTGTAAATAACTGAGAAGATTCAGGATCATCTGTGAGATAGTTTTATAAAGAATAAACATTCCCAAACTCTGTGTTTAGCTTCAACATCTAAAATGGTCAAGACAGGGCGGCTCAGTAGGTGAGTGGTGATGACATAAGAGGCTCTGAATATGGCATCTGTGACTCTGTTACATTTCCTTTCCTGTATTCAACAAAGAAATTACATTCCTGTAGTCTTAAATTAGCACCCACTGGATGTGTCACGCTCTGTGTTTTTTGGGTTATAGAGCAAACAAACCTCACACAAATAGCAGCAACCAAGTGGTTTATGATTGCAGAGAGGAACCTCCCACCGAGGTAATGTCTCCACCTTTGACTCTCTTTCTCAGTGGCTGAAAAGTGAAGGCTTTAGCACAAGGTTTTTTTTTTTTCAGATTCAGGTTTTAGATCTGTAACAAAAACATTAATCCAGCAGACAAATGATCCTCCTCTTCTGCCAGTTGCCTACGCACAGAGGTGGGCAGAAAAAGGACCACGTGCAGCCCTCATCCTCACAACATGCCGCCCACGTCTATGTCAGGTTTATAACACTGTTGAAATTGTTGACAGTAAGTCGTGTGTTTCAGTCTAAAGGGAATGGTAAATATGGTCTGTTTAAATATATTCTCTGTGAAAGCCTTTTGTAGAACCTAAAGTGTTTCTGTAACCAGAAAGAACACTCCAACATTTTTGTTGTTTTTGTGTCTTGCTTCACTCCTGAGTCCATGACAAGCAGATAGACACTATTCTTTTACAGTAACAAGGAAAGCCAAAAGCTCGCCCACAGCTAGTTAGCTTGGCTCAAACACTGGAAGTCAATGGGTAGTGTTAAGCCCCGTTTCCACCAGAGGGTTCAGCTTGATTCAACTCTGTACGGTTCTCTTTTTGTGGTGTTTCCAAAGCCTAAAACCGGGACAGTTCCTCTTATAAGCGAACCGTACTGTCCTACTTTTTGGGACCCTTCTGTTGGGGTGCCCCAGAAGGTGGAGCTAGAAACACTGCAGTTTGTTGATTGGTCGAAGGAGACGTCACTTCCCGCGCGACAGTGGAACAACACATTACCCCGCCATGTTTAAATCTCCACTCGTCTTCGTGAAGGTAACTCTCACGGCACACAGCCTTCTCTGAAACAAAGCTTGGTTGCACTTTGTTACAAAAAGCCACATGCTGATCACAAAAAAGAAGAATTGCTAGATGTCTTTCATCATTGCATTTTGAACTGTTCACACTGGGGGCATCCATCTTCCATTGTCAACTCGGGGGTGGCGAGGTTTCACCGCGTTCCCCAGAGGAAATTCAGACTTTGGGGGACCTTCAAGTTTCCTACTCGGAGCTCAAAATTCCTACTTCTGACTACAACTGGAACGCACCAAATGACGTGACCGAAAGCATGTATTTGTTATGAAGCTAATGAATGCAGCTCGGACCTTTATCAGAACTCTGCATTTCTTTACAACTTCTTTTTTCAACAACTTACAGGATGCAAAGCGACGAGGTAATGTATCTCTTTCTAGTTATGTAGTGGTAGTTTTTATGTGTGAAAATAAGCAAATTTGGGAAAAATTAGTAGGCCTATCGTTGTTTTGTAGCCGGCTATATATGGCTACTTACAGCCCGGTGCTCTATGACGTGTGTGAATAATATAAATTTGCTCTAGTTTTAATTGTCTTGTTCCCGAAGTTGAGTATCCAGGCCAGTCCGGCTTTGCCCGACCCGACCGGAAGGCTAAGGAATAGCATTTATAGATAACCTGTTTTCATGCTATAAAACTCATCTTAAAGTGTGTATTTCCATCAGACATATATCTAAAAGTGAGACTTTTTGTAATCTCTTAGAAACTCCTCACAGTCCCTTTAATTGTTTTAGCCTGGCTTTGGGGAGTTGTTTTGGTCAAATTATTATTGTATTTGAGTTTTTTTAGTGTCTTTCAAGTCAATTATGAATTTTTGGATGTTGTTTTGGACAAAGGGAGGATGTGCTGTAAGTGGTTAACTTTTTGAAAGTTGTGCTTAATTTAAATGTATGATTATAATGTAATAAAAGTGTTATGGACCCCAGGACGAGTAAAAGTGCCAAAGTTAATAGTTAAAGTTAATCTATCATCCCTGCCAGGGACCGCTGTATGTGCTTGTAACCAAAAATAAATAACTGATCCAGAAGTGAGTCAATAATATCCTGAATACCTGACAAAAACCCTGTGAACCTCCAGGTCACGGTGATTCAGGATAAAGTAAGAGTTTGGTGGAAAAAAACAGGATAATCCAGCACATGGGACAAAGGAGAACAAAAGTATGATGGACTGCCCGTAAGCTGCCAGGAGCTGACCAACGACACGGCTGAGTGGAAAGACTGAGCCTTTCCTGGTTACACTTTCCCTTCATGAGTTTGTGCGCTCGTTACGGACATTTCCCTTCAGTAGAGGCTGTCCGACCAAGAAGGAAGACACAAAACCAATAGTGTCCACAAACTTAACTTCAGATATGGAGTGTTTTTGTTCACAGTTTCACTAGTTTTACTTGTAGATACAAACTTCCAGAGGATCCTAGACAAGCTGTAAATGTTTAAATCTTTAAACCTAAAAGCTCATTTATTCAGTTTTCTAATTTTACGGTAATTATCATCTTAGATATTTATTTATTTGTGATTGGCACTTTCTACTTGACATTATTAGTAAATGTAAGTTTAAAATCCAATTGACTAATGGTTTATTTTATTGCTGATATTTGCTTATATATCTAATCATACTGATATAGTTTTTATCTTTTTACACTTAATTTCAGATTTTCTATGAATCTTCAACATGCTTTTTAATTTCTTATTACTTTTGTTGTGAATTTTGAATGTAATTTTAGCTTTTTTTCTGTCTGATTCATGGTTTTATTGCTCTGCATTTTCTTTCATTTCCTTTGCTTTATACTTTATCAGTCACTTGATTTTATAGTTTCTTTTACTTCAGCTTTCCTGATAAGTATTAGTCTCCAAATCCTCTTGACATCCTACCTGCCATCGAGCTGAATCAGTGAGATCTTTCAAATCACATCTTAAAACCCACTTTATTTTTGATTGGCTTTTACATGATCATTTTCACATACTTGTTTTACTATTTTTAAGCTCTACTGTTCTTACCCTCCTCACGGTTTCTCACAGTTTTAGTCCTGTTTTAACTATCTTTTCTTGTTTTGATTTACTCCCTTTTTCCATGATTCTTATTCCATTTTATTCTATGTATTTATTTATTATTATTTTTCTCTTTTACCTGTCCTATCTGCCCTCTTCTTTCTATCTTCCTGATGTGATGCCGTCAACCTTCAAGAGTCTTAAATTTATACAGTATATGTGTCTGTAAATCTAGTATCTATCCACTCTCTTGTTGTCTTCTTGTTATGATGCATTAAGTGAAATACCTTCTCCACTGATGTTCTTCATCTGTACATGTTAACATGGAGAGCTCTACTGATTTGGTGCTTTCCTAAATTTCATCAGCTGCTTCAATCCTACAAGTTTTTACTATTTTCTTTAATTTTGTTGCTCCAGTAAACGTGACCCTCTGTGCCTTTTCCTTTGACTCTCGTGGTCTCTGTTGATCTGATTGTTCATTTTATTCTGCCTTTTTCTGCCTTTGTTTTGTCTGTTGAAGCACTTTGTAAACTTCTGTTTTTAAAGTTATTATAATTGTTGTTGTTGTTGTTGTCACTGTATGTATGCATATATAACAAAAACTATGCCGAAAAACATCACCAAAATTGTACAGTAATATATTAAATAAATATTAAAATAATTATCTGTCTCTTTATGTGGCCCTGTGATTGGCTGGCTACTCATTCAGGTTGTACCCCGCCTCTTGTCCAAAAGTCAGCTGGGGTAGGTTCTCGTCCCTGGGACCAGAAAAGGAATAAGCAGTTTAGAAAATGAATGGATTTGTAGATTGTTTTCTGTTTTTATTTGCATTTTACACCACGTCCCAGCTTCATTGGATTTTGTGTTTTGTTTGATTCACCTGTGGACTCAAATCTTGTGTCACTGAAAGCAGCACTTCTATCAACATGAGTCTGCTCACATGTTCAGCTTCTCCTTTTTAACTTCAGCGCTCCACGTTTTATTGCAAGCAGCTGCACAGCGACCACAGCGCCTTAATAATGACGGTTTAACTGAGTGTGTGTCTCCATGGGAACGCCGTGCAGCTCCGGGGACGAGGAAACAACACGAGTAGAGGAATTAAAGATGTGGTCGCTGCTGGCGTGTTGTGAACTGAGTGGGAAACACAGGCAGCCAAAAGTGTGTGTGTGTGTGTGTGTGTGTGTGTGTGTGTGTGTGTAATTGAAGTCAGATTCAGCTGATCTAAGAGTGAAACCTGATCCTGGAAAATGGGATCATGAGTTTGAAGCTTGGTTTCAGTTTAAGCAGATTTCTCTGACTTTTGGAGATAAATCATCTCACACACTGGAGAACACTGTTTAAGAGTGTGTTTCATAATCCTCTGTATAAACAGGAGTCACACAGGGCATGAGTCACCGGCTGTCCTGGGACGGTTGGTTTCCTCACATGGCAGCATGCTAACGTCACGGCTAACGTGCTAACAGGGTGACTAAAGCGGAGCTGAGTTTTGTCATGAAGCTGCTGAGTCAGGAGAAAAAGATGGAAACACTGGGACTCTGTTAGCAAGAGGAAAAACTTCAGTGTGAGGCCGATTAAAGATGTTTGAATTATTTTTACGTCTGTTGAAGACCAGGTCTGGGTAAGCTCTAACTAAAAGTGTAGTCAGCGATCTTCTAATCTTCTAATCTAATGCACTATTTGTCAAAATCACCATATTTCTCCTCTCCATCCACAAGATGTCACCACTGACATGTTGAAAAAAAAGTCTGGTTTCAATACACAGCCCTGGCTCTGAATTTCAGCAAGTAAATACTGTGGCTCAGGCTAAGTTACCAAAGCAGGGTACACCCCCCCACATCCAGGGGGCGATCATACTCATGCGTAGATCAGACAGAGGGGGGAGGAGGAGTAGTAGGTTGCGTAGTGTGCGCAGTTAGCGTAAGAGAGAGATACAATAGGTTCAGTAGCAATGGCTGAAAAACAGCCCCAAAGAAAAAGATCAGAGGAGTGAAAAGAGAAAAAGAAGGGCTATGACCATGAAAGAGCGAAGACCCGGGTCAACATTGGTGTTGCTTTCCGACAGTGGAGGGAACTCTGCGAATTGAAAGACCTGAAAACGGACGCAGATGTCACCGTCTGTTTGCTGGATAGGTAAGCAACATTAGCTTTGTGGTGCTTCACAGAACAGTAACAGCCGTCGGGCATTCATCTTATTGTCTAATCTGCCAGAATGTTCTGTTGTTGTGATGTTATAAATTATGGCAGTCAAGTAGTCTGACGAGTCGGGGTTACCTTAGCTACGTTTGTCAGCTACACAGTTTCTACGGCTGTTTCCATGACGATGCAGGTCCATCAGCTTTCGGGGGGTGGAGCCAGGGGTGAGGTATGAAGGGCGAGGCGGGTCTAAATTTGTTTATAAACAACCTCTCCACTCGTTTTCTCCCACATCGCTGACTACACCTTTAAGAAGAGTCCTGACTAAGTGTTTAAAAGGTGGGAAAACTTTCAGGTTTAGGAGGGCTCGGGGTTAGTATAGACCAGGATGGTCCCTCTTCAAGGCCTTATTACCCATGTTCCCACAAATATCCAGAAAAATAATCCACTAAACGACAGTCCCATCCCTATTTAACCCTGCTGTGCAGTTAAATCTGCCCGATTCAATGTCTGTATTAAGGCAAGTTCCAACCTACAACGATTGTTGGCAATCCAAAGTGGAATGGCCCAATCAGAGTCCTCTAGAGCTTAAGAGGCAGGAGCTATAAACAAGACCACAGCAGGAAGCGACTGCTTGTAGAGAGATAAGCATAGATGCTAACAGTTTCAGCAGAAGTTTTATAAGATCTGGACCACATTTATTTATCAAATGAAAAACAAATAACATCACTACAAACTCTTCTAAAGTAAGGATGTTTTTGTTCCACTTCTGACATGTTTTGCCAAGAGTCTGATTCACTAAGTAGCTCACGTTCTGTCCCTCAGATGGCGGCAGTAGGGCCCACCTTCTACATTATCTAATTGGTCCATTATGAATGTGATTGACAGTACAATCGTCCAATCATCTGCTGGATATACCTTTAAAAAGTTCTGCTCATTCCCAAGACTTTACCAGAATGACTAGTGAAATACAACAAGGCCATAAGTTTCCATACATCGGAAAAAGAATGATTCATGTTGGACAATAGTGAGAAATGTTATTGTCTTTAACCATAGAATGTCTTTAAGTATGGTTGTCAAACCACTTTCACACTAAAATAATAATCGGAAAAGTGACTCTTTTCCCACTGCCAGCAGATCCGTGTCTAATCGGCAGCAGATGAGCTGCATGGTGTTTTTTTTTTCTTCTGGCGCACCAAGCTGATGTCTCACGTTGATGACATCATCAGTGTGATGAAACACGACCATGCTAACAATAGAAAGGAGCATGGAAGCCATGAACACATTGGTCAGCTTTTCTGACCAGTTTTCTGAGCTTTGTACTTTTGTCCCTCTTGAGGCAGATGGAATTTGTTCCTGTATGATACAGACTACGGTTGTGCTCAAGACCACACTATCCGAGACCAGAATGCACCGAGACCAAGACTTTTGGGAGTCGAGAACGAGTCGAAACCAAGACAAGACCAAGACCATCAAAATAAATTTTAAAAACCATGACAAGGTTTAACAGTTAAGGGGTGTCCCTCAGTCACAACACTGGGACGATTTTAGTCATTACAGGGGAAATAACACATGAATTGAAGAATTTTGTTGTTTACCAAGTGTTCCTCTTTGTTAACATGAATAAAGTTGAAGAACAGCAGATCAGTGATGGTCTTGATTGGTCTTGATGAAAAGTCCCAAGTCCGGCCAGTCCGAGACCGAGACAAGACAGAGTGAAAATGCTCTTTAGTCCGAGACAAGACCAAGACCTTTAAAATGTGGTCTCGAGACCAAGACTGGTCTTGAGTAACACAACATCATTACAGACGGAGGGGACAGGTGCAGTATTGTGTCCTGCGCACGTTACACCTACGTCATTACATAAATTAGCGGGTTGACTCAGGTGTGATGTTCCCGCTGTAGCTGATTGGAGGTAAGCCGATTAAAACCCCTGAGTTTGCAGGGTCAATCAACCCGGGTATAGCGGCTTCCTTTGTCACTATCGGCGCACAGTGGTTTAAAGGGCTTGAACGCGTCCCGTGTGTAAGTGTGCCAACAAAAATCAACAAATGTCCCCACTTGAGTCCTTTACCTCATTTATTTTAAGACACGGTATTCCATAAATCCAGTTAACACAAACCACGGCTCGGTCAAAAACTGTTTTGCTTCCCCTGCGCTGATTAACCCACCTGACTATATAGACAAAAAACACCAGCCTATACTGGCGCCTATGGGCACAAAATCGTATTACACCTCAAACAAAAATGAGAATTCTGGCTCCTACGCCGGGTTAAGATGCCAATTATGGCCCTTTTCCACTAGCACGCCTTGGCCCTACTCGATTTGCAGCGCGTTTCCGCTAGCCTGGTACCTCCTAAAACAAGCTAGTTTTAGTACCTACTCCGCTCTGGTTCCAAGCGAGCTGAGTCGATACTAAAAGATGACGTCGCCGACTGCCAGCTACTGATTGGTCAGACAATGTTGTCATCGATGAGTCATGAGAGCGACGACCTAGCATGCTAGTGGTAGCTACCATTAGCTTACCCTCATTCGTCTTTTCTTTGCAGCTCGATTGCTCTCGTCCTCGGCTTCATTCTGTTGTATAGCTTCCAAAACTCTCCTGTGCTAATGGAAAAGGGCCATTAGACTCTTTCAAACTGCTGAGGAGCCAATTGTTACCGGTTTTGAACAGGTTTTTTGACCAGTCTAAAAGAGGTATCACTGTCTGTCCTGTTTGTCTCTGTATGCCAGCTCAGTTATTGATTGGCAACCATGCCAGAGTGTCATTTGAATGACAGCTTGGTTCAACTCTAGACCCATGATACCCTCACGGGATAAGTGGTTGAGGTAGTCATTGAATGATCCTCTGATAATGTTAAACACTCCGGCCTTTTTAATTTTTTTTTCTTCTTTAAACTCTTAAAATTCACATCTGAATATTTTTTATGCCTTCAGAGAAAAGAGATTTGTGTGTCTGCTAAACCAGGACAGAGGTCAATACATGTGGAAGCATGTCTATCAGTTTAATTTATGTGCTTGTGTGCGTTTGTGATTGTTAGAGGGGTGGGGTGGTGATCACAACATGCCTCACATGATAAGTCATCTTTAACCACACACACACACACACACACACACACTCAAACCATTGTGTTTTGTTTTCAGCTCCGTCTCCTGACTGAGTCTGAGGTGTTAAAGGGACAGTCCGACATTTAACCTCGGCCTCTCTGCATCCTCACATCAGTTTCATAATCAGCTGGAGGCCAAAGTGTCATCTATTGTTGTATTCAGACGGGACAGAGTTAACCCTCGCAGCTCCAGGCCTGATGCAGGTCACACCACAAACCTTTTCAAGCAGCATCGAGTTCAAGACTTTTTTGTTTGCTTTTGGAAAACCTTGACTTTCAGAATATTTAGAACCTAATGATGTAAGACTGATGTATTGAAAGTTGTAGAACCAAAGAAACAAAACAAAGGGGGGTGTTAATGCATGCTTTTGTCTCTTCTCCTTTAGATTATTGTAATACCCTGCTATGGTCTTCCCAAAAATTCAGCCGTACGAGTGCTGATGAGGACCAGAGGACGGGAACATATTACTCCAGTTTTAAAATTGCTGCATTGGCTCAAACTGAAAGTAAAAAATGTGAAACATTTACTGCATTGTCTTCCTTTGTAATTAACTGTATAGACATTTGAAAGTAGGGCTCTTTAGATTTCAAGGTAAAATTCTGTTAACCCTTTAATCACCAGCTCAACAGTTGGGAGAGATCATCACTAAATTCAGGGATATTTGATGTTCTAAAAAACAGCATAAATCAAATCGTTGTTTGATTCTGTTAACACTTTAGGGAACAAAGAAACAAACCAAAAAACAGAAATTTTCTTCGTGTCGGATTTAGAAGTTTTAAAAAGTTACATCTGATTAGGTGATGACATAAAAATGCACAAAAAATGGGACAAAATGAATTAGAAAAGGCACAAATGTTTGTAAATAAAATAGCAAAAATAACTTAAAATTGATATTAAGTTTGTCAAACACACAAACCAGTTTTTTTTAAATAAATTACAGATTATATATAAATCATCATATAAGTAAATGGTTAAGATAAGTATTAAAATAATGATGGTAATAATAATAACTTTTAGCTTTTTATATCCTACAAGAAAATATTAGTTTTTTTTGGTTAGTTTGCAGTTTTTCTGTATCCTTAATCATTGACAAAAAAACAATGGTGTGTTCTGTTTTTTTAACAAATTAAATATTCCTGCGTTTAATGACCAAACGGTTGAGCTGTGAGTTAAAGGGTTAATGTTACAGAAAACAGTAGTTTTCCAATTTACAGTAACTTACTGCATAGATGTCTACAGTAGTAAGCTGTATATTACGGGAAAACAACAAAAATCAGTTACAGTGTACCTATGGAGAACTCAACAAGAACATAACTTTGGCTATTTTAACTTTTCTTTAAGAATAAAAAGAGGAAAAACAGCATGAACACAGCCAAAGGACACACACACACTCTGCTCCATGTTCCTGTTTATTGAGTTTCCTCAGCAGCCTCCTCACTTCCTTCCTGTCAGGCTCCATTTCCTGACCTGCGACTGGCTTTGTACACACTCACTCTGCTGTTTTCCTGTTCTGTATAAATGACCGCAGTGTTCCCGCTCTCACACACGTCATAAAGGTGTTCACAGCTCAGACACAGAAAACTCCAAACTTTAAACCAACGTCAGTTTATTTACTTTACATTTAACCAGCAATGTTCTGCTCTAAAGCAGGGCAGTGATGGCTGATGATCCAACTCTAACAAAAAATACTGAAAGTGCAAACGTCAGGAGAGGTATGAGCAAACCTTCACCTTAAAAACTTTGATGTGAAATGTTTAAAGTCATGAAATCTTGCTGAAATAATGATCAAAAACCTACTTCCTAAAGTCTGCCTCAACTTTTTAACTAGTTTGGCTTGAAATCTCGCGGAGTAGAAGGGCTGTCACTTTCGCCCAAAGTCAAACTTGATCGGTTTGCGAGCTCACACGCTGATAACCAAAGATATTTGGAACGACCCCCATCCCATAGTTCTGGCTGCAGAAAAGACATCAGGCATTTTCATGAGATCATTTCACTGTTCACCTCTCTCAAGGCAACACAGATGGGCGGCATGTCTGTGCATATAAATTACACTGTTGTCCATGATGGCTGATTCGTCATGGATGAGGAGAAGGCCAGCTGCTTTGCATATAATCAACACACAACCTGGGCTACGGTGGGATAGTAGCCTCCTAAGTCAGTGATCACCAAAGGCAGTTTTTGAAGAGATTTAGCTTTTTCTTTAACTGTGAAAGATTAACAATATATGCAACGTTAAAGGTGCTATGAGGAGCATCTATTTCCTGCGACATAAAGACTCTGCTACCCATGAGCATGCGCGGCGACTGACGTAAAGACGTGACCAAGCCAAAGCATGTGTTTGTTGTGATGCTAATGAATGCAGCTCGGACTTTCCTCAGAACTCTGCATTGCTTTACAACTTCTTTTTTCAACAACTTACAGGATGCAAAGCGACGAGGTAATGTATCTCTTTCTAGTAATGTAGCGGTAGTTTTTGATGTGTGACAACAAGCAGTTTTTGGAAAACTTAGTATCGTAGTTTTGTAGCCGGCTATATATCGCTACTTACAGCCCGGTGCTCTAAGACGTGTCCGAATAATATAAATTTGCTTTAATTTTAATTGTCTTGTTCCTGAAGTTGAGTATCCAGGCCAGTCCAGCCCTGTCCGACCCGACCACGAAGCTAAGGAATGGCATTTATAGATAACCTATTTTGATGCTATAAAACTCATCTTAAAGTGTGTATTTCGATCAGGCATATATCTAAAAGTGAGACTTTTTTGGAATTACTTAGCAGCTCCTCATAGCATCTTTAATAAATTGATATCAACAGACCTTTGGATTATCATTTCCTTCCACTTTGTTGATTGCTTTAGGGATGAAATCACAACAAAGAAGTCAGACATCATGGCAGATAACACTAGTCAAAATTGTCTATTTGTGACAGTACAACACAATAGCGGATATACCAGCTACTTGTAAAAGCATTCATCTGAGCAGAAATGTGGCACTGGACATCAGGAGCATCGTATGTTTGAAATACCTTTGAAAATCAATGTGGTCCAACCTTTTTTACACAAAGAAAAATCGATAAGAGAATAATTAAAGTATCAGATAAGTAAACAGACTTACAAACAGCATTGGTATCAATAAATCTTATCAATTCCCATCCCTAGTATTTTGCATAATAACAGCATCTTTAATGTGCAGATACTCTGACTGTGTGGTAGGGCTGAAAGATTTTAGAAAAAATCTAAGTGTGCTTTTTCTGACAGGAATTGAAATTGAAATTTAATTCACGATTTTCTTCAAATAAAGCTTCAGTGCAACATTCACTATGTTTACAGTGTGGACATCAGTAAGAAAATCAATGATCAAAAGCACATAACACACTATTAATCATCTAATATTGATGATAAATAATCTGTTTTCATTATTTAAGAGATACTCCAGCTTCTACTCCTAAACAGAGGCTTTGTGCTGTGAATCTGCTTACCAGCACAAATTTGTAAAATACTTTGTGTGAAATAACTGACACAACAAATCTTCACAAAGATGAGTGGAGATTTAAACATGGCGGGGTTATGTGTTGTTCCGCTGTCGCACAGGAAGTTACGTCTCCTTCGACCTATCAATGGACTGCAGTGTTTCCAGCTCCACCTTCTGGGGTTGGGTCGGTATGTTTGACACCCCAACAGAAGCGTCCCAAAAAGTAGGACGATACAGTTTGCTTATAAGGGATCCTGTCCCGGTTTTAAGCTACGGAAACGCCACAAAAAGCGAGCCGTACCGAGACGAACCGAACTGAACCCTCGGGTGGAAACGGGGCTTAAGAATCAATAATATCGTATTAATTATAATCCCTATGTTGAGCTACGTTTAGTACTTGATGAAGATGTTTAATAGGGCCAAAAGATTTAAGGAAAAAATCTAATTGTGATTTTTCTGGCAGATTTTGCAAAATTTCAATTTGATTCACGATTTTTTTTTTTAAATCAAGCGTCAGTGCAATGTTCACTCTGTTTACAGTATAAACAACAGCAAAGAAATCAATGATCAAAAATCATATTATTCATCATTTAATATTGATTATAAATAATTGGTTTTCATTTTTAAGGGATACTCCAACTTATACTTCTAAGCAGAGGCTTGTGTTGTTGACCAACACTTCTGTAAATATAATGGCTCTTTTCTATTAGCCCTACTCTACTCGACTCGACTCTACCCAGCTCTACTCTACTCGCCTTGTGCTGCTTTTCCATTAGCCCCTGCCACCTGCCCAACGGGGTGCAGTGTCGCTGTAAACAGAGAGCGGCACTGCGGTGACGTCATTTTGAGCGCAACACAACAATCTGTGGCTTTTTGTCACAACCCGAGTAAAAAAGGAAAGCAGAAGAAGGCTGCAGGTGGCAAGAAGAAATACCCCTTGAGAAACACAGGAGAATTTTGGAAGCTATACAACAGAATGAAGCCGAGGATGAGAGCAATCGAGCTGCAAAGGAAAGACGTATGAGGGTTAGCTAATGGTAGCTACCGCTAGCATGCTAGGTCGTCTTGCTCATGACTCATCGATGATTACATTGTCTGACCAATCAGTAGCTGGCAGTCGGTGACATCATCTTTTAGTATCAACTCAGCTCGCTTGGAACCAGAGCGGAGTAGGTACTAAAACTAGCTTGTTTTAGGAGGAACCAGGCTAGTGGAAACACGCTGCAAATCGAGTAGGGCGGAGTAGAGTAGGGCCAAGGCGTGCTAGTGGAGAAGGGCCATAAATTGCTGCAAATTTGTAAATAACATAACATGATTGTGTTGTCTGACATTGTAACTTTGATCAGAAAACAGTAAATGTTTTGGCCCTACTGTGGCATGCTAACAGGCTTCAGTAGTTAAAAGCTGCATATAGCAGCCCTCATGTTAAAGTGAAATCATTTGGTCCGCGTGTTCACACTATTTACGTCCACAATCATTAAAAAATAAACATAAATAATTTGAAATGTTTGTTTAACACTTGAATTAAAAGCAGAAGAACAATGAGGTCTGATTTTTGTTCTCCGCCTCATTTTTGTTGTGAATCTTTCGACATGCAGCTTTGTTTGCTGGTCCAGAGATTATGTAAACACTGAGGAAATGTCTTGGAGCAAAGCGCTACCCGTGAGGAAATGACAGCTTCTTGTGTCATTTTAACCCAACCAGGAAGTTTCTTCAGCAGGTTTGAGGTCTGCAGAGTCATGAGGGGTCTCACCTGGACAGATTCCTGTCATACCTGCAGGGAGCAGAAGAGGAGGAACAGAGTTTTTAGTTTCTTAAGCAGAACAACACTTCTGTTTTTAGGCAAAATAAAGTTATAAACTGAGATGATCTGACTGTGTGATTCATGAGACAATGAGATCATTGTCTGTGTTAATCGTTCTCACATCATTAAAACTTTATTTTTTTCCCTTTTGTCCTACAGTCTTTAAATTTTCCTATGGAAGCGAAGAAGTACCAGAATCCAAGTTAGAATGGGTTAACAGAAATGCGTTTACATTTTCAGAGTAAAGCTGTTTTTTTCTTACTCATAATAAATAATAAATTTTCCAAACTGCACTTTATTTTCTTGTTCAATACGGCTCATTCTGTGACTTAATTAAAATGAAAAAGAAAAATATATTTAAAGGTGCTACGAGGAGAATCTATTACTGGCAACTCTGCTACCCATGAGCACGCGCGGCGACTGTTGTAATGCTGCGTTCCAGTAACCTCGGAACTGGGAGTGACATCATCTCCGACTTATCGGCGTTCCAGTTGAAGTTGGAAAAAAACATGCCGATCTACCAGGCTATTGTTAGCTGTTGTTAGCACGCCCTGTGTTGTTGTATGAAGAATGTGATTATCACTATGGCAGCATTTTTGTAAATATAAGTCTAACAATACTATGTATACAGCTGATCTAGAGCAACACACCCCAATCAGAAGTGCAAATAAATTGATTATTACAGGAGCTAAATAACTGTTCACACTGGGGGCATCCATCTTCCATTGTCAACTCAGGGGTGGCGAGGTTTCACCGAGTTCCCAGTAGGAAATTCCAACTTCGGGGGACGCTCCAGTTGCAGTTTCCTACTCAGAACTCGGAAATTCCTACTTCTGACTACAACTGGAACGCACCACAAGACGTGACCCAAGCCAAAGCGTGTGTTTGTTGTGATGCTAATAAATGCATCTCAGACCTTCCTCAGAACTCTGCATTGCTTTAAAACTTCTTTTTTCAACAACTTACAGGATGCAAAGCGACGAGGTAATGTATCTCTTTCTAGCTGCGTAGCGGTAGTTTTTGATGTGTGACAACAAGCAATTTTTGGAAAACTTAGTATCGTAGTTTTGTAGCCGGCTAATAATATAAATTTGCTCTATTTTTAATTGTCTTGTTCCCGAAGTTGAGTATCCAGGCCAGTCCAGCCCTGTCTGACTAGACCAGAAGGCTAAGGAATAGCGTTTATAGATAACCTATTTTGATGCTATAAAACTCATCTTAAAGTGTGTATTTGGATCAGGCATATATCTAAAAGTGAGACTTTTTTTTAATTACTTAGAAACTCCTCATAGCATCTTTAAGATTTAATTTTCAAAAGATGCCCCAGCAAGTAGTTACCAAAATAGAAAAAGATGCGTGTTCCACTGGCAGATATTTTCGCATAATTATACGTTTTTCAGTGCTTTATTGTTGTTTTTAGCCCTTGTAATAAGAAATCCACCTGGACTCGTCAATTGAGTATGAGATTTTAGAAAGCATTGTGGATATTTTTGACTGAAATTAGACACATAAACTTGCTAAGGTCTGAGGTTTTGCAGTGCATGTCCTCTCTATGCATGCCACCAGTCACTGGGTCGACTGATGACTCTTAATTGCCCTTAGGTGTGAATGCTAGCATGAATGGTTGTCTGTCTTTCTGTATAGCCCTGTGATTGGCTGGTGACCAGTTTAGGGTGTACCCCACCTCATGACCCCAAAAGAAATAAACAGTACAGATGATGGATGGATTTATGTTTTAACATCATGCAGCTCGATCTTCACTAAACAACAACAACGAGAGAAACTGGTCACTCACTGTGTGACACAGTCTGGGATCTGCACGTGCTCAGTAGGGATGTAGTTGGACAGATCCTGGAGGGTGTCGACGAACTGGAGCTTCCTGCTGAACTTGGAGCTGAGGAGAGGAGGGACGAAAGGAGACGATGAAGGAGGAAGAGGAGAAGGATAGAGGGGCATTAGGGAAGAAGGAGAGGAGTGATAGAACGGGAGGAGAGAAGAAGTGACATAATTTTTATTTTATTTATTTTTATTTATGTTTTAGCATTTTTGTTCCATATCATGAAAATGCTAAAAAATAATAATGTGTTTTGTGCTTTAGATCGTTGATTTCCTTACTGTTGTCTAAACTGTAAACACAGTGAATGTATTTCCTCCATCTACACTTTCATTATTTCCAAATCTGTGAAGGCTCTAATTAAATAAACTGTCTCAGCTCGTGTTCAACGCTTGCTTCAGGCGGCCATTCAGTTCCCGTCAGCTTCCCGTGCATCATCGTAACAGGACAAGAGAACCAGTGTGCGCAGAATTAATGAATTAATTTAAAGCAGAATGAACGTTTACATGATCGAGGAATTGTTGAATTCAAATAAAAGATCAGAATAAACCAGCCACTTACTTCGGAATTAGTTTTTATTCTAAATAAACATGTTCATTCAGAATTAAATGTTTACTAAGTCAGTTTTAATCTTTTTTAAGGAGGATTTAAGTTTATTCGGAATTAAAGGTCTCATGAGAACATATTAAATAATGCTTAAAACGTCATATACTAAGAACAATGAGGACTCATTTCTTAAAATTTGGAATCCTGTTTTAGATCTTAAACACATACAGTTAAAAGGTCAGTATCCTTCAGAGTGGAAGCAAATGAGGCCGATAAACACTTAAAGATGACATATCTCTGAGATCACATCTAAGCATGCTTCATTTTTGGGTACAACCGGTAGTAGGTATTCACTTTCTTTTGAAATGTAACATTTTTTTCATACCAAAACGAGCTAAGCTCTGGGTTTTGGAATTTTTATGTTTCAGCGTATGCATTTTTGCTTTTTTTTGTTTATGATCCAGCTTTTGTGTATTCCCTATGTATATTGTGGCTTAGCATTAGCTTTTAGATTTGTTTTTTCTTTGCTTCAACTTTTGAGTTTTTGCTTTTTTTTTAGTTTTTGTTCCAGCTTTTGTGTTTTTGCTTTCTTTTTGTTTTTTGTTGCAACTTTTGTATTTTTGCTTTTTTTATTAGTTTTTGTTTCAGCTTTGGTTTTCAGTATTTGCTTTCCATATTTTGTTTTTGCTTTTTTGTGTTTAGTTTCAATTGTCTAATTTTTTGCTCCACTTTTGTATTTTTTCTTCATTTGTTTTTCTTCTTTGGTTTTGGGAATTTTTATGTTTCAGCGTTTGTGTTTTTGCTTTCTTTTGTGTTTATAATCCAGCTCTTGTGTATTCCCTATGTCTTTTGTGCCTTAGCATTAGCTTTTGGATTTGATTTTTTTTGCTTCAACTTTTGCGTTTTTGCTTTATATTTTATATATATATATTTTTTTTATAAGTTTTTGTCTCAGCTTCAGTTATTTTGCTTTCTTTTTAGTTTTTGTTCCAGCTTTTGTGTTTTTCCATTCTTTTTGTTTTTTGTTGCAGCTTTTGTATTTTTGCTTTTTTTTGTTTGTTTTTGTTTCAGCTTTGGTTTTCAATTTTTGCTTCTATAATTTGTTCTTGCTTTTTTTGCGTTTAGTTTGAAATATATAATTTTTTCTCCACTTTTGTATTTTTTCCTAATTTGTTTTTTTTTCTTTGGGGTTTGGATTTTTTAGGTTTCCAATTTTTTGTTTTTGCTTTCTTTTATTTGTTTTTGTGTAAACTTATGCATTTTTGCTTTCTTTTTTGTTCATGATGCAGCTTTTGTGAATTCCCTATGTCTTTTGTGCCTTAGCATTAGCTTTTGGATTTGATTTTTTTTGCTTCAACTTTTGCATTTTTGCTTTCTATTTTTAGTTTTTGTTTCAGCTTCAGTTATTTTGCTTTCTTTTTGTTTTTTGTTGCAGCTTCTGTATTTTTGCTTTCTTTTATTAGTTTTTTTTATTCAACTTTGGTTTTCAATTTTTGCTTTTCATAATTTGTTTTTGCTTTTTTTGTGTTTAGTTTCAACTGTCTAATTTTTTGCTCCACTTTTGTATTTTTTCCTCCTTTGTTTTTCTTTGGGTTTTAGATCGTTTATGTTTTAACTTTTTTGTTTTTGCTTTCTTTTATTTGTTTTTGTTTAATTTTATGCATTTTTGCTTTCTTTTTTGTTTATGATCCAGCTTTTGTTTATTCCCTATGTCTTTTGTGCCTTAGGATTAGCTTTTGGATTTGATTTTTTTGCTTCAACTTTTGCATTTTTGCTTTCTTTTTGTTTTTTGTTGCAGCTTTTGTATTTTTGCTTTTTCATTATTAGTTTTTTGATTCAGCTTTGGTTTTCAATTTTTGCTTTCCATAATTTGTTTTTGCATTTTTGTTTTTAGTTTCAACTGTCGAGTTTTTGGCCCAACTTCAGTGTTTTTGTTTTGGCTTTTGTTGTCATTTTGACACTTCATGTTTTGCCACCAAGTTAACTTGATAATAACAAACTGTAAGTTCATTTTTGAGGAGTTAAACTGAGCTACAATAACACACTTTATTAATATTACTTTGCTTGGAAAGCGGGATGATCATTTAAAAATCATTACTTTAGCAAATGTCTATTTGACATGTTGTTATATTTGTGCGCTCTCCAAAATTACAGTGAGACTGGATGTTGATTAGTTTGCTTGTGGTAGCAGGACTTTTCCGCTGTACCAAAGAAGAGCTCAAACAAAAATGGGAAATTGTCTGGAATATATTCAAAATAGCATGTGATCAACCAACATTATTTTGTGGCATGTTTTTATACGAAACTCTTTAAAATCAAGCAGAGAAGGTCGAGCCATGTGCTGCATTATATGACATTATATACCATTTAACCATTTTTTTTGTTAGTTCAAGATCTGGTTTAGATGGTATACTTTGATACTTTTATGGTGACCATTATTCTTTACTTTATTTCTCATACTGTATCTATAAATGCTTGTTTTGGAGGGGGACGCTGCTTCTATCTGTGCCTTTAATTTAGATGCTTATGAGTTTATCCATATTTTTGTACACACAACTGTAAGCCATGTGTTCAGTTTATTGTCTTCTGAAAATTATAAAATAAAACAAGGAGCAGGAGGAGTAAGTCGGGTTAAAGAGAGGAGGAGGAGGAGGAGGAGGAGGAGGAGGAGTCAGCGTACCTGATGAAGGGTTTGATGATGGTGATGAGAGCTTTAATGTACCAGGTGGTATGAACCACGTAGAAACCTTTCAGGTTCTTCCTCAACCTTTATAAAAAAAAAAAAAACAGTTAGTGTTACACCACACAGCCCATCCTCAAAGACAGAAAAGTCAAAATTTCATTCATTCATTAAATTTGAATCCACTGACGATTCAGAACAAGTATAATGTTCTCTAAAATGGCATCAAACATACTCAACTGAAGCACATTAATTCATCCTTAACAGTCCAATCATCAGCTTAAACATAATAAACAATGAAGATATTATAATTATAATCTCAATAACAGACCAGGTGCAGCTTTAGACTGTTCAGGTTAATGCGGTTAAGTCAACAGCCTGAAGCCAGAACATTAATATATATGCTAATGCCTGGTTTAAAGAGGGCGAACAAATCAATGAACAGGACGGCATGAATGAAGTGTTGGGCAAGTTACCTCAAAATGTAATGCATTATTTACTACCTGTTTCTGTCATACCAAAGTAATTAGTTACATTATATTATTACTGTATTTGAAATGTAAGGCACTACACTGTTATCACATTGCTTTTAAACTACCCTCGTCAAAGTAACAGGAACACTCAGAGAGCGCAGACCTTCGCCTGCAACACAGTCCTCTCCCATACTGTGATTTTTTCCATAAATATTTGTTCTACCTTTATTTCATGTAAATATTTAGATTCCTTGACCATGAAACATACCATTAGCAATTGGATTCATAATGATATCTATTTTAGTTCAGTAGTTATTCACGAAAATCGCATTTTTCGTCATGGCGGATCCAGACGGTGATCCAGATCAACACTAAAATTGAATCACTTCTTCCTTTTCCCATGCTGAACATTTCCTGAAAATTTGATGAAAATCCATCCATTACTTTTTGAGTTATTTTGTTCACAGACAGACAGACAGACTCTCCTGAAAACGTAACGTCCTTACGGAGGTAAATATGGATTTGTGATTCTAAATGTAGCTCATTATGCTCAAAAAGCTCATTACACATCCAGTGAAGTGGTGGCTATCTGACTGAGTTCAGCTTAAGGCTAAAACAGTAGAATATAATAGACACATTGATGCTCGTGGCACAATACAGGAAATGATCCGAGCAAAAACAGACAAAAGGTAAAATTCTGGTAAACTGCGTTGGAGATACTGTAACTTTAGGCCTAGTGGAGGACTTTTCTCCTCTGCTGATCTCACAGAGTATTTGGTGAATTTGTATTTAAACAAACAAAAATAACGCCTCTACATTTTAGGATTAATTAAAATGGATTGTAACTTGCATTACTGACATTTGTACCTAGCTAAATATTACTGTTTTTTTTCTTGTAATGCCTTAAATTACTACGTTACAGTAAAAAGGGATGCATTACAGTTACCACATTACTTTTGTAACGCATTACTCCCAACACTGTAAATGAACAGCATACTTTGTTAAAATCCTCCTCATGTCTGAATGAAAAAGATGACAAGTGTTAAAGAAGAATATTATATTTTTGGTAGTTTTATTGCAAACTGAGCAAACATGGCAGCTCTCCTTCAGGAGAATTTCCTGAATTCTTCTTCAGCTCAGGATAAAAAAGGGTTAAATTCGGATTTTCAGCTGAACAAACTTCTGTTTTGAACTTTAAATATCTGACGCCACCTGCTGGACAAAGACAGGAGTGCAGTCTGATGGATGGAAAGACCTGAATAAGACAACTAAAGTCAGAGATGTCTTTTAACTTCACACTTTGAAGATGATGGACTGATGGGATCAAACATCAGAAATTCATTCTGTTTAAATCAGGATCTGAAATTATATCACGATGAGGGCAGTGGTTCAGCCCAGAAGGTTCTTCTTTTGTAACTCCTCCCTCTAATATCACTGCTCCATCAAGTCCTGGAGATCAAACTCTTTAACTCCTCTGATGTTTGTTAAGAAGATAATACACAAATGTAATTCCCAGAAAACATCCTTACTGACAGACTGTACCTACTGTCAATCGTACCTTTGAACAAATGGTGCTGACATAAATATATGGATATTTCCTTCATAACCCTTTAGCTTCCAGCTCAACTGTTTGGCAGGGGTTAATGAATCAAGAAATATTTAATGTGCCCAGTTTAATGTGTAATTTAACTAAAAAATTACACTAAATTGTTTGTTTTTGTCAATGTTTAGGATACAGAAAAAACTGTAAACAAACCAAAATAACTGATATATGCTTTGTGTGGGATTTAAAGATTTAAAAAACTAAAAGCTTTTATTACCATCACCATCATTATTATTTTAAATCCTTTTTTCCCCCTTGTCTTCATTATCTTTTCTGCTGAGCACTGTGTCCGATGACAGCGTTTAAAGAGGACATATCATGCTTGTTTCTCCTTTTCACTATGCCAGACTAGGATGCCTGTAAAGCATTTCTGCCCTCAGTACAAGTCATTTAGTTCCTTCATTGCCCCACAATTGCGTTCTCAAAATCCTCATTTTAGGCCATTATGAAGCTCTCGTTGAAACATGAGGATCTCAGGATGACCTAAAGTTACCTTGCAACGTCACAGCCCTTTGTGCTCTGATTGGTCAGTTCTATCGGGGGCTGAGCCAGCCTGTCCTTCTTCTTCTACTGTATTTTCCGGCAGGCTCAATGCAGCAACTGCGTATTGAGTCCCCCTACAGGCCAGAGCTGGTAATGAGTGAGTGTGAGCTAGGGAGCTATATACTGCTGCTTGACGAATGTGTTCCTCGGTGACGGTTTTGTGGCTAACGGACATCACAGAGGAGGAAGTGTTTTATCAGATTACTCCAATAAAAAGAAAGGTACCTCGTGTCGTCACGACGTTTGAAATCTCGCGGACATCTTGCAATGACCTATTTTCAGAGGCATCAAGTCTCGTTATAGGATATCAGAAAAAATACAATATCTAATTTTTTGAAAATTAAGGGGGTGTAAGGTCTTGTTTTCAAATTTATTATATTGTAAGTATTAAATCATGCATCAGCATGATACGTCTCCTTTAAAAGACCAATGCATTTTTTTCTAGCAGTCACAAATATGTGAATATGATTCACTGCTATAGGACTTGTTACCTCCTGCTGGAGATAATGTGATTGCTGGCATCTGCTCGTTTGTTAGTTAGTTAGTTAGTTTGTTTCTCTGTTAGCAACAAACCACAAAAAGTTATGGTCGGATTTTGATGAAATTTTCAGGAAATGTTCGGATTGGAACAAGGAACAAATGATTTGATCACTGTCTGGATCCACCATGACGAAAATGTGATTTTCATGAATAACTACTGAACTAAAATAGATATCATTATGAATCCAGTTGCTAATGGTATGTTTTCATGGTCAAGGAATCTAAATATTTACATGAAATAAAGGTAGGAGTAATATTTATGGTGAAAATCACAATATGGGTGAGGACTGTGGTGCTGGCGGAGGTCTGCGCTCTCAAAGTGCTTTCTAGTTTGTTCATGTGTGTATCAGTAAATATCTGCTGATAATCTGTAAATAAATGATCTGTATATCAGTGTATATATCATCACATATTTACAGTGTGTGTGTTCACCTTCTGTCGATGGTGGTGTACCACTCCTTGAGCCAGCCGATCCCCGGTAGTTTGTCTTTTTGACCTCCAGCACAAAGATAAACAATCACATAGTTTTCCGCCACCATCAGCTCCAGAGTTCCTACGACGTACCTGCAGACAAACGGGGCAAAGTTCAGGCTTCCCTTGGAGTTAAAGGAGAAATATATCAACTTTGAGGTTTGGACCCAAAAGAGTGAGGCAGAAGAGATTTCATGGGTCATAAATCTGTGCCTGAAAACAGAAAATATGGCAAAGAGAGAGTCTGTGATCATTTTTAAAACTCCAGTTCAGGTTTAAGTGTGGTTTTATGGCACTGGCCTGGACATTGTGCCACAGAAAGGTAGATCAGCTCTGCCTCAGGTCAGAAAGAGTCAGGACGCAAGGTAGAGCTGTATGTGCTGCACATGGGGTCAGTGTCTCTGTGTGAAATTATTTTTGTGCTTTTGCTTTGGCTTTAAATTCAGTCTGTTGGTTTAAGCTTCAGAATTTGTGCTTTTGCTCGCGCTTTTGAGTTTTCACTTTGTCCTTTGTGCTTTTGCTTGGTTTAGGAATTTTTTGGTTTCAACTTTTGTGTTTTTACTTTCTTATTTAGTTTTTGTTTCAGTTTTTATTGTTTGTGCTTCCTATTTTGTTTATTCACTTTATCTTTTGTGCTTTAGCTTTGGCTTTTGGATTTTTTAATGTCAACTTTTGTCTTTTTGCTTTCTTTTATTAATTGTTTCAACTTATGTGTTTTGGCATTTTTTTGTTTGTGCTCTAGCTTTTGTGTATTCAACTTTTCTTTGTGCTTTATTTTTGGTTTTTGGATTGTTTTGTTTTAACTTATGTGTTTTTTCTTTCTGTTTTTAGTTCTTGTTTTAATTTTTGTATTTTTGTTTTCTTTCTTCGGTTTTTAAGCTTTTGTGCTTTAACTTTCTATTTTTAGTTTTGGATTCAACTTATGTGTTGTTGCTTTCCTTGTTTACATTTTGCTCCAGCTTTTGTGTTTTCACTTTGTCTATTGTGCTCTCGTTTTGGTTTTTGGATTTTTTTTTTGTTGTTTCAACTTTTGAGTTTTTGCATTATGTCTTTAGTTTTTGTTTCAACTTTTGTGTTGTTGTTTTCTGTTTTATTTTGGTTTCAGCTTCTTTGTTTCAGCTGTTTTTTAGTTTTTGTTTCAGCTTTTTTGTTTTTGCTTTCTTTCTTAGTTTTTATTTCAACTTTTGTCATTTTTGCTTTCTTTTATTAATTGTTTCAACTTATGTGTTTCTACATTCTTTTTTGGGCTCTCGCTTTGGTTTTGGGATTGTTTTGTAGTTGCAACTTTTGTGTTTTTGCATTCTGTCTTTAGTTTTTGTTTCAATTTTTGTGTTGTTGCTTTCTGTTTTATTTTGGTTTCAGTTTCTTTGTTTCAGCTGATTTTTTGTGTTTGTTTCAGCTTTTTTGGTTTTGTTGTCTTTCTTAGTTTTTGTTTCAACTTCTGTTATTTGTGCTTTCTTTTTAGTTTTTGCTCCAGCTTTGTATTGTCATTTTGTCTTTTGTGCTTTAGATTTAGTTTTTAGATTTTTTGGTTTCATCTTTTGTGTTTTTGCTTTAACCAGCAATATCATAACCTCCTCGACGAAGGTAAAAATCACAACTTAACTTGACATCGCAACAGATGTGTCGTCATCCTGCTAAGAAAGTTAAGCCAAGCTGATTCTCCCATGATGACGCCCTCATTTCTCTAGCTTCTCTAAAAACTGTAAACTCAAAGCTGAGAACAACAAACCCGGCAGCAGTTTGACTTCTCTCTCTCTCTGTGGGGTCTTTATACTTGTAAAAGAGTCTGCTGTACCTGAACAGGTTGTCCATCACATACTGGTAGTTTTCCAGACTGTTCTGCGGCAGGTAACAGGAAGAGAAAACGATGATGTCGTTCATTCCGTCTCCATAGTAACCTGGAAGACAGAAGAAAGGATCAGCTAAGTAGCTTTAACTCCTCAGGAGAAGCAGGTAAACCGTCGAACATGCTGTACCTCCGTGTGAGAGCACCCTGAGGAACGGCTCCAGGACGCTCATGTTCACGCGGCTCTCCTGCGGCGGTTCACCTGTGGAGAAGCAGCGCCACCTGGTGCCCTGACTGTCCACCATGTCCTCCCTCTCCAGAGCTCCCAGGTCGCTCTGGTCCATCCCCGACGCAGAATCCGACCTGGACCCGGAACCGGGTACTCTGTGACGCCGGGACGCCACGCCAAGACGCCGGAGATCATCTGGAAAAGAAAAAAGTGACGATAGTTCAAGAACTTACAGGCTACGGAAAAGCATTAGGGACATGTTAGATGGAGAAGGTAATTTTGGGGAAGTCGACATTAAAGTGAAATTTTTAAATTAAAGGCGAACTTTCGTGAATAAAGTCAAAATTTTGAGAATGAAGTTGAATAACAATTTTGTGATAAAAGTCAAAATGTCAGGAATAAAGTCGAAATGCTGAGGATAAAGTCGGCATACAATGTATTTTGACTTTATTCTTGACATGTCCACTTTTTTCTCGACACTTCGAGTTTTTTTCAACATTTCCACTTTTATCACAAAATTGTGGAAATGTCGAAATGTCAGGAATAAAGTCGAAATGTTGAGGATAAAGTCAACATACAATGTATATCAACTTTATTCTCCACATGTCCACTTTTTTCTCGACATTTCCACTTTTATCACAAAATTGTGAAATGTCAAAATGTCAAGAATAAAGTCGAAACGGATATTTTGCCTCTTTCCTTCAAAAAATATGCGCAGTAGCAATGTCGTACGCAGGCGCAGAAGGAAACCTATCGAGGAAGAGTGATAAAAGTGGAAATGTCAAGAAAAACTGACAGCAGAACTTTTAAGACTGGCTGAAATTACAGAACACAACAATTACAGTTAGAATATGTATCGGGAACGGTAGAGGACGTAATAGAAAGTGTTGGTTTTATGTGTGTGCTGACCAACACGGACATCGACGAGCTTGTAGGAACCGAATCAAGGAAGAAGGACAAATATGTCGGGTTATGCTTTGTTTACATTCTCAAGACTTCGCCACACGAGCTCATCGATGTCTGTGTGGGTCAAAGCACACATAGTACCAGCACTTTCCATTACGTCCTCTACCGTCCCCAAAACATATTCTCCGTCATAATTATGTTGTTCTCTAACTTCGACGAGTTCTTCTGTCAAGCTTTCCGCCGCCATGTTTCTTCTTGATTTGGATTCCTCCTGTGCTTGTGACGCAACCACATTTCTACTGCGCATATTTTTCTGCGCATATTTCCTTCGCTTTCAAAGTGACATTATTTTTTTTTGTTGCTTAAATGTATATTTTTGGGCATTTTGTGCCTTTATTGAGGGAGAGAGACAGTGGATAGGCTTGTGAAAGTGGGAGAGAGAGTAGGGGAAGACACTCTGCAAACTGGTCACAGGCGGGATTTGAACCTGGACCGGCAGAAGCAAGTACATGAGGTGCTAACCACTACGCCAAACCAGCACCCCTCAAAGTGACATTATTATGTGATCAAAATACTTTTATTTGTCTTTATATTTATACTTTCATTAGCCTTTTCTTTTAAGGGTTTATTTTTTGATTAATATCACTTTCTATAGCTACTTTATTTATTTATTTATTCATTTACTTATTTATTTTTTAAAGTGACATTATAATGTGATTAAAATACTTTTATTTATTTGTCTTTATATGTATACTTCAATTAGCCTTTTCTTTCAAGGGATTATTTTTTGATTTATATCACTTTATATAGCTACTTTATTTATTTATTTATTTATTTATTAAGCATTTTTCTACTTATTTTTTATTTGTCTTTATATTTCTACTTTTATTAGCCTTTTGTTTAATGGATTCTTATATAATTCATTTATTTAATCATTTATTTATTCTTTTATAGATTTATTTTTGTAATTTGGCACTCTCACTACTCCATATAAATCAACATACACAACATATCCACTTTTTCTCTCATCACTTTAAGTTTTTTCTTGACATTTCCACTTTTATCACAAAATTGTGGAAATGTCGAAATGTCAAGAAAAAAGTCGAAATGTTGAGGATAAATTCAACATACAATGTTAATCAACTTTATTCTTGACATGTCCACTTTTTTCTCGATATTTCCACTTTTATCACAAAATTGTACTTCAACTTTATTCTCGTCATTTCAACTTCAACCCTTTAACTTCCACAAAACGTCTTCTGAAACAGTCTTCTATGACAAATTGGGACACTAATGCAACAGTTAATGTTTTTTATGCCCTAAACATTTTTAAATCATTGACCTCTGCCAAATGGTTGAGTTGGGAGCTTATAGTCGAAGAAATCGTTCTACTTTAAAAGTGAAAAGAGAACAAAAATCAGGTAAAATGTCCTTTTTTGAGAAACACTTTTAATTTTTTGGATGTCATAATCATTTCATATATGCCATTTTTGGTTTTTATGACCGGTTTTATTATGATGCGAAGTTTACCTACCTGAGAAATACCCCTCTTTAATAGGACATTAATAATGCATTTTCTTTTGGTATTTTATTACTATTAATAGCTATTATTATTATTATCATTATTATTATTATGTGATTATCTTTAACCTTTCAATTCACCTGCTGCTGTAAAAAAAATGACCTTTTGGGACTTTGGCCAGTGGATTGGACACACACCATCCTCCATGTGCACACTGTTTTCACACCATTTCCCTCAACCAAGTGTTACAGTTTGATTGGTAATATTATAACATTATATTTAGATTTTATTTATTGACTTTCAGCCAACTGGGACTCCAAATGTCATCATCACAGCTGTCTCTGAAGTCAGTATGAGCTCTCATGGGGGACACTTTTTAAGCATGTTTGTTTGGTAACACTCTCCACCTGCCACACTGTCCCACTAAAAAGCCTATTTACAAAAAGGTTGTGGACCCCTGTTTATGACCTCTCACCTTCCACGTCCAAATCGTAGGAAGGAAAATGCAGAGATTCGCTGTCTGACGGCGTTTCGATGGCATCCAGGTCGAAGTCCAGCCCTGCGTCGTCATCGCCTTCAGGTGAGGGGGAGAGAAACGTCGAGGAGAAGTCGTCTGAGACTGTGGACTCACTACGACCTAAAGAGACAAGACAGAGCTGTGAGAGGGGGTCTTCACAATCAGTGTTAATTTGGACAGCACTTTTTAATTTAGATTAAGTCTCTAGCCTATAATATCTTACTTTTAGTCATAATTTAATCATCTAAACTGTTATTAAATGTCACAAAATTTACGTCGATGAAATCTGCTGTAAATTTAGTCGACTAAAATATGAAGTGTAAAGGGTAAGGCACTTTTTATTTTTTATTTCAATTTCAGAAACAAATGTTCCTTTTGTGTGAAATGCAGTCCCCTTTATTTAGACAACCTGGCAGAGCATCTCAGTTACAATACCAGAAGTGACAACAAACAGTGAACCTGCTCTACATGAATATATCAGTTTATAAAGAGAGCAGCTCTGATTGGATCGCTCCACAACTTATCCCACCAAGCTAAGGCAGCTGTGATTGGATATATTCCTAACTTGTCCCTACTTTAAGTCTAATTTTTATTTGTTGATGAAACTGTCAGTAAATTTAGTTTCAGATTTTGTTCTTGTGCACTTGTTTAATTTAGTCATAGTCTAGATTTTGTCAGGGGAAAAAGGTTGTTGATGAAAATATGATGGAAATATAGTCTAAAAAAACAAACACTGACCCATCCTTCAGCTTACACCTCAAAAATAATGTCAATTAACAACAAATGTTAGGGTTGCACAATATTGGATTTTTACTGATATCCGATATTTCAAAACTTAAAAAATGTAAGCACAAAGTCCTTACTTAACTTAAACTTAAGTGCTTTATTAAAATTGTTGGAAACAGATGTAAAGACAGAAGGACGTCATTTTATTATTTAGTAAATGATCGTTTTGATTAATAAATGTGGGCAGTAAATGATGATGACGTAAACCATCATGGTTCAACACTGCATCAAGATAATCTACTTATCTGGACTCTTTATAAATAGTTTGTAATTGTTTTTAAATTCTTTTTATTCTACTCGGTAGCACCTTGAGATTGCAAAAATGTAAAGTGCAATACCAATAAAATGTCTTATTATCATAATTATTTTTATTATTGCATTTGACCAGCATGCAATTACTGGCAACAATTGTCTTTCTAATAATTAACTTGCTGGGCAAATATCTACAATAACAATAATAATGTTCTGATAATATCGTGCAATTTTGTGCATTGTACAGAGTCTGGGTCACTTAAGGCAGTGGCTTCCAGACTTTTTTATTCCAGGCAAATTAATATGGGTTTTTGAGAACTCCCTTCAGCATACATCTCAATAAAAAAAATGTTGATACATTAATAAATACAGTCAGTTGGCGGGAAAAAATCTCTGTCAAACAATTTATCTCTTTTTTTGTTTAACAAAGTATAAAGGTTAGCCCATAGAGAGAATTTGGGGAGGGAAGAACTTTTCCCAAACTCGTGTCCTTTTATTTATAATTTCTTTTAATTTACCTAAAGACAGACTGAGAGTCGGGGCCACCAGGACTTTCTTCTTCTTTGGTCTCGAGCCGGACAGCGGCAGACTGGTGGGCGGAGCTACAGACAGGAAGTGAGAAAACAAAACAAGGATTCATTCGTTTAAGAGGTGATCCATCACAAACAGGGAGACTATTTGATGACATTTTGTCTTCATCTAGTTTTTAAGGAAAATTATATATATGTAAATACAGTGTCTAACAAAGTCTCCTGACCACAGAAAAATGAGCGAACTTAAATATTTTAGAAATCTGTTCAGGGATGCAAGAAAATAAATATAATATAACATCTTAATCAAGAAATAATAATGTGCTGTACTATTTTTTTGTTGTAAAACAGGTAATTCGAAATTAATGAATAACAAGAGAGCCGGTGGTCAGAGAAAGATGGCTCGCGCACCCCTCAACAAAATCCGACTGGGAGGCGGAAACGCCCGCATGGCTGAAAACTACAGCAGAGCCCGGGACGACAGTGCAGGAGCACGCCTGGGTGAAGAGGAGAGTGACGAGGAGTCACACGTCTAACATGTCTGAAAAGTGAAGAAAGAAAAGCAACGAGGGCACACCATTCCAACATCACCATCTCCAACATCATAACCCCAACATCACAAACCGGGACTAACAACAACAACAACAACAACAACAAAAAAGGCTTACGTGGAACGAAGGATTATGGAATATGTCAAATACGGACACTAAAAGGGAGTCTAGAATTATGTCAGACCTCTGTAAATGAATAAAAATGCATAACAACTTGTTAATATGTGGAAAAGAGGAGACTAAATACTAAATATTGAGAAAATGGGGACGGGACTAGATAAGCTCTGCTTCTCCCGTCTACCCTTTCGGACATGTACATTTGATCAACTATTGACAATGTGTGATGCTGTATAACTGTGTTGACGTGACCGAAATAAATAAATAAATCAATCAAATCAAATCAAATCAAATCAAACAGTAATAATTATATTTTAGCATTAAAAATATCATTTTTATTTATTCAGCCAACTGGGCTTTAAACAACTTCTACACAATACATGCACTTGCAGTTGTTTAAAATTAAAATGTTATTGACAAAAATTTTGAACAGAAATGAGGAATTTCAGACTGAATTGAACTTTTTATATCCAAATCTTGGCCGCTCACCGAGCTTCTCTGAGAAGTAGCAGAACATTCAACCACTAAAACTATTTTCTTCTGTTCAGGGATGCTCGTAAAAAACTTTAATATAACATCTTAATCAAGAAATAATAATGTGTTGTACTGTTTTTTGTTGTAAAACAGGTAATTTGAAATTAATGAATGACAGTAATAACTATATTTTAGCATTTCTGTTTAATACATTCAGATTTTTTTAACCACTACAGAAAATGATTTTGGAAAGTATCAGTGCTGTTAATTTAGGGCGGCTCTGACATAAACCTTATGTTGAGTGATGGTCCAATTAATTTGTTAAGCTGTATTTTCATGTTTTAGATTTTTTTAAGAAGCTTTAAAGAAACAGTGCTTAACATTTTACACCACCTGTCATAAAAAGGAGAACACATAAAAACTTTATAAATCTTTTAAAACGTGTTTAAAACTAAAATGTATTGTTATCGGACAAATATTTTGAACAGAAATGAATTATTTCAAACTACGTTTGCCTTTTTATACCCACGTCCTCGCTGCTCACTGGACTTCTCTGAGAAGTAGCAGAACATTCAACCACTAAAACAAAATTTTCTGTTTGGGGATGCAAGTGAATAACTATAATTTCACATATTTATCAAGAAATAATGACTTACATTACTATTTTCTTATATTTTAGCATTCAAATGACCAATGCTGCACTACAAAAACTCAAATCTAGGCAAGTGTGTTTGTCTATTTTCAAAGGGCCAAATATCCAAAACACTTATTCTAATCCACATTCACTTAACCAGTCCAGATAAATATCTTACTTTCACGCTTTAACTCCCAGTTTAACTATTTGTAAGAGGTCAGTAAATGCAGGAATATTTCGTTTGTTAAAAAGCAGAACACATCATTGCTTGTTTCCGTCAATGATTTGGATACAGAAATAAGTGCAAACAATCCCGAATAACTCATATTTTCTATGTGTAGGGTTTAAAAACTAAAAGTTATTATTATTACCATCATTATTATTAACCATTTACTAATATGATGATTTACATATATAATCTGTTATTCATAAAAAAAGTTTTTTGTGTGTTTGTCAAACTTAATATTGTCTAGTTTAAGTTATTTTTGCTATTTTATTTACAAACATTTCTGCCTTTTCTAATTTATTCTGTCCCAATTTTATGTCATCACCTAATCAGTCGTAGCTTTTAAAACCTCTAAATCACACACCCAGAAAACATTGTTTGTAGATGTCTTTGTTTCCTGAAGTGTTAACGGACTCATACAAGGATTTGATTAATTCTGCTTTTTAAAAAACTAAATATCCCCGAATATATCGACAACTTCTGCCAAACAGTTGAGCTGGGAGTTAAAGGGTTAAGGAATAAGAGTCAAAAATAAGGCATTAAACTATTTGTCGTAAAGAAAAAATATCTGCCAATGAAACAAGGAAAGTTTGACTCAGTGATGATCTTTATTTAAGGTTTAATATCAGATCAAGTTCAACTAGTCCTGTCTTATTGGCAGATTATTTTATGAATTATTACAAGCAACAGGCCTTATTTTTAGTTTTTATATCTTCAATTAAGATCCTAATCCAGACATGTAGGGAAAATGTGGATTTGAATAAATCTAATGAGGTTTTTGTCTTAAAATTGAACAAATACTTCGATCAGAGTTTATTTCAGTGTGTTCATTTAGGGCAGCTTCCTCTGGGTGGTGATCATGGCAAATAAATTAAAATATCAGCATGTCCTGCTCTGTATAGTTAAATAAAGTGTCAGTTTTCTTCGTCTACCTGGTCTCTCGCTGGTCGGTGATGAGTTCTGCTCAGAGACTAACTTATCCTCCTCAGACCCTGACAAGAAAACAGAGTCATAAACTGGTATGTGAATATTTCTACATTAATATTTCTACAGTTTGGCTGCAGGCAGAATAAGTAGTTACCTGGCTGGAGGTCTCCCTCTTGCTGCGTTTGACCTGTTGAAGAGCAAACATCAGACACAGAGCTGACGACAGACGGAGGATTATCCAAACAAAGGACAGATACTCACTCCTCTCTTCTTCCTCGGCCCCTGTAGAGGTTTGTTTTTGCTCTTCTTGTGTTTTTACCTCGTCTAAGAAGAAGATATCAGACATCAGAGACGACAGAAACTCACTTCAGACTGAAACAGCTGATCTTCTCACCTGCACATTCAGCATCTGCTGCTGCCTCGGCCACACAGTTTTCTTTAACCAGCTCATGTGTTTCATCCTCCTCTGTTTAATACAAGTTCATGTTTGAGTAACTGTGGTATTCAAATGAGTAAAAACACATTTCGCTCTGACTTAGTACCTGTTTGATCATCAGAGAGTGCGTCAGGTGTCAGCTCAGTAACTAAAGTACATAAATCAGCTCCATCAGTGTCAGAAGTGTTAGCTGCTGCTGCTGCTGTTGTTGTTGTTGTGGGGGAAATGTTTGCTGGAGAAGATCTGAAACAATAAACAATCATGAAATTTAGCTAAAATCAGATTTACTGATTTTAGCACCAAACTTTTCTTAGCTTTCGACATGACCAAATTAGGTCTGATTGGATTAAGTCTGTCAGACATTTTCATTTTGTTTTTATTTGGTGATGAAAATGTCAGTTAATTAAGTTTTAGTTTTTGTCCATGTGGACTTGTTTTTATTAGTTACTGTCTAGTTATTGTCCGAGGAAAACAGGTTGTTGATGAAAAAGATGACAATTATTTTTCAACCAAAATGAGATCAAATTTAGAAAAATAAAACAGAGGGCAAATTCATTCCTACCTGGATGCTTCTTCCTCTTGACTGTCCTCCCTGGACTCCATGATGTTTCCTGCTGACATGTTACCTACCAGAAATATTTAGAGTATTTTTAAAGTGATTTTCTGCTTTACAGTTTAAAGCAGATTAAGCCAAAACTTAAACCCAGGTCAAAATAAAAAGTGACACGTATATAAAAAGACAAACCATATCCTGTATGATTTATAAAGAACAAGGTGTTTCATACAATCTGTTAGTTAATGACACAAAACATTACCTGTTTTTAAAGGGAAAGTTCAGGTTTTTTAAAGTGGGGTTCCTTGAGGCCCTCAGCATAAAGTGCCAAGAAAAGAATCTATCTATCTATCTATCTATCTATCTATCTATCTATCTATCTATCTATCTATCTATCTATCTATCTATCTATCTATCTATCTCCTACCTATCTAACCCATTTTTTTTAATTAGTAGCACTTTTCAATCGTTGCATTTCATCTGGGCTTTTTCATTTACTCTTTTATTTTCTGCACATTCATCATGTAGGTCTTTTGCTTTTGTAGGTTGTGTTTGTCAGAATAACTGCATCATCACAGTAAAAATGAAAGTTAAAATTGTTTCCTCTCTGAAAAATTAAAGCAGCCCATTTCTAAAACAATACTGCAGATTTACGACCCAAGTAACAACAAATAAATCAGACCACAGAGGAACTCAATCTATTTGATTGGCTGTTTCTATCATGAACTATAGAGATGTGATGATTGTACAATTTTTTTTTTTAAATGTATTTTTGGGGCATTTTGTGCCTTTATTGATAGGAGAGAGACAGTGGATAGGCTTGTGAAAGGGGGTGAAAGAGTAGGGGAAGACACTCTGCAAACTGGTCGCAGGCTGGATTCGAACCTGGACCGGCAGAAGTATGTACATGGGGTTCCCGGGTTGCTAACCACTCTGCCAAACCAGCACCCCATGATTGTGCATTTTAAAGGAGACATATCATGCTGATGCATGATTTAATACTTACATATAATATAATAAATTTGAAAACAAGACCTTACACCCCCTTAATTTTCAAAAAATGAGATATTGTATTTTTTCTGATATCCTAGAATGAGATTTGATGCCTCTGAAAATAGGTCATTGCGAGATGTCCGCGAGATTTAAATCGTCGTGACGACCCGAGGTAACTTTCTTTTTATTGAAGTAATCTGATAAAACACTTCCTCCTCTGTGATGTCCGTTAGCCACAAAACCGTCACCGAGGAACACATTCATCAAGCAGCAGTATATAGCTCCCTAGCTCACACTCACTCATTACCAGCTCTGGCCTGTAGGGGGACTCAATACGCAGTCGCTGCTTTGAGCCTGCCGGAAAATACAGTAGAAGAAGAAGGACAGGCTGGCTCAGCCCCCGATAGAACTGACCAATCAGAGCACAAAGGGCTGTGACGTTGCAAGGTAACTGTAGGTCATCCTGAGATCCTCGTGTTTCAACGAGAGCTTGATAATGGCCTAAAATGAGGATTTTGAGAACGCAATTGTGGGGCAATGAAGGAACTAAATGACTTGTACTGAGGGCAGAAATGCTTTACAGGCATCCTAGTCTGGCATAGTGAAAAGGAGAAACACGCATGATATGTCTCCTTTAAGCTTGTCTAATGTTTATACAGTGATCTCAGGTTTTTTCAGCATGTAGGTCAATGTTGAGCCTTTAATTGTAACAGCCCTGTTCACAGGTATAACAGTGCATCATCTTCATAAAGATTAAATGATCCAAAATGTTTATTAGTGAGAACACCAGTAGCACAATGCAACCTGAAACTAATAAAAAATAAAACAGTCCATACCGGAAATCAATCTTTTTGATTCTGGGTCGCAGAGATGTAATAACTGTGCATTTGCAGCTTGTCTATAGTTAACACAGTGTAGCATGTGTTCTGAATTTTTGCATTTTATTCTTCATACAGTGAGTATTTAACTCAAGTTATGCAGATCAATGTCAAACGTGCTCGTAACAGCCATGATAGTATATAAAATAGTTCATCATCTGCATAAAGATGAAACAATGCCACATGTATTTCAATAATGACAGCAGAAGGAGAAAGCATGACTGCTCCACAAGGTTAAAATTCATAGTTTTTTGGTAGACTTGGGCCTCCGAGCAGGACAAATATGATGAAAGGTCCTGGTGCAGCGAAAAAAAAGAAAGAAGTACGACCTTAACTACCAGTCCTTCCTGACCAGTTTTAAGAGTGTTTAGAGAGTGCTGAGTTGAAAGAAAAAGACAAGAGTATAAGAACGGTAAAGTAATCTTGCCTTGAAAATGTACAGGTGTTATTCATGCTGGTGTAAATAAATAATTTGATTACATTCACCATATTTCTTCATTTTTTTCTAAGCAAGATTTTTGTGCAAAAGGAACTAAACGCCTGTCCAAAATAGTCCCCTGTTCTGTTCAGGGATTGAAACAAATAAACGCTCCGGCCTTTATTTGGTAATTCACGGTAATAAAGTATGTATGAGTCCTGTTGTTATCGTATTAGGTCGCCAATACTCAAGGCTGCTATATTGGTATCATATCTATCAAGGTGAAAAAGTTGTATCGGGACACCCCTTAAAAAAAACAATCAAAAGTTTCTGCATTGAAATATTCAGCAGTGCTGCTGATCTGCAGCCAAACTAAAAAAAAACCTCCATAAAAGGGACCATCTTTATGCTGATTGCCTCAATTTCTTTTCTGGGTCACAGAAGTGAATGATTGTTTGCACGGATGCATGTGCGTGCATGCACCCTTGCAATAGTGCACTGTCAACTCAATCTAAGATATGTTGACTAATCTCAGATCTTTGCGTGAGTGTATCACCTGCTTTAAGGTGAAACAATGCAACAGATTTATGAATGTTGTTCCTGAAAAAGGCATGTTGAAGAAGAATAAAGTTAAACCCACAACTGACCCCTGAGGAACACCAAAAGAAGAAATTTACAAATCAGTGTCTCTGATGGGACTTGTTTAATTTATCTAAATCACTTTGTAGTCGGACTGATTCTTTCTGCTGATGGCTTCTTTTTCTTTTGTAGGTCACGCAGAGGCACCGTTTTTCCTTTTAGCCTGTTTCACAACCAAATAAAAACTTTCATTCAAAGCATTTCCTTCCAGTGAATTTCCCTCATACAAGAGGGTTTGCAGGAACAGATGACAGATACCAGGAAAAGCAGACAGAAAAGTAAATAAAGTCCTTTATAAGAGCGGAGCGAGAGCGTGACTTCTGTTTTCACGCAGCTCTTATCTCAAGGAAGAGGGAAGTGAAAGAGGAGTCACAAACCACAACGTGAAGATTTAAAGAGTGACATTGAAAAACGGTAAAGACTCACAGCAGGTCTGATCTTCAGGAAGTCGTCGGGAAACTCAGGCAGCAGCAGCAGAGTCAGCCAGGTGAGACTGCCGAGGCAGGTGAGACAGGTTCAGAGCAAACACCTGGAGACTCGCCTGGTGACGTCACAGCCACTTTATGAGTTAACAAGCGGACTCTAACACCCCTCCTGTCTCTCTCTCTCTCTGTGCACTCCAGCAGAGGTGTGGTGTGTTACCGTTGCAGTGGGTGGGAACTGCAGCCTGCATGCCCCTACCTGCAGAGAGTGTGCGCATGTGAGTGTGCAGGACTGATTGCACAAAGTCATCAGTGCTTATGTGGATCAGTAGAGTCAGACTTTGGTTAACTGGATGTCAAAGGGGATCAAAGCTGATCCAACAGGTCCACAAGTCTTCATGTCTGAGCAGCAGAGTTGAGAAGAAACTCACGGTTCAGGCTGTCGAAGGGTCCTCGTTTGGCTCAAGGTCAAAGCAGTAGGCATCATGTTTTTGTGTCTCTGTGGGGCCATGCCAGTGTAAACTTTGCTGACTAATTGTTTTCAACAACAAATAAAAACTAGAGGAAAATGTTTGACAGAAACTTAATCCAATCAGACCTAATTTGGTCATGTAGAAAGTTGGAACAAGTTTGTTTCGGCTTTCGTTGTTGTGTTTGACACCATGTTAAAGACGCTATGAGAAGTCTCCCTTTTAGATATATGCCTGATCCAAATACACACTTTGAGTTTTATAGCATCAGAATAGGTTATCTTTAAATGCTATTCCTTAGCTTCGCGGTCGGGTCGAACAGGGCTGAACTGGCCTGGATACTCAACTTCGGGAACAAGACAAGTAAAACTAGAGCAAATTTATATTATTTGGACACGTCTTAGAGCACCGGGCTGTAAGTAGCGATATATAGCCAGTTACACAACTACGATGCCAAGTTTTCCAAAAACTGCATGTTGTCACACATCAAAAACTACCGCTACGTAACTAGAAAGAGATACATTACCTCATCGCTTTGCATCCTGTAAGTTGTTGAATAAAGAAGTTGTAAAGCAATGCAGAGTTCTGAGGAAGGTCCGAGCTGCATTTATTAGCATCACAACAAACGCACGCTTTGGCTTGGGTCACGTCTTTACGACAGCCGCCGCGCATGCTCATGTGTAGCAGTCTTAATGTCGCCGGAAATAGATTCTAATAAAATACTTTATTAATATTACTGTGATCATTAAAAAATCATAACTTTAGCGAATGCGTATTTGAGAGGTTGTTGCTCTCCTAAATTACAGTGAGACTGGATGTTGATTAGTTTGCTTGTGGTGGCAGACTTTTACGTTGTACCAAAGAAGTGCTCAAACAAAGAAGCTCATTGTGGGAAATTGTCGTAAATATATTCAGAATAGCATGTGATCACCCAACATTGTTTTGTGGCATGTTTGTACCCCAAATTCTTTAAAATCAAGCAGAAAAGGTGCATCCATGTGCAGCAAAATATGTCCCTAGCTTCCTTGCTGACTGTTTCTGTACAGTAGCAGAACACAGCTTTAACTAGAAGAGCACTCCAAGAGCTCAGTCCTCTGCCAGCACCACAGTCCTCCACCATATTGTGATTTTCCCCATAAATATTAGTCCTACCTTTTTTTCATCTAAATATTTAGATTCCTTGACCATGAAAACAAACCATTGGTAATTGGATTCATACAGATATCTATTTTAGTTCAGTAGTTATTCACGAAAATCACATTTTTCGTCATGGCGGTTTTCTTCTGGATCTAGCCCCAAAACCTGAAGCCCACACCGAGCTCTCTGAATCATGTTTGTAAGAGTACCAACATCCCCTAAAAATTTCAGCAAAATCCATAGTGTGGTTTTTGTATAATCTTGCTAACAAACAAACAAACACTGGCAAAAACAGTCTCTCTGGAGGAGGTCATTAACACCTCCATACAGGATCTCCATTCGATGTTATAGAATATTTAAGTTTAAAGACAAACTTTAGGACAAAAATTCACAAATTAACACACAGAAGTTTGAAGGGTTTAAGGTATTAAGTACATTATTGCGTTAGAGAAAATCCTACCAGATCAAACATTTTGTGTTGTATCAGGCTTTCGGCTCAAAGTCTGACTGAATTATACTTTTATTTGGACTGAGTCATAAGGAAATACCTGCAGCTTTAGCCCTGAGTCATCGTGTTTCACTAACAGACAGACTTTGGAGAGACAGAGTCTGAAATCCGGGGTGGTGTTGTGCTTTCATCAGTGCACTTTGCAAACTAAAGGTGGACTTATCAAGTCTTTTTTTGTCCTTTAAAACAACAACAAAATGTTTTTCTACTAAATTCACTACTTTTAGGACTTCTGAATTCTGTAAATTCACGACTTTCCCAAACATCTATTCCTCTTCAAAACAAGGAATCTGTTTTTTATTACCAATTACAAGAGAGACTCTAACACTTCCATTTATTTATTATTTCACCAGGTAAGTCTCCCTCTGCTCTGAGGATTTCAGTGTGATGTCTGATGAAGACCAGCAGAGCACAGCAGCAACATTTTTGTATGAGGTTGAGGGGCCGTTTTGACAATAAAAGAAATAATTAAATCCATTTTGTCTTTGTTTAACACCCTTCTAAGAAGTTATTAATCAGAACTCCACCTACTATTCTGTAGATCCTTCAAAAGACCTGAACATGATCTTTTTCTTACCGGAGTAAGACTAACAAAGACTCTTTATCAAACATACTCGCAATTATGTTTATTTTAATCTTATTTTGTAAACTCATATATCCCACATGCTATAAGCTTAATTAACAAGCAACTAGAGGGACGGAGACAGACAAGCCGGAGGACTTGAGGGCTCACACTACGGAAACCATGTAATGTCTGGGGACGGGCAGTGTGGGGTGTGCATATGCCTGTAAGTTTTTATGGTTTTTGGGCGGGTGTTGTGTTTTGTCTGCACTGTATCTTGTTTACACTTTATTGTCTAATGTATGTAGCAGCATGGGGGGGCCTGTCCTCCAAGACAAGTTTCTCATACAGGGGGTCAAATAAACTCAAATTCAAATTGAAATATTTTTACTTGTTTAGGTGACAATTATTAAATTTTCTGCTCACGAGTGTGAGTGAGGAGGATGAGCGTCTCAGATATATTTACGTTTTTTTTACATAAGAAGCTCATAATTAAAGTTTGAGCAAGAAAACACTGAAAGAAACGGTCACAGGAAGATTAAACACAGGAAACAATTTTATCTTCCTTTCATTTTTAAACATTTTGTACAAATTAAGTGCAAAATCTATCATGTTTGTAAATTGGGGTTGTTTATTGATGGGAATCCGGTGATATGACACATATTGTGATTAAAAAATAGTTCCAGTTGAGAATGGATAACAAACAGGTAAAGGAATTACCTATAGGTGTGTGTGTGTGAGTTTATATGGTTGTCTGTCTCTCTATGTAGCCCTGTGATTGGCTGGATTCAGGGAGCACCTCGTCTCCTGCCCCATGTGCGTATAGATTAGATTAGATAGAACTTTATTAATCCCTTTGAGAAACTTGCTCAGGAATTCAGGATCCCAGCATCAGTTCCAAAATGCAGATAAAAAGATAGATATATTTAAAAAACATAGATCTCAACAATAATAAAAAATAAATGTAAATAAAATTTAAAAAATGAGTGTTTAAGTATTATGTATATATTTTTTAATCATTATTTGAACTTTTTTTCATCTATCAATTTATTTTGCGGTAATTATTTTTTTAACATTTTTCATTATTTATAAATATATATGTTTTCTATTATTATTAATAATTACTGACTAATTCTTCTAATGTGTTTGTGCATTTAATGGATGTGCAAGAACATGTGCAGTTCATATGCTGATGTGTAGGTTTACATTTTCATACAGGTTGGTATGTACAGATATGCATGTCTGGATTTTTATGTATATTAATTTTTTTTTTATTTATGCACGCTGCCCATCTTGGCTAGGACACTCTTGCAAATGCGATTTTTAATATTAATGAGGTTTTCCTGGTAAACTACAGTTCATTTTTCATTTTTATATATGCTTTGGAATCTATGTATTTCCAGTTTGTTCTGTTTTCCACAGTGGTTTAAGGATGTGGTGGGGGGATAAATTGTTGTTTAAGTGTGTTTTACATTATGTTTGAAAATAATCAAATCCAAAAAGTGTCTAATCCTCCATGAAAATGTCTGATTATGTTTTTAACAGTTGAATTTATTTGTTTTAGATGAAGTGACTTTTAAATAAATCAGGAAAACAACAAAAAATCACAGAAGTAAACAAACTCCTCTTGCAATTTTAATATGGAAGGAAAAAGTTTAACATGAGTGAAGTTTGGACTGGGCTGAAGTGTCTGTGGACAGTCCCACAGTGGACGTCCTGCAGTGATTTAAGGCTCCTTTAAAGAGAGGAGGGAACAATAAAACGGCTCATCTGCAGGTAGGAACAGAAAACCAACTCCACTTGCAAATCGAGAAAAGCTGCAAGAATCAATATCGTTGGCTTTTTTGATTAGTCAATTCACTTACAGAGGATATGACGCCGTCCTGTGTGATTTCAAACATTATTTAACACACTGAAACATTTTTCTTTGCAGGACAGCAGGAGAGCCATGTCTTTGGTATTAATGACCCTTAAAACCTTCCTTTTTGACTCAGTAATTAATGAGGGAATTAGATGATAAGCAGAATGGTTTTGGTAGTGAAATCTTCCCATTCCTAGTAGGACCAAGCATTAACAAGCTCGTGAGAAAATTGAAAAAACGTAGTTCTTTTAATCATCAGTGCTTTGAGAAGTGTGAACACTTCTGTCCAAACTGCACTAATATTTCAGTAAAGTCTTATAATGAATTGTTCAAGGGCTTTGATAAAGGAATGTTCTGCAGGCTTTGGGATAAAAAATAAAAATCTGTGCAGTCGGCCTTTGTTTCCCACATTACAGATATTCATGCCATTTAAATTTCACAGGTAAAATAAAGAAACGTAAAAATCTGTTATCTTAAAGTTTTAGTTCAGGTGTTTTAAAGTGGAGCTGCTAGAGGCCCACAGCACTTGTCCTGGAAAGGTTCAACATGGTAAATCTTACGGTAGCATTTTGTTGAGCAAACATATTTCCACAGAGATAAATCCTGAAGTTCCTTTTTTCTCTTATTTACTAATGCCATCAGCCTCCAGCAACCCCACCTCAAACAAACTGAACGATCCCTTTAAAGGATAAGTTCAGTTTCTACAGCTTTCACATTGTTTATAGAATGAAGTAGAACAATATTCTCACCCAGAAGGCTTTCCTGATGCAAACAGTGCTTTGGGAGATATTTAGATCCAAAATCGAGCAGCGGACATCCATATAATGGTAGCACATAGGGCATGTATAGCGCCACTCCAAAAACTGCATTAATCGCCCAAAAACTCATTAGTTTCACCAATATTCCATCATGGTCCGCTCGCTCTATTCCTCCACGACAGTCCGGGGTCACTCCACCCATGTTTTCATGGCTGTGCTGACCTCTGAACTGAAGACTGCTCTCTGGCCAGCTGTTCTTCTCTTTGCCTCCACGTCCTCCTTTCGATGAGCTCCTCATCTGTAAACTCTGGCTCGAAACTGTAAGGACACCCATCATATTCAAAGTTCTCCTCCACAACATCTTCATCAGATAGATATTCATCCATTTTGCACAAATCTGGAAGAAGAAAGTCGTTGAGTAGCCGGCGGTCTTCCCCTGAAACAATGAGCCGTACTGCGCATGCACGGGAGCCGTAAAGAAAGTTTTCAGTTCAGAGGTCGGCACAGTCACAAAACATGTCTGGAGCAACACCGGACTGTCGTGGAGGAGTGGTGCGAGCGGACCATGATGAAATATTGGTGAAACTAATGAGTTTTTGGACGATTAATGCAGTTTTAGGAGCGGCGCTGTACATGCCCCGTGTGCTACCATTATACGGATGTCCGCTGCTCGATTTTGGATCTAAATATCTCCCAAAGCACTGTTTGGATCAGGAAAGCCTTCTGGGTGAGTATATTGTTCTTCTTCATTCTATAAACAATGTGAAGCTGTAGAAACCGAACTTATCCTTTAACATAATTGTTTGTGTATGAACTGTGCTCTAATAATAAACATCTTTCTTTGACTTACAGGTGCAGTGGATGCTGTACTTTAGCCCGTGGAGACATCTGCAGAGAAGAACATGGAGGCTGTAGAGCATGTGCAGAACTCCTGGTGGGATTAAGGTGTTCACATGCAGGAGTAAAACAATCTGAACCTCATTATCTGTTAGACTTTTTAACAGTTATGATTTGGAACAACTTCAGTCTGACAAACACATTTAGATGTTCAAAGAAGTCCAGTTTTAGTCAGACATACACTGCAAATTAACTCTCACTATACGCATGTCAACATTTTGACTATTTAAGGCTCAGGCTTTGCATTTTTTCTCCACCTTAAAGGGATATGCCTCACTCTTGAGTCCATGACAAGCAGATAGACTCTGTTCTTTCAACTGTGCTTGCAGGAACAAGAAAGAGACAGGCAGAGCTCACCCACCACTAGCTAGCTTATGCTCCATCCACACGAAGACAAAACGCTTAACAGTTTCCAAAACGATCGTCATACAGACGAAGGCATCTCAGAAAATGTGTGCGTCTATAAGAATGCACTCGATACGAATCAAAACGCTGTAAAACACATGCCCAACCTCTAGGGCTGCTGTAAAGGTATGACGGAAACAAGCGGAAACAGACGAAAAAACAGTGGGCATGTGCACATGCGGCAAAAGTTGTAAACAGAGATTGTGATAAAGTGATCATAAAGTGGCGTAATGTGTCCTCGATAATTGTTTGTTCGACTCGGTGGTAATTGAGAAGGAGATTTTGCTGCAACAGAGATAGTAGGGTCACTAGCTTCATCAGCACATATGCATCACGTACGCCGCCATTGCTGTTGTTGTTGCCGCGTGCGGCGCATGCGTGTCAATGAAGATATGAAACTATGACGTAAGCGTATCAGAAAACTTGCAGAGAGCCAGTAATCACGGAGCTGCGTATACGGCATTTCAAAATCTTTCCACTCTGGAACCTGGTTTCAAAAATGACTGTTTACAGACCCCCAAAACGCCGTCTTCATATGGATGCAGATTCGGCAAAAAACGTATGCGTTTAGACCTTGATTTGGCTTCGTGTGGATGGGGTCTGAGTACACTACCCACCGCTCTCAGTGCTTGAGCTAAGTTAATTAGCAGTGGGTGAGCTCTGCCTATTTTTTTGTTCCTGCACGCACAATCCAAAGAAGGCTGTTTACCTGCTTCTCAGGAGTGAGGCATAAAATGAAAAGGAAAAAAAAGTTGGCATATCCCTTTAAGACATCGTCCTCCATTTTATCATTTAAACCGACAACTCAAAGCAGCACACGCTCAGTTTCTTGCGGCGTTTGGTGTGCTGTAACTCGGATTGATAGCAGGCTTAACATCGCTCATCTGCTGTGATAAAGTGCAGTTTGAAGCTCAGATAAAGAGCCGCCATGTTGTCTGATCAGAGCCCCTCCACCGCTGACGGGTGTGTGTGGAGGTGAGCGTTGAGCGCCGCCTTCCACCTGAAGCTCAGCGAGCAGTGGGAGCACCCGTACGGTTTCTCTCCGGTGTGGATCCTCATGTGCTCCTTCATCTTGTCCTTCCTGTTGAAGCACTTGCCGCAGTCGGGGCAGCTGTGTGGCCGCTCGCTGCTGTGCGTCTGCATGTGTCTCTGCAGGTGATTGGCCGACACCAGGCGCAGGCTGCAGAGCGGGCAGGTGTAGCGTTTGCTGTCCCCTGTGTGAGTGCGCAGGTGCAGCCTCAGGCGTCCCGGCTCTCTGTAGCTGAGGCCGCAGAACCGGCAGCTGAAGGGGCGCTCGCCGCTGTGCACGCGCATGTGGCTGCTCAGGTGCTCCTTCCTCTTGTAGCACTTCCCGCACTCCACGCACTGATGGGGGCGCTCGTCAGTGTGCGTCACCATGTGGCGATGCAGGTGGCTCTTGGCGCAGAAGGTCTGGCCGCAGTGCTGACAGCTGTAGGGCCTCTCGCCTGTGTGCGTCCTCGAGTGCTCCAGCAGCGCGTGTCGGTTCAGGAAGCACTTCCCGCACTCGTGGCAGCAGTACGGCCGCTCGCCGGAGTGCGTCTTCATGTGAACCGACAGGATGAATTTACTCTGGAAGCTTTTGTCACACTCTGAGCACTTGAACGGCCGCTCGCCGGTGTGGATCATCTGATGAGCCCGCAGACGGCTCGGCCGGTCAAAGACCTTCAGACACTCGTCGCACTGGTGCTCCTTCTTCACTTTGGCCTTCTTCTCCCTGCTGTCAGTCTTAGGGCCGCTGGACGTGCCCTGTTTGGATCCTTCATGCTCACTGATCTCCTCCTCTTCATCCTCCACCTTTACCTCCACTGTGAACTCCTCCTCCTCCTCGGTTTCACTGAGCTGCTGCTCAGAGGATTCGCCTTCACTGCATTCTGGGTGATCTGATGTCTTTTTATCTGAGAGGAGACAACAAAATGTTTTCAACTCAGGATAACTTTTTTACGTCAAATAATAGAATAGTGTTTAACACACCTTTAAACATCAAAAAGTACAATGAGGACTCATTAAAATAAATTTTCGAGCCTGTTTTGAAACATGAGATACATTTGATTGTAGGGTTGAGTATTGGCAAGAACCTCAAGATACAATATGAATCATGATACTTGGGTCATGATACCATAATATCACAGTATTTCATGATATCATAATATTGTGCTACATTGCGATATTCTACAGTTAACTAAGAAAAAACTAGCGATGGTGTTTATGTAAATCACACAATATTACTCAAAACTGAAAGTACAAATCAAGTCAAAACTATTCGATTGAAAACAACTTTTCCATTTTATTGTTTTTGAAATATGTTAAATGCGGTGTTACACACACTGAACCTGAAAACATAGGTGACGTTCACACTGCAGCCTATAATGCTCAATTCCGATTTATTGCTCAAATACGATTTTTTTTTGGCTGTTCAGATTACACCTGTAAATGTGGCCTTATTGCAGGTTGTGATGTGAACAGCTCACACTTCAGAAGTGACATGCATGCTCAGTTTAAACATTAATGACATCACGCTCAGCATGGAGTGATGAGGGGCAACAAACAGACCAAAGCTGTGCTTCACAATGCTGGAGAAGTTTTTTCCGATAAAGTAGAACCTGATGTTACAGCAGCTCACCTTGAGTGAGCTTTTATTAAAGTAATTATGGCTATATTTTATTTCTTATAAACCTGAAGGCGGACGCTCTCTCCTGCCGACCTTGTCGATGACAGATCGCTGCTGGAGAGCCAAACATCTCAGAGCGGTAGCGCGCTGAACAGGTGAACAAAGAGGCAAAAACTTTGTTTTGTCATCTGTTCTGATGTTTCGTGGTTTGTCTGAGAGCAGATTGGACAGGAGCTGACTGCTTTCTGACTGATGCTGTGTCGTACAAACATACAGCCACGCGTAAATGCGCACGGATGAGATGGACAGCAGTGGATCATCAGTGTCTCCGCGTCCTGTAAACTGTTATTTTAGCCCAATAAATCAATTCAAAAAAGTCAGTGCAGTGTTAATAAACTAAGTTTCAGATATCATGATAAAAACATATGATTCATTCACGTTTATCGTTTATTGTGGGCGTAATGGAGACACCAGTCGATCGCCCCAGCGCTCTCTCACTTTCTCTCATCACTCCTCTTTAATACATTGTTTTATCAAACTTATTGCTGGAAAAACAACTAAAGCTCTTTATTTTAGGAAAAAAAAAATCATAAACTTTTTAATAATCATGTCTATATTAACCTCTGATTATGCTCTGTCCATAAAGTAGCTTTGAAAACTTTTGTCCCGAGGTAAACTGCTGCTCCAGAATGACGTCAAAGTCGCATTTAATACGACCTGACTGTTCAGACCGCGGTCGCATTCAAGAAAATCAGATATGTATCCGATTTAGTACCACATTTGAAAGTGGCCTGAATCTGATTTGAAAAGGTCAAATTCAATGTGTTGTGCTGTTCACACTGTCAGAAAACCAATCAGATACAGGTCACATTTGACTGCAGTGTGAACGTAGCCATAGAGTGCAGCAAGTCACTTAAACTAATGTTGAAAAGAAATTATTCTTCATTTCCCTTTAACAATTTATTGAAAGCATCCTAACCTGCAGTGTAGCTCAAACTGTAATTGAACATATTAGAACAAACGTGCTTTGAGTTACTGACAGTGCAACAGTAAGTAAAGAAAAAAAATCACATTTTTTCTCGTCACCGTCTGAACTGAATAGACTGCATGAAAAAAAAACCTTGCATATATATTTATAAGTTGTATTTTATTTCCAACTCTGATGAGAGTGATTTTCTTTTTAACAAAAAAAGATTTAGATTAAGATTTGAAATATCGATATGATATCGGAGGTCAAAATATTGCAACATATATATATATATATATTGATGTATCGATATTTTCCCTCGCCTCTATTTGATTGTGAAACTGTGAAATGGAAAGTTGATGGCTTAATGGTTTGCTGTCAAGAAGCACCAAAATTGCAGTGAGAATAAAAGTACTGAAGCTTCATGAATAATAAACAAATACCAGGCAGCAGGGATGGGCAACTTGTGGCCCAGAAGCCATATGGGCCCTCCTCTTCACTCAGTGCAGCCCACCAGTTAATTTCCAATTGCTATGAGGTATTTCTCTGGTTTTCCATGATGACACAAAACAAACAGGCAGAAGGCATTACAACAAGTCTAAATATTTCAACAAGGGGATTTAAAATTGGCTTTTTGTGAATTTCTTACAAAATATATAGTATATAATTGTTAATAGCAGGTTCATTAAGTTTTTTTAAAGGATTTTACGTGCTTTTGGGGAGACAGATAAGTCAAATACACTTATTTGTTTTCATTTTATGGGACTTGCTGGTAAACAACAACAAAAAAAATCACATTTTAATAATTTTATTTCCTGCCTTGAATAGGACCTTTGATTACTTTAACTCCATGTTAACTCTGTGATGAGTCCCTACTATATAAAGTCTACTCTTTTTTATGTTTTTGTCTCTCTGCATTTAAGTATAAATAAGTCTGTAATATCAAGTCAATTCAAAACAATACAAAATAGTTTATTTTTTCCTAAGAGGACAGCTTGACAGACATTAGCATTGACGGTGCAATGTATGCTTAGGAAGCATTAAATTAAAACAGAAAATTATATGTAACATCATACCGGTGGGCTTTAAATAATAAAAAAGTTGTGCTGAATGACATGTACATTAAGAACTGAGATCAGGCATATTCATGCTGGGTAACTCAAATGTAAGTAGTTCAATAGAGGACCAAAATATTTTGGAAAATAAATATTTAGTCAGAACAGATAGGAGGAATATGGTCATTGTACGCTCTGATGTGTCGGCATAAATAATACACAGACTTAAAATATGGACTTTTTTGTAAGTTCTTCACCAACACATGGATAACTGCAGATATCATTTCACAGCACCCTTTCGTGCTGTTTTAAGGTCAATATTAAGTTGTAGGTTTTTTTTTACAGTAGAGTAATTGTACATGAATTTAATGCAGTATGTGATGAACTTTATCACATGCACTTTGTTATCTTGTGCACACACCTGAACATCTCTCCTCTTCCTCCTCTCCTCCTCCTCCTACAGGTGACTTTTTCTTTCTGCCATTTTGTCTCTGCTTCATGTTTTCCCGCCCAAAGTCTCTTCGGGTTCTTCTGCCGTTAACGGTTCTTCAGCTTGACGGTTATTAACGAAACAAACGCGTTTTACCGTCTGGTTCACGGCAGCTGCTAACATGCTAATGCGCTAACATTCTGCTCCGCCATACGTCACTTCCGCCTTCTTCCTGTTCTTGGTGTCCACACCGCCACCTGCTGGTCTGGACTAATGAGGGGTGGTGTCATGGTTGTGCTGGTTTTCAAACTTATTTGCTCAAACAAACCTAGGATCACGTTACACCGTTGTTGTTTTTCTTTTTTTTTTTCTTACCAGTGTATGAGAGGCAGCATGAGCTGTGGACTCCTTTATTCTTTTTGTTTGCCAAAAATATACTCAACATTTTTTTCAACATTTTGCTCCCATTTTTCATGAGATGGACTTAAAGATCTGAAATTCATTCCAGATACACAATATTACCATTTCTCTCAAACATTGTTCACAAATCTGTCTAAATGTTTGATAGTGAGCACTTCTGCTTTGCTGAGATAATCCATCCCACCTCACAGGTGTGCCACATCAAGATGCTCATCAGACACCATGATTAGTGCACAGGTGTGCCTTAGACTGTCCACAATAAAAGGCCACCCTGAAATGTGCATTTATTTTGCTTTATTGGGGGTCTGGGGACTCAGAACCAGTCAGTATCTGGTGTGACCACCATTTGCCTCATGCAGTGCAACACATCTTCGCATAGAGTTTATCAGATTGTCAATTGTGGCCTGTGGAATGTTGTTGTGAGGCGAGTTGGTTGTACTGCCATATATATATATATATATATATATATATATATATGGAGAAATGAACATTCAATGCACGAGCAACAGATCTGGTTGACATTCCTGCTGTCAGCATGCCAATTGCACGCTCCCTCAATGCTTGCGACATCTGTGGCATTTTGCTGTGAGACAAAACTGCACATTTCAGGGTGGCCTTTTATTGTGGGCAGTATAAGGTACACCTGTGCACTAATCATGATGTCAGTTCAGCATCTTGATGTGGCACACCTGTGAGGTGGGATGGATTATCTCAGCAATGCAGAAGTGCTCACTATCAAACATTTAGACAGATTTGTGAACAACATTTGAAAGAAATGGTAATATTGTTTATCTGGAATGAATTTTAGATCTTGGAGTCCATCTCATGAAAAATGGGAGCAAAAACAAAAGTGTTGCGTTTATATTTTTGTTGAGTGTATATCATTGGAAATGCAGAACTTTTGGACATAGGACTTCTTTTGCCTATGTAAATCACATCCTCACATTGCATCAGTGATCCTTTAAGTTTGGTTAAAGTTTCAGCTTGATATTTCGATTTTTTTTTGAGTTTTTTAAGCAAATGGTCACTACAACCATGGTAAAACTATGAAAAAATAGCATTAACATGCAAGAGCATATTTACTTTGAGGGTCCAGGCAGTCATTGGGGCCTTTTATCCCTGTACAGTGCTGATAAAAGTTTTACCATTGTTATTTTTAATCTTGTACTGGGTAACATAACAAAACTAAATGCATTTCTTCAAATTCTATAATTTAGTTCAATTTTGACAGAAGGCAATTATGTAAATTAGGCTCCTTGTCCTGCTTTTGAAATCTGGTACAGTTACCTGACTGCTTAAGTTACTAATTACATAACTATTTTTTTTATGTCCTCCCCACCCAGTGGATAATATTTCTGAACAAAAAAAAATAAGATTTTGAATCTTCATGTTTATCGTTACAAGGCCCCTGAAGGGACTTAGGCAAATTAAAAGAGAAGTCCGTTGTGCTAACACAACATTATCCTGTGCAGGGGACTTAAGCTTTTTCTGCTAAGTGTCATATAGTTTGAAAAGTTATGATTTTAAGTATTTTACAAGATATCATGATTGAAAATAAAGACAATGCCATCAAATTTAAGATTTCAACTGACAAAATGATCATAAAATATGGATGTTTGGGGGCCCCTGGACAACTCGGGGCCCCAGGCAGTTGCCTGTGTTTGCCTAATGGTAAGTACGCCCCTGTTAACACGTTACTGTACTGTTTTTAGGCACGGCGGCTTAGCTTACAGAGCACCATTCATAAGTATATAGAGCAGTTTATAGCACTAACAGAGTTAGAAACACAAAGTGACATTAATGTATTAGATTAGATTAGATTAGCCTAGATAATAGTAGATAGAACTTTATTAATACCTTGGGGAGACTCCCTCAGAAAAATTAAGATTCCAGCAGCATTGTATAGCAAGCACACAAGGTAAAAAAAAATTGCATGTGTCCGAAAAGAAAAAAGTAAAAACAATTTCTTAGTGTTATGTTATGTGCAGCTCTGCTCTTGTAAGAGTCTGCATTATTTACTTATATAGTAACTTACATCCATTTATACATTTTTTAAAATCAGAAACAAAAATCTGTTTTGTTCCCACATGATGAAGGCAATTGAACAAGAGCTTAATTGTCCAAAAAAATATCAACCAATCTTAATTTGTATAGTCCTGATTCATGAGAGGTGTTATCTCAAGGCACTTTACAATAGAGCAAGGTTAAACCATGCTGTTCATTTATTAAATACACATAAGTATACATTTGAACAGAAAAAATATGCATGTCATATTTTGTACTTATTTTGAACTGGTTTGCAGAATTACTTGTTCTTTATGAGAACATATATTTAATTGTTGTTCTGTAAACTTTTGTGTTATTTTATGCTGTTAAATATAGTACATTTTATGATTTGTTTACTCAAAGGCCCAACTTGGGACAAGGGTTGGAAATTAGCATTTGCTGTAAGCTCTCTGTGCAGCACATCAGATTAATGCTCAGTGATGGAACCATGTTAAACTGCAATGTTCCTATCAAATACATAAATGCAAATTCAAATTCAAAAATGTATATATATATATATATGAAATATTCATACATCCAAACACGACATAAATCCAGCACGAGCACCAACCTACAGCGCTGTTCATCTGTAGGAGTCTCACATAACAGTGGAAAAAAAGCTGTTTAGCAGTTGGAGGTCTTGAAGTGGAGTCAGTCTCATATTAACAGCCATCCATCTGTGTTGGAGGTTTAAGCAAAGGAAGCTGAATATAAATTAATAACACAAAGAAAATGTGTTTTTGTCTTTTGTTTGCTATTTTCAACCAACATGAGCGCAGCACTTAATAGTTTTTTAGCAAAGCTACTTCATCAGGAAACAAAATACTCTGAAAAGTTACAAAAAAACTTGAGCTCATGTTGAACAGCAATCTGCTGGAGCTGAGAGGATAGAGAGTGATGCAGACAAACACACAAGAGAGTACGATAAAAAAGATATTTATGACAGCTAAGATCGTAAATTTGTCCTAATCATGCGTCCTTCTTAATGGTTATAAAGATTTCATGCTATGTTAGCAGCAATAACCCCTGAGTCAAGGTAAGCACTGATCTTTAACCTTTCCTGACACAGGCCTAAGACAATTAAATTTTCCCTTCATTCATCTGAAGGAAGTTCTGGTAAACCCACTCAGATTCCTCTAACACGGGGACTGCAGTGTGTGAGGCTGCAGCTGTGGCAGAAGAATGCTGCACTCATACGCACCAGACGTTATTCATGCTCCACAAAGCTGCTATTTCCCCCCTGTTTACCTCAATGTCAGAAATGCAAATATTTGAACATCTGATTTTTATCTGGATTCAGCTGCAGGTCTAAAGTTCACTGTCAGAGACAGACGCTACAATCAGCTACTCATCACATATAAACTTTACGAAGAAGTCTGCAACACTCTGGGAAAACAACATGCAAGTTCTTAGAGATCTGATTTATAATCTGGGATATGCTGGTGTGAAAATGCAGTTGAATGCTAGAAAACAAAATTTTGGTTACATTACCATCTTTGCCTCAAAAGCTGCTGTATTATCTAGGTGTTAGTCTGTCCATGTTTGTGTAAATAATTGCTTCTGTCCCCTCTGTAACAAGCTGACTGCAGGTTTCAGCTCTGTTTCTCTTTGAATTTGTATATCTGTACATTACAAATATTTTACACCTCCTCTGTCCAGGAGGAGGAACTATAAGAAGAGACCTTGATTTTGAGGAGATCAACACATTCAAGCTTTTGGGACAGTATGTTTACTGGCAATAAGGATTTTGAGGGAGACCAAGAGGAAGTGAGTTGTAGGCTAGTAATTAATCTAGGGCGTGACAAAAGAGAATAGTTGTGGTGTGTGTGAGGGAGGGACAAAGGCGGCTGAAATTGCATAGGTGGAAGTATGTAGATCAAGTGACATGGGTGTCAGCCTCAACAGCACTCTATCCTTCCAAACTCATGTCAACAAAGACTCTCAACCTCTTTTTATCCTCTTTTTGAAAAATAAAACTTAAATCAGCTTGCTTTGACATAATACTCATTAGGTGAAAGAAAATAAACCAGGTCATTAATAAAGCCCTGTAAGAACACGATGTATTTTACTTTTACTAGTGCTGGATGATTTCAAGAAATAATTAAGTAAGAATTCAAAATACGTTTCTTAAGATGACGGAAAAAGTCAAGATGGCCTTTAAAGGGGCTGCATGATGCATCCAAATTACAGCTGTATCCATATTCGAACATTTCTTCTGATATTAAATGGTACATTTATGTACCTTGATTCACTTTCTTATCATTGACTATTTACTGTACAAAAAATCAAGAGCAGATTTTTTTTCTTCCTCATTTCTGCTTGAACTTAGAATTTTTAAAATCTGCCATGTTCCTCTGCTACTCGAGCCAAATTTAACAACATTAAATGTAGAAAAGAATGATTTTGCAAGACATTTGATTGACAAAATGAACAATGTTTTTAAGTAATTTATGGATTTATATTTGTATCGTCTTGCAACCTTTGTATCTTGATTTTCACTCGCATCATCACTATTTGCTTTGCTTTTTTCAGTTACGGGAGGTTAATTTGTTCAAATTGATGCATATAATCGTAAATACAAAAAATTGACTGTGTGTAAATTGCTTTAAATATCACTACTTTATTGTTCAACTGCTTAAAACATCGTTATTTCAGATGAGAATCATGCCAAACGGCTAACTACTAACGGCGGCTAGCTCAGTTGATAATATTTCCCGGATGTGACGTCACCACGCACGGGCGTGGCCTGGGGCTCCGCTGAGGTGCCTGGCAGTTCGTGGCGGAGAGGAATGTAAACAGCTAGCATGCCCGCTCAGCAGACAGCGGCGGAGCAAATCACGGACCCTGTGCCGCCGGTAAGACATTTATCATAGTACCGACAGCTCGTCCCGGTGTGTCGGAGGAGGCTGTTCGGATAATTCCCTCATCTGGCTGCATAAACAGAGTTAATTGTCTTTGTTGAACAGCTAAGTTAGCTCGCAGCGCTAGCTCATGTTCGCTAGCTCAGGGAGTTGTTGTGTTTCAGCAGAAAGCTGCTTAATGCTGAGCCCTCTGAACCTGCATGTTTCCTGTGCTGCTGACAGCTTTTTGCTCTTGTTTGAGCTGAAATAAAAGGCCACTGTCAGGCTAAGTCTGTCAGATAGAAGTACAGACTGTTGTAGAGTCAAGTTTGCACAGAGAAACATCTTTAATCTATTTTAATGAGCTCTAAATGTGACTCAGAAGAGAAGATGACAGTCATATTGTGGGTAATGAAACAGCTGAAGAAAACACTACATCTTTGAGTAGATAAAAACTTTGAAAAGAACATGATGTAAGCGTTTGTTTCTCAGTGTGAATGTACGTGAGTGTGCCAAAGGTGAAGGCGTTGCTGCGTTTAGGTTGAAGCTTTTGTCTGGCTGTGCTCTTTTGTTATTCTGAGTCTTTTTTATGGCTGTAATGATACCAGAAATCAAAGTGTTAGTTTTACTCCACTAGTAGATCATCCTCTCCATCATGTGGCAACAAAACATGAGTCTGAGGCAAACTATGTTATATTCAAATAGAAAAACAACACGGCTAATAAAAGTGGAAGAACTCAAGGCACGTTGTGAATTACTAAGTGTGATCTTTGATTACAGTATGTTTTATGTTATCAGCATTAGGAAGTGTGTATTTTTAATTAAATATTTATTTAACCAGGAAAAGATAGTCATTGAGATCAAAAATCTAGTTTTCAACCATGTCCAGTTATAAAAAAGTCACTTAAAATGACAACAGCAGCACATACAAATACACATAATGCAAATAACATTTTAAAGAAACACATAAAGTAACAGTTAAATCACAAGCTGGACTATAAGAAGAAACAAAATACTGCGGCCAGATGCCTTAGTCTCCATTAATCATTTAATGTCCTCATAAAAGCTTCCAATGAAACCAGCTCATTGAGTTTCAGGTCATTTTGTTGTTCATTAATTTACAGGCTTTCTTCAGACCATGAAACAAACAATCAGAGGAGAATCCGGGGCATAAGATTATGAGGGGCCGAACTTCTCTGACTGATGAGGGCCAGATGGTATGATAGGAGCAGACCCCAAATGGCATTGTACATAAGAAGATGCCAGTTTTTACACCTACATGTGGCCAGAGAAGACCATCCTATGGCAACAGGTCTCTCTCTGGACTCAAAAGAAAGGCAAAAAATAGCATGTATTTACTTTTTTTGTCAATTTGTTGTTTTATAAAATACTTGTGTATGCTGGAAGCTTTATCTTATTCCAAAAAATAATATGAGAGATATGAGAGCATGGATGTTATACCTGTGTTTATATCCAGTCCAATAATCCTTGAGATGGTGTAATTTGTGTATATGATGTGATTAGTCCAGCTCTTTGAATTGTGTTCAGTGGAAATATGCAAATTGTGAAGCATTAACTGTGTAGCAACACTGCTGACCCAATATTTGATTGATCGTAATTTATTTCCATTTCGTGCACACAAAGTGCCTGATCCTCGTACTGTAGGTTTCAGACACCAGGAGTTCAACTGCAAGTGGTCCAGCAGTTAATAACTTTACAAAGCTGCTTGTGTGTAAGGTTTTAGTGAAAGTAAATCAGTATAATCGTATTTAGGTACATCGCATTCTCACCCATTTATCACAATGTGTAAACTATCACCAGAACACACCTTTATGTACAAGTATGTCAGTCATTGAAAGGAAAAATAATTAATTTCACACATTTTTTCCAGACTGTCTGACCTCATATCATAACCAGCATATACGTACAGCTCTAATTTCACCTTTGGTCTCTTCTCCTCATGAGCACTAGAGTTCATCCCTGTCAGTTATTGATTTCTGGATTATGTTCCCTCTGTAGCTCGTGGTATTTAGAGCACGAGGTGAGGACGAGTCAGACTGCTCCGTGACTCAGGGTGACGCGGGCCTCCTCCTGTGCTGTGTGATCAGACTGAGGAGCATGATGGGAAACTTAAGCACTTGTTTAGGTGACTAATGACTGTGTTCAGTCTCTGGCTGTTTACCGACGCCCTCCTCAGCTCCATGGTCACACGGTCTGATGAACTAACACGTTTCAGACTTTGAGTTCCTGCTGAAGATAAACATCCAGTCCTTCAGCTGCGTACATGATACTTGATCATCAAACAGTAAAATTATATTAAGAAATACAAAAATATCTCAAACAAGCTGACACTATTGAGCCTCTTCTGCTCAGATCAACCTGAAAATTCATTTGAAAGACGTGACTGTTCAGTCTGAAAACGTCTCCTCCTTTCCCATCTCTGTCCTTTCTCGTCTTTTAAACTGATTCTTGAACACTTTAGCTGCTCTTCATTTAACTATTTTATTCTCAGTCTGTCAGATAAGAATTATTAATATTGCACATTTTGACCCATCTGTCTTCTCTAATTGCATTTGCTCATTCAAGTTACACAGTGTGTTTTCTTCTAAATATAGCTTTAACAGCTGAGGAGGAAACAGACGCACCTTGTCTTGTTTTCTGTCTTTAGTCAACAGACTGGACAAAAGCGACACATCTGCTCTTTTAACTCAAACTGTGAAGCTATCAAGTGTTTATGCATCCCTATATCCAATTTACACAACGATTTTTCTGTGGTATCAACTGATCTCCAGTCCTTACTTTGAGGTCTTAAGGTCTATCTGGGTAGCACAGTGGCGCAGCAGGTAGTGCATGTGCTTCACAGCAAGAAGGTTATTGGTTCAATCCCCAGGTTACAGGGCCTATCTGTGTGTTGACACACAGTTGACCTACTTAAAAGCACGTCTGTGGTGGTGTGCACCAGTGCCCTGCAGTTTAGTTTCGTATTTCTTCTGAAAATTAGTGTTAATCTTAGTCTTATATATAACGTATAACATAAAAGTAAGAAGGAGTCACATAAAGCACACAGGACCGTGGGGAGTTGCTGAAGAGTTTATCTGATGACTGTAGGCAGAGACAGGCTAACGCTACCCATTGACTCCTAGTGTTTGAGCTATGCTAACATAGTGGGTGAGCTCTGTCTCTTATTTGTTACTGCACACACAGTCCAAAGAATGCTGTCCACCTGTTTGTCATGGACTCTGGAGTGTAGGACCCTATAAAATCCACAATTACAGAATCACGGAATTAGGCATTAAACATGGAATTCAATAAAAACACGGTGTATCATCATTTTACGTGAAAGCAGTTTTTTTCTGACTAAAAAGGAATATTTTTCTTGGAAAAATGCCCCAAGGGTATCACTGAGGATGCGAACAATGCATGCTCCACTTCCTCTCCCCCTCCTCCCTCCCTCATTAACGATGTCAACATGTCACAGTGGCTGCCTGAAAAAAAGGCTGACCCTGTGTTCACACCAAAGGCAATCTGAGCATCCTCTGCATCAAGCTGCCATTCATTTTCAATGATTTATTATGTGTCAGGAGATCAAATGTTCTGTAAATTTTGTTGAAACATAATGTCGACTGGATAAATTAAGAAACGTGTGAAGACCACTTTACTTCATACTGTGTCTCAGGGTTAAATTTGCGTAAAATACTAAAATACCAATTTCTCAAAATATAAAACTGGAAAAACGAAACATTGGAAAAAAATCAAATGAAATTTATTGCGCCCTAGGAGTGAGTCAGGACACAAAAACAATTAAAAAAGTTGGCATATCCCTTTAAAAAATCCTAGACCTGTACCCGTACGTGGATCACAACCAAATTTTAATTACTTCTCCCTTATGCTAAGACCAGCATTCCCTGAAATTCTGATTAAATTCTGCTCAGAGCTTTTTAAGCTGTCTTATTGACAAACAATCCTGATGCAGTATTGCACTGCAAAACATCACAGCAGACATAACAGTATTTTTTTACACCCCTATTTATTGTGATTGTAAATCATAATTATAATTGTCCAGGTTTCACTATGAAGGTCCGTGAACTCTCCTCAGTGCTCTACAGTCTTAAAAATATGCTGCATAATCTTACCAATGGCTGGACAACATCCGATGATGTCACAGCGATGTCATCAGTCTGAGCCACTACACATATCTGGCTTTAGCTCTGAGTAACCGGCTGTTTGCTGAGGACTGCTGCTCAGACTCCATCATTCTCGTTTGTGGGTAGTGTCCACCATCTTGTCAGCATTTAGTTAACGATGTCTTTAATGAATTAAATCTCTTATTTGTGTCTCCTCAGGTCTGATCCAGACTCAGCAGACTGCTCACAGGACGCTGCTGAGAGAAAAAGGAGAAGAGGAACTCTGACGTCATTAGCACTCCTGCTGATGGACACCAAAGCTGAGAAAGAGGACACATTTCTGCCTTTTTGTTCTTTTGTTGTAATATTTAATTAATGACAAAGAATCGGTCAAGTGCATTTTTCCTGTGAGAAACAGAAAAGTGTGTTTACAGAAGAACAGGGGACTTCTCTGAGCAGCCATGTTGGGGCCTAAGCTGCTGCCTCCGTCCTCCGCCGCCTGCCCTCAGCCTGAGATCAGCGTTTAGAGGCTCATGACGGCCTTCGTTTGTTAGTTTGATTTTTCCACTCGATTCTGTGAGTTTTTTTTTTTTTTGGTCTTCAACCTTCCGGTTCAACCATGGCAGAGTCCAGCTCTGCGCCGGCTGCAGAGCCTGACCTGCTGATCGACCACAGCAAACAGGAAACGCCTCTACCTGCAGAAAGTACCTCCAAAGAACTGATTGTTACCGTCACGACAGAGAGGCCGGGCCCCACGCTGGGGTTAGATGTCCAAGCAGAAGCCCCGAACAGCAACGGCGCTCCTGAATGTCCACCTCCCTTAAAAGTCCAGAAAGAAGACGAGGAGGAGGAGGCGACGCCCACGCCGCCGGACACCTCGTCATCGCTGTCGTCAGGAAACGGGACGATGACCGCACTCACCACAGAAGAAGAGTCTCTGTCAGTGCTGCTTAGACACATCAAGAGTGAAAGAGGGCCAGACAGAGGAGGACAGCCAGGTAACGGCTCCAAACTGTGACCCCACACATGGAGACAAAAACAACTGTTTTGTTCTCACGGTGTTTCAACATGACGACTGCTGAGCACACCACACACTTCCTGATTCATTCACCAACAACCACAGCCTTCACGCGCTGTCATGATCTCAATCAGTCAAACTTAAGTTGAAACAAACACGGTGGACAATGAGCAGAGGGAATTCAAGCTAATCATGGCCAGCTGTTCCTATCGTTCAATTTTACTGATAGATACATTTATTAAAAACTCCTTCAAGGGATATGCCAACTTTTTTCTTTTCTTCTTTCCTCACTCATGAGTGCATGACAAGCAGGTGGACGCCATTCTTTGGATTGTGCGTGCAGTAACAAAAAAGATGGGCAGTGCTCTCCCACCGCTAGTTAGCCTAGCTCAAACACTGGGAGTAAATGGGTAGTGTTAGCCTGCCTCTGCCTACAGTCATCAGAGGAATGCTTTAGCAACTCTGATCGATCCTATGTGCTTGTTTTGACTTTTTTTTCTTTATGTTACATCTTCTATTTTTTGGCCAAGATTATCACTTCATGCAATATCTGAGAGAAAAACATATGAAACTAAACAGAGATTCGTTTTGTTGACCTACTTACAAGCATGTTTGAATTGGTTTGTGAATGTGCCTTGTGGTTTGGCCTCATATACACTGTCTCTGAAAATTACCTGAAGTGATCATCTCACTCTTAAAATAACTTAAGTTACGTCAAATATAAGTATACTCTGCAATCACTGCGCATACAATTATTTTTTTATTCCTTTGAGTAGTTTTACAAGACATGTTTTAAATTTGGATTTGGCCAAATATTTTTTTAAAAGCAAACCCAGATCAACATACAGGGATCAAAGTTTTGTGACGTAATTAAAGAGGACATATCATGCTTGTTTCTCCTTTTCACTATGCCAGACTAGGATGCCTATAAAGCATTTCTGCCCTCAGTACAAGTCATTTAGTTCCTTCGTTGCCCCACAATTAGGGCTGGACAATTAATCGGATTTTAATCGCGATTTCAATTTTGCCATCTGACAATCATAATAATCGAAGAAAAAAGATTAATATGCCACACAGTGTGGAGTGCTGTGTATGCAAGTTCCTGCGCTTCATAGCGCTTCTGTGTTCCACGTGCAGCCACAGCGAGTGTGTGTGACTTATGTGGATCAATAATACTGTATGTGCCGCTCGCTGGTTCTGTAAAGTTGTGTGAAATCGATACTGAAGTTTTTAAATAAGTGAATAATTGTGTATATTAATTGTGATTTCAATATCACTTAAAATAATCGGGATTCTTATTTTTACTATAATCGTCCAGCCCTATCCACAATAGCGTTCTCAATATCCTCATTTTCGGCCGTTATCCAGGTCTCATTGAAATGCTCGGACCTCAGGCTTACCTAAAGTTACCTCGCAATGCCACAGCCCTTTGTGCTCTGATTGGTCAGTTCTATCGGGGGTTGAGCCAGCCTGTCCTTCTTCTACTGTATTTTCTGGCAGGCTCCAAGCAGCGACCGCGTATTGAGTCCCCCTACAGGCCAGAGCTGATAATGAGTGAGTGTGAGCTAGGGAACTATAAACCCCTGCTGGATGGATGTGTTCCTCGGTGACGGTTTTGTGGCTAATGGACATCACAGAGGAGGAAGTGTTTTATCAGATTACTCCAATAAAAAGAAAGAAACCTCGTGATGTCACGACGTTTGAAATCTCGCGGACATCTCTCAATGACCTATTTTCAGAGGCATCAAATCTCGTTCTAGGATATCAGAAAAAATACAATATCTCATTTTTTGAAAATAAAAGGGGTGTAAGGTCTTGTTTTCAAATTTATTATATCATATGTAAGTATTAAATCATGCATCAGCATGATATGTCTCCTTCAATCATTCTTAAGTGTATGGAGTTGTGTGTTTTGCCAAGGGGTTAGGAGATAAGCGACGATCCAACATTTTCAATCTTCTACATCCAAAGCTTTCTCTGATGAACATTTTGGTCTCAGAATTTTAAGGTCCAAAGTAAACTTTAAAGCTTTTTGTTTTGGTTATGATTCTATCCTCTCTAATGAGTAGAAGCCATCTGGCAATGCTAACTCGATTAAAAGGAGTTTATAATATGTACATAATCTTTCTAAGACCGCTTCATGTGGCCCAGCAATCCACTGGTAACTGATTCAGGGTGAACTTATGCAGATGCACATAATTAATTAAGGATCCAATTAAAGCAGAAGCAGGTCAAAACAGACCCTGTGTTTGGTCTCCTTCACATTTCTTTTGACATACTTAGCTGCAGCATTGTAGGGTTCAGCTCCTTTCCCTCAAGTCCAGGTTGAGCTAGCTGGTATGTTACTGCTGTGACATATAAATAAAATAACAAATTTAATATTGATCAAAAGAGCTGGTTGAAGAAAAAACATTTCAATCAAGTAAAGGACTGATCAGATCCTAAAAAATAGCAAACAATGGTACAAATGATGTAAAATACTAAAAACAAGCCAGTGAGCAGCTGTTGATCTTATTTTCTAAGTTCCAGCTGGTTAACATGCAGAAAGTGGAGACTGTTTGTGTGGAAAGAGAAACAGGCAGCCGGTCAGGAGACGTTTTCAATCGACCATTGTTGTTCTGGGCTCTGATTGGCTGACAGCCAGAAGGAACAGAGTGTGAGACAAGGCAGGCGGATTAGAGTAAAAAGTGTTGTGTTCAGTGGTCAGAGTGGCCTTCACCGTTCAGTGTTTCATGTGTTAAATTCACCTTCTCTTTGTTTGGTGTCCTCTTGCTGATTTGTCCTGCTCCCTCAGGTCTTGATCTGGATCTGGAGGAGAGCTCCTCTGTGGCGACGGCGGGGGGCTCAGACGACCAGCGGGAGTCCACCGACTCCGCCTCCTTCTCCATCCCCAGCCTGGAGCTGTCCGACGGGGTCACGGCCGCAGGAAACTCTCTGGACGTTGAGGACGGCTGCTCTTCGTCGTACTCGGCTCTGGGGGTGGAGGGCCGCTCTCCGTCCACTGAGGTCCCCAGTCTGAAGGACGAGGACGCACAGGAGGCCGCAGGTGAGACAAAAAACCATCAGACCGGGTCAAGCCTGCCCTTCTAGAAATGAGTCTGCTAATCTCAGCGGGTGTTTAAAATGCAAGAGGCTTCATACATAACTAGGATCTGAACCAGATTCTGCACAGATATGGAGGTTTTTATCCTGTATGAACACAGCAAACACACACAGTGAACATCTCTTAGTGTTTTGATGTTATATGAATTACTGAATGTTGTCAATGGGATTCCCCATTATACAGTTCACTGTGTTTTTGTGACGTCAACCTAAATCCGATCCAGATGAAATTCACCTTGAGGATAGAAACATAGGCTGCGGTTGAATAGTCGCCTCCTAAGCCCTTTCCTATCTACTTTTCCTTAACCCTGATGGAAAACTTCATGAGGTTAAGGAAAGGAGAATTCAGAAGGACTTAGTAAAGGAAAACTGCCGTGCAGAGAGAATCCAACTACACTTTGACTACGCTACGTCATCATTTGACGGCAGATGTAACTGCTGCGGTAAAACTACAATTTTCCAAAGGTGGACTACAAAAGACCTATCATAGAAGTGCTCATGTATCATGACAACATTGTTTCTTTCAGACAACACTGAACACGATAACCCAGTAAAAATTACATCTGCATAACTGATGTTGGAAGTGAGGATTTAAATAAATCTGTCCTCTCATTATCAACATGAACACCAATCAGTGCAGGAAAAAAAATGGGAACTGAATGAAAGAAAGGCAGCAACTGTTAAGACCACAAACTAATGGTGTATAAATGACTAGTATTGAACCATGTTTAAAACATAATCAACATCTGATCTCCTCAAACAATCAGACTACAGGAAAGTTAAGGCAGATTTTGGTAAACTTTTAAAAGGATCGAACAGCAGTGGTAAATCACATGGTCTGTGTGATTTGTTGTCATTATTCGGTTGAATTCAGAAGCAGTCAGAATATGCGCTGTTTATAAAAGCTGTTGCCGCAGAGAATTGTGGGACAGAATATTCTCCTCTCCTTTCGTAAAGGATGGTCCGGTGTATCCTAAAGGAGATAATAAAGGAAACATTGAGCCACCTTTCCTATGCATTTAAACTATTTGAACAGCTCTAATCACAAACTACTTCGCACAAGCCTATCCACTGTCTCTCTCCTATCAGTAAAGGCACAAAATGCCCTAAAAATACATTTAAAAAAAAAAAAAAAAAATGGTTAAAAATGGCAGAGATATGATTTTTAAAATTCTGCACATTGTTGACTTATGAGCCTTTTTGAAATGTTGGATTTTTTTTTGCATCCAGACAATGGATCATCACTAAAATCTAAACATTTCTAAGCTGGGCCATTACCAACATCTCCTTAAAAATTCAGCAGAATCCCTCGAGTAGTTTTTGTGTAATCTTGTCAACAAAAAACAAAAAGAAAAACACACACTGGCAAAAACATAACCCCTCCGGTGGAGGTAATTACAAATAAAGCACATGCCCCACGGCGAGAAGGTTGCTGGTTCTGCCTCCATGTCGGTCAGGGCCTTTCTGTGTTGAGTTCACATGCATCAGGTCTCTCCTGGCACTCAGCTTCCCCCCACAGACCAAAAACATGCTCATTAGGTTGACTGGTCATTGGGACTGAGCACAGTCAATGTAGATTGGAGCTTTGCAAGATTGATCAGGTGGATCCAGCTGCAGTGCAGAGTTAGGATCAATTGTGTCCTCATTCTTTCAGAGCTTCTGAACAACACAGTAAGAGAGTTTGATGAAGTCCTGTGGTCTGGAGTATATTAGATTATATTTAAAGAACAAGAGGAACAGACTGTATAGGTTTTTGTTTTCTCAGTTTATTTGCAGGAAGTTTGATCAAATGGGAGGAAGTCTGGATACAAATGCAGACAAAGATCTGAAGCTGTGAGAGAAAAGTGCTGACTTATTAACACTCTGAGGACTTGCTTTGAGGAGGAGAGACTGAACTGTGTTACTCTTAACTCTATAAACCCTCCAGAGTTTGATGCTGATGTTAAACAGGATGTTTGGGTGGAATCAGTCGTCTTTATATTCATGTGATGAGCTCCATCACAGTGAAAACAAACTCATTCACAGCTGGTGTATGTGCTGTTGCTGATTACTCAGTGTTTCCATGGAAGCCCTCCTGACGTCTATGAACAGTTTAATTTGTAATAAAGGAAACAAAAGTCGACTGAGGTTCTCAGAACTGTTACATCTATAAACCTGGAGCTTAAAAACAGTTTCCCTTAAAGAGAAAAGACAATAGAGGACATTAGTTGTTTTTCTTAATGAAAGTAAATGTTTGTTTTTGCTTAAAAATGTTTTTGTTATTCTGGAAGTCATAAAATAGAACTTTAGAGTGCAGCTGGATCTCCCTGATTAATCCTCTGTAAGCTGACAGATCCATCTTGCCAAGCTCCAAACTACAACAATTGTGAGTCACCCAAAGTGGGACGGCCAATCAGAATTAGAGCTGAAACGATTCCTCGAATATTCGTGAGTACTCGATTACAAAATATCCTCGAATTAAATTTTGTGCCTCGAAGCCTCGTTTAATATATAATTATACATATAAATATATATCTGGACTGCGCGGCTTGTACAATCATGAAGGAAGAGAAAAGAGAGGTACAGAAAGGAGAGAGTCCGCAGAAGAAACGGCAGAGAGTGTCCCAAGTGTGTGGCCACTACAAGAAGGGATGAAAAGAAAACACAGTGCAGTGTGTCCGATGTCAAACGGAGTGAGCTTAGCACGTAGCTTAGCATGATAGCACGTCGTTAGGGCTGCAACTATTACTATTACAGCATTTTAGATATGTTCATCACAGACATGCGTCCTCTTTCCATGGTGGAGGACACGGGATTTAAGAACATGATCAAGGATTTCAATCCAAACTACACAATGCCCTCCAGAACACACTTCACAAATATAACTGCAGAATTATATTACTGCTTTGTAAATCAGTATTGTATTGGCTTTGTTTTAAGCCAGGACTGGTTTAAACTTTGAAAGTTGTTGAAATAAAAACCCATTTCTGAGGAATAAACAGCATTTGGTTGCTCAATTTGAAAGCCCTAACATGTTGCATTGTATACAATTGATTTATTTGTTTAAAAACAAAAAAGTATATTTTGTTAGAGTACTCGAGTACTCGAAGAAATAATTGACAGAGTACTCGATTCCAAAAATACTCGATAGTTGCAGCTCTAATCAGAATCCTTTAAAGCAGGATGAGGTGGGAGCAGGACAACAGCAGTGACGACTTGTACAGAGATTAGCATAGATGCTAACAGCTTCAGCGACAGTTTTATAAGATCTGCATTACATTTCTTTATTAAAGGACAAAAAACATGAAGAGAATTTCTCCATAGAAAGGATATTTTTATATTTTTGGCTCATGTTTTGTACTTTAGACTGAATGTACTGGATGAGTTTGACAGGACAATCGTCCAATCACCTGCCGGGTATGCTCTCTCTCTTAATGGGCTGTTGCCCAGATGGGCGAGTGAACTATAGTGATGTTAATTAAATATAACCTTGCAATGCTGCTGGATCCACCTGATTTACTCCCAGTGCCATTCCTTCTTTTCTCCACACTTGGGCAGCATTAATTCTAAGGATCCTTTAACATCCTCGACCTCAGATTTCTGTGCACTCTATTTGGTTATGGTGTACCACGGTAACGTGCTCAGAATTTTTTTATCCATGAGTATCACCATAGCTTAGGGTAAATCCCATCTTGGTTTTGCGCGTTCACGTCTAGTAAAGGGTTGTCCCAATTTTCCAAACGGCTAAGGGGGAGGGCTAAGACAAGGGCTACACAGCCCTCAAAACAAAGACAGACCGGGACCTCACTTCAAACAAAGGGGTATGAGAATTTCCCGTATCACACCACGCCCGTCAACACGAAGCAGAGCGGAGACCAAAGCAAGTGCTTAATTCTAAGTACTTATTAATCCATAAAATAAATATTAAGCATGTATTGAATTGTTAGTTGTATTTTACAATTTCGCGTTATAACAAGCTAGCTTTCACAGCTATTGTCGCATCTGCTAACATCACAGCTAGTAAGCAGCTGTGGGTGATGATGTAGTGAGAATCCTCACCTCCAGTCTCTGTGTGATTGCAGCTGCCCTCCTGCCCACAGAGGGCGCTGCAGCTGCTGCGGCCGTGCCAGAGTCCGGGCCGTCCATGCCTGCCTATTACCTGGTGAAGTGGATCACCTGGAAGGAGAAGAAGACCCCCATCATAACACAGAGTGAGAACGGACCCTGCCCCCTGCTGGCCATCATGAACACGCTCTTTCTGCGCTGGAAGGTAAAACATCAGTGTTTTAGAAATAAAATGACAATCACAGAGACACTGTTCTTTCAACTGGAAGAGATGGGTAGAGCTCGCCCACTGCTAATTAGCTTAGCTGTAACACTGGGAGTCAGTGGGTAGTATTAGCCTGTCTCTGCCTGCAGTTATCAGATAAACTCTTAAGCAACTGTGACTGTTTTTTTGGCGCTTTGTTTTCCTTTATCTGCCAGCTTCAGTACATGAAGCCCTCAATTTTCTATTATATGAGCCTGATTGGCTGAAAAACATGGCCGCCACACACCAAAACATCCGCCATGTTGGGCAGAGCTTAAAAATGACGTGATAATTTCAACACCTTATTCCGAAACATCACCAAATTTGGTGTATAGGTTCACAATGGGAGTGGGAAGCTGGCTGTGCAAGCATTTTTAGCAGAAGCCTTAGGGGGCGCTATAAACACCACATGTGAATATTCCAAAAACCATATGTTGGAATTTCACCACATTTAGTGTAGGTGATCTAGGGGCGAGTATTGAATTGAATTGAATTGATTTATTTCGGTCATGTCAGCACACTTATTCAGCATCACACATTGTCAATAGATGGTCACATTGTACATGTCCGAAAGACGTGAGACGTGAAGACGGAAGAAGCAAAGCTTATCTAGTCCCGTCCCCATTTCCTCAATATTTAGTCTCCTCATTTTTCACATATCATCAGATTATTGTAAATTTGTATTCCATTTACAGAAGTATGACATAATTCTTGAGTGTCTTTTATTGTCCATATGCGACATTTAATGTCCAATCCTTTGTTCGAAGTACGGCATAATTCACTTTCCATTCATTCCAGCTGTCCATTGCGTACCCAGCTAGGAATGTTCCATCTGGGCATTTTGGTTCTCCCGGGCCAGCTCGACGGGTTGAGAAAACCTTATCGATTGCGTTGAGAGCCCAACTTAGTGGATCCATTTTGAGACTGTCTGTCCCTCTGCAGTTAGTGGGATGATATACTGCTACCTCACGTGTCTTGCACCATCACTTCATTCACTATCATTGTTTTGGTACATTTGGTCTTTCCTACGGTCTCACAGACTATACATACTCAAATGTTTACGTTTCAGCATCCGTATTAACCAATATATTGAGATACATGTTAGTCAGGGAAAGTGGGCATGGCTGATTCATCATTAAGTGCTTTTTCTTTAGTGGCATAAGCTTGAATATCCCAGAGACGGGCTGTGTTTGCACAAAGATTAGTGCTTTATGTAATTTTTGAGAGAAACTGAACCTCAGATTGATGCATAAACCACCGCAGACATGCTTCTAAGTAGGTCAACAAAACAAAGCACGTCTGCGGTGGTTGCCGCATGCGCTGTGCAGTTTAGTTATGCGTGTATTTCTTTCAAAAATTATATCTAGTGCTGGAATTTAATGGACTCAGGAATGGGGCAAGTCATGAAAACAAAAAAAATGTTGGCGTTTCCCTTTAACAGCTATGAGATCTCCCTCTGTTTCTCAGGCAAAGCTTCCAGCTCAGACTGAAGTGGTCACCACGGAGGACCTGATGGCTCACCTGGGTAAGTTGTGTAACTCGCACACACACCTGTCTGAGTGTTTAGTTAAACAGTGATCCAGCAGAACAAGTTTGAAGAGAGGAACAGAGGAAATACTGACTGTAGGAGTGACTGTCAGGTGACAGGTCTGACTGAAGCTCTTATTCCTCTTCTTTGTCTTCCTCTACATACTCTCATTTTTTTGTTTTCCTCTTCAGACATTCCTTTTCCTTATTTCTGTATTTATCTTGTTCATTTCTCTTCTATTATTCCTGAGCGAGTAGCTACTTTTCTTCTTTGTCTTGATGCTACCACTTTTACATTTGTTGTTTTCCTCCCTTCTCTGTCATCCTTGTATTTCTCTAAACTTTGCTTCTTACATCTTCATGTTTCATGTCTTAACAGCTTGTTCTCCTTATCTTGCTGGTCCAATTCTTCTGTATTTGCAAAACAAAAGTCCAATAAATGCTTCTGTTCCTGCTTTTAAATGATAACAATAATAATAATAATAATAAGTAGATGTGTTCCAAGAGCACAAACCTCAGGGTATTTTTTAGGCTAGTTACTGTCACAAATGTGGAAAACTGCCCTGTTTCTCGCACAATGAAATAAAATCCTGGATCCACATCAGGATTGAGATCACCACCAAAATCCAACTGGGTCCTCCTCGTGCCATGACCAACATTGTTGCTTATTTTAGTGTCTGTAATCAGGCAGATCCATCTTGCAAAGCCCCAATCTACAACGACTGTCAGCAGCCCAAAGTGGACCGGCCCAATCAGAGTCCTTTAAAGGAGGAAGGGGTGGAGCTATGAGCGAGACGACAGCAGGAAGTAACTGCCTGTACTGAGATTAGCATAGATACTAGAAGCCTCAGTAACAGTTTGAGATTCTGACTTCATTTTTTTTAAAAATGAAAAACAGAAAATAAACAAGCACCATGCGAATAATCCTTACATGCGCTTGAATTTAATTTTTGAAGCAGATACATAACCACAAGTTTGCATGAAAAACAAGCAACACTGAAAGCTCCATTTGATAAAAATACATTTTTGCTCTATGTCTAACATGTTTTGGTGAAGTTTGTTCACAAAGTGGTTTATGTTTTGTATTTTAAATAGAGACAATAGTACCGTCCTCACATTATCTGATTTGGCTGTAGTGAATATTGTCTAGAGCTGCAACTATCGAGTATTTTTGGAATCGAGTACTCTGTCAATTATTTCTTCGAGTACTCGAGTACTCTAACAAAATATACTTTTTTGTTTTAAACAAATCAATTGTATACAATGCAACATGTTAGGGCTTTCAAAATGAGCAACCGAATGCCGTTTACTCCTCAGAAAAGGGTTTTTATTTAACAACTTTCAAAGTTTAAACCAGTCCTGGCTTAAAACAAAGCCAAGACAATACTGATTTACAAAGCAGTAATATAATTCCGCAATTATATTTGTGAAGTGTGTTCTGGAGGGCATTGTGTAGTTTGGATTGAAATCCTTGATCATGTTCTTAAATCCCGTGTCCTCCACCATGGAAAGAGGACGCATGTCTGTGATGAGCATATTTAAAATGCTGTAATAGTAATAGTTGCAGCCCTAACGATGTGCTATCATGCTAAGCTACGTGCTAGTCTAACTCTGTTTGACATCAGACACACTGCACTGTGTTTTCTTTTCGTCCCTTCTTGTAGTGACCACACACTTGGGACACTCTGCCATTTCTTCTGTGGACTCTCTCCTTTCTGTCCCTCTCTTTTCTCTTCCTTCATGATTTTACAAGCCGCGCAGCAGCGGAGGTAGCAGGCGCATTGTGCCACAGAAATGACCGTCCGTGTCAAACACTGTGCACTGTATAGTAGTCCAGATATATATTTATATGTATAATTATATATTAAACGAGGCTTCGAGGCACAAAATTTAATTCGAGGATATTTTGTAATCGAGTACTCACGAATATTCGAGGAATCGTTTCAGCTCTATTGTCCTTAAAGGATCTGCCAATTCCCAAACACTTTCTGTACGTAAGTGAATATCTGGTGTGTCTTGTTAACGGCCTGCATGCCCTGAAATTTCATCAAAATCTGTTCATTAGTTTATGAGTTATCTTGCTAACAGACAAATGGAGACAAAATCATAACCCTCTATGGGGTTTAATCTTAGAATATGTTAAAATATTGTTTGTTCTTAAGGTATTATAGTGAGTTTAGTTGAAAACATGACAGTTAAGGCAGCATCTCTATTTTGATTAATTTTATTTATTTAATGTTTATTTGCAAAGGGACAGTATGAAGCAAGAGAATGTTACCACGCACTACAGCATTTATAACCTGAGCTAATTTGCAATGATAGTCACTAGTTGGGCTTTAAAAGACAGAAAAACAACAATAAATACATTTTAAAAAACAAAAAAACAAAGAAAGAAAAAATCAAAACCAAAAGAAACACACTGGCTATGTTATGACATTCTGCTCAACAATATTCTCAAGTTCAAATTCAGAAAGAATCCTATTACTGTCAGTTTCATTGTACCTCATGTAAAATCTGACCATTTTATTTACAATTCCAACAAAAACTTGATCAAAAACTTTAGCAAATAGATCACAACTGCCAACCAGTGGGCCACATGTGGCCTACAGCTCCTTCAATGCAGCCCGTCTGACAGTTCATGATACCAGAAAATTGTTTGTTCAGTAAGAAAACCTGACAAAATACGCTATGAAAGCATTGAAATAACATTTCCAAGACAGTGAGTAAGAACTGGCTGTGGTTATTTGTGTAAAACTCTATTTTAATGCATTTTCTAAACTTAAAATAAAGATATATGTAAAATATACTTGTAATTTACTTAAATGATCAATTAATGCTCTGTTATTGCATAAAAAATAAACTGAAACAAGCTTGAATTTTGTTTTAGTTTACCAGATTAAGTAATGCAGTTGTGTGTAGATGTATAGAAAAGTATATAAAGAAACCTCTAATGACTGCATTAAAATTATTTGACCCTCATAGTTTTTGTCGAAGCACTTTGTTAACTTCTGTTTTTAAAAATGCTGTACTAACAAAGTTATTATTATTATCGTGACCATCAAAGTGTGGAAATGTGGCCCTCCTGGTCATCAGGAGGATTTAAAAGCAAAATCACTGGATTTAAAAAAATCCTCAAATATTTTGCTGAAGTAAATGTGTGTGTTTATGTGTCTTTTTTTATTGTGCAGGAGAGTGTGTGCTGTCTGTTACACCCCGAGAAAAGACAGACGGGATGGAGCTCAACTTCCAGCAGGTACGAACACGTCGGTCGTTCTTTTATGAAGTTCAGGGACAGAGTCAGAATGTTTCACGCTTGGAGTCGAACTGGTTTTGTTTTTGTTTGTCAGAACATGAGCGATGCCATGGCCGTGCTCCCGAAGCTCTCCACGGGTCTGGACGTGAACGTCCGGTTCACGGGCGTGACGGACTTTGAGTACACGCCTGAGTGCATCGTGTTTGACCTGCTGGACATCCCGCTGTACCACGGCTGGCTGGTCGACCCGCAGGTAACAAGAAGAGGAAGTTCAAGTGTGTTAAACTCCTCCTGCAGGGGTCATCAACTGCATTGGGACACTTTGACTTTTACCTATTTACACCTCTTTTAATTTTTGTATGTACATTTTTTTTTAATTGAAATAAATTTGAGATGGCGCAAATGTAAAGTGCAACACAAATAAAATGTATAATTATTACTATTAGGGATGTCCTGATACAACTATTTCAACTCCAATATGATACTGATATTGCAGCTTTGAGTATTATCAGCAGGAATCATTGATACTTTTATTACTTATTTAGTAGTATAGATTGTAAGAAAAGGCTTGATCAAGTGAGATTACTCAAACAGAGAGCAGCAGTCAGCAAGAGTAGGTATGAGAAAAACGGACCTATTTGTTATTAACCAGTGGGTTAAATAAATGTTAACCTTAAACATTAGAATATACTCCAATTAAATAAAATAAGTAAAAAACAAATTAGTAGAAACTGAAAAGTAACCTCAAGAAATCTAGTAAAAACAAATACATGTGTTTAACTTAAACATAAATAGGCCTGTTGCGATAATCAATAAATCAATTAACGGATCGATAAATAAAAACGTCCTTGGTAAGTTTGTCGGCCTCGATAAATTGACGTGCATGCATGTTTGTTTCCCTCCTCTCTTTCTACCAAAGAGGTCAAGACAGTATCAAACAGGCTGGATGAGAAGATGGCTCACTACGTCCATCTTTCTCAACGCCTGGGCGCGTTGGTTCTATCGCGGAATGAGCGGGGTTAGTGTTAGTGATGCATCTGTCTGTCCTGCAATCTTTGGGGGGGGAGGCGGGACCGCTCGCATGTACACACAGAGAGAGCTGAAGCGAGCGTTGTAAGGAGTAACGAGGAAACAAACACTGATATGAATGATGGCATGAAAGCGGTGGTTCTTCAGGAACAACCACTTCAGTACCATGATCAAACACATGGGAGCATTTTGGAGGTGTGAGCTCATGAACACCGACGAGCTGATATGTCACATTTGTTTGAAAGTAGTGGTGACGAAGAAGCGGAGGTGCAGCGGAGCCTTCGTCCCGACAGTCGGCACTCACGAGGCGTTTGGTCTGCAAAGGAAATATAAATAAAGCAGCGCAAAATGGTGCGTGCTAAACAGAGAGTGTCGTTCGCTACATTGCAAAAGAAATGCAACCCTTCAATACGGTTGAAAGCCAGAAATGTTACAAACGTTTGACAGACTGTACGATTTGACTGGGAGAAAGTACATGTCACAAACAGTTCAGGAGCTGTATAAACTACATTTTATTTCTTGTTTTTATTGTTCTGTTTTTATTGGATTTTTTGTCTTTACAGAGACAGGGTCTATCCTTTGGTTGTTTTTGATTATAGCTTTTCCAAAAAGAGAGTCCATTTCATTTTCATTGTTTTTTTTCCACTTTTTTTATTATATTGTTTGTTTTTTTTAATTTGAAAGCTCTTTACCTTCAAATTACAGTTAAATTCTCTTGAGAAATTAAAGTTTTGCTTTTGATATGGTGTACTCACTTATCATGACATATAATTACATTAATTTAAAAAAAAAGATGTTTCAAAATAACATTTACAATAATATTGTTTATCGCAGTACATTTCTGGGACAACTATCATCCAGCAAAATTAGTAATCGTGACAGGCCTAAACATAAGCACATTCTTCAACTGAATTAAATAAATTAGAATGGACTGCCAGTGTCAGACAGCTTATATTGGGCATTTTAGATGCAGGCCGATTTAATCCGATTTTTGTTTGCTGATATCAGACCAATATCAGTATCAGATTGGAACACCCCTAATTATTATTATTATTAATTTTTGTGTGTTTTTGTCTGTAGAGTCCAGAGATGGTGGCATCTGTAGGTAAACTGAGCTACAACCAGCTGGTAGAGAAAATCATCGACTACAAACACTCTGCAGACAGCAGCCGAGTCAGTGAAGGTAACATCCTCAAACGTCTTTGTCTGATTGTAAAAACACACACCTCTGGTTTGTGTTTCTCATGTTTGTCTCTGTTTGTGTACGGTAACCATGCAGGCCTGGTGGCGGAGCAGTTCCTGGAGTCGACGGCAACCCAGCTGTCGTATCACGGTCTGTGTGAACTCAACACCACGGCCAAAGAGGGAGAGATCTCCGTGTTCTTCAGGAACAACCACTTCAGTACCATGATCAAACACAAGGTGGAGCCACACGCACACATAACTGGGTTTATTCTGTTGACTATTTTAATCATAGTTTTCATCAGCAACCTTTTTCCCCTGACAAAAACTAAAGAGTAACTAATAAAAACAAGTGCACATGGATAAAAAATTAAACTGAATTAACTGAATTTGGTCATGTAGAATGTAGAGACAAATCAGGAATATATCCAATCACAGCTGCCTTAGCTTGGTGGTGGTGGGATAAGTTGTGGAGCGATCCAATCAGAGCTACTCTCTTTATGAATTGTTATATATATTCATGTAGAGCAGGTTCACTGTTTGTTGTCAGTTCTGGTATTGTAACTGAGATGCCAGGTAGCCTAAATAAAGGTGACTGCATTTCACACAAAAGGAACATTTGTTTCTGTTCATTTCTACATTCAAACTTTACTATAATTCAATAAAGGGTTATTAGATGTTCCATTTTATCCAAGTGTAAAACATGACTTCAGAAATTCAAGGAAGCATAAATATTTCTTACACTTTACACTTCATATTTAAGTCAACTAAATTTACTGTTTATTGTATCGACTAAAACTACACTAAATTAAAACAGTTTAAATGACTACATATTGACTAAAACTAAAAGATCTTTTATGCAAAAGACTATAACTAAAACTAAATTAAAAAGTGCTGGTAAGATTAACACTGCCCCTAAATAAAGAGCAGAAATAAAAACCCTTATAGATCAGGAATCCTAAATCATATTAAGAGAAACTAACAGCCACTATGAACATTTACAGTCAGACATTTCAGTTGCCAAATACACTGATTAAAATGCTCCTGACAGCACAGTTAATTTAGTTTTAGTCTTTTGCCAAAGTATCTTTTAGTTTTAGTCATAACTTAGTTATCTAAATTGTATTAATTTTAGTTGATCAAATCTCACAACATTTTAACTGACAAAATATAGTGTAAATTTAGTTGACTACAATATGTAGTGTAAAGAGTAAGGTATTTTATGTTTCCTTGAATTTCTGAAGTCATGTTTTACACTTGGATAGAATTTAACATCTAAAATTAACTTTTGTGTGAAATGCAGTCACCTTTGTTTAGTAGGGCTGTCACTTTATATTCGATATTCGAATAACCGATTGAATATGTGGATAAATATCTGTAACCCAATAGTAAATAAATATTCGAATGTAAAATATTGAGTGGAGCGGCAAATAAGGACACATCCGCTGCTCTCTTGATCTCAGTAAACAAAGAGTTCCCACTCCAAGCCGACATTAACAGCTCTGAATGTTCTGCGCAGAGCTGTGTGGAATTAGTTTTGGTTCTACACCGTCGATGGCAAACTTAAAATCAAAGACCAGACTGTGTTCTGTGAAATGCAGTTTAGTCACTCGGCCTTCACAAATTTGTGGGTTCAGCCGTCGGCTTTTCATCCAAGTTATACAGCTGAGTACAGCGGAGTTTCGTCAAGAGTTTAACCCCGTGTGACTCTTTTTTCTGCAGGGTCAATACCGAAAGGGCGGATAAGAGAGTCTCTGTCCCTTACTATCAATTCATAAGGAGAGCAGCTCTGATTGGATCGCTCCACAACTTATCCCACCACCACCAAGCTAAGGCAGCTGTGATTGGATATATTCTTAACTTGTCACTATTTCTACATGACCACATTAGGTCTGATTGAATTAAGTCTGTCAAACATTTTAGTCTACTTTTTATTTGGGAAGCAAAATGCCATTTAATTCACTTTTAGTTTTCGTCCATGTGCACTTGTTTTATCAGTTAATGTCTAGTTTTTGTCGGGGAAAACAGGTTGCTGATGAAAAATAATTAGTCAACAACATTAACACTGACTGACAGCAGATTAAATCAAGGAGTGCACATATCATACAGACATTTTTCCTGTCTGACATAGTAGTTGCTCCTGCTGTGAGACTGAATGCAGACGAATGATCAGAAAATCAAACATGTCAGAAATCCTTTCAGCTGGTCTGGAGCTGATGGTCTGATCTGCCATCACGCTGGACTATCCTTAGCTCGACTTTAAAGACAGTAAAGGGGCTAAAATGTGGGTGAAATCATGTTATTAATGGAGTTTTTCCCCCTTTAGGGTCACCTGTACCTGTTGGTGACGGATCAGGGCTTCCTGCAGGAGGACGGTCTGGTCTGGGAGTCTCTTCATAACGTAGAAGGAGACGGAAACTTCTGCGACTCAGACTTCAGGTTGTGTCATCCTCCTCAGAGAGCTCCGACCGCCGCCGTCCTGCCCCCAACCGCCCAGGAGCAGCAGAGGCAGATCGACCAGGTGAGCAGCTGTTTCTGACATTACAGTCCTCCGATGAGTCGGATACTTAAACACGTCATCTGTGCAGGACTACCTGGTGGCAGTGTCCCTGCAGCAGCAGCAGGGTGGGGCCCCGGGGCCCCTCAGTGACCTCGAGTTGGCCCGTCAGCTCCAGCAGGAAGAGTACCAGCAACAGCAGCAACTTCAACAACTACAGCAGCAGCAGCAGCAGCAGCAGCAGGGATCACTGCAGGCGGCACAGCAGGTAAAGAACACCGAGGAGATGAGCTGAGGGTTAAGATCATTTAATAGGTCTTAATAGTTAAGCTTTGCTGGAATTGTGGTTGAAGTTAACTGGTGAAGCTCAGAGTGAAGTCATACTAAGGTTAGTTAGCTGTAGTTTGACCATTCAGTTCAAGTATTTGCTGTTATAATAATGAGTTAAAGTTGTTAAGGGGATAGTTCAGTATTTACAGAGTTGGGCTGGACGAGGTTCTTGAATCAGTGAAGTGGCTCCCAGCAGTACTGTACCTTTAAGGAGAACAAGCTGAGACAGCCAGAGAGGTTCACCGCTGTTAACGGGTACTAGGCCGGTCACAATTACAAATTTTGCCAGATGATAATTGTTCAAAAAAGTATTGCTGATAAACGATACAATATTATTGTCAGCATTATTTTTTCATTTATGTAATTATAATATATGTCAAGGTGACTACACCCAAACAAAACTAATTAATAAGGATGCACCGAATATTCGGTAACTGAATATATTTGGCCAAATAATGCAAAAAAAGCCATATTCTGCCTTTGGTGGAGTGAGGTAATAGCAAGGCCGAATAGTACCATGTGATGCAATGATGAAATCGAATACGTCATTGCGTGTGATTGTGGCTAAGCAGACTTAGTGAAATGTGATTGGAGGTCATGATTAAAAATAAATACGTAAGACATCATCGTGAGATGTGATGGACACTGTGTGAATGTTTCTGATTTACTGTTCTTGTTTTTTGTGTGTATATTTTAGTTAAATGTCTGGTATATTCTCTTTACTTTATTAGTGAACTATTTAGTTTTGTTCTCTCTTGTTATTTTTAACTTTGCATTGTTGTCAATGCTCTAAAAGGCAATAAATAGGGGACACATCCTGTTTTTTATGGTGACACATATGGCCCTTTTCCTCTAGCACGCCTTGGCCCTACTCTACTCGGCCCTACTCGATTTGCACCGTGTTTCCACTGGCCTGGAACTTCCTAAAACAAGCTAGTTTTAGTACCTACTCTGCTCTGGTTCAAAGTGAGCTGAGTCGATACCAAGAGATGATGTCACCGACTGCCAGCTACTGATTGGTCAGACAATGTCGTCATCGATGAGTCATGAGTGCGACGACCTAGCATGCTAGCGGTAGCTACCATTAGCTTACCCTCATACGTCTTTTCTTTGCAGCTCGATTGCTCTCGTCCTCGGCTTCATTCTGTTGTATAGCTTCCAAAACTCTCCTGTGCTTCTCAAGGGGTATTTCTTCTAACCACCTGCAGCCTTCTTCTGCTTTCCTTTTTTACTCGGTTTGTGACAAAAAGCCACAGATTGTTGTGTCACGCTCAAAATGATGTCACCGCAGTGCCGCTCAGCTGTTTGTCGCACAGCGACACTGCACCCCGTTGGGCAGGCAACAGGGGCTAATGGAAAAGCAGCACAAGGCGAGTAGAGTAGAGCTGGGTAGAGTCGAGTAGAGTAGGGCTAATGGAAAAGGGCTAATACATCATGATTTGAGCAGCAAAGCAGTGTCTTAGGTTTTTTTACTCCTGAACTTGTTGTGTGTTGACAACTATGTTTCTTTGTCCTCAGGTTCGAGGTTCGGGGTCCCAGCAGGGCGGGAGCAGAAGAAGAGAAAAGGACTCGGACTGTGTCCTCCTATAGACTCTACATCTTCATAACACAAACACAAGTGCATACGCTCACACAGCCAGTCAGCTCGATGCCAAACCCCAGTGCTTTGTTAAAACGGTCGGACTGAAGGAGGGGATCTCAGATTTTGGAAAGTTTGTAAAAAAAAAACAAGAGAAATTCCTGTTAGGTCTGGTGGAACACACTGTCTGATAATGTGTCTGTATACTCGGTTCATTTGTTCAATAAACGACTGTAAATAAAGATGGATGACACCGCCTCTCGTGCAGATGTGAAGCCAAAACGCCTCTGTGATCAGGTGACACACTGGTGTAGGTTTGAGCAGACATGTAAACGGAAAGTTTACCACTCTTTTCAGTTTGCTGCATTTCCACTAACAGTTCCTTCTTTGCTTTATCAGGTGCACATCGAGCTGCAAAAGCCTCATTGGTCAATACAGCTGTCAATCACAACTTCTTTTTAGCACATTAAAGAGCTCATTGAAAATAAACATCTTAATAAAATAAATACTTGAACAGAAATCAAAATAAGAGCTAACTGTAATGACAGACATCATTTTAGAATAAATCTTATTAATTTTAAACTTTGATGTCTCATGCTAACAAAGGGGCGGGGCTTATGACCTACAAGGCAGCCAATCAGGAGGGAGCTCACCATGTTTTGGCTTCACTCTTTAGAGCTGGACTGTTTGTCCATCTTTCTATACAGTCTGTGTTTCCAGCTGATTGTTTTATTACTGGCCAATAAATCTGTTACTAAAAGCTCTGATGTGTTGATGGACATATTTGTTTCTTTACCCGGACTTATTTCTTCGAAGCAATTTAAAGAGTTTGAAATCCTTCGGAGATTTCACATCGTGGAAACGTGACTTCATACAGATGTCAGAGACTCAGCTGCAGCCTAAATATAAAATATAAAACAAAATGTATAAACCTTTCCTGATTTTGCGCACGTCTTCATAAAATATATTTTAACCTGCACTGTATGATGGAGCAGCAGGTTACTGCTCAGCCTTTTCTGTGTGGAGTTTTCACTTTCTACCCGTTCATGTAATTGATCTTTTTATAAAAACAAATACCTACTGTAAGGGTAACTATAATACTTTAATAAATAGTAAAATAAAGTATTATTTATGATATGAAAATACAAATATCTCATCAGTGTCAGTCTGAGTGGCAATTTTTTTGTCTATTAAACTAAAAACCAGAACTGTTCTTTTCATTTTCTGGAAATCCAAGATGCCATGAAAACAAATTAAATGAACAAAATAACGTTACAGAATTAAAATTGCCTTTAAAAATAACACAGCACATTTACTCAGTATTTACTTACTTTTGTTCATATTAAAGAAACTACTCATCTTGGTGACCCTTACCTTCCATAAAAATCTCCCTGAAAATGTCTTTTTTGATAAATTGGGGCACGAATGCAACAATTACTGTTTTTTTTATAGGGGTGTCCCGATCAACTTTTTCATCTCTGATACTAAAATGATATTGCAGCCTTGAGTATTGGCTGATACTGATATCGATCCGAAATCAGCAGGAATCAAACAGACTTTTATGACTTATTTTGTTGTATAGACTGTAAGAAAAGGCTTGATCAGGTGAGATTTGTTATTAACCAATGGGTTCAATGAATTTTAACCTTGAACATAAGAATATAGTAAAATTAAATTAAATAAATGAAAAATAAATTAGAAGACCCTGAAAAGTTACCTCAAGAAATCCAGTAAAAAACACATTTTTAAAAAAAAAATCCAAAATAACCACTGTGTTTAACTTAAACATGAGAATATTCTACAGCTAGATCAAATAAATAAAAAAATAAATTAGAATGGACTACTTGTATCGGAGATTTTAGATGCAGGCTGATATAATACTATATTTGTTTTTTTGCTGATATGGGACCGATATCAATATCAGATAAGGACACCTCTGTTTTTTATGCCCTAAATATTTATAAATCATTTAACCTCAGCCAAATAGTTGAGCTGGGAGTTTACAAAATCATCGCTGGACCCCTCTCAAATCAGATTGTTAAGATACTTCATCTTTGGAGGTCTACCTGGATCGTCCTTTAGTCCAGAGGCATCTCGTGTTTCCTGCTGTGATCGTTGATGTATTTTCTTTTCTTAATACTCTCTCACTGTTTTCTGTGGAGTGAGAAATAAAAATAATAAGTCAGACTTAAATTACATCATAACAAAAGCGACTATGAGGAGAATCTATTACCGGTAACGTAAGACTCTGCTACCCATGAGCATGCGCGGCGACTGTCGTAATGCTGCGTTCCAGTAACCTCGGTAATGGGAGTGACATCATCTCTGACTTATCGGCGTTCCAGTTGAAGTCGGAAAAAAACATGCCGATCTACCAGGCTATTGTTAGCTGTTGTTAGCATGCCTGCGTTGTTCACAAATATCACATGAAGAATGTGATTATCACTATGGCAGCATTTTTGTAAATATAAGTCTAACAATACTATGTATACAGCTGATCTAGAGCGACACACCCCAGTCAGAAGTGCAAATAAATTGATTATCACAGGAGCTAAATAACTGTTCACACTGGGGACATCCATCTTCGATTATCAACTCGGGGTGGCGAGGTTTCACCGCGTTCCCAGGAGGAAATTCTGACTTTGGGGGACGTTCCAGTTGCAGTTTCCTACTTGGAACTCAAAATTCCTACTTCTGACTACAACTGGAACGCACCACAAGACGTGTGCTATCCAAAGCGTGTGTTTGTTGTGATGCTAATGAATGCAGCTCGGACCTTCCTCAGAACTCTGCATTGCTTTACAACTTCTTTTTTCAACAACTTACAGGAGCGACAAGGTAATGTATCTCTTTCTAGTTACGTAGCGGTAGTTTTTGAGGTGTGACAACAAGCAAATTTTGGAAAACTTAGTATCGTAGTTTTGTAGCCGGCTATATATCGCTCTAAGACATGTCATATAAATAAATAATAAAATAATAGAAATTTGCTCTAGTTTTAATTGTCTTGTTCCCGAAGTTGAGTATCCAGGCTTGTCCAGCCCTGTCCGACCCGACCAAGAAGCTAAGGAATAGCATTTATAGATAACCTATTTTAATGCTATAAAATTCATCTTAAAGTGTGTATTTGGATCAGGCATATATCTAAAAGTGAGACTTTTTTGTAATTACTTAGAAACTCCTCACAGTCCCTTTAACATCATAATATCAATACAGTATAATTTAGAATTTAAAAAGTCTTCCGCCTGATATTACCAGAATAAAAGCATTTTTAAAAAATACTCCAAAAATAGGACTGTATCATAAAAATGCTCAATTACTGAAACGTGAAGAGCAATTATATACTCACTGTGATATGATACACACATTTCTGTAGCTTTGACTAATTACACTATCATCTATTGAGTCATCTATCTACAATGAACAGCCAATAAAAGTTTCCAAAAAATGGTTAAATTCATCTATGCTGGCAGCTGCTAATTCTAAACCAGACTCTCACACGTTAATAACTAGCATTAGCATTCTCAATCTACTTGCATTCAGCTGTTAGCATGCGAGCTAACGCTTATTAACGTGATTAAGGACCTAAATGCGGCCTACAGTGTTGAGTGCGTGTTGTTACATTTTATATCATGTCTGTCTGAATCCAAACTAAATACCAACAGCTCCTTTTTTGTTAACTTTTAATTTAGTCAGTGACAGTTACCTGTGTCGCAGTGACGCCAGGTGCTCTGCTGCACGTGCCACCCTACAGACGGTCCCACGGTCTACTTCCTGTTTGGTCTGTGGGACGTGAGACTCTTTATTTTTTTGCTCAAGTATTTTTTCATATTTGTTTGTTGGTTGATTTATAATATAATAATAATAATAATAATAATAATAATAATTATTATTATTATTATTATTATTATTATAATGATAATAATAATAATAATAATAATAATAATAGTAACAATAATAATAATACATTTATGTTAATAATAATAATGTTAATAATGTTTATAATAAAAATAATAGTAATAATAATAATAATAATTATTATTATTATTTTTATTTTTATTTTTATTATCATTATTATTATTATTATTATTTTATAAATCAAGATCAGAGTATGGAAGAGTATTAGGGACATTTTAGATGCATTTTTTTTTCCCGACAGGCGAGATTAAAGTTGAAATGACAAGAGAAAAGTCGATATATATAGGGATTTATGTTGAATTGACGAGAATAAAGTTGAAAGTCGAAAATTAAGTTGAAATACAATATTGTGATGAAAGTCAAAATGATGAGATTAAAGTTAAAATGTTGTGAAAGAAAGTTGAAATTGAGAATAACTTTGACATAAAATGTAATTTTTTATCGAAATTTGGACATTCATTCTACACAGTTCAACGGTGTTCTTGTCATACTACATTTAAACTCGAAATTTCGACTTTTACCTTGACTTCCTCAAAATTATTTTCTCCATATAACAGGACCCTTATATTCTTCCGCACACATGTGATACTTCCACTGATTGGTTCCATTATTTAGTCGTATTTTGGTAAATATTAACAAGGTCTCTACTCAAAAGGAGGAAATTTCGATGCCTCAAAGACACAGGCCGCACTATCTATAGGGGAGACCAGGGACAATTGAAACACTCTCATACTCTCCATCATATATTATGAACAATTTGATTTGTTTGAATTAAAGTAACACATGAGTGCAAATCAATACAGCTCTTAAATCAGGTTAAATAAATATATTAAACATGATTATATCAGCTCTTTAGGGCAACATTAAACATTTGTCATCAAACCTTGAAACCTTCTGCCGTCTTCTTCAATAATGTTACCTAAGATTCTTCTTAATTATTGTTGTCAATTCTTTTAAATTTCAGGAATTTTATTAACTCAAAGCAAAATGGGCTTCTTATTGTATTAAAATATACACAACATGAAATGTGATGAGAGTATAAGGCTAATATTTACAATACACTGCAGTATTCAATACATTATTTGTTACTGGAAACGTGGGGGAAAATGTCTCTTTGTATTTTATTTAATTTTATTACCAATATTTATACTTTATAATTTGATTATATTGATCTGAGTGTAGAATGAAGCGTCCATCTACTGATCTACATACATCAGATTTTTCATCATGTAAACAAAAACACCACGACAAAATACGCAATACTCAATACTCACACAATCCAAGTCTTAATATTCTGTTCAAGCCAAAAATGGTTTAATGATAGTATTTTTGAGCAAGCTTCTTAAAGTTAAGGAACGCCTGTCCTAAATTATTTAAAAATTTTGCTGCTGGTAGGGCTGGGCGATATGGACTAGATATAAAATCCCTGATTTTTTTCCACAACACTTGTTTTACGATTTCAGTCGATTTTTCCCTCGCTAAAAGAAACAAAACTCCCAGTATCATAAAAATGAAACAACTCAAGTTTTGCCTTTATGCTGTCTAAATGTTTCCCTCTTAAAGTCAAAGTCTGGGTCATAAAAGGTTAATTTTGTAGTTTAAACTTAGGCAGATTTGTCTACATAAACACTAAAAGGCTGAAGTATTTTAACAGTATTAGTATGAAACTCTCTGATCAATATTTAATCTACTTAAATAACAAATACAAGCCTATAAAAGTGGTTGTGCAAACCCTACAAGGCTGACCATTATGAAAATTGATTTTTTTTTTTCAAAAATTGCAACTACTTACAATTGGACTAAGGCAAGAAAAAAAATCTTGATTTTAATTTTTTAAAATCTTCTGCAGAAAATAATTTGAATGAATCGATTTAATCGATTTATTTCCCAGCTCTAGCTGCTGGTTTGTCTTATATTAGTTCAGCAATTTTAGCACAACAAATTCAAACCATACATCTTTTCACAGAAACGATAAACAAGTAAATAAAGCAAACAACAGTCTGAGGAGTCCTCATGCTGATTTAATGAAGTCAGGGTTTAATGTTTAGTACAAACTAAAGTTATAAACACAGAGGAATCCTTAACAAAAGACAGAAAACATTTTCATTCAGGATAAATGCACTTAAAGAGGTTTTCACATTGAATTTCTTGAATGTGTTCGAGCTGATGGAAGGAAGAAAGAAGGCAATGAGAGGTTTTTAAAAAGCTGGGACGAGTTTTAATCGACTGAAAAAGTTTTCCTCTCCAAACTCCACTCAGAAAACCCATGATTTAAGCAGCTTTTTTATGGTAACTTTATTAAAAAGTCAACCCGGACAAACAACAAAGAAATAGCTAAAATATTACATCCAAAGCTTTAGCTACAAGAGATTTGGTTGTCTAAATCTGACTAAAGAGGCTTGTAAACATAAATAAAGACGTTGTCTGGAGAGGAAGTGGTTTCAGTATTAAAACTCGTTCCTAAAGCGGTAAAACATTTGATATAAAAGCACTTCTCAGGTCTTTAGACCCCTTCTGTTGCATTGATAAGAGTTTGTACCTTCTGTACGTCAGGTCACAAGGCATCAAATTTTCTCACAGGAAACAAATTTCAGTTAATTTACATACATACATATTCACAAACAGAACAAAGAACAGGAGAGGGCATTAGCTGTTTTAGTTGCGGATCTCGTAAACATTAGTCTCAGCTGCATCTTCTGTAAAGCGCAGTATAAAGTAGCAAGCTAACATTTAGCAGGCGGTAACAATGAATGAGCAAATCTGTGCTTCTCCTTCAGATAGTGGTCAAAACACCATAAAAAAACCCTCAGATATGAACCATGCCACGGCAACACCAAACGATGACTTCATCCCAGCGTAGGTAATGATTTGAGAGTAGGCTAACAGCGGAAGCTAGCATCCATCATAACACAAAAAGAAAAAAAACTATGATAATGTTAGAGGCTAAAGACTGAGCTAGCAAGTTTAGTCAATTCATTTCAATGATACTTATTACAAAATACCAAGTGTTCAAGAGCCACAAAAAGCACAAGACTTCTTTTACTAATACACTTTTCATTAGCATTACTCCGCTGAGGTCATTTTCTTGTTAGCCAAAAATTAGAGCATCATTGCTTTGTGGAAGGGGCAATATACTGTTATACTGATAGAGCCAAGTCATTGAAGGCTAATGGGAAATTCAGTCTGACATTTAAATTCAGAAACAGTTTAAATAGATGTAATCTCTTCCTGTAAATTACCATATCGCGACTAAGCTCAATACGTTTTCTTACTAGCCTAAATGAAAATATTAGAGGATAGGGAAAATTATTGCTAGCTGTGAACAGAGCTGAATCATCAAGATGCTAATGGGTAAAATTAGTCTGACTTTAATTTAGAACAAAAAATAGGACAAACATGTTTTCTCTCCTTGTAGATTACCATGGCGTGGCTAAGCTTAACGTGTTTTCTTGCTAGCCAAATATTAGAGCATTGCAGTTTAGCGGTTGGAGAGGCATTTTGGTAGTTTTTACTGTTGATGGGGGGCTAATGTAAATAATTAATCTAGTTTTTATTTTGAAACACCTGTATGAATATATGTTTCTGTTCTTGTTAAAAACTATACCATGACTCAGCTAAACATGTTTTCTTTGCTAGCAAATTAGAGCGCTGCTGTTTTGAGGAAGGCAAGATTATATATTAGCTTTTAATTGAGCTGAGTGGCCAAGAAGCTAACAGGAATATCAGTCTGTGATAATAATTTAGAAACAGTTACAGTAAATAGATGACATGTCTCCTTGTAAAGCACCATAACTCAGCTAAAAACAGTTTCTTGCACTCAAAAAGTATTAAGTAATATTGTTGAGAGGAAAGCAAGATTTATTGCTAGCTGTTAACCGAGTTGAGTAATTGAGAGGCTAATGGAAAAGTCAATCTGTGACTTTATGTTAAAAACAATATGAGCAAATAGATTTATCTGTCCTTGTCAATTACCATAAAATGATGTAGCTAAGAATTAAGAATTAAATACTTTTTTTAGCAGCCTAACTTGGCAAAACACGTTTTCCTGTTAACTGTTAGCTACTGTTTTGTTTGTTTAATCTGTCAATGTTTTTTTCAGATGTTTTCTTACAATTCATCTAATTTTAAAGGAACTTGGCAAACTAGCTAGCTTGTTTTGCAGATTTGGAAATGGTTTACTGTAACTGGTGATGCCGTTACAAAGAGAAGGAAGGGCATTTTTTTGCTAACACGCAAGTACCTCAAGACATCCAGTTTTCACAATCTAACTCATAAACATAAGCTAATCATACCCAAACTAACTTGAAACACATATTTTTAATAACAAAATATGATTTCTGAAACATCATTTCATGTACAAACCAAATGTGGTACATGACACTGGAATAAAGCCACTGTTGGTGTTAGCCGCATTAGCTTAAGACACGTCAAAAACATCCGTCTTGGACAAACACTTGTTCTAGTGGACTGATAGCATGAAAGAAAACATTCACATTCAGAAAATGATGATCAAAGGTCTCCTTATAAAGAAAATAAATGTTCTGTCATAAGCAGAATAAAGTCTCTTGCTCTTGTTTTTTACCCACAGAGCGGCGTCCTCTGATTGGCTGGAGTTAAGGACAGGAATGTTTCTCTGAACCAATCAGATAAGAGTGTCAAGCATTTGTTAAATATGAAAACACACCATAATCAGGCATGTAACCATCAGACATTATCTCAGAGTTTTACACGGAGGTACAGGTAGTGGAACATGTACAAGGACTCGTCATAAATCAGCTGCTAACAGATTTCACCAGTCGGCAGCCATTTTGGCTCAAAGTGGTGGAAACCATTGTAGGTCAGATGAAGTGTCACACAGAAGAAACCATGACGGCTCGTTGCACTTCATCCACATCCATGTTCCTTTTAAAACCAACACTGTAGAGTTATCATTAGCATTAGCTGTGCTGAGTGTGCTGATAGATCCCACACAACAAACCTTTTGAAATTCTACATGGACCCTCATTGAGAAAACAACAAAATATGAAATGACATGAAAATTTTCATTGATTCACCAGACAAGTGTCATCTGTTTGACTCTTTAAGTCAAGGTAGTTAATTTAAAACAATAATTTTCTAAACAGGTCAAATACAGACCTTTATGTTTATTAAATTGTTGCTTTATACTCAAATATAGCAGTGGAATTTTAATTAATATTTAGTTTTCACTCTTTTGTTTCAAGTCTAGAGACGTACCAATATTAGCACGTACATCATCAGATTAAATGAAAAGGTAACAGTCATATTCAAGTTCATACAAGTGTCTAAAAGTAAATGTTAAACGTAGAAGAAGAATTTAGCTAACATGCTGTCTAGCAAGACTTTAAGTGTGTGCTATTGTTGTTGAAACCCTGAAACCACTTAGCGTGTTAACATGCTAAACATCTGCATGCCAGCATTTAGTATTTGTACTAAGGATGTGCATTACTAGCCGACTTAACAGTTTAAGTATTTTCCCATACTGGTGGAAATCAAACTTCCTTTCTGGTAGTTTTTTTAGACTGTTGTGCAGCTATAAGCCACTTGTTTAGGCTGTAACCAAAGACTGACGTCCTTGGTAAGTGTCTTTCTTCTGGCCTCTCTAGATATGGAAATACCCGTTTACTGCACTGAAAAAAACTGAATCAGACCTACAGTGGAGACTCGCCATCAAAGAAACTGGTTAGCCTCAACTGAAAGGTCCAATATTTCGCTTGTTTTTGGTTTGTTTTTGAAATAGCGTTCCTAAAAAAAGTCTCACATATTTGATTTTTCCATGCTTATTAACACAAACCAGGCTGTTATAGCAAAAATCCTCATGAGCTGTTGCCAGCCATGCCCCTCTTAAGAAATGAATTTGGCTTTTGCTTTCCAGCCCTGTGCTTTAATGTTTACTGTGGCTGCAAAGAAATGCAAGAAGATAGCATTAGCTGTTTCTCTAATCTGGGAGAGTTTGCATATCCACGAAAGAGATCATGAGGGGAAATTTTCAAACACTTGTTTTCCGAAAGCAAGACACAAAGCAAAAAGAGGGATTTTTTTAAGGGTTATTTTCACAATATGTGACCTTTAAATTTCCACTGAACCAGCAAGGATACAAGTCACATAGATCCGTCCCTAAGACGATTTCCTTATTAGCTTCTTTTTTATGAACTTGAGTTTATTAAATATCAAGTTTTACCTGCATAAAAAAAATCATACATTTCGTGAATTATTTCATAGAAAATGTTCGGACTAGCTTTCTTGATGAACTTTATCAACTCTGGTTGTGATAATATCTGGTGAGAACAATTCAAATTCAACATGTTACAGAAAAACATCTTGATATTAAAGAAAACAACATTGAATTCATGTTAGTTTCCTTCATGTAGTGTTTTATCACTCTGTTCTTTAAGAACAAACATACAGACGTCAGAACCGACTGATTTTATTATCCCGAGCTGCAAGCGACGTACTGCAGCTGTTTGCTTTATTAAGTTGAAATGATATTTAGAGTTATATCATTTTTCAATATGAAGCTGTAAATGATGAGCTGGAACTAGCTCTTCAGAACTTGAGTTCTGCTCACTCCTGTAAAGTCTTGCAAATGTGTTTTTGTTGTGGTGTAGTCACCTGAATAAAGTGTATTTTAATTGATTTAGCTTTTTTTTAAATCAGGAAATTCAGCTAAGATGAAAAAAGGGAAGAACACAGATATTTTCTGTTTAGTTATTCTGAGAAGTTGGTTAAAAAGCTTGCCTGGGTTCATAAACAAGTTTTGTTTGATATTGTTGTATAATTGATTTGAACATTTTTAAAGTCTTTTGCAAAGTTATAAAACCGAGAGTGTTGCCATTTTGGGCCCAATGGGCTTCCATAGTTTTCCATGTAAATATGTTTTTAGATAAAGAGCTCTCATGTTGGTCATTTGATGTATAGCATTTCAAAACTTCCAAGAATTTGTCAAATTCATTTTTTTTCCTACGAAGCAGACAAAACTCAAATTGATGCAAAACTACCCTGTACGTTAATAAAAATCTTATTCATCAGTCAGAGATCAAGTTCTCATTTTTATCCTTCATCAAACTTTGAACCTTAAAAACTGATCCAGAAACCAGAGGAGCGTACAAACACTCAGCTTCAACAGAAACAGGAAACATCGAACACTCAGTCACAGAGCAGCCGAGCTCTGTGTTTGCTGGTCGGAGAAAATCCAGTAAAATCCAGTCGAATCCAGGAGAAGTTTTAGATTTTTTCATTTAGTTTGTCTCAGGAAACAGCAGGAGAGAGTCAGCATCCTGATGCTCTGGTGGCTTCAGCCAGTTCCTCCTCACTTTCACTGTCAGACTGTTAAACACGATGCACTTTCTCCTCATCGCACAAATCCAAACTGCTGTAATCCTTGAGTTCTGTTTGGAGCTTCAGAGACGGACGAGATGAGAACAGGGTGAAGAAGATGATCCAGTTTAAATCAGAGTTTGATATCCTCACCACGTCTCCGTGGTTACATGATGCCATTGGTGACGTACTGGAAGGAGTCGTAGAGTTTGGTGGTGATGGAGCGCATCGATCCGTCCACCAACTGCTCCACCAGGACCTGCAGCTGCTCCTCCGTCAGAGACATGTGGAAACGCTCCTTCAGACCGCGGATGGTGCTGGAGCCGTGGAAACATGGGAGGTGGGAACCTGAGGGAGAAGGGACAGAACAGTTCAGAGCGTTTCCAGGGGGATGTGTTTTGTGGAGTTCTGTGACGGCAGAAGTTATACCCCTTTCAAAACAGTCAAAAACCTGTTAAACCCGGTAACAATCAGCTTCTGTCGGAAGTTTGAAAGGGTCTAATTGGTATTTTGACCTGCGTCAACTAACCCTGCAAGGAACACAGGTTTTTATTAGCTCGCCTCTGATCAGCTTCGGTGAGAAAATCACATCCGAGTCAACCTGCTAATTTACGCCATGACGTCAGTGTAATGTGCCCACAGCATAATTTATGCCTGTTTCCTCTGTCTTTAACTTGCTTGACTCTTTGCCGTCTCAACAACAAATTCCGTTGGCCTTCGTATCATCAGTGCCAAGTTGTACATTTTTACAAAGACAAAAGTACAAAGTAAAGAAAACCGTGCCCACAGCTTCTATGATGTTCAGGAGCAGCTTGATGCTTCCTCCAGTGGTCTTCAGTGGTTGGTCAGAATAAATTTTCTCTTTAGCTGTGAGAAGAGTTTTGGGCTCATCTCACCTGAGCAGATCAATTATTGAACTAACACAGTAACAATGGACGGACATCTTGGAGAAGAAACACAATGACAGGATCAGCCTGAGGTACACAAAGGTTCAGACTTTGCAATACTGACATTTACCGTATCCTTTTTGTGCATTTATGACACATATGATGTCTGGTGTAAGGACTTTAAAGAAACTGCTGAATGAGGACTTTCAGGTGATGTTTGTGGTGTTTTCATGTGACGACAGAAGTTTCACGTCCTCATAAATAAAAGGTCAGACTCCAACATCAGACAAAGCTTCAATAAAAACCTTAACAATGAGTTGTTTGTTAGGGAATTTTCCATGGAAAGTATCTTTTCTAAGAACAACAACCGTAGACTAGTTTCTCTGAAAGTCATTACTGAACTTAGTCACCTCTTGACACCATAACACCCACCCAGCGGCTTGGGCGTAAAACACAGCTATAAAGATGTCGGCCCTAAACACATCAAACTACTACAAACTGAAGATGAACTGACCCGCTACATCTTTACCTCTTTGCTTCTACTACAGTTTACGCACCCATAACAGCCTGTGTCCACAGGCAGCTTTTTTATTGGGCCTTTATTACTCTCATGGGTCCATGCCCAGGCAAAAAAACGCCCTCAGTGTCAGCTGCTTTGCATCTCTATGCTCCTGGCTCTCTCAGCAGGAAGCAGGTCAGTTTCTGAGAGAGTGGCGTGATTATCAGAGTAACTTCTGCCACACTGACCAATAAAAACCAAGATGGGCCCAGACTTTAGCTGCTTTCTTGTAAACAGTGGCAAAGGCGGAAATGGTCTGTCTTGTCTTCAGCTTTTATCAAGTGTAGGACATGATTTCTTGGCTAATACTTTGCAGCCTACAGTAAATATGATGCACAGAAAGAATGTAAACGAATTAATTTTTGTTTGTTACAAGCTAAATGTGTAATTGCCTTCATAGATCAATGGATGACAGAGCTATCATCTAATTTGGAAAAAGTGACTTCCATGGCAAGAGGAAAGGTTGAGGACTTGAACAAGGTGTGGTCTTCTTTCTTAACTTTCATGAGCAACTTAAATGTGCAAACACAGAATTGGACAAGGACTGTTGCAACCACCCCTATGACCTTAAAAGACTTTTTATTATTATTTTGTTAAATGTATTTTTTGGGCATTTTGTGCCTTTATTGATAGGAGAGAGACAGTGGATTGGCTTTTGAAAGGGGGCGAGAGAGTAGGGGAAAACACTCTACACTGGTCACAGGCTGGATTCCAACCTAGACCGGCAGAAGCATGTACATGGGATGTGCAAGGTTGCTAACCACTCCGCTAATCCAGCACCCCGACTTATTTATTATTATTTCTTTTACCTTGATTATAAGTTCTGTGAAGAAGAAATAGAGATAAAGAGTGTGTGAATTATTGACTTAAGATACATTGAGTTGATGTGTCTGTATGCATTTTAACATTTTTATAAATGTATGTATACTCAATATCCTATGCACATACTGACTTTGTTAATAATTAATTTGAATTTATTTTGTGTGCCATAGATCTTATTCAGAGTGGGAGGAGGGTGTGTTACAATTAGGGATGTGCGCGACTAGTCGTTTAATCGGTTAACCGCCTACTTATTTATTAATCGTTTAGTATTTTACTAGTCGGTTAAACGCTACATTAAGCATCATGCACCTTGTTCTTCACGCCTCTGGGCAGAGCTGTAAAGTCTCCCGTTTTGGCCGGGAAACTACCGTATTTTATCCCTCTTTCCCGCCGTCCTCCCGTATTAATACTTTCCCGTAATTCTCCCGTATTACAAAAAAAACATTCCTCTGCCTCTTAATGCCACCTGCAGTAGCCTGCATGTTTGTTTTCCTCCTCTTTTTCTACCAAAGAGGCTGAATGTGAAGATGGCTCACTACGTCTATCTTTCTTAACACCGGGGTGCATCGGTTCTATAGTGGATTTAGCGGATTTATAGCCGAGTGAGCATCTGTCAAACATGCGATCTTCGGGGTGAAGACGGGGCCGCTTGCGCGGACACACGGAGAGAGCTGAAGTGAGCGTCCTGAGGAATAACGCAGAAACAAACGCTAATATGAATGGTGGCACAAAAGATACGGTTCTTAAGCCGGCTGCCCCAGTGTGAGAATGTGTTGGTTTTAAACAGGATGAACAAGGTGTGAGCTCATGAACACCTACGAGCTGATATGTCGCATTTGTTTGAAAGTAGTGGCGACGAAGATGTGCAGGTGCAGCGGAGCCTTTGTCCTGACAGTCAACACTTCATGAGGCATTTGGTCGGCAAAGAACATATAGATAAAAGCCCAAAATGATGCGCTCACAGACAGTGTCGTTCGCTACATTGCGAGAAGTGCAGCCCATCTATATGGTTGAAAAGCCAGCAGTTACAAACGTTTGACAGATAGTACGAATTGACTGGGAGACAGTAGGCCTACATGTCACAATTCCTGAACTGTATAAACTCCATTTCATTTGGGCCAGAGTTTTTATTGTTGTGAGTTTTGTTTTTTCTTTACAGAGACAGGGTCTATTTTTTTTTGTTTTTGACTAGTATAATTATTTTTATTTACATGCAATTTTGCTAAAAGATAGGCCATTTCATTTTCATTGCTTTTTTTCCCCCCTTTTTGTTTGTTGAAGTCACAATATTTTTTGTTCAATTTATTTTATTTAAAATATCCTGACCTTCCAATTACAGTTAAATATTCTTAAGAAATGAAAGTTTCTTGAATCGTGCACTAGTCTTAAAGTGATATTCCGGGATTGAACAAGTTGGGTCCTATCACAAGGGTTAGGGCAGAAATTACCTCTACAGCAGTGTTTATGTGGAGAAGAAACCCAGGGCACTAGGACCTAACTCCCTCTTCCTCCTTCGGCTCTGCTCCTCTGCTGATTTGGCTGGACTCACACGGGGCCATATTTTCCTTGATCAAAAACACAAATAAATGGACTCCCACCGAAAAAGTCTGATATCGGTCTGCATTCACGCTTTATTTAGAGAATTTTCAGCGTGTTACTTTCACCAGCTAAATAAGGGTCTAGTTCTAGTAGCGCCGTGAAGCGGCCAAGACTCAGCTGTGGCTGGAGAGCCAGAGCTGCAGCTCTGGCTCTTCCGCGTTGGCGTTTTTAGCTGTGTTTTTGTGAGAAAGTAAAGCGCTGAAAATAAAGCGTGAATGCAGACCGAAGTGGGTGTGTGATCTCCAGCCACAGCAGAGGCTGTGTGTGCGCGACATGGGCTTCTGTGACACAGAAACACTGCTGTAAGGGTAATTTCTGCTCTTAACCTTGTGATAGGACCCAATTTGTTCCATCCCGGAATATCACTTTAAGTGCCAGAGATTTCAGGGAAATTCTATTCTAGGCTACTATGTTGTACGTTTGGAATTGTCAAGCTGCTGCATCTAAGTTTCCTACCAAAGCAGTATTTATAATAAATGCCATGCATTGCATTGGCAAACGTATCAGAAATGTATTTCTTTTTAAATTGTTCAACTATTCAGTCAGTTGTTGTTACATCAATAGAATTTAGATTAACAGTTTGTCCTGAATGTTTGGGCTAAATAGTTCCTAAATACACATTTGCATGTTAAACTTTTAACTTTTAAACTTAATATATGTATTAAATTGCGAGTTTTCTTGCTTATAGACTAGTCGACTAGTCGCAAATAAAATTTGAGACAAGTCGGCGGGGAAATTAGTCGAAATTCCCATCCCTAGTTACAATGGTCTTTCTTGTTGTTATTTTGTGAGTGTTATTTGTGTTGTTGTGTTCAAGAATGTTTGTTATTGTTTGGGAGCGTAATAAACAAATTGTGACAACATTAAGTGCTCTGAAACTGAGGCTTTGAGAGCTTTAGGGGTAAAAAAGTGTTTCCAATGGGCACAGGAGCCAAATATCCGAGTTCTGCTTAGAGGATCTCCTTGGTGAAGTGATTACTAACTTAAGTAATTTGCTTCACTGTCATGTGGCATCCTGTTTTTAGTTTGCCTTTGTGATTAGAAAGCCACAGTTTAAGACTCTGTGGTGCTATCAAGGGTGGTCGGTGAGAATTAAGAGGTCCAGATTCACTTTTGGCCTCCCCATGCACATGATGCTGAGTAGACTACAAGAGAAACATAAAAGAAAAAACAAACTGTGTAGTATGAATTCTGTATGTTGAATTGAAGTTGTTTTACCTTGCTGCATGATCTCAACGATCTGCAGAACCTTCTCCATGTGTTTCCTGGCAGCGATCAAACCCTGAAGCATCAGCATCTTATAATAGATAAACATATCTCCATCCAGACCGCCCATCACCTGAAACACAGACACATGAAGATCTTAATGACTCATCCTCACGACTTTAGATTTTCTGTTGTCAACTTTGGACCAATTCCTTCTGATAAATTCTTTTCAAACTTTATGATACTCATCACTCGGCCTTAAAGCTGCGTTTGACATTTTACTCACATCCACAAACTCTGACGTGAGTTTGAAGGCCGACGTCTCGAAGCCGAGGTTCCTCGGGGAGCTGGAGAGGATGAAGCCAAAGTCGATGTGGATGATGTGACCTTCAGAGTCCAGCAGGATGTTCCCATTATGTCTGCAGGTACAAATAAGAGAGAGGGTTAGCCTAGATTAGCATAAAATATGAAAGGAGGAGGAGCTGTTAGCCTAGCTTAGAACTACGACTGGGCACAAGGGTGACTGCTTGCCATGTCTAGCACTAAAGACAAGGACCTGTTAGCTTAGCTTAACACTAAGGACTTTCATAAGCAGGGAGAAACTGTGGACCTAGCTTAGCACTAAACACTTAGGGTAGGAGAGAACTGAGAGCCTAGCTTAGAACTGTAACCTTTTAGTCCAGCAGGGTGTTTCCATTAGATCTGCAGAGACATATTCAAGAGGGTGAGCACAGCTTAGCATATAAACTGATAACATGTTAAAGCTGTTAACCAAGATTTAAGCAAAGCAGTTTTTAAAGCTCTGAAGCAGAGGAGGGTGTTAGCTTAGCTACAGTTAGCGCCAAAAATGTGAAACGCAGGAAGACTGAAGCAGTAGAGGTGACGGCTGGAGGAAACATTAGCAAGGCTTAGCAGAAAGTTTCATTTCAATTTGCTGTGAATCTCTGAGCTTTCAGAGTTTATGTAGACAGGCCTGCAAAGTCTGAACTACAAAATCATTTTATGACACACTTTGTTTGGTTTGGAAATATATTTTGACAACATGAATGCAAGAATTGATTCATGTCATTTTGTGTCGCTGTTTTCTTTTCTTTTTTTAAGAGGAAAAAAATGATTAAAATCATAAATTGAGAGTTGTTGAAAAACAATCATGGATTTCATTTTTCAGCCACGTCACCCAGCCCTTGGGCGCACTTGTGCACCAAGAATAAATTTTAAGTGCAATCTTACAAATTTAAGGTGACAAAGGTAACTTTTGTTAAATAAACGTTATTAGAGACCCCATTGTTCTGTCTTGTTATAGGCATGATTTACTTCATAAATGAAGATTGATAGAAATCTGGTAACTAATATATAATATTAATTATATTATATATTATTATATTATATTATAATTGAATTATATAGCCCACATATCTTGATAGTCCCACAAAAGTCGTCCTTTCTCCCTTGTAAGTTTCTGTATGATGCCGATACACGCACGTCACGTGCCGCAGTGCATTATGGGGCGTTCCTTTCTTCTCTCCTTTTGGAAAGGATGGTCAAGTGTTTCCTAAGCTAAGGGGGATAATAAAGGAAGCAACGACCCTCCTTTCCTTAACTTTTTGAGAATTCGAACAGCACTTGTCATGGCCGATGCTTAAATGCTTCCGGATCATTTCTTCAGTTAGGAAGGTTCCTTATCAAAAAAGGACTATTCAGATGCACCCCCTGTGTTGCATCTTCACAGGCTGCAGACTGTCGACCCACCCAAACACATGCACACACACTAACGTACGCACACACACACAGCCCTCAGTAATCATCCAATCAGCTGTTAATATGCAAAGGAGCCCAGACGGAGCCTGACTGTAGTGTCAGGTTTAGCACGGAAAGATAACTCTTCTATAACATCTTATACTTGTTTAAAAATCATTAACATTATTTAAAAGTTATGGAGAGTGATAAAATTGTGACCTTATGGCGTTAAAGGTGACCCTATGAAAAATATGGGTCCACCTAATTTTTGTGCTGGTGCATCTTCAAAAAATTTTTAGGTGCATCGTTGCAACAATGCAAAATTTAGTCCGGAGCCCGGCTTAAGTACAACCCTCTCTAAAATCTAAAACTGACGATAATGATGGAAATATCACATACTCAGAGCTACGAGCTAACAGGCTAATTACCCATCATCCTCCAGTGTTTCTCACCTGTCTTTGACCTGCAGCAGGTAACAGATCAGGCTGTAGCCCGCACAGCTCTGGACAAAGTTCCTCTGAGCGGTGAGGAACTCCTCGGTGGTGAAGCTGCCGTGTTCCTGCAGGAAGTAATCGAGCAGGGACAGCTGGCTCTGCTTACGCACCTGAGGGACGAGAGACAGACATCACTAATCGATTACTAATCAGATCAATCAAAGGGTGAATCATCATTGGTCTGATGCTCGCAGACTCTGATTTAAGTTCATTTGAGGATAATATTTAGTAAAAAGTGGCAGAGGTACTTCTACTGCTCTACGTCTGAGTCTGCTGGTTGTCGTGGTTACCTGGTGCAGGGAGACGGCGTTGAGGACAGGTTCGATCATGCCGCTGTCCGATGACATCACCAGGATTTTATACGGTTTGATCCAAAGAGGGACTCGCTCCTGCTGCCAGATCGACTGAAAACACGAGAACACACCATAAGTTTCCCTCAGTACTTTCATTTCAGGACGTTTCTTTAATAAACCTGAGTGTTCTCGTTGATTCAGGCATCACAAATATTTCCATTAAACAAGGTATTTATATTTATTTTTAAATAACACAAACGAAACAATTACAATAACTCCTCAACTTTAAAATAACGGCCAGACAATGTTGCAAATATTGAAAAGAATTGTGTGTCTTTTTTCTTTTTATTGAAGTCTTATTTTTTCTTTTTCCTTTTACCTTCTTTACTAGTTTTTGGTATATAATTTCTTTCTTTCACTTGGTGTTAAATTGCTAAATAATTGATAAAATAATTGTACTGGATGTAACAAAAAGTCAATAAAATGTTCATCATAAAAAAAAGAATTGTGTATTAAAACATTAAAATATATGAAAAATAAAGATAACATGAGAATTTAAACAAATAATTAATCAAAAAGATATATAAATAACAATAATAATTATAAAAAAAGCAATATGATAAATAATGATAAAAGAGAGAACTTGTAGACAACTTACATGTAAAAATGCATGCTCAGACACATAAATACGTGTACAATATTTCTGACAAATGATATAAACGGTGTCCAATTTGTAGAAATGTTTGGGTACACCCTCTTATTAAATTAGGCACAACATTCTGATGAAGCAAATAGGTCTGAGTATCTCTTTATCATCTCATGTTTAGAGGTTTAAAAAAAGATACAAGTTTGGAGAAGAAAAAATAAAATGTTAAGAGTATCAACACAAAAAAAATAATTCTGCGTATTATAAAAATCAGACCCTGGAGCAAAAGTAAAAGAAAAACTGGACCCTGTACAACTTAAGTTAATGACCCTGTTCTACCCTGTAATGTCTATTTAAAAAATATTAAAACTTAAATAATCCGAATTGTGCACCAATACTCTTGACATAATTTGGCAGTTTGCTCTTGTTTTGAGTCTGAAAGGGCAGATGAGCTGTGAACATCTTTCATTTCCTATCTTCTCTTTTACTGTTTTTATTTTATACTTTATGTATTTTGTTTTATTAATATTGTGTTCCTTTTGATTCTATTGCTGTTTCAATCATTGTCAGGTGTATGCATGATTTTTAAACGTGCTTTGGAAATAAACTTTGACTTGATTAGTAGAATGGGTTCAACAAGGCGCCCTGAAATCTTTTGCAGTAATTGTTTTACTAACTCTAATACATTAAGACCGGTGTATCAAAGTGGCCTGATGAAAAAAAGGCTGGACCAAATTTTAATGTTCCCTGTTGTGTTTGTACCTGTAGCTGACGGAGGACCTGATAGGCCAGCAGCTCCTGTCTCAGGTCGTCTCCACACTTCACAATGACCGACAGAAGCCTCCAGTTTGGAAGGTGACCGTACGGAGACCCTTCTCTGATACGCCTGGAACAAAATGATAGAGTCTGGTGAATAAATACAAAACAAAACCAGGGATAGTGATGCTGCTTGTTCTTTGAAATATCTAATGAAGCAGTTTTTCTTCATTTGTTTCTGGTGACACTGTGCAGTAATTGTTTTTACTAACTCCTAATACATTAAGACCGGTGTATCAAAAGTGGCCTGATGAAAAAAAATGGACCAAATTTTAATGCTCAATGCTGTGTTTGTACCTGTAGCTGACGGAGGACGTGGGCCAGCAGCTCACCACTCCAGGTAGTCTCCACACTTCACAATGACAGGCAAGCCTCCAGTTTGGGAAGGTGACACGTGCGGAACCACTTCTCAATCGCCTGAAACAAAATAATGAAGTCTGATTTATTGGGGAAATGAAATAAGCAACTGAAAACCAGGGATAGTGACATGGCCTTTGGATCCCTTCTATATACAGCAATCTCCATCATTCACAGATGAACCCCTCATAGCCTGGATTTAATAGTTTCTGGTGACACTGCTGTCAAATTAGTGAGTCAACCAAATTCTTCCATTTGTCCGGTCATCTGGGTAAGCTTGCCTCCTCTGTATCGCAAGATATATCGGAATATATCGCAAACCCCCAAAATCGCAATGTCAGTTTTTTCCATTCATCGTGTGTGCCCTAGCGTGTAACAGATGAAAAACAGGCATGCGACTTGTGGTGTTCCAGGCAAGTGATCCTAAAGTGCCGTAATGTGTCCTCGATAATTGTTTGTTCAACTCGGTGGTGATTGAGAAGAAGGAGATTTTGCTGCAACAGAGATAGTAGGGTCACGAGCTTCATCAGCACATATGCTTCACGTACGCCGCCATTGTTCTTGTTGCCGCGTGTGGCACATGCGTGTAAATGAAGATAAGAAACTATGACGTAAGCTTATCTGAAAAGTTGCAGAGAGCCGGCAATCACGGAGTTGCGTATATGGCGTTTCAAAATCTTTCCACTCAGGAACCTGGTTTCAAAAATGATCGTTTACAGACCCCCAAAACGCTGTCTTCGTATGGATGACAAGAAGATTCGGCAAAAAATTATGTTTAGACCTTGGTTTGCTCGTGTGAATGGGGCCTCAGTTCCTCTTTAATATGGGCGGGAAATGAGAAAAAAAAATGTGGGTGGGATATCTGTGTGAAACTACGGTGGCACCCTCACAAGAATAGAGGAAACAGAGGGGATAGAGCTGCCTGCCTCTTTGTCACAGTGAGGGCGAAAACTAGACAGTAACTAATAAAAACAAGAGCACATGGACAAAAACTAAAAAACTAAATTAACTGAGAATTTCATCAGTAAATAAACACTGGACTAAAATGTTTTACGGAGACTTGATCCAATCAGACCTAATTTGGTCATGTAGAAAGTACAGACAAGTTAGGAATATATCCAATCACAGCTACTTTGGTTGTGTGGAAAGGTTGGATGAGTTCAGAGCGACATCCAATCACAGCTGCCTTAGCTTGGTGGTGGTGGGATAAGGTGTGGAGCGATCCAATCAGAGCTGCCCTCTGTATGAATTGATATATTCATGTAGGGCAGGTTCGCAGTTTGTTGTCAGTTCTGGTATTGTAACTGAGATGCTCTGCCAGGTAGCCTAAATAAAGGAGACTGCATTTCACACTAAAGTTTTTTTGTTGTTTCTGTTCATGTATACATTCAAATTTTAATTTAATCAAAGTGTTAAACATGACTACAGAAATTCAAGGAAACATAAAAAATACTGTACACTTTACACTTTATATTTTAGTTGACTAAATTTACAGTAGATTCCATCGACTAAAACGTGAAATGCATCAACTAAAACAAGACTAAAATTAAAACTATTTAGACAATTAAATTATAACTAAAACTAAAACATAATTTAAGCTTAAGACCACAACTAAAACTATATTAAAAAGTACTGTTTATGATTTTTTACTTTTAAATGTCATCAAATATCTGCTCAGTGTTTGCTACTGGAGGCAAAACTCTGTATTGCTCGATTATGTGGTTGAAAGGACTCTCTCTCTTGCTCTTGAGAGGATAAGCTGTTTCTCAAAAACAAACTTGACAAGTTTTGGGAAGTATGGACTATTATACATTGTTTGTGTTTTACTATAAAAGACAATACAGATTTTTTTTCTTTTAAAGATGCTATGAGGAGTTTCCAAGTAATTACAAAAAAGTCTCACTTTTAGATATATGCCTGATCCAAATACACACTTTAAGATGAGTTTTATAGCATCAAAATAGGTTCTCTATAAATGCTATTCCTTAGCTTCGTGGTCGAGTCGGACAGGGCTGGACTGGCCTGGATACTCAACTTCAGGAACAAGACAATTAAAACTAGAGCAAATTTATATTATTCAGACATGTCTTAGAGCACCGGGCTGTAAGTAGAGATATATAGCCGGCTACAAAAGTACAATACTAGGTTTTTCAAAAATTGCTTGTTGTCACACATCAAAAACTACCGCTACGTAACTAGAAAGAGATACATTACCTCATCGTTTTGCATCCTGTAAGTTGTTGAAAAAAGAAGTTGTTCTGAGGAAGGTCCGAGCAGCATTTATTAGCATCACAACAAACACACGCTCTAGCCTGAGTTACGTCTTTATGACAGTCGCCGTGTGTGCTCATGGGTAGCAGAGTCTTTATGTCATCGGAAATAGATTCTCCTTATAGCACCATTAAGTACTGTCTGCATTAACACTGAAAGCTGAGTGATCAGATTGCTAGAGTTTAAATGTTCAGAAAGTTCGGAAAGACTTTGACCATCGTCAGATAAACACAACACCTTTCCTGCTGCAGCCCCATGCATGAAGACCCCAGATTACAAACAGATTTTGGGTCAAATCTGTCAACAGAAAGAAGCAGATATTTTTTTTTTCTAAGACTCACCTGACTTTCTCCTCCCAGGGTTCTTTGAGGGCGACGGCTGAGGGGTCTTCAGGGTCTCTCCTGAAGGAGGTTGGGGTGTGAGCGAGGTTCTCTGAGAGTCGGCGTCTGAGACACAAACAGCATGTTAGGGAGCTTTATGAGGATGGAAGTTACACAGAATTAAAGAGGCTGTCAGTGACACAACAGTCAAATACAAAGAGTCTGATGATTAATTTAAAACGAGGAGATTAAAATATTAAATACTGGGTGGCAGACGCAAAAAGCATGAAGAGACAGGAGCTGCTCTACAGTCAGTTTAAATGAGGATTATCACCAGAAATGTGACGTTCAGTCCTTCATCACGATGTTTGATAAAAGGCGAGGACCCTAAAGGCCACATTAACTGGTGTTAATCCTCATTAAAACTGACTGTGGAGCAGCTCATGATTTTTTTTGTTTAACTTTTTTATGTTTTTAAGGGACAGACTGCAAAATCTTAAGATCTCATATCCATCCATCAATCCATTATAGGGGTGGGAGAAAAAAATCGATTCACATAAGAATCTGAATTTTTTTTGATGATTCTTTAAACGATTTTTTTCCAAATTTAAATGCTTCATTTTAGTCTTTGTTAATAAGCCACTTTTAAATGCAATCCAGGCTTTTGAAGAGAGAGTATAAACAGCTGGTTAAAATATATTGCTGAAAAAATTCTTATAACAGACTCACATGTGATGTGTATTTTTCCTGATATAGTCAGTAGGCATCATCATTGTTCATCTTTTTCTCTGGTGTTAAAAAAGCTAACTAAAGGTTGCAAATACCGGCAATATCGTTCAATCGCAATTTAAATTGAATCGGCACCTAAAAAAATCGCAAAAAAATCAAATCGGGAGAAAAGCATATTGTTCCAGCCCTAATCCATTATCTACAATGCATATGCCTTTTATGGTTATGGAGGGCTTCAGTGGACCCCAGGTGAGATAAGCCAAGATGTGGGGTACAACCTGAACAGTCACCAGCCAATCACAGGGTCACATTATTGTAAATTAACTTTATTTAACCAGAATAGCCTTGTCGAGATTAAAAATTTCATTTAAAGAGTGTCATGGCCAAGACAGGCAGCAGCACATTGACAAAGTTACAGACATAAAACAAAGTCTCTGGGTCTCGTCAACATTTCTGAAGAGTGTGTGTACCTGATGTCTCCAGCTGCAATGAACACCGGCTCTTTGCTCTCCAAACTCGTGATGCTGTCGACTGAAAACTGGCTGATGTTGTCGCTGCTGCTGGTCTGAGCTTCAGCCTGAAACACCACAAAGAAAAGAATGTGAGGAAAACTGAGGTCAGGTTCCATTTTTACACTGGGCTGCATTTCTACTGACATTCTACAAACAGTCTGTTTAACTTTCCTGGATTTATTCAGGAAAACAAAACCAGCAGCTTCATCCAGAGCAACCAAACTCTGCAGTGATGGGCAATAACGTCAATACAAGTCAGTAGGGCTGGGTATCGATTCAGATTTTCTGGATCGATTCGATTCGATATTAAGAGGTCTCAAATTGATTCGATTTACGATTCCCGATTCCATTCGATATTTGTTCAGCCTGGGTTATCTCAGTAAAAATAATGCTGTAAATGACTTTTTGACCTGGTACATTATTAAAAACTGTTTTTACATTAAGAGCTGAACCCAAAGCCATTACATTAATCACATATTAATGATATGCATTAATGCAGATTCTGCATGTTACTTGTTTTTTGTACAACCCGTCTTTTCTTTCATGCTTGTTTAATCTGAAATGTCCAGATGTTAATCATTAAACTCTCCGGTGGTGCCCCTATAGTGCTTCTCGCTTCCGCCATGTTTTTTTGACTGCTTGCAGTAACACCTCACAAGATCTTGTTTGGTGGAAAGCAGAGCTAAACGCAAGACTAATCAGAGTTGATACCACAGGCTGCTTCTCAGACCGTCCAATGAGGAAAAAAACTACCCATGTTAAAAGATCGATCTTTGGATTTTATGGATCGATTATTAACTATTTAAAGGGAAATCGATTAAAATCGATTAAATTGATTTTTTAACCCAGCCCTACAAGTCAGTATTACCTTGTTTAATAATTATTTTTACCTCCGCCAAGGAGGTTATGTTTTCGGGAGGGTTTGTTTGTCTGTCCGTCCGTCTGTGAACAAAATAACTCAAAAAGTTATGGATGGATTTTGATGAAATTTCCATCAAATGTTCAGCGTGGGAAAAGGAAGGAGTGATTCAATTTTGGTGTTGATCTTGATCAGCATCTGGATCCAGGAATTATTCAAAGGATTCTTCATCATTGGGAGATAGGGAACTGTGCTGCTTGGCGGAGGTCTGCGCTCTCCAAGTGCTTTTCTAGTTCGTCATAGTTTTCGTCAACAACTTTTTTGCCCTGACGAAAACTAGACAGTTACTAATAAAAACAAGTGTTGATACCACAGGCTGCTTCTCTGCACTTTCAATGAAGAAAAAACCACCCAAGTTAAAAGATTGATCTTTGGATTTTATGGATCGATTATGAACCATTCAAAGGGGAAAACAATTGAATTGATTTTTTTTACACCCAGCCCAAGTATTTATGGGGGTGTGTCCAGAGGAGAGACAGTCACTTCTTCCCGTATCATGCCGATCACACCAGCCTCGTGTGCAGTTGCACAATCGCCATGAGAAACAGGAATAACTTATCTACGGAGCATGAACCACTCAGAGCCTTCATCAATGCCTGTGTGTGTGCAGCATGTTTCATCAACAGAGTGTAAAGACTTGTGGGACAAACACAGGACGCCTTGATTTCGGCCGGACTCACCTCCACCTGCAGTTGTCCGATGTCGTCGGTGGCCCACGCCTCGTCATCATTGTCGTAGTTCTGGACGGTGGAGAAACTTCCCGCTCGATGCTCTGTCGTCATCGTGTTGATCACACTGGCCGGGGTGATGCTCCCACCGCAGTCCAGGTTCTCCGCGGAGCGAGCCGAGCGGATCCTCGTCTCAGGGATACGGATGGGGACAGGAGACGTCTCGAAGCTCTCGCACTCCAGCACCTCCACGTAGATGATATACGGAGCCTGAGGGGGGGGGGCAGAGAGCTCTGGTTATTAACTGTGATGACAGCAGTCTGATCCGTCTCACGTGTATCAGCTGAAGGTCGGCACCTTGTCCTTGGAGTTGAGCACCACAGCCTGAGTGTGGGGGATCCTGCAGACGTGGTGCTGGTGCTCGGCGGTGGGCAGCCACACTCGGGCGGGCAGTTTGTGGTTGAGCAGCGACAGCTCGGAGATCAGACGCTGAGTTTTCTGCTCTTTGGTGGGAAGAGTCGCCAAACGTTTGCCGATGCAGAGGAGAGACTTCACAAACTCACGCTGAGGACGCAGACGCTCCGGCTGAAAGAAGGAAAAGAAATGATTCATCAAAAAGAGTTTCAAACAGAGACTTCAACAGCTAAACATAAAACAAACAAAACAAATTATCATCAATCTGTTAGAATATCTGATTATAAAGAGGCAGTGTTGGGTCAGATAAGAACATAATTTTTGCCTTTTTTCAATAAACATTCTGAACTAACTTCAGCTTCATGCATTTGTAAAAACCTCTTTAGCCAGCAGTGACAAATAAAACAACAGTGAAGTCTGAACAAATCCTCTCTGCTCTCAGGATGAGCACTGAAAACAGTTTAAGAAACCTAATATTCTGCTGCGTTTGTGGACAGTATTTCAGTTCACAGCTCGTCCAGTAGATGGCAGGACAGTCCAGTCTGACACGTCAGGACTGCAGCATCACTGCAGGCTGCTCTTCCAGGATCTTTGTCTTTCTACATTTCTCTGTACGAGTCATTTCTGTCTCTGATCCAATTCAATGCATCAGAATGTTTAAGTATCTCTAGGCCTATCACGATGACAAATTTTGCTGGATGATAATTGTCCAAAAAATTGACGATAAACAATATTAATGTCAGAATTATTTTGATTTTATTTTCATTTTTCATTAATGTAATTGTAATATATGTCATAATAAAGCTTATTGCTTTTGCCATAAAAGCAAAAGCAATAAGCTTTAATTTCTTAAGAGTATTTAATTGTAATTGGAAGGTCAAACAATATCACAAACAATATAAAAAAAAATAAACAAAAAAAGAGAAAAAAAACCAATGAAAATGAAATGGGCTCTCTTTTAGAAAAAATTGCATGTAAATAAAAATAATAATACGAATCAAAAACAAAAAATAGATCCTGTCTCTATAAAGAAAAAACGAAACACCAATAAAAACGCACACACAAATAAAAACAGTAAATAAAATGGAGTTTATACAGTTCAGGAATTATTTGTGACATGTACCTTCTCCCGGTCAATTTGTACTGTCTTTCAACGTTTGGAACATTTCTGTCTTTCCAACCGTATCGAAGGGTTTTTCTTCTTTTACAATGTAGTGAACAACACCGTCTGTGAGTGTGCACCATTTTGCGCTTCTATTTATATTTACTTTGCAGACCAAACGCCTCAGTAAGTGCAGACTGTCTTCGTCGCCACTATTTTCAAACAAATGCGACATATCTGCTCGTTGGTGTTCATGGGCTCACACCTTGTTCATTCTGTTTAAAACCAAAATATTCCCACACTGTGGCTGTGGCATTAGGCTTAAAAACCGTAGCTTTCATGCCATCATTCATATTAGTGTTTGTTTCCTCGTTACTCCTCGGGACGCTCATTTCAGCTCTCTCCAAAGATTGCATGACTGACAGATGCTCACCCCGCTATAAATCCGCTAAAGAGCCAATGCACCCCAGTGTTAAGAAAGATGGATGGAGTGAGCCATCTTCTCATTCAGCCTCTTTGGTTGGAAAGAGAGGGAGGAAAACAAACACCGTGCACGTGTCAGTCTATCGAGGCCGGTAAACTTACCAATTATATTTTTATTTATTCATTTATGTTAAATCTGATTTCACAAATCCCAAAATAAAAACCCTATAATATCCCTTTAGGTTAAGATTTGACTCTGTTAAGTGTTTCACGTCAAAGTCAGAATTTCGAGGTGACCGTCTGCACCAGTTTTGGGATAAAAACTTGAAATTTTGAGTTAAGACAACAACAACAAAAAAAGAGAACCCTAGGTGGGATTCATATACAGACTAATTGTTTTAAGCTTTGCCAACAAAAGAAAAAAATCAGCCGAGATAACAGAAAAATTCATTAGATGCCAGCAATTTGAAGTTTTCATTATTACAGTGATCTTAAAAAGTCTATGTCTTGGTTGGTTTCTAAAATCCCATTAGATTATTTTAAGAAAAGAAGTTTTGAACCTTTAAAGGAGACATATCATGCTGATGCATGATTAAATACTTACATATAATATGATAAATTTGAAAACAAGACCTTACACCCCCTTAATTTTCAAAAAATGAGATACTGCATTTTTTCTGATATCCTAGAACGAGATTTGATGCCTCTGAAAATAGGTTATTGTGAGATGTCCGCAAGATTTAAATCGTCGTGACGACACGAGGTACCTTTCTTTTTATTGGAGTAATCTGATAAAACACTTCCTCCTCTGTGATGTCCGTTAGCCCCAAAACCGTCACCGAGGAACACATCCACCAGCAGCAGGATATAGATCCCTAGCTCACATTCACTCATTACCAGCTCTGGCCTGTAGGGGGACTCAATATGCGGTTGCTGCTTTGAGCCTGCCGGAAAATACAGTAGAAGAAGAAGGACAGGCTGGCTCTACCCCCGATAGACCTGACCAATCAGAGCACAAAGGGCTGTGACGTTGCGAGGTAACTGTAGGTCATCCTGAGATCTGAGTGTTTCAACAAGAGCTTGATAATGGCCTAAAATGAGGATTTTGAGAATGCAATTGTGGGGCAATGAAGGAACTAAATGACTTGTACTGAGGGCAGAAATGCTTTACAGGCATCCTAGTCTGGCATAGTGAAAAGGAGAAACAAGCATGATATGTCCTCTTTAAATAATGGTTAAAACAGATTAGCTCACATGTAAAAGTAGTTTTGCTCGATAGTTCAGTTACAAGAAAGTCAACTGTTTGAGTTTTCTTCTACTTCAGTTGGCTGATTGTTTCTGGAAACATCTCCCTCGCTCTTTTTAATCTGATGAGCTGTTGTTTCAGACACTCGAGCAGAGCGAAGATTAAACTCTCCTCGGTTCCACCCCGACCAGAACAGGGCCAAGGAGGAGGAGGAGGAGGAGGAGGAGGAGGAGGAGGAGGAGGGCTGAGCTCCACTGACCGACACATGGAAACGTTTTCAGCCGTTTTGGGAGGAAATCAAAGACGGAGGAGATGTTTACATGACCTAGATCCTGCTGAACGGAGCAACAGAGCCGAGTTTACAGTCTGGACCCTGATAAGACGCAGAGAAATAAGACCTGGATGAATCAAACCATCAGTATTCAACACTTTCAGATCTGTAAATATGAAAACATTCATCCGTACACCCTTATCTCCATCATTAAACATCCTCATCCCTCCTCCGTGTCTCCCTCTCTCTGATAAACTCTGTTGTTGTTGTTGTTTTGGTGTCGTCAGAGTATCTGCAGTGTCTGGCTGTTAACCAGCTCCCTCCTCTTCACTTCCTGTCCTCTCCGTTACCTCCTCCCCTCCCGCTCAGCCGTGTCGGCGTTAACCCTCGGGCAGGACAGAGGAGTCAGATATCTGTGCTCACTCTGCAGCAGGTTCTCGTTTCACGCAACGTGTTCCTCTTCTCTTCTGATAAAAGCTGAAGCAGGTCAGATCAGAGTTTCCAGCATCAAGGTTAGAGGAAGTGAAGACAGAAATGGGTTTTTACTTCCCCTTTAAAGGGAATTGTACTCTTTAATGGGTCATGGAGAAGAGATCAGGGTCATTACTGCTGGATCAACAAAAGAAATGACTCAGCTAATGTGCTGACCCACATTTTATTTTTGGTTTTTACTCATAAACTTGAACCTTTAATGTCTATTTAGCTCAGCGTAGCACCTCTCAAAAACATACTTATCAGGCTGATTTAAACATGAAGCTTAATTTTCATTATACTACAAACCCCAAACCAGTGAAGTTGGCACGTTGTGTAAATCTTAAATAAAAACAGAATACAATGGTTTGCAAATCCTTTTCAACTTATATTCAATTGAATACACTGCAAAGACAAGATACTTAATGTTCAAACTGAGAAACTTTATTTTCTTTTGCAAATAATCATCAACTTAGAATTTAATGGCAGCAACACGTTGCAAAAAAAGTTGGCACAGGGGCATTTTTACCACTGTGTTACATCGCCTTTCCTTTTAACAACACTCAGTAAACATTTGGGAACTGAGGAGACCAATTTTTGAAGCTTTTCGGGTGGAATTCTTTTCTATTCTTGCTTGTTGTACAGCTTAAGTTGTTCAACAGTCCGGGGTCTCCGTGGTTGTATTTTATGCATCATAATGCGCCACACATTTTCAATGGGGGACAGGTCTGGACTACAGGCAGGCCAGTCTAGTACCCGCACTCTTTTACTACGAAGCCACGCTGTTGTAACACGTGCAGAATGTGGCTTGGCATTGTCTTGCTGAAATAAGCAGGGGTGTCCATGAAAAAGACGTTGCTTGGATGGCAACATATGTTGCTCCAAAACCTGTATGTACCTTTCAGCATTAATGGTGTCTTTACAGATGTGCAAGTTACCCATGCCTTGGGCGCTAATACACCCCCATACCATCACAGATGCTGGCTTTAACTTTGCCCCTATAACAGTCCGTCTGGTTCTTTTCCTCTTTGGTCCAGAGGACATGACGACCACAGTTTCCAAAAACAATTTGAAATGTGGACTCATCAGACCACAGAACACTTTTCCACTTTGCATCAGTCCATCTTAGATGAGCTCGGGCCCAGCGAAGCCGGCGGCGTTTCTGGCTGTTGTTGATAAATGGCTTTGGCTTTGCATAGTAGAGTTTTAACTTGCACTTACAGATGTAGACGAACTGTAGTTACTGACAGTGGTTTTCTGAAGTGTTCCTGAGCCCATGTGGTGATATCCTTTACACAGTGATGCCGGTTTTTGACTCAGTACCGCCTGAGGGATCGAAGGTCACGGGCATTCAGTGTTGGTTTTCAGCCTGGCTGCTTACGTGCAGTAATTTCTCCAGATTCTCTGAACCTTTTGATGATATTACGGACCATAGATGATGAAATCCCTAAATTCCTTGCAATAGCTGGTTGAGAAATGTTGTTCTTAAACTGTTGGACAATTTGCTCACGCATTTGTTCACAAAGAGGTGACCCTCGCCCCATCCTTGTTTGTGAATGACTGAGCATTTCAGGGGAGCTGCTTTTATACCCAATCATGGCACCCACCTGTTCCAGATTAGCCTGTTCACCTGTGGGATGTTCCAGATAAGTGTTTGATGAGCATTCCTCAACTTTCTCAGTCGGATGTACGGTGGAAGTGCTACAGTTTTAGGACCAGTAACACTTTAAAAACACAGGCATTGCTCGTTCTCGCTGCCTTGTGAGTAAAATGGAACGAAAAGCTTTAAATGACACCAGCTCTGACATTTCCAGCTCAGTCTGTGGGGGCAGCATAACAAAAAGCCTGTTTCTTGTTCACTGTGATAAATCTATACTTACAGATGCATTAAAAACAAATCCTCCAACTTAAAAACTGATCCTCATCAGCCCTGGTCCGTGGCAGCGGGTCTGTTTGCATGCTGGTTGAACCAGCCTGACCTGAACTGAAGATCGGAGACTAAAACTCTACGACAGTTTCTTTAACACGTCACGGAAACGGAAACAAACAAACGAGTGTCGTCAGCTTAAACACAGAGACTCTGAGGTTTGATGGGAGGCTACCAGATCAAAGATCCATGCTAACTACTTAAAATAATTAAAGGTGAAGGAAAACTTTACAGTCGATGTGTTAAGATTAATTTATGTGCGTAAGACTAACATGATCAGGCTGGACTGATGTGACATGTCAGCAGAATTTTAGACTTTGAGAGGATTCTTAAAAATCACAGCAGATGAAATTTTCTTATTGAGGCAACAGAAATATAAACCTGAGGCACCAGATTGATTTTTCTGTCGTATAATTGTTGATTACTAGGGGTGTAACGGTACATGTTCTCGTGTCAAACCGCTCGAAACAGACGTTCGGTTCGGTACAGTGCTGTACTCAAACGAGTACAGTAAGTTTACGTTAGCCGCTGCACATGGCTCTTTAATACTTACAGGGGTACTCGTCTACGATTGGCGTGGTTAGGGAAGGCTTTTTTTTTAATGTATTTTTTTGGGCATTTTTGCCTTTACTGATAGGAGAGAGACAGTGGATAGGCTTGTGAAAGGGAGTGAGAGAGTAGGGGAAGACACTCTGCAAACTAGTCACAGGCGGGATTCGAACCTGGACCGGCAGAAGCACGTACATGGGGTGCCTGGTTGCTAACCACTCTGCCAAACCAGCACCCCAGGGAAGGCTTTTTAATATTCATGAGGAAAGTGGTCTGTGATTCGTGCTCTTGCGATCATGTACGTATCATGTGGACGTGACATCTCTCGGCGAGCCAATCAGAAGACGAGTATCAAAGAGCTTGTGCGTCAAAAAACTTGTGTCTGAATTGTGCATCATGGCTACTGCTAGCGACCAACCGGAGCTTGGAGACCCTCTCCTGTCGCTGAAATCTCCTGTTTGGGAACACTTTGGCTTCCTGGTGAAATATAGCAACAGAGAAAGACAGGTGGATAAAACAAAGGCGGTGTGCCGATACTGTTCAACTGAGGTCGGGTATTTTCCGACAGCATGTCAAACATGCCAGCTCACCTGAACGGCACCACTCAAGTGTAAAGATTTCCACAGTAAGGAAAAAAAAACACTAGTACAAATTCAACTGCCGTTTGCATTCAAGCAGCCTCTCCCGGACAGTTTAGATCGGGTCAAAGCGATAACAGCATCCATCTGCGTTTTTATAGCATACGATCTAAGACCATATTCAGTTGTGGAAAATGCTGGTTTTGAACACATGCTAAAGGTGATCGAGCCCCGGTATGAAGCACCCAGTCGTCATTTAAGCCAGGAATTTAAAAAGAAACTCATTATTTTTTATTTCATACATTTGTTGCTTATTTTTTTATTTAACTTATTAGTATTACCAAGCAGCACACTGAATATATCTTGGTTTTCAGTTTGTATAATTTCAAATTTTTGGTTTAATAAACGTGCTAAATAAGCAAATGGTTTTGCGTTGTTCCCATACTGTACCGAAAATGTACTGAACCGTGACCCCAAAAGCCTAGGTACGTACCGAACCGTGACTTTTGTGTACCGTTAACACCCCTACCAATTACAGTCCAAATGACTCTTAATCCATTTTCATTCTGCAACTGAAATGCTCCTCGTGTTTCCGTAGACCCTTTTTTCCCCATTGTCACTGTTTCAAGTTTTCTTCTCCTATTCTGTCCAAAGTTTGCTGAGATCAGCTCTCATCCTAAAATTTTTGAGTCTTTCCTCAGATGTTGAATCACTTAAATGAGTCATGCTGTTTCTTTGCTCCATGTGAAAACATTTAACTTTTCTTTTGGTGAAAGAGTTTCAGTTTTCCAGGAGTTCAGAAGTTCAAACACAGACTGAACCTCATCCCCAGTCTCACTCCTTAAATCTAAATTAATATAAACTCATGTGAGTCCAAACACCGGACAGTCAGCAACTCAAAGGTTAAAGCCACACGTTCTCGCTTTTCTCTTTAAATTTCACTTTTCTGCAGGAGCGTGGCACCCGGCCAATCGCTGCTCTCACTGCGTCTGGCTTCAGGCCAGTGGAGAGCGAACCTCGGTCTGCACGTGATTCAACTACCGGCCAAGAATGTGACAACACATGCACACAGACACACACACACACTCTGTTCCTGCTTTAACACAATAAACAGTCTCCAGTCTTCAGAGCCTCAGAGCGTCTCCAGTAGGTCGGTTCAAACCACAGCGATCAGACGACAAACTCTGCATGTGCTCGACTGGAGTCTCTCCTTCAGAAATCTTTACACAACCGTTTTTATTTATGTAACAACAAGGACCAGGCAGGACCGAGACTGTCAGGGTGTCTCCAGTCTCGCCCTTGGACCAGGACCACACCCTTCGCTCTCATGTGGCACCTTGGTCATTTGCATATGAATGACAAACCTGAGCTCTCTGCAGGTTTCGGCCTGGTCACGTCACAGACCCTGTCCACATGGAGACACTCTAACCTAAGGGGCTGTTACACAAGGCCTTATATGGTAAAATCTGATAAGTTTTCATTGTGTTTTGACCTCCTGTTTACATGGGAACTCTATATGGAGTGCCCGAATCCGCAAACTTTTGAAACCAGGGTCCAGGGTGGAGAGTTTCAAAATGCTCCACCATGCAGCTCCGTGTAAACCAGAGTTCAACCTTCTTTCACATGAAGGTTGCCTGCAGATACCAGGCACAACAAAAGCTGCCGTCTACCGAGTAAAGTGTGCTGCTCAGCTTGTTATCCAGACAAAACTATACAGACAGATTTCTTAACCACACAAGAAACTCATGTGTCTTGTTGCGTCCACTTGCCATTATTGTTTGTGAAAAGTTTTTCTGCTTTGTACGTGTATTGTAGCAGCGCTGTTTCTCTGCAAACCTACATCGCATCTATTGGACTGGCATGCATGCTACAGCGGTTTCATTTGTTTCTAGCGTCTCTGTCTGAATGCAGATCGAGTTTGAATATGCAAAGGAAAAACATTTGCGTTTTAAGACACAGAGTATCCGTGTAAACATAGCCTAAAACAATTCTAAATGGACATCTACAACATTTTCGAGAAGACAAAACTGAAACTCAATCTGTTTTATATTAGATTTTCTTAATATTTGTTATCATCATCCATATAATTATATTATTTATGGAATCTATAAAACACGAACTATGATGAAAAAGAAGGTGACATAGAAGATGAACTAGGCAAAAATACTTCAAAAGAATAGCAAGAAAACACTCTAGAATGATACTAAGGTCATTATTTCCTATATGTTTTCATTATTCACACATAAACTACTGATAAACCAACGATAAATGACTTAAATGTTTGTCTTTGAATCCTCTCTGCTCTCCGAGTCAGTCAGCTCACTTCCCGTACCTCCCCCGCAGGCAATCCAGCCTTTACTGTGATGTACCGTATATACTCGAGGACTTAGGGTAGTTTGAATCATGCATGTCTTTTTCTGTCACCAAAGCTGAGCAGACCCAGACAATCCCCTGGACATAATTTTATGACCAAAAAGGGGGACATGTCAAGGCAAAAGAGGGCGTTTGGTGGCTCTAGTTAGGCGTTCGGTTAAGATTGGCCCAAACGTGAGGCTGCACTCTAGTAGAAGCTTTAAGTAATCATAACGAAGGAGGTATTATGCTCATGTTTGTTCTATCAAGTCCATGAAGGTATTATGTTCTCCACAGACTCACAGGTGAGGTATAGATTCCAGGTGAGCAGCCCTGGTGCAGGTGTTTCCTTTGTTCTGTGTTTAAGCAGCTGATGAAATGCAGACAAAAGAAACACTTTGTCACGTGTGGCCCTTAGATGTAAAGTCCGCATTTACCCAACAGAAAGGTGACGCAACAAACCAAAGAAACCAGAGAAAAGGAGCACGTTGGACCAAAGACAAAGAGAGAAAGAAAACCCTGATGAGATAAATCAAATGTTCTCTCTTGAAACGCCGTCACCACGTGTGAAAACACTGGAGCGGAAGATCATCCCATCAGACTCAATCGTCAGGTCTCTAAGCCCGTCAGAGATCGCACACGGGAAAATGTTGTTTATGTAAATCACATGCAGAGCAGAACTTTAGGACCTCAGGCAGTCAAAAAGTGATGTCCTTAGGTTATGGAGAAGCTTATGTAGTTGATCATCTGTGTTCATGCTGCCAAATAACAAGAACACGAACAGGAATGATGATGATGCAGATGTATTTTTACAGAAAGGTACACAAGGTGGTACAGCAGGTAGTGCACCTGCCTCACAGCAAAACGAGTGCTTGTTTGAGTCTTGTGTCAGTCGGGGCCTCTATGTGTGGAGTTTGCATGTTCTCCATGTGGCATACAAACTAGAACCACTCTGCCAAAGCCTTTCCAACTCTGTCAGAAATAATTTTAAAATATGGGGATTACTGTCCTTTCTCCCACTGTTAGCAAAATATGGATGCCTGGATCCAAATCTAGATTGGGATCAACACCACAATACTATCACGTCTCCCTTGTGCCACGAGCAGCATTCCCTGAAAATGTCTCCAACATCTACAGATCCTTAAAAAAGAACCCTGGATTCGATAACCATCAAAATCTGATCACTTCTCTCTTGTGCCATGCCACATTTCCTGAAAACTTGATCTTTAAGTGTAATGTTTTTGAAGTTATGTTGTAATCAAACAGCCAAAGCCAGCAAAACATCATAAGTTAGGGTTTGGTCTTTACCTCCTCATGGACTGCCTCCACTTTTGGGTTGCTTCCCGTCCGCCTGAGACCCGATCCAGGTCCGCTGCTCGCCGTGGTGGCGTCTGATTTGGATCTCTGATGGGTCCTCCTGGAGGGGGACACAAACACTTCAGGCTCCTTGGGTTCGGGACTTAAAGGGAGGGGGCTGGCTGTAGAGAAGGACGGGGAAGACTCCACGTTGTTGCTGTTGTGTCTCCGGTGACAGTGACGGTGGGACGGCGAGGACACGGGGCTGTCTGAGACAGACAGGGAGGCCGATCGGGGGGCGTCAGAGGAAGGTTTGAGCTCGTCTGACAGGATGAGTTTTCGGAGTTTGGTGCCTCTGGAGTGACGCTGGGTGGAGATGTGCATGTCGGAGGAGTAGGCGCCCAACAGCCAGGCGGTGAGCAGGGAGAAGGTGATGCTGCCTCTGCAGCGGTGGATCTGAGAAGGACGGAGAGAGACTTTAGAGAAATGTCAAATATTTAAAAACAAATCTTTAAATCTCTTTAAAAATAAATCTCTACCAGTTCTGCATGATGTAAGAAGAACCTGCCATGAACCAGGGATGTCCAAATTCAATATTTATATCTGCTACCGGTCCGATACCAGCGGAAAACAAATATTGGATTATATCGGCCTGTATCTAAAATTTCAGATATAAAAAAATCGATTCACATAAGTATTGGGATTTTTTGTTTGACGATTTTTAAGTTGATTTTTTTCCAAATTTAAATGCTTCAATTTTGTCTTAATAAGACACTTTTAAATGCAATCCAGGCTTTTGTAGAGAGAGTATAAACAGCTGGTTAAAATATATTGCTGAAGAAATCCTAAAAACAAGCTCACATGTCATGTGTATTTTTTCCTGATGTAGTCTGTAGGCATCATCATTCTTCCTTTTAGCTGGTATTAAAAAGCTTCCTACAGATCGCAAATCAGCAATATCGTAGAATCGCAATTTAAATTGAATTGGCACCTAAAAAATTGAATCAGGAGAAAAGCGTATCATCCCATTCCTAAAAAACTCAGATACAAGCAGTCCGTTCTAATTTATTATTTATTTCAGTTGTAGAATATGCTTATGTTTAAATTAAACACAGTCGTGTTTTTACAATTCAAATATATGTTTGTTTTTAATGCATTTATTAAAGCTGTTTTTCGGGGTCTTATGATTTTTTTTTATTTTATTTAACTGTAGTATAGTCTTAAGTTTAAGATTTTATTTATTTATCTTATTGGTTAAAAACAAATGGGTTTAATTTTTTTTTAACCTACTATTGCTGACTACTGTTCTCTGTTTGAGCAGTCTCACCTGATCAAGCCTTTTCTTACAGTCCAGACTACAAAATAAGTAATAAAAATATGTGTGATTCCTGCTGATATATCAGATCAACGCTCAAGGCTGCAACTTTGGCATCATATCAGAGGTGAAAAAGTTGTATCGGGACACCCCTACCATGAACAACTAGAGAATCACTCAGAAAGTGCAGACCTCTGCCAAGCAGCTCAGCTACGGCAGTGGCTTTTCTACAACTCCTGTAAAACATACAAATCTGGATCACCAGATCTAGAATCGAGCCAGGATCTGAGCCAAACTCAGCACATACATGGAGGTTGTAATCATGTATGAACACAACAAGTTTTGGGAACATCCCTAAGTATTTTGATTTTATATGAATTATTGAATGTTGTCAATGGACTTTCCCATTATAAAGTTCAATGTTTTTTAGAAACGTCAGTCTGGGTCAGATCCAGCTGAAATTTACATTCATGATAGAGACATGGACCCCATATTATTCTGGAAAATTGGCAAATTTGTAAAAAAAAACAAACAAAAAAGGCAGCGATATGATTTTTTTATATTTCGCCAAATATGGGACTTTTTGAAATTTGGGGAATTTGTTGCATCCAGACGAATAAACGCATCTCAACCAAAATGAAATCATTTTTACATTGGGCTAGGGATGTTACGATATGAAAAATTTATATCATGGTTATTGTGACCAAAGTTATCATGGTTATCATTATTATCGCAGTATTGTTGCAGTGTGTTCAAAATGTTCGAAAAGTACTTTTACACACAATTGAAATCATTTAACCCCTTTAATATTTTAATCGTGACACTTCTTTTTTGTCTTTTTTGTCATAAATGTGGCAAGAAATGCCTTTTCAGTACATTTTTTATCCTTCTTTAATAAGAAATAAAAGTAAACAATTCTGGCAAGTATTTGTCATTGCTATGTTTTAAATGCTTGAGCAGTGTGATCACAAGAAAATAAAACAAGTGATTTGAACTTTAAACAGGTTTCTCTTCATAAACAATTTTAAATGAACTGACGATAGTCCCTGAAGCAGTTAACCTCCTTCATGACTCTCCTCTGGTCTCCCCTCTCCCTGGCAGATCTCCTCGATATTTTCTCCTTTAATATTTCCAAATTACTATCGATGAAATCAATAAAACACGAACTTTGACGAAAAAAGACAATCAATTACACAGCAAAAGAACGGCAAGAACACACTCCAGAATGATGCTAGTGCTAATATTTATAACATTTCTACATTAGTTAGATAGAATTACTGACAGACCACCTGTAATTCTCTCAGGTATGGCTCACTGAATCTTCTCTCTCTCTACCTCTACGGCTCAGTCAGCTCCTTTAGTTGAGGAGTTACAGCCATTTTAATTGCGCACGTCTTTTTCTTTTGCAAACAATGCAAACTATGCATGCAGATAAAGCAGCCCGTGAGACTGCTTCATCCAGGAACAGACACATAGTTCCGGCTTTTTCAGTCAAAGAGCAGCATTACTGTGCGTTATTGAGGCAGTGTGGTGATCAAACACTGTTCAACGGTAATGATTACCGTGGGAAATTTTACCACGGGTTACCATTTGACTGGTAACCGTTACATCCCTAAGTTGGGCCATTACCAACATCTCCTGAATGTTTTCGCTAAATCCGTCTATTAGTTCCTGCGTAATCCTGCTAATAAAAAACAAAACAAACAGAAAAACACACCGGCAAAAACGTTAGCTTCTTGGCAGAGGCAAATAATGTAGCTCAGCTCATTTTGGGCCTTAAGCCTCTGTTGTCATAGTAACCAGGTGTCTTTGGACTCACCAGGTAAGGTCTGATGGCGTCTCCCACCTCAGTGTCCATGTGCACGTACATGTTGAGCAGCTGCGGCAGGTAAAAGTCCACCTCACTGTCCAGGAAGCTGAAGAGCCTGTTCCCGATGTACGCCTGGACGCCCGGCTCCTTTGACTTGTAAAGGTAAGAGATCGCCATGGAGACGTCGAACAGCTTGGACTCGAACAGCCTCAGCAGCCATGATTGTTTGGACGAAGAGGAGGACGCCGTCGGCAGCAGAGTGGTCTCTGTGCGGGCCGTGGGAGGTTGGTCTTGCTGGGAGGTGCCATGCTTCTCAGTTTCTTTGCCTGGTGTCCCTTCTTCTTCCTGCTCCTCTTCCTCCTCGTCTTCCTCTTTGATGGAGCTGGTGTCTGGGCTCCGGTGCCACTGTGGACTGGAGCACTCTAGGTCCGCGTAGCTCTGCTGCTGCTGATGATCGTTGGGTTGCTGTTTGTCGTTTGGTTCTTGCTCTTCAGGCACTTCCCTGTTCTGGAGCTTGACTTTGAGGAGGACTTCCTGGCAAGCTTTCAGAGCCACTTCGGGGTCGATCACTGAGAATAAAAAAAGGATGAGAGGTCAGACTGATTTTTATGATTCCATTTCTGGATCCTTTTTCCATCAGTAATTAAAGGGACACGCCAACTTTTCTTTGTTTTCTTGTCTTGCCTCACTCCTGATTCCATGACAAGCTGATAGACTCAATTCTTTTGGCTGTGCGTCCAGTAACAAGGAAGACATACGCAACACTCACCCACCGCTAACTAGCTTAGCTAAACACTGGAAGTAAACAGGAAGTGTTAGCCTGCCTCTGCTTACAGTCATCGGATAAACTTATCAGCAACTCTCAATGGTTCTGTGTGTCCATTAAGACATTTTTTTTTTAACCACACCATGCTATGTTATTTTTCTACAACCATGGTATTCTCTGCTTCTACTTGTAAACAGAGGCTTTTTGTTTTGTTTACCTACTTCCATGGTGGTTTGCCCGAGAGATGTAATGTTCACGAACAGGACAAGTCTTTTGAACGGCTCTTTTCAGTGAAGGATGAGAACCCATTTGCAGTTGTGGGTGCGCCGTTTCATTACAAGCCATCCATAATTTTTTTTTTTTTTTGTATTTTCTTGCCTTTAATTGATAGGAGAGAGAAAGACAGTGAACAGGCTTGTGAAAGGGGGAGAGAGAGTAGGAGAAGACACTCTGCAAACTGGCCACAGGCGGGATTGGAACCTGAGCCAGCAGAAGTACGTATATGGGATGTGCCTGGGTGCCAACCACCCCGCCAAACCAGCATCCACAAGCCATTCTTAAATACAAAACCTTTGCAAACTAAAAAATACCTTGCAAAGGTTTGACTCATTCACAACTACAAAACTGTTTATATATATATGATTTTGAGCGCGACACAACAATCTGTGGCTTTTTGTCACAAACCGAGTGAAAAAGGAAAGCAGAAGAAGGCTGCAGGTGGTAAGAAGAAATACCCCTTGAGAAGCACAGGAGAGTTTTGGAAGCTATACAACAGAATGAAGCCGAGGACGAGAGCAATCGAGCTGCAAAGAAAAGACGTATCAGGGTAAGCTAACTGTAGCTACCGCTAGCATGCTAGGTCCTCGCGCTCATGACTCATCAATGACGACATTGTCTGACCAATCAGTAGCCGGCAGTCGGTTACATCATCTTTTAGTATCGACTCAGATCCCTTAGAACCAGAGCGGAGTATGTACTAAAACTAGCTTGGTTTAGGAAGTACCGGGCTAGTGGAAACACACTGCGAATCGAGTAGGGCCGAGTAGAGTAGGGCCAAAGCGTGCTAGTGGAAAAGGGCCAATATTGTATCAAATCGATATTGAGATATCTGGCATGAATATCGAGCTATGAAATTTTGTCCATATTGTTTAGAAGATAATACGATGATAGTAGAGAAAGTAGAAAGATAATGTAGCATAACGCATTCAAAAAAGTCACTACAAGCACAGGACTGTTATGAGTTGCTAAAGAGTTTATCTGATGACTGTAGGCAGACAGGCTAACAATACCCATTGACTCCCACTGTTTGAGCTAAGCTAACTAGAGTGGAAGAGTTCTGCCCGTCTCTTTCTTGCTACTGGACGCACTGTCAAAAGAAAGGTGTCTATCTGCTTGTCATGGGCTCAAGAGTGAGGCAAGACATTAAAATAAAAGTTGGTGCATCCCTTTAATATTCATTTAGCAGAGATATTGATGATCCAGCTGCTACAGAAGGTTCGGATAAGTCAGTGAATTTGACTGTGAGGGACTTTCTTCATCATAAATATCTAAAACAATCACCCATGTCTTCTTCACCTTGGTCGGCCCCCAGGTCCATCTCCATGGCGTCCTCCGAGATGACGTCCAGCGGTGGGCTGGGGCCTCTCGGGTCGCCACCACTCGACATGCCGCTGCCGATACCCTCGCTGGCGCTGCTGCTGCTCCCGAGGCTGCCAGTGCTGCCGATGCTGCCGCTCGGGCTGGAGCTGCGGGGGCTGGCGCTGGGGGAGGACGGCTGCTCGCTCTGAGGGGGCGGTGGGGGCAGCTGCAGTTGGGGACGATGATGGTGGTGGTGGTGGTGGTGGTGGTGGTGATGGTGATGGTGGTGGGCGGGGCAGTCCGAGGAGCTCTCAGAGCAGGTGGAAGTTGAAGAGGAGGAGGAAGAGGAGGAGGCACTGGAGGGGGAGGATGGGCAGGAGAAGGTGGTGGGTGAGGAGGAGGAGGCAGGCGGGGCGGGCAGGGCGGAGTGGGAGGGGCTGAGGTGGAGGGGCCTCAGAGCCGGGGACAGGGAGACCTCTGCGTCGGCCATGTTGAAGTTCAGGCCTGATGGGAGAGACGAGAGGAAGGCAAATCGTGAAATCGTCCAAAGATTTTCAAAATAAGACTTGTGGCCATTTTTGTTTTGAAACGTGACTGCGCTCATAACAGCCCACGTGGCTATGATTTAAAATACCAAAATAATCAAATTAGCCTGTTTAACCACTTCACTGAGTCGCTCTGCAGGTACAGGTGAAGGTACAACTGATGGAAACGCAAAGTAGATCAGGGCTAACAACTCCAAATTTGGGCTGAACAATTTGAGAAAATAATCAAATTGCAATATTTTTCCCCAATATTGCAATTGCGATTTACTCTGCTATTGTTTTGAGGTTCCTCATCTTAAGTATTCTTAAACAAACATCACCAGTAGATCATTTTATAGTAAAACAAATATGACATTAAATCAATCTAAGGATAAAGGATTTGAGAAAAAGTGGAGAAGTGAAGAACAGAAGCATAATCGGTATGAAATTGTAAAAACTGAGCAAAAAAAAAATAGTACGAAAGCGGAAAGAAAGTTAACAGGTGTAAAATAGGTATGAAACTGCGAAAAAAAAAAAGGTAAAAAAATTCAAAAGTGACGAAGTAAAATTGACTATAGCAGCAAAATTGGCATTGAATTTCAAAAATCATGTAAAAATTCCAAACATGGTCTGACAGTGGCCAAAAGATAGGCATAAAGTTGTAAAAACTGGGTTAAAAAAGGTTAAAATAGGCTTGAAATTGCAAGAAACTACATCACAATGCCAAAATGTTCAACACATTTTGGATAAAAAATATTGCACTGTCTGCGAGGGAGTTGTGATTGATTCTGTATAAATATTAAAGCCATATAAATCACATACATTGAGGTAATACCCAGAGAATAAATGAATGTAGCACAAAACCTCACCCTACTATCACATAACATTTACATTTTTAAAAATAATTGTGTCTTCTGTTAGAGAATAAAACATTCCTTTCTTTGGTCGACATTTTCTCACAAATATATAGACACAATTACAGGAACAATCCCATTCCCATTCTGATTTGTAAATGAAGATGAAGATTAAACACGTGAGAGTCTTCTTTCCTGATCTCCTGTTTGTGTATGGATTCTGTGTTCTCATCAACCTTTATTTACAAAGGAGTCGGCCAGCAGAAAGAGTGAAAGCGGTGTATTCAGAGGGCGGCTGCTGGGTCACGTTTATAAAGAGACGGTGAAAAATCCTGAGGCTGAGCTGTAGTGTAGTGACAGGAGTGAGCAGAGAATACACACTATCAGAATCATAGTTTATTAAGCCTCATGGGGATGTAGGGTTGATTCTGTTTCTCTCGTTTACAGCACAGCAGCAGGAATGTCAAATAAAGACATTAAAATATAAAAGACCATAAAAAATAGATAGGCAGGTAGCAACATGCAGACTCTTTAAGCTAAATCAACTTCCTTATGAAGGAAAATAAAACCGTAAAGTAAAGTGAGACTATGAACAGAAGTAATTAGAGCATTAACATTCACAAAATTTACTGTTAGATATCTAACCAAAAGGCAGAGTTTGGCAGGAAGGATTTTCCACTGAATATAACAATTCCTTATTAATTTATTAACAAGTATCAGAGGTAACACCCCTGTACAAAATGAATAAGACAAAATGGCTGCTTGTGAAAATGTGATTTATTTTTTAATGATGTTTTTATTTAACAAAATACTGTCAACAAGGTGGATAATTTTGCTCAATATTTACATCAACAATAATACTAAATATAATTCAACCAATTTATTATTTATTTTAGTTAAAGGGACTGTGAGGAGAATCTATTACCGGCAACGTAAAAGACTCTGCTACCCATGAGCACGCACGGCAACTGTTGTTATGCTGCGTCCAGTAACCTCGGAACTGGGAGTGACATCATCTCAGAGTTATCAGCGTGCCAGTTAAACTCAGAAAAAAATATGCCGATCTACCAGGGTATTGTTAGCTGTTGTTAGCACGCCCTGTGTTGTTGTTCACAAATATCACATGAAGAATGTGATTATCACTATGGCAGCATTTTTGTAAATAGAAGTCTAACAATACTATGTATACAGCTGATCTAGAGCGACACACCCCAGTCAGAAGTGCAAATAAATGGATTATTACAGGAGCTAAATAACTGTTCACACTGGGGGCATCCACCTTCAATTGTCAACTCTGGGTGGCGAAGTTTCACCGAGTTCTCAGGAGGAAATTCTGACTTTGAGGGACATTCCAGTTCATTCCTACTTCTGACTACAACTGGAACGCACCACCGACGTTTACAATCCACAGCGTGTGTTTGTTTTGAGGCTAATGGATGCAATAAGGACCTTCCTCAGAACTCTGCACTGCTTTACAACTTCTTTTTTCATCAACTTACAGGATGCAAAGCCACGAGGTAATGTATCTCTTTCTAGTTACGTAGCGGTAGTTTCTGATGTGTGACAAAAAAAATAACAAAAACAATAACAAAACTTGTTATCGTAGTTGTAGCCGGCTATTTATCGCTACTTACAGCCCGGTGCTCTAAGACGTGTAATATAAATAATAAAATAATAAAAAATTGGCTCGAGTTTTAATTGTCTTGTTCCGGAAGTTGATTATCCAGGCCAGTCCAGCCCTGTCCGACCCGACCGCGAAGCTATAAGGAATAGCATTTATAGATAACCTATTTTGATGCTATAAAACTCATCTTAAAGTGTGTATTTGATCAGGCACATATCTAAAAGTGAGACTTTTTTGTAATTGTTTAGAAACTCCTCACAGTCTCTTTAATAATCTTTCTCATCCGTGTTTTTCTGTTTGTTTGTTAGCAAGATTACACAAAAACTGCAGGATGGAATTAGCTGAAATTTTCAGGAGATGTTGGTAATGGCCCGACTTAAATAATTATTAGGTTTTGGTGGTGATATGTGTATTTGCCAGGATGCAAAAAAATTTAAAAGGTCTCATACGCCATTTCTTAATGGCTTCATGTCCAATTTTACAGGGTATTACGCAGCCGATGACTATCATCAAGCTAAAATTCAGCTGGATCCAGGTCGACATTACAAAAAAACACCAAACTTTATACTTGGATATCCCACAACGTTCAATAATTCATGTAAATTCAAAATATTAAGTGATAATCCTAAAACACGTGGTGTTCATACAGGATAACAGCCTCCATATATGTGTTAAGTTTGGTCTGGATCCTGGCTCAATTCTGGATCTGGTGATTAGGGGTGTCCTGATCAAACTTTTTCACCTCCTATTCAATACTGATATCGATACAATACGATATCAGCAGGAATCATACACACTTTTATTACTTATTTTGTAGTATGGACTGTAAGAAAAGGCTTGATCAGGTGAGATTACTCAAACAGAGAACAGTAGTCAGCAAGAGTAGGTATGAGAAAAACTGACCCATTTGTTGTTAACCAATGTGTTAAATAAATTTTAATCTTAAACATCAGAATACACAACAATTAAATAAAATATAAGACCCTGAAAAGTAACCTCAAGAAATCCAATGACAACAAAAACATAATATTTTCAATTGTAAAAAAAACAAAACAACAAAAACATGTATTTTTAAACAGTTAAATAACCACTACGTTTAACTTAAACATAAGCATATTCTACAACTAAAATAAATAAATTAAATTAAATTAAAGTGGACTACTTGTATCTGGGTTTTTGTATTGGAGCTTTTAGATGCAGGTCAATGTAATCAAATATTATTTTTACTGATAGCCATTTTAACCGACCAATTTTTTATCCTATCGGTCCAATACAATATCAGCAGGAATCAAACACACTTTTATTTATTATTTTGTAGTATGGACTGCAAGAAAAGGCATTATCAAGTAAGACAACAGTAGTCAGCAAAAGTAGCTATGAGAAATGGCCCTTTTATTATTAACCAATGGGTTGAATAACTTTTAACCGTAAACATAAGAATACACAACAATTAAATAAAATAGAAGATCCTGAAAAGTAACCTCAAGAAATCCAATGACAACACAAACATACTATTTTCAACTGTAAAAAAAACCCACTGTGTTTAACTTGAACATAAGTCTATGCTACAACTGAAAAGAATAAATAAAAAATTAACTAGAATGGACTACTTGTATCTAGGGCTGGGCGATATGGCCTAGAAATAAAATCCCAAATTTTTTTTCCACAACACTCGATTTAAGATTTTAACTGATTTTTTCCTCCCTAAAAGAAACAAAACTCCCAGTGACATAAAAATGAAACAAATCAAGTTTTGCCTTTATGTTGTCTAAATGTTTCCCTCTTACAGTCAAAGTCTGGGTCATAAAAAGTTGATTATGTAGTATAAACGTAGGCAGGTTTGTCTACATAAACACTAAAAGGCTGAGGTAGTTTTAAAGCATTAGCATGAAACTCTTTGGTCAATATTTAATCTACTTAAACAACAAATACAAGCCTATAAAAGTGCTTTTGCAAACCTTACAAGGCCAACCATCATGAAAATTGTAATTTAAAAAAAAAATTGCAACTACTTACAATTGGACTAAGGCAAGAAGAAAATCTCAATTTGTAATTATTTAAATCTTCTGCAGAAAATAATCAGATTTAATCGATTTTTTGCCCAGCTGTACATGTATCTGAGTTTTTATATAGGAGATTTTAGATGCATGCCGATATAATCAAATATTTGTTTTTTCTGCTGATAGCGGACCGATATCTGATATCATTATCAGATCGAGACCCCTACTGATGATCCAGATTTGTCTCTTTTACAGGAGTTGAGAGCTCTTCTCTCTCTGAGTGATTTACTAGTTTTAAATGTTTGTTTTTTGGACTCGCTGTTTTTATTCTGTCCTCTTAAATAAAGCATTTAAGAATAACTCAGTATCTGTAGATCCCTGTGATTTTCTGCATTATAAATTTCATCCTGGGACGGCAACGGTTAACAAGACACAAACATGCGAAGAATGTGCGTCTGCAGGAGCCGCTCTGTGCTCCGTGGCCTTCACGTGGCTTTGCTTTGTTGCCACCCCCCCCTCCGCCCTGCCAAGTGAGTGAGGGAGTTACATAACGCCCTCCTGCCAGCACACCAACCTGTCAAGATCACGGCCGAACAGAGCGGATGGTATCTGCACTCAGCGCCGCTCACACAACTACAGCAGCAGCATCCGCTCTGAAGATGAAGACCCTCAGAGTCCGATTCAGAGTCTTCATCCTGAATGAATGAACGAGCCTCGCTGTGTGATCAAACACGCCGACGCGCAGAGAGGAGGCTTGACGAAGAGGAAAGCCTCGCAGGAAATCACGACGCCTGCGAGCTGCGAGTGTCATCAGTGACGCAGCCTCTTCATCGTCATCATCATCATCGTGTGTGTCTGCAGCAGAGGAGGAAGAGGAGGAGCGGCTGTTTGTCTTTCTATTTTTACTCTCTGATGTTCCTCTGCTTTTGTCTCCCTCTAACCTCTAACCTCTGAATAAATCTTCATGCTGACGACCCACTGCTTTTCCTGAGTATGCGGTGGACTTGGATACAAAGCCGGGCTGTCAAACTACACATAAAAACCCCAAAAACGAAACACTGGTTTCTAGTAGTTCACCCTTAGATACCCGATCCTGCAGGCGGGATCAAAATACCACATATTTTTTAAATGAGTGGCATTTACAAACCATTTTCCTATCCAGAAAAGGAAAACACTGGTGTAATCAGAAGATTTTCAAGTTTCTGAGGGTACCTGAATGTATCACGAGTAACATCAGCAACATATCGAAAAAAAAATAATGAAGAAAACAGGGGAATTTCATGAAATTTCATAACACTGCTTTATTTCTCATGTCCTCTTTGAAATTTGCAGAAAATTAACCGTTTTCTCCAACTAAATTCTGTAAAAAACAAAAAAATCTATGCTTCTTACTGCCTTAAACAAGACCTGGATGATTCACATACATCCTGAATTCAGTGCTGAAAAAATCTTTGAATTTTCGTCCCACAGCAGCCCCGTAGGCTCATATTCCTGCTCCAGCTGTTACCTGCTGTCAGTGCCTTGAAGACGTGTTACAGGGCAAACTTTTCCCAGCAAACTGTTGTTTCAACCAAGGAAAGAGTGCTTTATAGATTGCATCTGCAGTATAGACTGTAAATTAATAACATTAATATAATTAATATTATAAATATTAATAAATATTTAAAATTCCTTTACTTTCATTTTTCAAATGATTTTTAGCTTGTAAATTTTGCTGCACTACATGTAGACATAATTGAGATACATCAGTCAATAGCCATAGTTGTTCTGAATCTACAGAGGTACTGGACTTCATATTGCAGAGAAAAATGAGAATACAGTGAGTAAAAATGTAAGAGAAACAAAAAATAACACCAGAAAGTGCTTGGGATTCAGAGGGTTAATTTTGATTTCTGATATTTCTAACAATATCTTAAGGCTGTATCAACAGCATGAAGCAATTCTTACTTGTTTCTTCAAATCTAAAATGACAGACCTTGTAATCTTGACTTTTCAACTATTATTTAAAAAAGACAGAAATAGGACCATGAACAAACTGGTCCCTCCTGGTTTTTCATTCTTTCCCTGGAAAAAGAGTTTTAGTGCTGTAAAACCTCCTGGCAGGTGCTCTTGTTGATTCTGACCTCAGAATAGAAATAGAGGCTTTAATTCAAGCTTAAGGGAACATTTACTCCTTATATGGAGAAGAGGGAGAAATGCCTCCATTTTCAGGAGTGATGCACAAAACAGACTTCTGACTGCTACTGATGATGATCGTTTATCACGGTGGAGAAATCAGCCAATAAAACACAGATTATATTCTGTGTTTGTTCGAGTTCTCAAAAATAAAGCAGCTCTAGAGGATGTATACACTTGCTTTAAGCACACAGACAGGGATGCCCTATAGAGCACAACAGAGACATATGATGTGGACAGATTTATGGCCTGGGTATCCATAAATGTGGGATGGGTTTGAAAGCATAAATCTATGTATATATGCAAACATATATGTACATTTTAACCCTTTAACTGCCAGATCAACTGTTTGGCTGACATTTTGTTTGTGGGATCGAAAGATTTCAATAGCTAAAAGCTTTTATTAACATCATTATTATCAATCAATCAACCCATCAATCCATTAATTAATCTATAAATCCATCAATCAATCAGCAACAAACCCATGAACACCTGGATCCTAAATCTGTCCACAGATAGTTACCGTGGATCATTAATCAATACAACCGAATTTAAATGCTTCATTTTAGTCTGTGTTAATAAGCCACTTTTAAATGCAGTAAAAGCAGCTGGTTAAAATATATTGCTGAATAAATCCTAAAAACAGACTCACATGTGATTTGTATTTTTTCCTTATATTGTCTGTCGTCATCATCACTGTTCATCTTTTTAGCTGGTGTTAAAAAAGCTAACTAAAGATTGAAAAAAATCGACAATATCATAGAATCGCAATTTAAATCGAATCGGCACCTAAAAAAAAAATAAATAAATCAAATTGGCACCTAAAAAAATCATAAAATATTGAATCTGGAGGAAATGCGTATCGTCCCAGCCCCATTTATTATAACTTCATTTTCTGTAAACATACTACATAAGCTGCATTGGTGTATGAGTTTTGCATGTTTGTTCATATAAAAAAAGCAAAAGAGGAGGAAACAGGTGCTGTAAAATAATGTTGAATAATACTGAAAATGTTGTGTATATACATACATACATATATATTTGTATGTATCATTTCTCTAATAAAAAGATAATTAAAAAAAGAATTCTGTCCATAACTTTTTGAGTTATGTTGCTAACAGAGGAACAAAAAAACAACGGCATCAACATAACCTCTTGGTGGAGGTAATAATGGCTGATTGTCTTCTGATCAGTGAATTCTCTGTCGTTATCTTTGTTGGTTTTAATCATCACTCTTTGTCTTTATTCACCTCTGACGTGGTCGACCGTGACCCTCCCAAACGCCCTTAAACCCTCAAGACCCCCTGATGGCGTCATCACCTGAAGAGGATGCCGTTTGTGTGTGTGTGTTATGTGTGTGTGTTAGCTATGGCTTCCAGATGCTAGGCGTGGGTGGAAGCGGCCCTCACTCCCCCTCCTCACACTCACACAGTCTCTGGGTATGCGGGGGGGTTTCCACAGCCGTGATTCTCCAGTCCTGTTTTGGATTAAACGTCTGCGCTCCGACACTAAAGCTGTCTCTCAAATATGTTCGTCAGATAAAAACAGCGCGGCCCCCGTCACCAAATAACCAGATTATGATTAACCCTTTCATGCAGGGAGTCCACTGCAGCAGGCAGATATTAGGGAAAAAACGTTTAGACTGCAGCACCATGAGAGGGAAGTCCCAAACCTTCGTCCCAAGTAAAAGATGATCTTAGGGTCTTTTTGACAGGTTGAGTCAACGAAGGGTGAAATGCACCACTTTTTAAGTGTTAACCTGTTCAGCCCCTGTTTCAAACCTTCTGCTCAAAAATGACATAAAGAAAAGAGTATCCCTGCAACCACAAGGTCTATCTGAATTATTCTGGTGTCATAATAAAGGTAACACTTGATAAATTTATCCAGATGTGGAATTATCAGTACATGTGTTACCGGGACAGAGTGAATGAAGATAGGATCAGAATAATTTGAACATTTAATCCTTGCCTTAAAAAACATGTTTTTGTTGTTAATATCTCTTGGAAATTATGCTGGAGTGGCTGTAAAACTCTAAAAATGAAGAATACAATATTTTTTACATCATCTCTGCAAAGCACTACTGCTATAAAGTGATGCAGAGCAAAATTATGGCCCTTTTCCACTAGCGCGCCTTGGCCCTACTCTACTCGGCTCTACTCGATTTGCAGCGTGTTTCCACTAGCCTGGTTCCTCCTAAAACAAGCTAGTTTTAGTGCCTACTCTGCTCTGGTTCTAAGGGATCTGAGTCGATACTAAAAGATGACGTCACCGACTGCCGGCTACTGATTGGTCAGACAATGTCGTCATTGATGAGTCATGAGCGCGAGGACCTAGCATGCTAGTGGTAGCTGCCATTAGCTTACCCTCATACGTCTTTTCTTAGCAGCTCAATTGCTCTCGTCCTCAGCTTCATTCTGTTGTATAGCTTCCAAAACTCTCCTGTGCTTCTCAAGGGGTATTTCTTCCTGCCACCTGCAGCCTTCTTCTGCTTTCCTTTTTTACTCGGTTTGTGACAAAAAGCCACAGATTGTTGTGTCGCGCTCAAAATGACGTCACCGCAGTGCCGCTCACCCCGTTGGGCAAGCGACTGGGGCTAATGGAAAAGCAGCACAAGGCGAGTAGAGTAGGGCTAATGGAAAAGGGCCAATAGGAAGGTTTTACAACAATATGGTCAGGCAAAGATTTGAAAAACAGTTCACTTTTCTGTCCAAAAGTTGATTCAGTTATGCATTAAAAGGTATATTCTGCATATTATATTCAGATTCCACCTCATTTTGTATTTTTGTTATTTAATATAATATACAGGGCTGGTGCCTGGTTGTGTATTTGTTTTAAACTTCGTCAGTTACTGTAATTATATATTCCTCTAAAAAAGGTCAGAGAGACTTAAAGGATAAGTTTGGTTTCTACAGCTTTCACATTGTTTATAGAATGAAGTAGAACAATATACTCACCCAGAAGGCTTTCCTGATCCAAACAGTGCTTCGGGAAATATTTAGATCCAAAATCGAGCGGAGGACATCCGTATAATGGTAGCACATGGAGCATGTATAGCGCCGCTCCTAAAACTGCATTAATCGTCCAAAAACTCATTAGTTTCACCAATATTTCATCATGGTCCGCTCACGCTACTCCTCCACGACAGTCTGTGTTGCTCCAGACATGTTTTTGTGGCTGTACTGACCTCTGAACTGAAGAAGAAGAACGTTTACCTCCGCGCATGCGCAGTACGGCTCATTGTTTCAGGGGAAGACCGCCGGCTACACAACGACTTTCTTCTTCCAGTTTTGTGCAAAATGGACGAATATCTGTCGGATGAAGATGTTGTGGAGGAGAACTTTGAAAATGATGGACGTCCTTACAGTTTCGAGCCAGAGTTTACAGATGAGGAGCTCATTGAAAGGAGGACGCGGAGGCAAAGAGAAGAACAGCTCTCCAGAGAGTACTGTGCATGCGCAGAGGCAAACGCTCTTCTTCTTCAGTTCAGAGGTCAGCACAGCCACAAAACATGTCTGGAGCGACACAGACTGTAATGGAGGAGTAGCCTGAGCCGACCATGATGAAATATTGGTGAAACTAATGACTTTTTGGACGATTAATGCAGTTTTAGGAGCGGCGCTATACATGCCCCGTGTGCTACCATTATACGGATGTCTGCCGCTCGATTTTGGATCTAAATATCTCCTGAAGCACTGTTTGGATCAGGAAAGCCTTCTGGGTGAGTATATTGTTCTACTTCATTCTATAAACAATGTGAAAGCTGCAGAAACTGAACTTATCCTTTAAGGCCAGCAAGAGTTACAGGGTGAGGGAGTCATTTTGACATATTCATATCAGTTACTCTCCATAAACATTTGTTAAAGATGTGTGCTTGTGGATCTAAAATGACTATTTCTACTGTTGATGCCTGGTGTTTAAGGTGGAATAATGCATTTAATCTGTCTGAAAGTAAAAACAAACCTAAAAAAACCCTGAGTGAATAAATAATTTATGCATGAGAGGGTTAAAAACATTAATATATGAAGAGATTCAGCTGCAGCTTGACTCACCACCTCATGACTCCTCGGTGTTATTCGTCCATAAACGAGGACTCATTAATTCACAATCTGTCACGGAGAATAAGAGGACGATGACGGCAGGAAAATGTCAAAGCTCCACATCAGGGTGCAGCGGGATTTATCCGTGACCAACGAGATCCATCACATCCACAAATCAGATGCTGTAGCTGTGAATCATTTCTCATTTCACTGTTTTAATTAGCAGATTAAATAAAACATCTCCATTACAGGCCTGACCCCAGTGGGCCTGCTGAATATCAGAAAAATTAAATATATACTGAGGATCATGGAAACCACGCCACCTACAACAGCAGCAGCATAAAGAGAGTTTACAGGAAACTTTAGGACTTGGTGTGTCTTTCATTATCTGGTCCAGACGACACAAATCAGAGCATTAGCTTATTTTTAACATTTTATCACTACTGTTATTTCTTTCCCTTTCTTTATTTAGTTCTGTAATAAATATACACATTTTTTTTCTATTTCTTTTTATTTGACTACTTAATATTTGATTTTCAATTCAAATTCTCATTTATCTGATCACTGTATGTTTCTAGTTATTTTGACAGACTATAATTTACTTTAGTTTTGAATGTATACCCTGATATTTGCCTCCTTAAGGGTGATGATGGGAGACTTATATGTCAGGAAAATGACTTTATCAAAATGTTTTGTAAAATTAAAAATAAAAAAAACAGTTAATAAAATGTAAAAGAAAAACGATAGTTTCTGTTCATTAAATAGAAAAAAATAACAGCTCAAAAACAATTAAAATTTGTTTTTTTTATTTTTAAAGACGGAGTCGTATAAATCTCAAAAAATCTATGTGACCTATTTAATGTGTGTTTACTCACAACCAAACGCAGGGTATTCGTCCTTTTAAAAGGAAGAATATGACAAGAAATAAGCTCACTAGCCCAAATATAAGATGATACACATACAGTATGTGCACGTTTGTATAGACTTTTTTTCCTTTTTTTATTATACACTTTAGTTTTGAATCAAGATTGAATCTCTTTTCTAGGGGCAGAAGAAAAACTCTATGAACTGATGGGATATTTTCAATGTATGAACTGTAGATTTATTGAGTATAAATATCTGTCCTTGTTTATTTAATCTTTTTTTATTCCATTTTCAAATTTAAATTCTATTTTTTTTTATCATATATAGTTTTTTCTCTCTCTTTTCTCCTTTTCCAATATCGGTCCTCATTTATTTTATGGTCTTTTTTCAATTTTTTAATTCTATTTTTTATCATATACAGTTTTTTTCCTCTTGTTCCCTTTTCCCATATCTGTCCTCGTTTATTTTATCGTCTTTTTCCATTTTTTAATTCTATATTTTATCATATATATAGTTTTTTACTCTCTCTTTCTTTTTTTTTACCACCTCTCTATTCTTCACCTCCAGAGCTTAAATGACGTTGTGTTTTTATTGTTATTAATCTTATTATTATTTTGTTGTTACTCTTTCCTGCAGACTTGTTAATAAAACCTAAATGCAAAGGAAGAGTCTACCACAAGACTGCACACTTAGAGTGTTATTTATGCATTCATTTTATTTTTTTCTCTCCCTTTCCTGCTGGGTGTCAAATTTGTGTTTATATGTTTGCATGATTTTTGTTTAATCGGTAAATCTTATCGTTGTGATCTGTGTTGAATGGAAATAAAAACAGACATTATCAAAAAATCTCCTTCACTTGAGTTTAAATTATGACGAAGGCAAACTCTCAAACTCATCGGTGTCTCTACACCATGTTAAGTTAGAAAACTTTAAAGTTGAGTTTGCTTCTTCTCACAGCGTCGTGTTAATGAAGTCACGGGTCTGGGCGGGGGGGCTTTGGTAATATGGGACATGACCCCTCAACTCTTACACACTGTTAAGATAAACTCTCACTGTCCTGTCTTGTTGCCTCACAGGGTCCCGGGTCATTCACCGGTCAGGGCCTCTGCCTGGACTTTGCTTGTTCTCCACGTGCATGTGTGGGCCACCCACCAAGTGCTCTGGTTTCGTCCCATTGACCAAAGACGTCAGTTCACTGGTGACTAAAATAATGATGAGTGTAGGCGCCTCGTCCATGTGCACAAAAACTCTGATTCTGTCTGTTGAAACTAAGAGAAAACTCAAGACCTCTCCTCTGAATCTTGTCCTGTCAGATTTGGTAACACATTGAGATCTCCTGAGGGAACTTAAAATCATAGCACGGGACAGTACGCCTGGTGCGATCTGCTTGATCTGCTGCTTCTGTGATCCAGCTCTGGATAAGATGGATATCTAGGACATGTTTTAATTATTGTGTTAGATACACAAGTAAGAATATCAGCTGATCTTTACTATTACAGTCCTGGGGTTAGGATTTCTGGTATTGTTGAAAGAAACTGCTAAACTATGACCTGAAATCCCAGTCAAATCCTCTGTCTGTAGCTCCACGTTTTTCCATACGTGCTAACAGCTCAATGACTCCCCACAGTTTGGATACTATCCACTTCTTTCCCTGTATCAGTACAGACTAGGGGTGTTCTGATACAATTTTTTCTATGTAGTGACCAGCCTGCATCTTTATTTATTTAATTTAGTTGTAGTTAGCTAAGGGCTGGGCTACATTACCTAATCTCAATATCACGATTAATTGAAGATCTTACCTCGATTACGATTAATGAACGATTATTTTATGCTATGCTGGAACAAATTAGTGGTGATAGCGACAGTCATCAACCCGGTTTCCTGCAGTATTTACACTTAACTTCTTTCTGCTTAATGTCGTCTGCATAGAATCCAAAATGAGCCCAAACAATGGAGACAGTATTTTTCTTGGGTACTAGGTCCTCTCATAGATTGGCACTTGTCCCCTCCATGTTGGTGGCGCGTCCTTCGCTCTTGGCGAAAGTGAATGGCGACTATACGGAGAGGGCGCGGTCACTTTACTTACTCAGGGAAAATAATCAAAATAATTGACATGAGCAAAATAACTTCGATCAGAGGGTTGAAATGTCAATATTGACTATTTTTCGATTAATTGCCCAGCCCTAAGATAGCTTATGTTTAAGTTAAACACAGTGGTTATTTTGCTATTTAAAAATATACGTTTTTGTTTTAATGGATTTCTTGAGGTTAATTTTCAGTGTCTTCTATTTTATGTTCCATTTATTTTATTTAATTGTACTATATTTGTATGTTTAAGGTTAAAATTTATTAAACCCATTGATTCATAACAAATGGGTCCGTTTTTCTTTTACCTACTATTGTTGACTACTGTTCTCTGTTTGAGTAATCTCACTTGATCAAGCCTTTTCTTACAGTCTTAACTACAAATAAGAAATAAAAGTATGTATGATTCTTGCTGATATCGTATCGGATCGATATTGGTATTGGCCAATATTCAAGTTGTATCGGGACACCCCTACAAAAAGGCAGACAATGTTTGAGCCCCTGATGACAGTTGTACAGTCCTTCGATTTTAAAGGTTTTGTCCACAGCTCTCTCTTACAGTCTGATTCACTTTTAAAAGTCCATCGACTGAACTTTTGTATCTTAGTAAATTATTTAAAAAGTAATAAAAGATGCCGAGCTTCACGCCAGAAACATCTGCAGATTCTGATAAATCAACACTCACTACAGCAGAGAACATCTGCCCAATAAATCTGAAAGTAAACACAGTGCAGATGTGCAGGCTCTGGATCAACAGCAGGGTGACATCATTACACACACACACACACACACACACACACACACAGTTTCAGATTTCTGCTCCGATAAAAAGTTTCCAGAAAGTTGAGACGGTTTGTTCCTGATCAGGCTCACCTGATCTCACCTGCTCTATCTCCTCTCTGCATCGGCTCAGACACTGATGAGGTAACGTTTGGCACTTTCTGCTCAACTAAGAAAATTAAAAGTTGTAAATGTTCCAGTCCAACATCAGCTTTAGTCTAAATGGTTCAGCAGCTATTTCTCAGTGGGAATAACAAAAATGTTTGCCTTTTTTGCTGTAGTTTTATTATTTAATAAAACCAATCATTTAATCCCACTAGAATATTTTCTAACTTTATTTTAGGTGACTCACGACACTCCTGTCACCTGCTGAATCTGCATGCCTCCCTCTCTCTAATATCACGCTACGTCTACTTGACAGCTTTAATTCCCCTTTATTCAGAATAAAACTTAAATATTCTTTAGAATGATTAAAAATGACCTTGTGCACACCTAATTCCGAATGAAAAAGACCGTTCTGAATGAAGCTTATTTCCAAAGTAGGTGGCTGGTTCATTCTGATTTTAAATGCAAATTGAATAATTCCTCGATCATGTACGGGCATTCTGCTTTAGGCCCTGTTTACACGAAGACACTCACACCTGAAACGCAAAGGGTCTTACTTTACGGTGTCAAAAGCAGCCCGCGATGCAGCATGCACGCCAGTCCAGTAGATGGCTATGTAGGTTCGCAGAGAAACAGCGCTGTTACAACACATGTACGAAGAAGAAAAAACTTTTCACAAACAACCATGGTAAGTGGACGCACAAAGACGCAGGAGTTTCTTGTCCGGACAACAAATGTGTCCGGATAGTTTTGTCTGAATAACAAACCGAGCATGGTGAGCAGCACACACGTTAGTCGGTAGACGGCAAACCTGTTGTTGTTCCTGGCATGCGGGTGCAGCCTTCATGTGAAAGAATACTGCGGTGATGTCAGCGTTTGACCTTAACGCTCTGATGCGGATTTACACAGAGCTGCATGGAGAGCGTATTCAAAACTTTCCACTCTGGAGCCCGTTTTCAAAAGTTTCAGTTTTAGGACAAAATGCACTGCGTTTTCATCTCAACGCAAGGCCAAAACACAACGAAAACTTATCGGATTTGACCGTTTTCGGCGTCGTGTAAACGCAGCTTCAGTCACGTGCTGCAGAGACAAATGTTTGTGCTAGTTGCTGGTTTTTGAAAGTTGTGCAGTAAGCAGCTTATTGGGAAAAATTAAGCCTCAATATTGACCTCTTCTGAGCCCTGTCAGACGAAGGAACTCATAAGCAACAAGACTAATGATATTGATTCTCTTCTGTAATTGTTTTTTCATTTCCATCCCTAGTTTATAACACAGTAATGTTAACACATTAGTTTAAAATTGTATACCAAGTTCTTAAATAAAAGGTTTTGGCTTCAAATATAAATTAACACACAATTCTGTGGCAAAACTGGGGCATTAAATCAAATAATTTTGATAGAGAAGCCGTGATGAATGTTAGTATGAAGCCAGACAGGAGAAAGAGACGGAACTCCTGAAATTATCTTTAAATTCAGGATTAAAAAAGTGATAAACAAACATAAACTCATAGGAAGACAAAGGGTAAACAGCTGAGCGACACATATGTGAACAGAGTGTCAGTGAACACATCATCAGTCCAGACTGACGTGTGCAGTTCAGGGCAAAGTGTGAAGTTTATCATCACAGCATCACAGTAAAGATCTGAGTTTGCCTAACACACTGCAGAGCAGAAACACTAAAATCACTGAGGAAAGGTTATTTAACTGCAGATTTAAAGGGACATTACACCTAAATGCCTCCGCTTTGGCTGAACCTAATGTCCCTGGTGTGTCACTGGAGTTCACATGTGAGCGACGGAATAATTAGGATTCCTGTGTTACATAATCGTTAGTCACTCTCACTCATTTGTTGTAACAAACATGTTGCGTGTCTGTCAGGTTCCTGTTTCCACGGCAGGAAGCCAACATCAGAAACATTTCTGAGTTCATATTTAAGATGTTTGATTAGTCTGTGATGGTGGCGTAAGAACAGAGGTGAAGCAGGTAGTGCACACGCCTCACGGCAAGACGGTTATTCAATCCTCATGTTGGGCAGGAGTTTGCAATCTCATGTGGCAGGTTCTTTCATCATGGAGCCGTTTGTTTAGTCAAAACATGCTTCTGTTTAGTAAAGGTGACTCTGGTTAGTCAAGTTCACAGGTGCATGTTTGTCAGGCTTTTTTACATCTAACAATTGGGTTCTTTTTTTCCCTGCAGACCAGGGTCATGCTCATTAAATCATGAATTTTTAATTGTGTTTGAGTTAAAATATATACGCATTTTTGATTATCCATTTTTGGTTTTGGCTATATTTTTTTCTATTTTTTTTTGCCCGTTAATGTTGTAACAGTGCAGCCCTCAGGCACTGAAATTATTTTTTGGTTGCAGCTTGACAATCAATATCACACTCACTAACAGTGCAGCCGTTTTTTTTTGAATACAGGTTTGCAGCACTCTGGCAATCAAATATTTTTTTCACACTAAAATTAGCGGGTTTTGGCTGTTTATTTTTCCTCTCTGGTTTTTTTTCAGCTTCTTTCTGACTGAGACTGAGGTCATGTTTTTTTTTTTTTTTTTTTTTTTGTTTTGGTTTGTTCAGTCTGTCATCTGGTGTGTGTGTTGTGTGTGTGTTTGTGTTAAGATTGTAGTTTAGTTAAGTTATTCTGTTGGTATGAAGTAGGGGTGACGTCTTAGTTTGATTCATCTCATTTTCTGGTAACTTTACCTAAGTTAATTTGTAACTTGGTTTCCCTAATTTCTTTAATTATTTTTTGTCATTTTTCGAGTTGTTTCAGAGTTAATTTTGTTGTCACCCCGAGGTAATTTCGTTATTGGAAATATTTTTGGGTTGATTTATTTTGTAAATAAATCATTATAATTGTTTTGCCTAAACCCATTTTGTTTCTCGTGGCTACTTGGGTTTTGGGGGAAATGGGTGATCATGTTGTGTTCTGGCCTCCCCTAGACGGGGCATAACACATCACATTAATGACATCATCAGTGCAACAAAACACGACCATCTAAACGATGGAAAGGAGCATGGAAGACGTTGACGCAGTTCTTTTTACCTTGTACTTTTGTCCCTTTTAAATATTGTACAAACGGGGCGCTGATGATACAAAGGCGATGGGATTTGGAACAGCAAAGAGTCAGGTAAGTTACAGAAGGAGGGGACGGGTGCAATGTTGTGCCGTGAGCACGTTAAGCCTACGTCATCTGTAAATTAGCGGGTGTGATGTTCCCACTGAAACTGATTTAAGGCGAGCCGATAAAAGTCCATGTCGCTTACACGGTCAGTTGACCGACACAAGTTAGCATTTCTGACTTGTGATTTTACTGCAGTAAACCAGCCCAACACACAGTATTGTTACAAAGTGGGGCTTTGGTGTCATTGCTGCTGACTGCCTCAGATGAAAGTGCGACGTGCTTGGCTTACAACGTATGCAGGACAAAGAAGAAGAAAATAAAAAGTGAACTGATTTGCAAAACGACCAACAATACTAACTAGTCCCTGAGTTCTCATCAATTCTCAACTGGAAATGGTTTTCGATTTCCCATCCCTGATGCTATGGCAGAGGTTTGAGCAATCGGAGCAGCTCTAGTGTATTAATAATAATAACATTCAAATACCGCATTATGTTTTACTGATACATAATCACACCTTTAAATATTGTGGATAATTGGTGTTTTAATGCTCATGATTAGTCTTAAGATCTTCTGGGCAGTGAGGATAATAAGCAGCCATTTAACAATGTTTTCATCTAAAAACAGGAACGTCTAAATTGGACATAATCAAATAAAAGCACAATTATTCTCAATGAAAGCTAAATATTGGATTTTGGCTAATATTTCTGTACTCATCATTGCAGATACCAATATTTAACTTTTTTTTTTACCTTTATTGTACCAATAATATTGCGTACCTTTACTTAGAAAAATAGAAAAATATACTACAAATTCTGAATATTGCAGTTGGATCTCCTGACATAGCCTGAATTGCTTCAATGAAGCTGCAATATCTGTGCGATTTATGTGTGGAGTTTGCCTGCACAGACTAGGGATGGGATGAAATATCGTTTGGATATATATAGCGATACAGTACGTGATGAAACGCATCAAGTTTGAAAAAAATTGATCGCGAAATGAAGACACAATGTCCGGTAATAGCGCATGTGACCAGAAATGACGACAACACGCATTAGTACCAACTACCTTGTCTACAAAAAGCTGAATGATGGAGTCGAATGAGGTCGAAATTGAGGACGCTCCGCCTGGACCAGTCATCTGTCTGGCAGTATTTTGGCTTTCTCATTAAAAAAGACGAAGACGGCGAAAACGAGCCTACCGCTCGTTAGCATACACTCTCTCTAACCTCCCTAGGGTTAGAGAGAGTGTTATTGTTTGTGTTTGGCCTGTTAGGCCTTGTGTGGTCCTGTGTGCAACTCAAACAAAAACAAATAAGTTGTAATTACACAGTAATATTTTTCTTTTTTACTTTTTTGATATTGTATCGTGACGTATCGTATCGTGACCCGGGCATATCCAGGTGCAGGGTATCGTGAGTTTAAGTGTATTATTTATTTAACCTTTATTTAACCAAGTAGAAAACCCATTGAGATCAAGATCTCTTTTGCAAGGGTGACCTGGCCAAGAGGTCAGCAGCACACGTCAATACATAAATACAGTACAATAATGCAATATTAATTTTAAACAGGCAATATTTGGAGATAAAAATTGAAGGTAAAACGCTAAAGTGACTCGCGAAAACAAATAAAACCAAAAATATATTGCAGGATATAATTATAAACAAAGTGTTTTGGAGGAAATCGTCCCATCCCTAGCACAAACCAGTCGAGAACATGAAATAACAGCTTGTTATGTACTTTAATATGATTAAAACATCTTGCTGTCTAGAATATAACCAAAATTTGCAACAAATTCTCCTGTAAATGTCTAAACCTCACGGTCCAAACATTATAAACCAGATTGTCTCATTTACCTTGTTGAATTATTTGTTTGTAAGATTAAATTGAAGTGTTTGTGGGAGTATTATGAAGATTTCCATAGTTACCGTAACCTCACTGATTTGAGACAAAATGTTTACTTATACCAGTCTATTAGAACATTACGGTAATGTGCTGAATACCACAGGTCTGCGTTAAAAGTGCAGACGGAACATGAGGACTGATTTCAGGCTGAAATGGAGATTCAATGTTAAACCTGAGCTGTTAAATATCAGAGGTGACGGCTGACGGTGTGCAGAGCTCCGGAGTTTTCGGTTGAGTTTGCCTGCAGCAGGAGCAGAGCCGCTCCCTCTGATGAAAACAAGCCGGAGGAAGGAGGAGGGGAGCCGGGGAGGCTGCAGGCCCACGGCCCGGCGAGCCGACACCGGAAACCCCGGGAACTCCCGCACATACCGGTCCGTGAGACCGAGGAACCAGACCCCGCACCCCCCGAGAGACGACAGTGAAAACGGAACCAGACCGGCCGGAGAGGAAGGACACCTACCCGGTTAGTGACGCGTCCTCACTCCCGTCTGAACGTTCCGAGGGTCGGGCAGGAATCCGGCTTTGGTCCCGGGGGTTTCCAGCCCTGTTCGAGGTTTTAAATCCAGGGTGTAGTCCAGGTCTGGGTCCTGGCTTCTGGTCCGGGAGTTCAGGCTCTGACGGGCTCCATCTGGTCCTCTTTATGTGGCCTGGCTCTGCTCGGATCGGCTCGACTCTGCTTTAAAGCAGCAGTGACGCAACATCCGTGAAGTCAACCGACGTCTGATAGGACCGGAACTTCCGCCAACCTTTCAAAATAAAACAGTTCTATTATTATTATTATTATTATTATTATTATTATTATTATTATTATTATTATTGTCAATGTTGTTGTTGTCTCTTTCTTTATATTAATTTTATTTTATATTATGTTATTATTGTTCTTATCATTACTGTTACAATGCGCTTTACATGATCTTGTTGTGATTATGATTATTAATATAGATATCATTAAATTTACAAAGTTAATTGTTATTATTAAATTACTAACTTTGTTTTTAGCCAAACGCAATTCAGTAGTGTGTGGATATAATTTTTATCATTATCATATTTTTTTGTTATTGTTATTATTGTAATTATTGTCATTATTATTTTTGTTATTTTCCTCTTTTTCATTTTAGCATGTTTATTGTTATATTGTGATTATTACCGTTCTCATTATTCCTGTTATTACATTCTTACTATTACTCTGTCTGTTATTATTATTGTTACTATTGTAACATTCTGAAAATAATGAGCAAATACAAACAAAATTCTGTGTTGTGTTAACAAAATTATTCTTTTATTATATTCTCAATATCATCATCATCATCATTAGTTTTACTGTTGTTATAATTGATATTATTTTATTTTTTTTATATTATTATTCTTTTATGATTATCTAGATAGCAGTTCCTTTTTTATAGAAACAAACTTCTGGGTTATATTCTGTTGACATTACTGTTTTTCCTAACATACAAACATGCAGTTTTTTTCTGTCTTGCTCTAAAGCAGTGATTTCTGACCTTTCAGCTCTAGCTGTACATGAGAAGAATCAACGAGCAAAATTTACTCACATTTGAACAGTTTTCAGTGATTTTATGATGATTAATAAGTAAGATAATGGAAGGATGCACATTGTGTTTGTTTTAGTGAAAATTTCACAGAGCTCCTGACCCCTGGTGAACACCTCTGGCCCATGCCCTTTGGGGAGCCTGGACCACAGGTTGGGAAACAAAGCTCTAATGTCACTACTGTTCTTATCTGTTGAAGACAGTCTGAGGCACCGGTTCATGCAGATTTTTTTTTTGTTTATTTTCACCCTCTTAATATGTTTTATTCATCAGTTTTAGTTCAGATTGATTGTATTCCCTGTTAGTCGATTTTCTTTCTGTTTTCTTTCCTACTTGAGTTGATTTTACAATGCATTTGGTGCTTGACTTTCTCATTTTACCATGACATTATTTTAAATTAGGTTTTAGTAATTTATTTATTTATTTTTCCTATAGTTTTAAATGTAATTTCTTATCATGATTTAATTATTGCCATTTTAGTCTTAGCTCCTGTGTTTCCTCAGTTCTCTGTATCTGTTTTCTGTTAAATCTCCTCTTAATGCGGTTGTGTGCATAAGCGAGTATGTTTGCTGTATGTAGATCATTAGGTTGGATCGGGCCTCGTAACTTCATCTTCTACATTTTATTTATTTTTGTCATTCTTCAGTTTTTTGAAGCATTTTGTGCAACAAGACTTTGAAGGTAAAGTGCTGTACAAATAGTTTGATTAATTGCTGTCTTTATCATTTGTAAAAAATATATATGTCTTGTTCCTTTTTGTTTGTTCATCAAATATAGATATGCGCTTTATTTGAGCTGCATTGTTTCTCTGTAAAATTAAAGATACAATATATATATATATGTATATATATATATATATATATATATATATATATATATATATATAACACACTTCTATATATATATATATATATATATATATATATATATATATATATAGATAGATATATAGATATATATAGAGAGAGAGAGAGAGAGAGAGAGAGAGAGAGAGAGAGAGAGATAATGTAATAATTATCTTTTTTTGTCTTGATTCAAAAGCACAGTAAACTGACTAAGCCATGTCGTTTGTTAAGAGCTGTTAAATTTTAATTTGAAATAAGGAGTGCGTCACTTCCGGTATTCAGTCAGGCCAACTTGACGGCGCTGCTGGTTTTGGTTCTGTTTCCGTTTGGACTAAAATATTCAGGTTGTCCACCCACTCTGCATTACATTTGACTGTCATCCCACAGAAGTGCAGGAGCGTTTAAAGACCTCATTTATTCATCAAAAGGCCTCAAATTAAAACAGTTTTTAAGTTTCTAATAATCTGTGATATTAAAACAAAACAGTTTGCACGATGTTGCTTTAACATGTGAACTTGATTTTCAGACAAAAATAAAATTAAGAGACTTTTATTTTAAACTACAAAAGAAAAAACAGCAGATTTATTTTTATACAATCTAATTTATGCTTTATTAAATATTATTATACATATATTGTTTATTGTTACTCTTTCCTGTAGCCTGAGAAAAGCACTGGAAAAGTCAAAGAAATAGCTGTGTGAATGTGGTTTCATATCGACTAGACAGGTCTGCCACTCTACACTTTTTTTATGTATGAACTTAATTTATTTTTCTTCTACTTTCTCCTTCTCTGCTTCGTCCTCAATTTGTATTTGTGTTTGATTTTTGCTTGATCAGAAAATGAAATTGCTATACCCCGTGGCAAATGAAAACAAAAACTAAACTTTATGTTTAAAAAATACTCATTTATTCTTTATTTTCCTTTCTGTTTTTCTCCAATTTACTTCACTTCCACCACCAATGTCTAGATTACAAGTGAAGAAGGCTTCTGGTTTATATAGATCAGGGGTGGGCAACTGGTGGCCCAGGAACCACATGACTCAATGTGGCCCACCAGTGATATCCAAAATGAATGTGTCTCAAAATATCTTTTATTAGGTATTAAGATAAATTGTATGAGTACAAATATTTCTTGGAAGCAACAGTGGAGGTTAGGGCTGAACGATTTTAGGAAAAGATCTAATGGCGTACTTTTATGGCAGATGTTGCAATTTCAATTCGATTCACGATTTTCTTCAAATCAAGCGTCAGTGCAACATTCACTGTGTTTACACTACAGATGACAGTAAGGAATAAATTATCAAAATCACATCAAACATTATTTATCATCTAATATGGAAGACAAAAAAATCTGTTTTCATATTCAAGGAACCTGCTGACCAGCACTTCTGCTGTGGAGATGTGATGTTTACAAACGAGTCGACTTTTTTGAACTGCTCTTTTAAGTGAAAAATGAGAGCACTTCACAGCTGTAAGCCGTTAATTTGCGAGCCATTCTTAAATGCTAACCGCCCGTAAATGTTTACAATAGCATGTGTAAAATAGTTGACACAACAGATCCTGGGTCAGTCAGGAGCGCTGGAAAAATTGTAGCTTTGGCGATTCATGATTGCTCCATCTGAAACTGCAATTTCAATTCAAAAGCCCTCGTAGAGGTAAAAAAAACTGGTAAACATTCATTCTTTATTGCATTGAAAGAAGCTCAAATTGTCTTTATTTATGACTCATGCTCATTAAATCATGAGTTTTTAATTGTGTTTGAAAGATACGTACCTTGGTATTATCCTTTTTTTAAGTTAGCTTTGCCACTTTTTCTTTCTTTATTTATTGTTTTCTTTGACAATGCCGGACAATATGTAACTATGCAGCCCTCAGGCACTGAAAATACTTTTTGCAGCACTCTTGATAATTAAATACCGCTTTCACACTAAGGCTGCGTTTACACAGACACTCCTAACTTAAAGACGCAAAGATTTATCCTTTGCGTTTTAGAATTCTTCTGCGTTCAGACGATGACGCTGGAGACGAGTTAATCCGCTGTAGTATGCATGCCAGTTCAGTAGAGGGTGGTGTAGGTCTGCAGAGAGGGAGGGCTGCTAAAACACACAAACGAAGAAAAACTTTTCACAAACAACAATGGCGAATACACGCACTGAGACGCAGGAGTTTATTTTCTGGACAACAAATGAGTTCGGACAACAAATCTGTCTGGATAACAAACCGAGCACAGTAAGAGGCTCACACGTTACTCGGCCGAAGCTGTTGTTGTTCCTGGTATGCGCGCACGCGCAGCCTTCATGTGAAAGAGTACTGCACATGTGGTGACGTCAGCGTTTCACCCTGAAACGCTTTGATATGGGTTTACACGGAGCTGCATCGAGAGCGTATTCAAAACTTTCCACTCTGGAGCCTGTTTTCAAAAGTTTCCATTTTTAGATGGCGCCTTGTAAACACAGCCTAAAATTAACAGGTCAACACGGGTTTTTTGAACGCAGGTTAACCCGCTAACAATCGGCACTGCCAGCAGACCCTGGTCTAATCATCATCACGTTGATGACATCATTAATGCGATGAAGCCCCTCCTTGCAAACAATGGAAAGGAGCTTGGAGGTTGTGGACACGGTTTTCTGTACTTTGTACTTTTGTCCCTCTTTAAAAATGTACAAACTTGGTGCTGATGATACAAAGGTGATGGAATATGTTGATGAGACAGTCAAGAGTCACATAAGTTACAGATGGGGGGACGGGCATGGTATTATGCCATGGCGACGTTACACCGACGTCATCGGTAAATTAGTGGGTTGGCCCGGGTGTTATGTTCCCACTTAAACTGATCAGAGGCGAGCCGATTAAAACCCATGTCACTTGCAGGGTCAGTCGACTCGGGTCGAAATGCTGATTAGACCCTTTCAAACTGCCGACAGGAGCCGATTGTTTCTGGGTTTAAACAGGTTTTTTGGCCAATCCGAAAGGGGCAAAAGCTGCCCACCCCTGATGTATACATATGATTTATCTATGTCCCACTTCAGACTGTGAGTCTTGAAACAACAGCGCCTCCAAGTGCCCAAAAGAAGAAAGTGCAGAGGAAAAGAAAAGGGAAGCAGAGACACTACAGAAGGAAACTGAGGAAAGAGGAAGTGCAGGAATCAAACAGAAGCTGAAGGGACTCGGGCGCTCTGCCAGTGAACGTCACTTTCTTTATTCCAGTCAGTCAGCGTAGGAAAATAGATTCACATTAATGTCTGGCTTCTGTCCTCCAACACTTTTCTGTTTCTCTTCACAACAGACAAACAAACGAAACAGGGTCAGTAAAAACAAAGAGGGGCTGAAGTTCAAACTCACACAGTTAACATAAAGGTGCGTCTCACTGGTTATTGGTTAAAACCCGGAAGAAAAACAAGGGAAGATTCTTTTTTTAATCACCATCAACCCCCCACACTTGCAAAATGTATTTTTTTAGAGTAAAGTGCAAAACAACACAAAAGCCAGCAAGTCACAGGGAAAGAAAAAAAAAATGGGATTAATCATTTACAGAAACAGTCACAGGAAAACCATGCAGGAAGCCGGCAGCGTCTTCCACAGAGCAAAGACACTTTAAAATATCTTCATAGCAACAGTAATAATAATCATTGTCATAAAATCTGCACATCACGAACTGTACAAATGTATGAAGTAGCAAAAGACAGATGTCAACAAGAGAAACAAAAGAACAAACTTGATAAACAAAGACGTTAAAACAATGACAGAAACTCATTTGCTTTAGTAAAAACATTTATGGCAACACGTACATTGATTGCAATTCTTATTTTTGCACCATGTGAACAGAAAATGGCAGCATGAGCTCTTGATGTTTCTGTTTGATGTCAGAGCCCCACACCTGGTCTCACCTGTGAAGGACTCCATTACCCAGAGTTCTTCACAGAGAGGAAGCAGCGTCCTCGAGGCTTCATTCAAGGCAAAGAAATCTTTAAACGCTTCCTTTTTTTTTTTTTTTACACCTTAAGGTCTTAAACTAAAATTAAATGTAAAATACATTCAGGAAGTTATCTCAGAGTGGGTGTCTGACAGGAAACAGAGCTACTTTCAGCTAAACCTTGGCGTTCACCATCATCATCACATAGTCTGCTGTGTTTGACCAGGATCAGCTCACGAGGACAAACGTCTCGTCATCTTGTCACCTGGGGCCGTAGATTCAGGTCCAGGCTGCTCATTAGACCTCTACACCATCACTACAGGGACTAAATCCCTCTCATTTCAGTCAGGCTACACTTTTCCGTTCTTCCATTATGATGGTCTCTCTGTAAGGACTGTGGAGCCAGAGAACAACGACCGCCAAACATGACAGTCGACAGAGCCTGGGAGCCACATGCAACCCTTCCACTTTCTTTACGTAACCTAAGAAACAATAAAAAATGCATGTACACGAATCAAATCAGGCAGACCTATGACAGCATTACCATAGAAGTATTCCAATAAAATGGAGCTCAGCCCTTCTGTAATTTTTTTAGTGGAACTTTTTTAAGCATCTCCCAAAGTACAGAGTACCTTTTAACGCTACAGTTTGTGCGACGGACTGGGTGTTCCATTCGCCATGTATCAGAAAACAATGTTAAGTAATGATATCAGTGGTAAGAAACAGTGAAACATTTAAATTCAACTGACATGTTCTATGTTGTAAGTCATTTTCTTTTGGTATTTTTGATTATGTTGATTACAGGGCATGTAGATTCTAGTCTGAATCTAAAGGTGATGGAATTAAACTTTTGGAGCCATGGGGCCATACCCTCAGTTAAAGGATGAAGCCCTCTAGTGACTCTATTGGCCCTTTTCCGTTAGCCCTACTCTACCCTACTCGACTCTACCCGGCTCTACTCTACTCGCCTTGTGCTGCTTTTCCATCAGCCCCAGTCGCCTGCCCAACGGGGTGCAGTGTGGCTGTAAACAGCTGAGCGGCACTGCGGTGACGTCATTTTGAGCGCAACACAACAATCTGTGGCTTTTTGTCACAAACAGAGTAAAAAAGGAAAGCAGAAGAAGGCTGCAGGTGACAAGAAGAAATACCCCTTGAGAAGCACAGGAGAGTTTTGGAAGCTATACAACAGAATAAGGCCGAGGACGAGAGCAATCGAGCTGCAAAGGAAAGACGTATGAGGGTAAGCTAATGGTAGCTACCGCTAGCATGCTAGGTTGTCGCGCTCGACTCATCGATGACAACATTGTCTGACCAATCAGTAGCCGGCAGTCGGTGACATCATCTTTTAGTATCGACTCAGCTCGCTTGGAACCAGAGCAGAGTAGGTCCTAAAACTAGCTTGTTTTAGGAGCTACCGGGCTAGTGGAAACACCCTGCAAATCTAGTAGTGCCGAGTAGAGTAGGGCCAAGGTGTGCTAGTGGAAAAGGGCCCGAAGTGTTTATTTGTGTAATTTTTTTTTTTTAAGTATATTTTTTGGGCATTTTGTGCCTTTATTGATAGGAGAGAGACAGTGGATAGGCTTGTGAAAGGGGGAGAGAGAGCAGGGGAAGACACTCTGCAAACTGGTCACAAGCGGGATTCGAACCTGGACCGGCAGAAGCATGTACATGGGGTGCTAACCACTACGCCAAATCAGCACCCCATTTGTGTAATTTTTTATCCAAAGTGAGATCAATGTATCAAGAATTTCTCTACTTTAGCATTAGTTCAGCCGTTGCTTCCTCCCTTTAATTTTTAATGTGACAGACAAACAGGTCTGATACTTTAATTTCATAAAAAATAGCATCAATAATTGGCCCAATGGAAGTCATAATACTACAATTATTTCATCAACTTGGGCTAAACCTGTGGACTTGACTTTTTAATGATTGTTTATTGCCAAACTAGGCATTTAAATCAGACTTTCCTGGTTTTATGTCGGCTAGGAGCATGAAAACACAATCTGCTGATCTATGTGTCTCACCATTAAAGCCCCACTCTTGATGTCTAACATGAAGAAAAACTATCAAAAAACTTAAAGCCAGTGGACAAGGAGAGATGTGGGGCTCAAATTTATCATTACTGGCCGACTTGATGCCAGTTGGAGTAGCATCGCGGCTTTGTCTTAAATTTGATGTTACAGCACCAAATGTTTCAACAACATCAGCTTATTAGATGTCGCATATCAGCAAAACTCCAATATTGTGCATTCCTAAAATATATTAATCAGTCATTCCAGCAACTTCTTATGGCATCTATACAGCATATATTTGTCCTTTTTTTCATACCCCTCCTCCATAAACAGTAAAACAAAAACAATTTGTCTCACTGGCTATGAGCTTGATGTTAAATTGTCCCTCTTGGTAACCAAAGATGCCCATCCCTGGACAATAGGGTGGTACATTTTTGTGCATAATAGTCAACTTGATAATAATGAAAAGACACTAAACAATAGCAAACCTCCTGTCTTTACATGGCACTATGCTAGTTTATCTTTCAAAGATTATCAAGTGATACACTAGCCTGATGTTATATGCTAATGTGAATTAAGCGAGACTTAAGCTTCTTTTGAACTTCCTTAATCCATGTCCTGAAAAACCCTACCATCAACATTCTCTGACAGGTCTGATCTAAGCAGCATGGACGTGAATGGATGACAGTTAAAGCTGATCTGAGCACCATCAAAACTCCAATAAATCAAAATTTAAGTCACCAAAACCACAATAACGAAATCAGATCGCTGAAACTGTACATTGAAGTTAAAAATGATGCCTTAACAGACAGATCAAGAGCAGGAAGTGACATCAGAGAACACTTTATCATTGAGGCTGATCCTTGAAGGTCAAGGCACTGCTACCCGCATCCCGATCCTTTATTCTTTGATTATCTGACCCGTTTCTGGTTTGTGTTTTTTGAGCATCACGGCTCCACAGTGAAAGAGTTCAACAACCCCCTACATCTTCAAACCTGGGTTCCTGAAGCAGGTACAAACTGGGCCAACTGGGAATTTGGGACCTGATTGACAGGTCAAGGTTTCCGTTAAGAGTAAACAGGGATCCTCACAAGTCTAGTTCACCAAAGTCCTTCAGCTCTGGTCCATCTCAAACTTTCAGTGAACCATGATAGGTACACAAAGCCAGCCCAGAGGGTCCGGTCCAGGAAACTTCCTTAAAGCAACTTCTCTGGTTCCTTTATCCAAGTCTCTTCTATACCACCTCCTCTCCTCTGAGGTCACAAAGGCCTGGAGCTTGTCCCAGCGGACATTAAGCTGCAGGCAAGATACGTTCTGGACTCTTCACTGCCAATCACACTGCTGGTTTCTTTTATTATTCTGATATTTCCCAACTGTCATTTAGGCTTCTTCTGGAGATAACTCAGGTGGAAGCTCCAAATCCAGGTCGGTTAAAGTCAAGCCTAACTGAGTCACTTAAACAAAAACTTTTTTTTCCCTTTATGGACTTGAACTACTTCTCAGCTTCAAAGGAGCTTCAGGTCATAACATGCCTCTCTTGAAGATCAACAAAAACTTTCAATGTTGTTCCCCCAAACAACCTGATCTACTCCTTCTTGCCACCATGGGCTTGTACGTGACCCTTTACTTGAACTGTCTTTGACTTTGGAAAACCAAATGAACCATCAGACGTTTTCAAGGCCATTACAAAGAGTCTCCAAAAATCAAATCAGCTTTAAACAGGTAGGATAAACCATGGCTAACTCAAAATGAAGACCTTCACAAACAGAGCCAAGAACGGGTCTTCCCCACCAGTTTGACCAACAAAGCTTCTTGGTGCATACCACTTGATCTCTGAGGTTGGAACATCCAAGTTGAAAAGTTGCACTGCCCCCCCCCCCCCCCCCCCAACCCTAACCCTGCAGTTGGGATTCAAGGATCTTCAGTATCCAGGAGTTAACAAGCTGTAACACTTTCAACTCAAGTGTGATATCAGTTCCAGCACCAACAACTGAGTTCCCAGGTTAATGGAATGAACCATCTGACTTTCCAAGAACTATTCCTCTGATAACCTCTGAATCTTGGTTCTGTTTATCCTGGTTAGAAAGCCAAACTCAGCACCCTTTGGCTCCTAACACAGCGTATAACTGTGTTCAGTTGGCCAAGGCTGCAAAGGAAATGGGCCAAACTGCCAGACTGGTACTTTCATTTGTCACTTGCTTCTCTGGCCTCTAATAAACCATTCATCTACCTACTTTGGGATCTTTATCTACTAATTCTGGTACAGCAGCAAGAATGAAAGACCCAAGCTTTGTTTTAAAGCTTGCCCCCGTATTAAGTAACCGCAGACCACCTAAAAAGTACTCTAGGTACTCAAGACAGGGGCATGACATCTCCAGCTTGCCATGAATCATTCCTTCACTGTCTTTTAGAACTTGATCAGAGCTTCCTTATCTTTTCTCCAAACAGCACAGATAACCGAAACTTCCGATTAGATTCTCCCAAGTTCAGCCCAAACAGCCTTTGGCCATTTTGGATGTGGACTCGAGGAACACGCCAGCTGTCTCTCACTTCTCCAGCTGATTAAACAGATGACAAAGGGAAATCCTGGTCCTCGAAACTTCTACCACTGTGGACTTGCTTCTCACTGTTTTCAGACTAATTTTACTCACTTTCCAAGCATAGCCCAATCCTTTAGCTTTGTCAAACCTTCTTAGTTTGAGAGCTTTGAACAGTTTTCAGTGGGCAAAGAGGGCCCAAGAACTGTGCTACTAAAGTAGTATCTTTTGGATCCTCATCTACAGAATACTGACCATCTCACAGAGGTTGCTCCTTGAAACTGTGGACTTGCAGAAACAGTCCCAAACAGTTAGATTATTCACACTGTCAAGCAAGCTGTCACTTGGGTCTCCTTATGATCTCAATTCAAGAGGGACTGAAAAACTTCTACCTGACGTAAAAACGGTAGCAGATTTTGAAAGCAGCTGTACAAGTCCAGCAAACGTTGACAGTTTAGATATCCTCTTGACTTTACCTACATGGGTATCTAAGTTCCCTTTGTTTCAGGCAATTAAGTGGCCAAAATCCCATCTTTGACTTTCTAATGAACAGTTCTTTCTAAATTCAACTTTCACAATAGTTTATCAATGTCAAACCAGAACTGAGAAGCGCTGCATCCACCAGAGAATCAAAGTGAAGTATCCCACAAACATATGCACATCATGTTTTTTCAAAAACAGAACTTCTCAAAGTTTGATTTCCTTTTCCAGTTGGCCCAGTTCAGCACAGCAGGTCCTGCACAGGAAACACAGTTATGCTCTCAAGCTTCGACTTTACTACACTTCCTACAACATTAAGTTATAAGCAACATTTCACTGGATCATGATTGAGAAACACAGGACCTGTCCTTTAGGAATATCCTGGGTCAATTGACGGTATTGTCTCAACCCTCTACAGCTTTTTAACCAAATATGAATGTCATGTGGAGCTTATGGGGCAATATGGTCGCTGAAATTAGTTTGAGGCCTCGTTTACAAGACAGCATTGTGACCAGAAACAGAGAGGGTTTTTCTTTGCATTTTCAAATGCGCTCCGTGTTCACATGGAGACAATGTAAAAATGATTTGTGTTGACACGGGTCCGCAAGAACAGCTGAAAATGCTGAAGCGTGCATGCCAGGCCAGTAGTTGGCGATTTAAGGTTGCAGTGAAATAGCAATTTTTCAACAAGTACACTTTCCGGTGAAGGCAAACTTCACAAACAACAATGGTAAGTGGGCGCACTGGACAACAAACTGAATATTTTGTCTGGATAATAAACCGAGCACAGTAAGCAGCACATATGTTGTTTGGTAGTCGGCCATAGCTGTTGTTTTTGTTCCAAGATGCGCACACAGCCTTTATCTGAAAGACTGTTGCGCACGTCATTGTTTCCCTGAAAATGCTGATTCCGGCTTACACAGAGACAGATGCAAAAACATTCCCAAAACATTTCATTCTGGACCCTGGTTTCGAAAGCTTGTGGATTCAGGTACTATGGGCACTGTTCCTATGTAAACAGAAGGCGCAAATGCAATGAAAACTCTGTTTTTGGACATTTCATTGTCGTGTAAATGGGACTAAAGTGAAGTTCGATCTCTATCAACATTGGGAAAAGATTTTGAATAAGCTAAAGGCAACTTAAGAGATTATGGCTCTGTATGCTTCACGTCCACTCAAATCAAGAGCGGAAGTTTAAAATGGCTTCCCAAGTCAAGACTAGTGAAATGTTGCATGTAACTGTTTATCAACCTCCATAAAAACCCTTCGGTTAGGACAACTTCCATTATAAGAGAATGCTTTTCCCTTTTTTCATACCTCTTATCTCTCTATTGAACAATCTAAACAAAAGTTTTTCTGGCAAATTTTACGATAAAAAATAAATCTGACGCTCTCAGTTGAGTGCAAGCCTAAAGCAGAGCATTACATCACTCATAAATACTCGTCAACGTATTTTCTTAATGCATATAACAATAAATTCATAACATACAAGGATTTTCTCTTGTTTTAGCTTTTTAACAGTGCAACTTTTCATTTGTTTCAGTTCTGTCTGAAAAAGGGCCGAGGCCAGGCTGTCAAAGGGAGGCCGAGCTTTTTTAGAGAGGCCGGTTTTCCAAAAGATGGAAAACCCTTTTGGCACTTTGCTTTTGTAAAAACAGTTAACACATATATGTTTCATAAGTATCATTTTCCCTGTAAGTGGAACTAACAGCAAGCGTGTAGCTTAGCTGACAAACAAGTGCTGTTACACATTTCCTGTCTTATACATGTTTAATTTTAACAGTCTGAGCATGTCTCGGCATCCCTTTAACTGAACCAAAGCTCTCGTCAGAGGACGGAGGGGAACGAGGACGTACACACTCACGGACATACACACAGCTGAATTCACACCTCAGAGTGTCCTCAAAATGTCTTTTTTTGTACAAGTCTGTTACCAGTTCATGGAAAACAGAAACCAGAGCAAGCCAAAGGTGGTGCTTTGCCCTGGAGGTTGTAGCACCAACAATGAAGGAGACACTCTCACACAGAGCGAGAGTGGCAGAGGTGAAGAGCAGGTATCAGCAATTTGGCATTACCATCACAATGAGATACCCGGTGCCTTGTAGAGAAATAAATCACAAACAAAAAGCCAAACATCAAAAGCCAATGTTGTTCCAGTGCGACTATTTGTTCAAGCTACACTTCACTTTAAATGAAAAAAGATTAAATCATGTAAACCACCTGTGAAGGTAAAGCAGTAAAACCCCGATCAAGTTAGTGCTAATGCCTGGAGCTGTTGCGAGTCTTACAATTTGCACTTTCTGAACTTCAGCATAATGCAACACTGCATGCCTGTGGTTCACGCTTGATCCCCTAAATGTTAAACTCCATGCCCTGTTTATTTAAGCAGGAGACCCTCGTTGAGATGAAAAATTAAATAAGCAAGAGTTTCCTGTGTTTCTCGGTATAAACGGCAGCTTGAGTGCCTTGGTTATACAGTAGAAACTGCTGTGCTGCTGAGTATTGAGGTGTGTGCAACTTTAAGGATCATTAGAAAACCTGAGGAGACAGTTTCTCCTTCAGTGTTAAAAACCGTGAATAAAAGCATTTCGGTCAGAGATATGGATGGATGCTTCACAGTGTTAACTTTGTTGACAAATTATTTTCATCATAGTTTTCATCAACAAACTTTTTCACTAACAAAAACTAGACAGTAACTAATAAAAAAAGTGCACATGGACAAAAACTAAAACTAAATGAACAGATATTTTCATCAACAAATAAAAACTAGACAAAAATGTCTGACAGGGACTTAATCCAATCAGAGCTAATGTGGTCATGTAGAAAGTAGAGACAAGTGAGAAATATATCCAATCACAGCTACTTTGGTTGTGTGGAAAGGTTGGATGAGTTAAGAGGGACATCCAATCACAGCTTGGTGGTTACAGGATAAGTTGGGGAGCTACTCTCTTTATGAATTGATATATTCATGTAGAGCAGGTTCACTGTTGTTGTCAGTTCTGGTATTGTAACTGAGATGCTCTGCCAGGTAGACATTTCACACAAAAGTAAACGTGTTGCTTTTAATTTATACATTTAAATTTACTAGCATTCACTAAAGGGTTATTAGATGTTTAATTTTATCAAGAGTCAAACATGACTTCAGTAATTCAAGTAAACATAAAAAAGGCCTTACCCAAAACACTTTATATTTAAGTCGACTAAATTTAAAATGCTTTGAAATTTCATCAACTAACACTAGACTAAAATTAAAACCATTCCGATGATTAAATGATGACTAAAACTAAAAGATGTTTTGGGCAAAAGACTATAAGACTGAATTAAAAAGTGCTGTCAAAATGAACACCGATGCTACACCATCAGCGCTGTTAAACAAGTTATTCCGCTTTGCTGAAACGGACAAGTGAACCAAAACCAATAAAATATCCTTTAAGCACATTGACAATCTCCCTGTTTCCCTGTGCGGAGTATAGAAATAGTGTGGACAGTTAAAACATACTCATACGGGGTGTCCAAATTTGTAGTGGAGTGAGCAGAGTTCTTTCTCTGAAATGGTACATGCTTAATTTGATGCTCTACGCTGATGTGCTTGGAGTTTATGTTCCCCTTGCAAAGTCTAATGTATATTTCTGTGCACCAGTGTTTTGGCAAGGCAACGCCATGTTACAAGATCTTATTGTGAGGTTTCATTTTCATTGAGGGCCACATAATAGCAAAAACATAAAGACGAGTGGACCACACTGACTGATCTATCTTCAGAGTGCTTAAGTTTGTATATTGACAAGGAACATAGAAAGGCTAATGGATAAGATTTATTATTGTGTATGAGGAGTCACTCCTGCAATGCTCCATAATGTCAGTAACAAAAACTTATAATCTGAGGTCACATAGTAATGCCAAATTGCTGATCCAGACAGTGCTTTAGAGGTGATCAAGAGGAGGAGGTGGAAGTGTTAGTGCAAAAGGCGCATGGCGACAAACCACAACAGCTAGACAGGTGGGAGACTACAGTGCTACAGAAAATAATCATCTCTACAGATATTCCTCATCAGTACATCCGTCTTACTGCATCTTTGACTCTTTGTGTCAGTATCTTTGTGCTTCTCTGCTTGGGACTGGATGGATGGTCTCAAACAAAAAGACAATTTTTAAACTGTCTAAATGTGGTTTAAAAATCAAATGAGATTTCTTTGTTTGTATTGCATGAAAATCACTGTGAAGTGCTAATGTTAGTTTGGCATTTAAGCAGTCTGGTTAAAACAGATAAAAGGCTGATGATACTGCGAGATGTGTTTGAGCACACGAAGCAAGCAAACAGCAAGTTTGGGTTTGTTGGCTAATTTTTGACCAGGAATTTCCCCATTCTTTTATTTTACACTGCAGGTGATTTGCCTTTTCTCTTAATTTGGCTTCTCGACGTATTTAACATGACTGACAAATTACAAAGACCAACATGTGACATTTATGTCTAAAAATCAGTGGTCCCTAAACACCGGGCTGTAGATCATCTTGTACCAGGCCGTAGAGAAACAGTAATGTATTAAATAACCTTTTACTGTAGAACTGAAACAAAAGGGTCTTTTATTTTCATGACCAGATTATCGCATATCCGCCTGTGTAGCTTGACTGTGCAGACTTTACACTCAGGCTCTCCGTCTCCTTGATGAATGAAAGAGAATAAACAGAGATAAACTCACTGCTTTAGCTTATGCTAGGGTACTTTTCCTCCTCTGCTCTGGATGTAGGTATTTATATTTCTGACTCTGCATGATGTGTGTAATTGGAGGACAGGCAAGGCACACGAGAACACTTTCATTACATGTGATGTGGAAGGATTTAGTTCAGAGGTCGGAACTCATATGCAAATGCTCCAAAATCTGTTTCACTGAGGATTATTACCAGAAACGTGATATTTGGGGTCTTAGCACTAACTTATGGCCCTTTCCCATAAGCCCTACTCTACTCTACTCAACTCTACCCAACTCTACCCGGCTCTACTCTACTCGCCTTGTGCTGCTTTTCCATTAGCCCCTGTCGCCTGGCCAACGCCTGTGCCGCTGTAAACAGAGAGCGACTCTGCGGTGACGTCATTTTGAGCGCGACACTACAATCTGTGGCTTTTTGTCACAAACCGAGTAAAAAAGGAAAGCAGAAGAAGCCGAGGGTGAGAGCAATTGAGCTGCAAAGAAAAGACGTATGAGGGTAAGCTAACGGTAGCTACTGCAAGCATGCTAGGTCGTCGCGCTCATGACTCATCGATGACGACATTGTCTGGCCAATCAGTAGCCGGCAGTCGGTGACATCATCTTTTAATATTGACTCAGTTCGCTTGGGACCAGAGCAGAGTAGGTACTAAAACTAGCTTGTTTTAGGAGGTACCAGGCTAGTGGAAACACCCTGCAAATCGAGTAGAGCCGAGTAGAGTAGGGCCAAGGCGTGCTAGTGGAAAAGGGCCAATAGATGAGGGGCTAGGACTCAAAATGTCACACTTTGGTTATAATTCTCATTAAAACTGATTCTGGAGCAGCTTCTGGCATGGCAACTTCTGCTTTTTTTGTGTCAAACACCTAGCATTAAATATTTTTGGGATCTGTATGTTTTTTCCTTGCTTTCAGAACTAATAATATACCCATCAATAATCAATAGAAACATAAGATCAGCTCAGATTGATAGCCAGTGGATGAACACTTACTATTCTCCACGCACAGAGGGTGTACCAGCTTCATCTGTTCTCACCTCAGCTGGTGTCTTTTAGCTGACTTTGTTCCTAAATGTCATTGAACAGCTGATGCAGTGAGTCCTCTTGAATGTCTTTTAATTAAGGTTTAGAAAGAAGCCTATGATCCTGAATAGTGAGTTAATACTATGTACCAGTCTGAAATTATATTGTGATACACATTACCAGTCTTGTGCAAAGTTTGGGAACCACTGATTTCAATCATAAAACTTACAAACTAACTCACTGAACAAACGTCTCACACTGAAGCATAAAAGGTTTTTGTTGGTCAGCAAGTCCCTAACATGTCACACGACTAACCTACAGAAATAAATACTTTTATTCTCATATCATCTTGGCTCTGAGATATTTCAACCTGACACTGTTTTAATTTAATAATCAAAGTGTTTTTTCTGCACTGACACAAACGAAACAAAGTGCAAAAATATAACCAAGAAACTTCCTCGATTTAATGAACTTAGCTGTGTCACTGACTTTGCTGCAGTTGAAATTAAAGAGGTTTGTTTCTTAGATTTTAGCGAGTGGGTATTAAATTTAGTGCCTGGTCCTTCCCTGTCTCACACACTCGTCCGCACCAAAGAACACCCAGGACAGTGAATGTTTGGACAAAACCAACACAGTTACAAACACAACAAACCAAATCTGTTCAGAACAGAGAAACCCTTTAAAGACGAGAGTCCAGCCACCGTTCACCTTCAATCCAACATCCAAACTGGAGACGTGGTCTGTGAGACGTGACAGTGCTTGTTGTTGGATCATTTCATTTTCTCCACATGTCGACGCTCCAGACTTCTGAGGAGTGAAGGTGAGTCGTGACTGAACTCCAATAAAGAGGTGACTTTTTCATATCTAACACATGAACCTTCACAAGGCTCTGACCCGTAGTATCTTCAGAAGCTCTCGTCTTCAGGCTGAAGTCAACACTCCAACATCTTCACCGTTTCCCTTAAACGACTCTTCCTACCTAAGTCTGTATTTTACACCAAGATGAGTGGAGGCTGTTAGAGTGATGGAGCTGAGGACCAAACCCCAGCACAGAGAAGTCTGAGGATTAAGGAGATAAGGACGTGAGGAGAGGAGGATGTGAGGAGGAGAGTGGACGTCCTCTTTTGAACCACAGTCGGCGGACAGAGGGACAAACACACATGCAGTTCAACAATCACAGATTTCTGGAGCAGACAGGAACAAGTGCAACAGGGCTGATAGGAGGGAGGGTCGGCTTCATTTATCCTCCTGATTGGCTCTCTGCTGGGGCCAACTGGGATTTCCACCAATGAGGATGAAGGGGCGGGGCTTTGCTGCAGGTGAGGTAACAGCTGAGTGAGAGGTTGGCTGATAAAAAATTGGAGGAAGAGGGAGGAAGATGGGAGCTAGTGTCCCTCTCTTGGAGAGATCTCCTCCATCTCCTCGTCCTCAGTCTTTACTGTGAGGGTGGAGTCGGTGGAGGAGGACGAGGCTGGGGCAGCAGCTGATGGAGGAGAGGAGGTTGAGGAAGAAGGCAGCGGCTGGCTGATGGGCAGCTCCAGCGGCGTCAGCGTGATCTCCACCTCCCCGCGGTCCTCGTGCAGCTTGGGCAGAGGCAGAGGAGGCTGAGGGTGGAGGTGTGCTGCGGGTGCAGCGGTGCTGCTGTTGTTATTGCTCGGCCTTGGAGCTTTCTGAATGACCTCCACCATCGGGGTGCGGCCCGACGCCGGCAGCTCCCAGCTGGGGTTTCCTGGACTCTGGAACAGCAGCAGGGGCCTGCTGTGGTGGTCCGACTCGCCCGCCCTGCTCGGCTGACACTGGACCACAACCCCGCGGTGCCCTGGGTGGCTCAGCACCAGACCGGACTGCTCCTGGATCACTAGCTCGATGACGGGCTGAGAGGCAGAGGAGGAGGAGGAGGAAGAAGCTTTCTGTATGACTCCACCTGTCAGCGAGGTGATGATGGGGGCGTGGGAGGAAGGAGGAGGAGGAGGAGGGGGAGGCTGTGGAGGAAGAACAGCTGCAGGCGGAGGAAGAGGAGGAGGAGACGGCATGGTGTCCTCTGGGCGAGGTTTTCTTGGTCGTCCACGTTTCCTCTTCACTGGCGGAGTGTTCGCAGTCGAGCCCCCGGACAGACCAACAGCGCCGCCCGTCACCAACTCCAGGGGGCGCTTGCTCACGTTTCCTCGCGCTTTCTGCACCACTGAGGTGGGGGCTGCCGGACCATGCTGCTGCTGAGGGGGAGGTGGAGGGTGGGCCATCAGTGGGATCATCAAGGGGACTGGAGCACCTTGCTGCTGTGGTAAAGTCGCCATGGCGATAACCTTTACTCCGCCGCCGCTGGCAGCAGCGGCAGCGGTCGGGCCTCCAGGTCCAGACGCTCCGCCCACACCTGAGGCGTCTTTAGGAGCCAACGAGGGCGGAGAAGAGCGGACTGAGAGCTGAGTCTTATCAGGGATGGAGCTGCGGGGGAGGATTCTGGGTAACTGCTTCATGAAGGCCTCCACCTGCAGCTCAGGAGAGACGGACACTCAGACAACTGACTGATCTGATACAATGATCAAAACATTAGATACAAGTGTAAAAGTTTAGACACATGAACAGTTTTCAGTGGGCGCTACTACGACCTTTATGCTCTTTATGCTGCTGTCACATGTTTGGGACAAACAGGGACTTCATCAGGGTATTTGTCCAATTTCAAGACAAAATCCCACTGAATTTATTCTAACCTGCAATTTCATTACATGCCTGGATTAAGATCGTAATTGAAAATGTAAAAACTAAAAAAATAAGGCCTGAGTTGCCTGTAATAATTAGTAAAATAATCTATTACTTCTTATAGGACTAATTTAACTTAATCAGATATTAAACTTAACTTAAGACCCTCACTGAGTCAAACTCTTCTTGTTTCATTGGCAGATATTTTCTCTTCAAAACAAACAATTTAATGCATTTTGTTTGCTTCCCTTCCTTGAAGTAAGACATTTATAAGGACTGGTTAAGTGGATGTTTATAAGAATAAGTGTTTTGAATATTTCTGACTTGAAAAAAGACAAACACACTGGCCTAGATTTGAGTTTTTGCAGCGTGGAGTCAGTGTAAACAAACCATAAAATCTGCTAAATACATCTACTCATTCACAGTAGGCCTCTGGCGATGCACGTTTTTCTGAACTTTGAAAACTGAAGGTTACATTAATGTTTGCGTCTCATGTTTAAGATCTTTCCCCTTCATATAACATCACAGCCTTTACTCTGCGTGCTTTGGGCGATGCTCTTTATGTTGCCATGTTTTTAAGTTTAGTGCTTTTGTGATTTCTTTAAGTGATCTGCCGAAAGACTGATGTAGATATAGATGTAAATAAGCTCTAAGCTAACTCTGGAACAATGCTTATATTTATCAACCTTGTTAGTTATTTATTTCATTCTATTCTACCAACATGCTTATTTTACAATTACAATAAACTATTTTTAATCTCTACTGTTCTTACTCTCCTCACCAGTTTCTCAACATTTAAGTCCGGTTTTTACCATCCTCTCATTTCATATACTCCCTTTTTTATTATTATATTATTCTCTTTTTCTCTAATCCATCCTCGATCTACCCTCCTCTTTCCATCTTCCAGATTTGATGTTGTCAACTGTCATCTATTTATCTATGCATCTGTAAATCTATCATTTATTTATTAAATATCACACAAAATACCTTTTTACTAATGTCCTTCTTATGTACGTGTTGACATATTAAGCTGTGCTAATTTAGTAAATTCCCTAATAACTTTTACTGTTTTCAGTTCACCAGTTTACCATTTTCTTTCCTTTATTTACTTTGTTTTTTACAAACCTCTATAGCCTTTCCTTGCACTCTTTTGGTCTCTGTTTGACCTGATCGTTGATTTATTGTCCCCAGAGTTCTGCCTTTGTTTTGTTTGTTAAACATGTTTGTAAACATCTGTTTTAAAGGTGCTAAATAAATAACGTCTCTATTAAAACTGTGCATTATACCTTTACATTTACACCAAATTAAATTAAATTATGAGAGGATCACACTACAATATCTTCCTGGTTCAACCAACAAAACAAAAGACTGAGGAGTCAACATACAGCAGGTCGCAGAGAGGAGGAGGAGGAGGACGGAGGAGGAGGAGCATCCAGAGATGAAGGTTTGGCTGCAGCTGATTTGTCTGCTGACGGTTGCTTCAGTGAAGACGAGGAGGACGAGTCTCCAGCCTCCCTCTAAATAAAGACAGAAAGTGATGAGCAGCAGAAACAGAACATCTGAATGGATTATTGATTTAGATAAAAACATTTTGATCACCTTCTGATCACCCTCGCCCTCAGCTTTAGGGGTGATGGGTGCTTTCTTGATGACCTTGTGTGTTTTGGCCGGACCTCCTGCAGACACAGCACTCAGTTAGCTCAAGGTCACGAACACAACTGACCTGTGGTGATCACTGATCAAGGTTTCGCAACAGCATCATCCTGTATAATCACTAATGCGCAACAACATATCAGGCTTTACAGGGGCAACATAAACTCCAAGCGCATCAGCATAGTGCATTAAATTAATCAATACATATAAGGGCTGGGTATTTTCTGCAACCTCACAATACGATACGTATCTCGACACTGAGGCCACGATACGATGCATCCCGATACACGTAAAATGTGAACACTGACTCCACTTCTAACAGAAATCCTGACAAGTTTTGTTTGAATTACAAGAAGAAAAAGAGTAAGGATGAGTTTAAAATGATTCTGCAATTTAAAAAATGTACTCAGGCCCTCAAAGATGGTAGACCTAAGCTCAAATTTGGAACATGTGTTTCATCATGTAATTTGGCTTCTACTTTGACCTGTGCCATTGTAGATATTACCCAAAGAGAACCGAGACAAACTGCCTAAACACTGAGGCTGTATTGATTCTGTCGAATCTACATTCATGTAACCCAAAGGAGTGCACGACTAGAGAAAGACCTATGTTAGCTCCACTAGAAGGTTCCATAAACTCTGGCTTTTGTAAAAGGAAAATTCCTCTTTATCTGCTCCATACAGCCATGAAAAGCAAACCAAACTCTGTCCAAAGTTCTGTTGGTTAAAAAACTGGGACCCACTTTAAGTCATTGCTGAAGTCTATGGGAAAGAAAACCACTAAAGACAAACTTTACAAGCCTTTATGAGTCTTAACAGGCAGGCAGCAGCTCTTCAAGTTCTTCATGTTACTTCAACAAAACTGAATGTTAGTTTTTGTCATAATTTAAATACTAACACTTCTTTGGGGGTGAAATTTGTGATTTGTTTGTTTTAAGTGCGCTATATAACAGTTTTAAGGATGTTAGGGGTGTGGGTACAAGGCACAGAGAGTGTTCTCATCAAGGACGTTTGAGATTTTTCTAGTCTAAAACTAATGAGAATATTGAAGGAGCTTTTCACTCCGTAACTTTCTCTTGCTGTAAAATTGCCAGTAAAATTGTCCTACATTACCTCAGAATAAAACAGAAACATACTTATCAAACACTAAAGCTGTCATAACAGAATCAAAAACTGTGACCATAAAACTGAGGTACAGTGAGTTCAGTGCTCACCTGCGAGTGCTGCAGAAGTGACGAGCTCTGCCTGGCTGCAGCGAGGGTTGACGATGTGCTCTTGGATCAGGTACCGAGCGATCTCCACCACCGTGTCGAATGAACGCTTCAGGATCTTCTGCGCCCAATCACAGATCAGCTCGCACGCTGCCTCCGTCACCTCCTGTTTGTACGTTTGTACGAGCTCTGTGAGCTCCGCCTGAAGCACAAAGAAACACTTTATTTTTACACCCTTTTTTAAATGGGGATAGCTTTCATGGATGCCTTACGAAAACCTAAACTGTTGTCCCTTTCTACTTTTATTTAATATTTAGAAAAAGGTGCCCTGATAGATCATGAGCTGAGCACTGAGCAACATCAGCTGATATCTGATGAAAACACATTTTTCAGCTGATCAAAATGAATCTACGATCATCTGTGGTTTAAAAAAAAGCCCATTACTTATGTGAATCAATTTTTTTCCCCACCCCTACTGTAAACGGGTTGGAGGGTAAATATGACAGAATCTGGTCACGGCTTATAGCTCGTATTAAGAGTCTACCTTTTGCCTGACTCCTTGCTTTAATCTATTACTTAGCCTATTTTAATGAATTTTCTTTCTTTTTTTTTTTAAGTTATTTTTTTGGGCTTTTTATGGCCTTTATTTGATAGGACAGCTGAAGTTGTGACAGGAAAGCGGGTGAAGAGAGGGGGAATGACATGCAGCACAGGGCTGAGGCCGGGATTCGAACCTACAGCCGCTGCTGGGGGGTTGGCAGCCCCCGTACATGGGGCGGACGCTCTACCAACTGAGCTAATGTCCGCCCCATGAATTTTCATCTCTTTCTCTTTAACTATCGTCCTAGCTCTCCAAGTACCCATATCTGAATATTGGAAACATTTCTCCCTTATTTATTATGAAGGTCCAGGATGTTGGTACTCTAACCATGGTTATCACCACAGATTGAGCTGAATCTTTTTTTTTTGTTTTGTATTGTTTACCCATTCGATATGTGAGTGTTTATGTGAATGTTGTTAAGGGTATGCCACCCCCTCACAACTTTTGTAAGAAATACTCAATTAATGATGTCAATGTTATTGATATGAAAAAAAATGATAAAATTGCAAAAAAAAACATTGAGCACGAATCTGTGTATGCTGCATTGCTGTTTTTGCAACAAGAAATAGTGATCAGCGCAAAAGTTTGATATAAAATTGTTTTAAGGGAATGAAAAAGTTTGATACAAATCATAGTAACATCAATGCTGTATTTCATTCTGTCTTCTACTTAAAGTGTAGCGAGATTAGGTTAAGGGCTACAGTGAAGAATTTGTGCATATCTGATGGTGTTGTGAGGATCTTACTCTGCTCCTCCGCCCTCTCTCTCCCCCTCTTTCCCTCATCTCCCTCCTGCGGAGGCGTGGCTCCTGGTGTGCTGCAGCAAACGCACCTGACTCTCATCTCCTGCAATCACCTATACACCTATATCTACCTGTCTCCAGATCACTGCAGCGCGGGTGGATTGCACTTACAACCCTGGTTTGTGTTCTCTGCATGAGTTTTACTCATGACTCTTGCTCGAAGCTTGTTCCCCCTTCTCAGGGATTTATCTATGTTTTTTGTGGTCTGCTCGGTGGACATAATTCTAACCGTTTTTCTCCTCCTTTTGTTTCAGGTCTCCACTGAGCCCTCGCCACCACTCCTTTTCACTTTTTTGCCACTACCTGTTTTTTTGTCACCGCCTCATTAAAACTGGTGAAATCTCAAACTGTTTCATCTCTGAGCTTTTGGGTCCAACTAAAACATCTAGAGGGTCATTTCCTAACAGGTGTACTGCACTTAGTGTATGTGTGTGTGTACCGGGTCGTTCTTCAGGTCCAGGTTGGGGAGCAGAGGCATGTTGAGCACAGTTTTCCTTCTGATGCCGCTGTAGCAGTACGTACGAGCCGGACAGGTTAAAGAATAAAAACAAAAACAGTGCAAGACTAAACTGTGAAAACAAAAGATCAAGATTTATAAACTTCAGTCCTGTATGAAAAGTGCTATACAAATAAAGTTTGATTGATTGACCAGTAAAGTTATTGATCCCCACCCCTACTTGGTATGCTCACTTTGTTTTCTTCTAGAAGTTTAGCTACAAGGAAAAAAAAAACAGAATAACCAGATGGAGAATTTGGCCGTTTGCATTCAGACAAGCAGCTCCTTCTTGATGTTTCAGTATGTTTTTAATAATCTAGTTTTTCTCGGTTTACTGTGATCAGAGGCTGAAGCTTTAACACGATGCCCAATCGAAGTAAAATCACACACTTAAGTCACAATCCTCCAGAGTGACTGTTATTTCTTTAAGGTAGTAAGATAAGGTAAGTCTGCGACAACACATGAACTACTGAAGTCAAACATTCAGATATCCCTGCCTGTCTGACTGATTGTCTTTTCAGGAGAAGGATATTTGGACTGTCCTCTTCCTCCGAGCCGTCGTGCCTTGATATTCGGGAAAATGTCTCGGATGATCTTCCCAAAGTTGGCAGCACTCAGAGGACGGTGCTGCAGGTTCTCACAGTATCTCCTGAAGAGACATGAGGAGAGCAAGGCATCGTGTCACTACTTAACACGTCATCTGACACAAATTCACAGTTTAAAAATTGCTTTGGGAATGAAAAGTGGTTCAGAAACAGCATAAAAGAGGTGGACACTTAGAAGTGTTGCGGCTATTTAAAGGTCTTCAATCAGCTTTTTATTGCCCTAAATGTTGTTAGAAGAGGCTTGTGGAGCAGAAGATCTTGACAACTTTAACTAAACTGCCTCTTAAAATGCTTTGATTTTTTACTTCCTAAAGTTTATGATGTCATAGCCATACAGCCTCCACCTTCAAGTGAGTTTCTGTTCCCCCAATTTTTTCCACAACACTTGATGAACGACTTAAATCTATTTATTTTCCCTCACTCTAAAAGGAAAAAAAACTGAGTGACACAAAAATAACATGAATCAATTTGTTTCTAAAATACAATCCCCAAACCAAACAGAATGTCCCTCTTCAAATTAAAGTGTGGATCGTAACATGTTGATTATGTAGTTCAAATGTAGGCAGGTTTGACTAAATAAACATGAAAGCTAAGCTAATTTTTACAGTATTTTAAGATGGACATCTCTTATCAATATTTCATCTCATTTAAAAAATAAAACCAAGCATAAACATGTGCTTGTTCAAACCTATCAGGGCCGACTATCGTGAAAACTGTACATTCTCATGATTAATATTGTCAAACATAGCAAAACCAAACAATCAAAGTAAGTCAGGAAAAAAAATCTAAATTTTTTTAGGTTTAAAATCTTCTGCGGATAAAAATTACAGTTAATTGATTTAATCAATACATTTCCCAGCCCTAACTGGAGTGTCTCCACAGGGGAGGAGAAAAGAGCTGCATCTGAGCCTCAACAGAGGCTAAATATTTCCTTTTTTAATTCAACATGTCAAATCTGTGCTTAATACACACGAGACATGATGTAAACATTAATGACACCAGGACATGGAACCTTTAAAGCTCTAAACAATCTCATTATGTCAATCTTTAAACACATGAATTCACATTTCATCGCCTCTATTCTGCTTGGCAGCTGTGGAAGAATGTTGTGTAGTAGAGGTAACACTTTAGCTAAATCTTGCTGTGCTTTATGCTTTATCTCTTTGCCTATAAATAGGAACATAATCTAAAGAATGAACATCGAGCTGCATTGAGGAGGAAACAAAATTGAGACCATGAACTCATGAAACTGTTAACTGAGTGAGAAAAATCAACCAAGAACTTCCTTTTGGTATTAGACTTCTCTTTATGACCGACAGAGTCTTCTGCTGCTACTGCTGCATCCCCCTCTCATTTACAGCTGTACAGGCATGTCTTGCTTACTTATATGTCTCATAGACGTCCTGTTTGGGCAGGCAGGTGTCCGAGTGCTCCTCTAGGTGACTGCGGATCCAGTTACAGGTGTGAAGCTGGTCGGCTGTGTTGAACGAACTCGAGTCCCCACCACTACACACACAAGACAAACACAAACAAACATATTCAGTCATTTTAAACTCACACGTCAGTATTCTTGGTAAATGAGGTGTGTAACAGTCAATCATGTGTGACCTCTTGTCTCCAGAGCTGGGTCCTGAAGGCAGCTGGAGGTACAGGTACAGCTTGTCATTGTCGGAGAAACGCTGAACTTCTTGCTGTTAAGGAAAAGAAAGAAGAACTTGTGAAACAAAAGTGGAAGGACATCACCACTCTGTGATGCCTAAGAGAAGTAATGCTATTCAATAATGTCATAAACCGTAACACAAACACAACACTGACTGCAAGACAGATCAAAAAGCAAAGACACATGATGGACGATCTACTGCCACTAAGGTGTGGTAAGCATAGATATTAAGAATCCAAGTTTACACATTACAAAGAAGAGCCGAGAAGAGTTTTGAGTTTCAGTTCCTAACAGGTACCTAACATTTTTAATGATCAAATCCCTGTGAGAATAACGCACTTCAAAAAAGCTTTATATATCTTTAAGGACCTGCTCTGTCGTTGAACCGATACGTCACATATGCTTTGAGTGACCGACAGGAGAAGTCCAACACAGTTGCTACTGCTGCTGGGTAATGATGCGTTCCAGTTGTACTGTGAAGTCAGGATCCCGAGTTCCAAGTGGGATATTTTGTCTGGAACACCCCCTGAGGTCGGAATTTTCAACTGGAAAGTTGGCAGATCCTCACCACCCCTGAGTTGACAATCCAAGATGGCTGCCCCCAGTGTAAATACTTAATAAGCTCCTGTAATATTCTGTTTATTAGCACTTCTGACTAGTGTTTGTCGCACTAAATCAGCTGTATGCATGGTATTTTTTGATGTTTATATACAGAAATACTGTTAAAATGTTATTCACATACTTCATGTGGGATGTTGAAAATACAACACAAGGTGTACTAACAACAGCCTGGTGGATCAGTCTGTATTTTTTCTGATTTGGTAACTTGAACGCTGATACTCAGATATGTCTTTCCCACTCCCATCAGCCAAGTTCTGATGTAGATGAAATGAGGCATAAATACAAACTTTTAGCAACTCTGTAGAACAAACTCTCACCAAGATATGGACGTGAAGCAAGAATATCCTTTCTAGAGCAAGTGCTTTCAGTGACATTTGTGTTTAATTTAATAAGGAAATATGGTCCAGATCAAACTACTGAACTATGCCAGGGTGTCCAAACTATGGCCCGGGGGGCAAATGCGGCCCAATTCCCATTTTGATTTGGCCCTTGAAACAGTACGCTGAATGAAGACATTTCAATTACAGCAGCAAACACCATCAATCACACATTCTCTGCCTCATTTACTTTATGTCTCATTTACTAAGGATATTGCAATATTCAATATTCAAGCACCAACATTCTTGCAGTTTACTCTTATTTTGTGTCTGACAGTGAAGAAAAGCCCCCAGTGTCTCCATCTCTGCTGCTCATATGGTCATTCTCACCCTGGCTTGGTGTGAATCCAGTGATAGCCTGGGGTTACAAGGGACACTTGACAGGTGAAAACCCACCTTTAAACTCTAAAACTTGAATTTAAATACACTAAAAGTGAGGTGCAGCGAGTGGCTCAGTTGTCCATGTGTTCCTCTTTATGCGACCCCACATGTAAGAAGTTTGGACACCCCTGATCTATGCTCATCTCTGAATGTGCAGTCACTTCCTGCTGTTGACTCGCTCTTAACTCATACCCCTATCTGATTTAAAGAATGCTGATTTGGCCTCTCAAAATCACTGTAGATTGGAGCTTGACATTAAATCCAGCTGATCCAGCTGCTGCGCAAGGTTATCTCTGACCACCTCAGTACACTAGATTTGAAACTCTTTAACATGAAACGTTAAAGATATCTGTTTGGTAAGACTGAGTGGCCAAAACAGAATTTACTGCATTGTTTCAACAAAGTCTTTGGATCCCATCAAACAAGATTCACATTCAGTAAGTTTTTTATATTTTTAGACCAGAGAGTTATAACTTTGATTTATCTCGACACCCCTTTGGATGTCTTTTACCCCTTTTCCACAAAGCTGGTTCCAGGGCTTGTTCGGAGCTAGAGCCAGACTTAGCACCCGTTCTTTGGTTTTCCACAGACTAAGCACCGGTTGCTGGCTCTCAAAACCGGTGCTTAGCAAGCACCAACACTTTGCTGGGCCAGCAGAAAGAACCAGGTTACGTCGGGGGCTACGCGCTTACGTCAGGGGGTGGGGGCGGGATTAGCAGAGTAAAAACACGGAAGAGGGGCATTTTTAAAAAGACGAGGTTGGAGTAAGCGAAAAACAGATTGAAAAGAATATGTAGATAAAGAATATATAAAGAAAGAATATAGGGACCAGAAGACCAAGCTGGGCTGTAATGGCAATGGTCGGCCACGTTTTAACAGCCCGCATTACAAAATGCTCGATGCTGTTCTCGGGGACCGACCGGCGTGCAGCGCTACCGGGGCATTGAATTCAGCCACAGCCATGCTGGAGTCTATGCTGGAGGACACAACCATGGAGCACACCTCCACAGAGCCTGGTAAGTTTATTGTTTTGTTTATTGTTGTTCGCTAGTTGTTATGGGAAACTGGCGTGACGCATACAGACGTATACATTGACGTGCTGACGTAGCTCTCTGGCCGGCTACTGTTTGTGGAAAAGCAAACGGTTCTTAACCGGTTCACACTTGAACCAATTGTGAACCGGCTCTAGCACCACCACGAGCACCAGCCCTGGAACCAGCTTGGTGGAAAAGGGGTATTTGTGACTCCCTGTCACTGTACACATCACTTATCTCAACATTCAGGGTCCATTTAAAGTTTTTATTTATTCTTATGTCGCTGCAAGAAGGAATATAGAGAGAATAATACACTGGCACTTACCAGGATCTGATCCACTTTGGTCTGAACACTCTTACTGTAAGAAAAAAGAAAACAGTATTTAAAGAGGCAGAATATCCTTAACTTAACATTTGAGGAGAAACCAGACCAGGAATCAAGATCGTCATTTGCTGGACTCTACAGATCAAATCAAATGTCATTAAATGCCTTGAGCAGTAATATTTAAGAGCACTTATAAACATTTAATTTTATGATGCTTATCAAAACATACACAGCAATCACAAAAGAGAATCTTAAAATTTAAGAAAACACTAACTCTGACATTTCTTTCTCCTTTCTCTTACATGCTGTTACTCATATTGTTTATGTCTTTGTGGGGAATGACTTACGAAATGTTGCTCTTGAGTTTCTGCAGCAGCATGCTGGGCTCTGTGTCGCCCTCCCCAGCCTCCAGACCGGCCTCCCCCCGCCGGGAGGCTTCGGTCGGCTGGTGCCGCTGGTCCTCCGACATCTGGACCAACTAACCAGATGGGAGAACCACCATCTGAGGAGGACAGACGAGACACTCTAAGAACAGTTTCTTTCTTTTTCACAAGCAGCGATGAGTCCTCAACACTTGGGAAACATGATCTCTTCAAGTTATAAAATCTGAAACTGTCACAGGAGAGGAGTTTTGACATGCGAAACAGTTTTTTTTGGTCGTTTTGTTGAATGAATTACTGCCCTCAGTCGCATCACAGAATTCCAGAATAGCTCTAACACACATCTAAACCCAGAGGATTTGGCGAGGAAAAGTTAAGTGTGTTTCATAAAATGTTGATTAAGTAGTTAAAACACAGACAGGTTTGTCTAAATAAACACTAAAGGCTGAGCTATTTTCACAAACTATTACAATGAAACTCTCTGTTCAAGATTAAATCTCATTTGAAAAACAAGCCTATAAAAATGCTTGTGCAGAACCTGACAGGAGTCTACTGTTTTGAAAACTGTAAAAAAAAAAAAAAAAAAAGAAAGAAATAAGCACTGCAACACCTTACAATTGGACTAAGGCAAGAAAAAAAAATCTTGTTTTGTAATATTCAAAATCTTCTTCAGAAATACTTTGAATTAATCGATTTAATCAATAAATTGCCCAGCCCTTATTGTAAACAATCTTATCATATACAAGTATATGACATACCAATATTTCTGTACTCATTATCAGAAATAAGAAACAGGAGTAAAACAAGAAAAACAACATTTAACTCTTGCATTATCGTACATATGTGTATTATGCTGATATTACTGCCAATGCATGGACAATATTTCAGCTTTAATTATCAGCAAAAAATCAATACTAGCAAATACTGCTATTTAACAGTGCAGTGTGTAGAAACTGGTGTTTAAGCGACATCTTGTGTTCAAATTTTTAAGCGACGAGAGACGATGAAGACTACAAAGGATCGTGAACAGGGCATCGGTTACGACAGTTATGAGGTTAGGTTTTTTTTCATTCATATTTGTAATTATTTTGCTAGATTATTGGTCAGTTAAGATGATGATTATAGGTTTTGGAAACTTTTCTAGACAACATGGCGGGTCGTTATGTCAGCCTCCACAAAAGGGAGGCTGACATACATATAAAAACTGTACATAAATATAAAAACTTTTTCTAACTTAATAAACAAGAAACTTGCTTTATGGGGATGATTGTACGCCTACCTCAATGCACTTTACATACAAATAGAAACATATCCTATATTTACCAATTCAGTTTGGCAAATGCTAACTTCTACACACTACACCTTTAACTTTTTAGGCTAATATCTGTCATACCGATACAATACCAGTACAGTCTATTCAGAGCATCATTGATATTAATTAAAACATCAATATTTAGCACCAGCGCAATTACTATCATATCATGAGAGGGATAATTTTAATATTCCCAATTTCCATTTTTTTGTCCCACTCCTAATATTGTGCATCCCTAATGGGCCTCTATCAATGCCAATTCAAAATGCTTGAACTAATCCTTTAACAAAAGATAAATAAAAAAAATATCACACACATGGAACAACTCTGGTTTCAGGGAGTCCAACTTAAAAATAGCTGCAGGGTTAACTGCAATTATCCTTGAAGGCAACTCTACGATTCTATCAATAGAAACAGCAGGGATTAGTGGCTTTTACACTGTATTTCAGCCAAAATAAACGTGAATGTGATCCAACATATCAGAGTAATCATTGAATGAACTGTCAGATAAATGATGATGGTGCTATCTTGAACATTAGAGGAACCTGAGGAGAAGGAAACGGCACATTCATGGATCTATTGTCTGCATTAGTGGATCAGCCTCAGCTGGAGAGATGCCGTCATGAGCTCCAGAACAATAATACCTCTGACAGACACTCCCACTTCCCCTGCTGTCACCGCAGAGCGATGTTATCAGGCTTATTTCCTTTTATTTCCCGATTTTGTAGCTTCTTTGTCGTTCATTACGGGCCCACTATCTGCCGGGGAAATGTCACATGCCGGCTGTCACGGTGCCGTTACTACTACACCGCCCCGGCGGGCATGTCGGTGTACCAAACACACCCCACCGGCCGTGCTCTGCGTCGTCTATCAGCGGGCACCGGCGACATGCCGAAACACCGGCGGCCGAGACGTGACAGCCGAGCTCCCCGCTTTATGTGCCTCTGCCTGCCGTGTTTACAGCGGGAGGAGAGCCGGTGGTCATGTGCCTGCCATTTACTACACACACAGTCACACACACTCTCACACTGACCCTCCTCTACATGTAACCGCCGAGCTAACGGCTAACGGACAACAGACAGCCCGGGAATTAGCACAAAGAGAACAAGCAAACGCCGCATTAGAGGGGTCTGTGAGGGAGTCATTTAACTGTTAGTCAAATTAACACTTGTATGCGACCTACATCTATTTATTTAAAGCGTTATTAGTTAGCTAACGTTGACATTAGCTGGGCATCTACGTGGCTAGCTCGCTAACCGTTAGCCACCTAGCCTAGCCTGGTTGCTAACACACAGCATAACTAACAAGCCTCGATACATCCATTTCAAGCCTCTGAACAACCGATTTTCTCTTCCAGAATATCTCCCGATAATCGTTCATTTATTCTGTAATTATTGTATGATGGATTAGGTGACTCCCATTCAAGTATTTATTTTATAAAAGAAAAAGAAAGTACCTGAGCCAAGATACAGCAAAAATCCCCCTTCAGATTTTTTTGTGATTGGATGACTTTGTTATGTCTGCCTGACTACAAAGCCAGCGTCTATTCTGATTGGTCCACTCTCGTAAACTTACCCAGATACCAAAGGCGGGTGAAATGTGATTCGCCGAGAGGAAATGTTTTTCGTACAAACATTTATACAATTGGATACGTTTTTCTGGTCTGCCCAGTTACAAATTAGATAAGTTTATTTTGTGAAATCTGCATAGCAACATCCCTCAAGTTAAGATAAAAAATCTACAGACTATGCCACTATTGTAGTGCTCAGGGTCAGTTTCTTAGGACAATAGAAATCAAGTCAAAAGCTTACCTCTTAATCAATGGAGAAGGTGTGATTAATTTTACCACAATAAAATAAACTTGATTTTTAGATTAGATTGAACTTTATTAATCCCTGTAGGGAACCTCCCTCTGGGAAATTAAGTTTCCAATAGCAACTGAAAAGTACATTAAAAGACAAATTAAAAAGATAGACATACACAAAAATATAAATAATACAAAATAAACATGCAAAAATATAAATATATGTTTTCTCTGTTTACTTGCCAAGGAGCAGACTTGGGCTAAACAGGCTCCTCTAGGTGCTGATGACTGCGTGCAGTGGGAAACTGTCATCGTCCATAATGTCCAGCAGTTTGTCCAATTAAGCAGTTTGTCTGTTAACATCAATGCCGAGACAATTCGATAAAATCCCTTATTTATTTTTCATCTGTTTAAAAAAATAATTATGGAGCCTGAATATGCACAACACGCCAACACTCAGAGCTCCTCTTAAAGCAAGACAAAAAAAGGTAAAGATTTGGATAATAAAGATCACATATTTTTAAAAATGTGGAAGAAAGTTAAAGCTGTTTTATCTTTGTTATCTTGTTTTAATTATCTCAATATGATTCTGCATCTTGGTATTGAAACTCCATTTTTACCCTGAAGCATATTATGATCTTAAATTGCATCTTTTTTAAAACTACAGGTGCTCTGAGAGAAAAATGTATGGATCTGCAACTAGATTTTGATCATCAATTGTTGCTTTAAAAGGTAGTTTTACAAGTTAAATGTTGGCTTTATTATAATCCTATAACCGATAATCTCAGCAACACTTTAACATAACGTGCTGTAAATAAATGAGTGGGGCAGAAATGTGTTTAAATTAAAACACGACCTGTGAACCCATCTGATTCAGTGTTGAACTGTGTATCAGTCCCTCCAGGATCTCAGACAGTTTCTCAATGAAGTACAATATTATTCAAATATTCAATGAAATTATCGACCAGGATTTCCCTTTTTTGCATTTGTTTCAGCAAAATATGCATTTTTTTAACAGCTGTGGTTGCGCTTTTGTTAAACCTTTTATTTCTTTTCATGGGTTTGAGTATATATGAATGTATATATACAGTCCTGCTCAGTATTACTGGCACCCCTTCATTATTTTCATTGCTTTAACCATATCTTCAGAAATAGATTGAAATGTACCAAATTTATGTCATCAGGATCTTTTAATTGAAGGTCCAAAATACTTCAACGAAAAAAAATATTTTTACAAGTTACATATTGTAATTTCAAAGAGGGAACTGAAAAAAAAGAATGTGCAGCAATAATGGCACCCCTCTTCAGTATTTTGTTGCACACCCTTTGGCGCTGATGACAGCCTCCAAATGTTTTTGTAGCCATCTATAAGCTTCTTGCACTTTTCAGCTGGTATTTTCTCCCACTCTTACTAAGCAAATAGTTCAAGCTCTTGAACATTTGTAGATTTCTTTTCCTCAATGGCAGATTTCAACCATGCCAAAGATTTTCAATCAGATTGAGATCAGGACTCATTGCCGGCCATTATTTTCCTTTTCAACCATTCCTGTGTGCTTTTGGATGTGTGCTTTGGGTCTTTGTCTTGCTGGAGGGCCCACGATCTTCGAGTCAAACCAAATATTCTTGCTGGGTAGGATATTTTGCTCTAAAATTTCTTGATAATTATCTGATTTCATAATTCATGTGATACAGTCAAGGCCTCCAGTACCCAATGCAGCAAAGCAGCCCCAAACCATTATGGAGCCTCCACCATGCTCAATTGTTGGTAGGGTGTTCTTTTCCTTGTAGGCTTAAAGTGGTTGCAATTAAAACTGCCTATTCTAAAATGACTGCATGATCATAGTATCTAATGAAGTATAATTTACAAACCTTAATTTGTGAACATTACTTCTGCCAAGTTTGAGTCTGATAAAGTGATGCAGAGCAAAGTTAGAGAGGTTTGTAAAGAAACTGTACTGTCACTTTGTGCACTTAAACTTCATGGGTGCCAATAATGATGAATAGGACTGCATACTCATATAGATCCTCATTTTGAAGAATTACTAATTCTTTTTCCTCTCGCTACTATTTCCTCTACGTACATGGATATATCTGTACATGTACGGATGGATGCATGTTCGTGTGTTGATGTTTGACTGTATATATCTGCACTAATGGAAACAAAGAGAACCATTGTCTTTACTTTTTTGTTGTCTCTTTTTCTGTACTCTCCAGTGACTGGAATACCTGTACAAGGATGGATGTCTATCTTTAGATATTTATTCGATTTTGCTGTACATATATATAAATTTCTTTATCCAATGCACACTGTCTCTAGATAACACACCACAATAAAATACACTGATAAAAAAACAAAAGTTGTGGAAAATAGGGATGGGACGATACACTTAAACTCACGATACGCTGCACCTGGATATGCCCGGTCACGATACGATACGTCATGATACAACATCAAAAAAGTAAGAAAAGCAAAATTATTACTGTGTAAGTACAACTTATCTGTTTTTGTTTGAGTTGCACACAGGAAAACACAAGGCCTAACAGGCCAAACACAAACAATAACACCCTCTCTCTAACCCCAGAGAGGTTAGAGAGAGTGTATGCTAATGAATGGTAGGCTCGTTTTCGGCGTCTATGTCTTTTTAAATGAGAAAGCCAAAATGCTGCCAGACAGGTGACTTGTATCCAGGCGGAGCATCCTCAATTTCGACCTCATTCGACCCCATCATTCGGCTTTTTGGAGGCAAGGTAGTTGGTGCTGGTTGTTGTCGTCACTTCTGGTCACATGCGCTATTACCGGACGCGACGTCTTTATTTCGCGATCCAATTTTTTCGAACTCGATGCATGTCGTCACATACTATATTGCGATATGTTGCCAAACGATATTTCATCCCATCCCTAGTGGAAAAGGTTGCAATGATTTCAGACTTTTAAATAAATCAATACAGTTCATCACTCTGCAACATCTAATCAATTTTTAAGTAACCTTATAAAAACATAAATAAATAAACTTTTTTTTGTCAGTGTTGGAGGTGCAGCATGCAAGCATGTCAACCACAACATTTTTTTTTTTTTGCTCTGGTGCAAACCCAAGCACAACTTCACTGCCTCGCAGGCTTGTTGGTTTTCCTTCAGGAATGTTTAGTGATCGACTGTGATTATAAATATTTTGACAGCAGTCATTTTTCACATCTCAACCAAAGACAAAGAAGCCAAACTGAACTATGATGGTGTGGGGAGCTGAAAGAGGGTGAGGGCAGAGATGTTTGGCCAAAGTTGTGGTGATCTGACAAAGTTTCAAGGCTGCGCTGAATTTGCAGCATGGCCTGAATTTGTGTTGACTGGTGCGATTTCCAAAGTGGACTGGGATACTGAAATACATGAAGCACAGGGGAAAAGAGAAACCATGTTTTCTTTTTACCTATTTTTATTTTCCATTATACAAAAAGTTACAACGAACATCTGAAAAAGAGCTAAACTGAAGTTGTATGGGAGAAGTTGTTTTCAACTCAGCAGAGAAGAGGAGGCTTCAGAGGCTGCTGGTCTTCATTCAAACCCACTGCAGAAAAACAGGAAAAGGAATTAGTCACAGATTCATTTCATTCAACAGAGAAAGAGAAAACAAAACTTTAAATAAATCATCATTTATATCCTGCAGTTGTTTAAGTCGTCAATGTCAGAGATTTAGAATCTTGAACATGAGCCCTTTGCAAAACTCTCTTTCATAATCTGACGAGGGATTCGGTAACTTTGTGATTTAAAGTAGAATGAAAAAGACAATCACATTTAAGACCTGAAATAAGCAGAACAAAGGGGAAGTATATTAATAATGAAGCTTCCTATCACCGTGAAGCAGTGATAAAACAAAACGACTTTTCAAACATAACTTTGTCTCTCAAATGTTGAAAAACTAAACGTTCTTTAAATGCATGATAAAAGACATCAGGTCAGTTTTCTAAGAGTTCAGCTGAGCTTTAAGTTCCACGTGTGGGATGAAAACTAGGGGTGGGAATTGAAAAGGTTTTATTAAAACAAATGCCATTAAAGATTCTGCTTACTGATCCAAGCCTTTAATGTTTCCTGCTGATTTTTTGGGTGGAGAAGAGTTGAAGACTTTCAGTGGCAGAAGTGTCAAATTAGATCAGACAGAACTTTATTTAATATTTTGGAAAACTCCCTAAGGGAAATAAAGATTCCAGCAGCACCATGTTTACCAATAAAAAGACACAAAAAGACAAATATAAGCAGAATTAAAAATACTAGCTCTGGGACGATCCGGTTTTCTCCCGATTCCACTTTTTACAATCTTTTTTGGTGCCGATTCGATTTAAATTGCGATTCTATGTTATTGCCACATTTTTGCAGTCTTTGGTTAGTTTTTTTTTAACACCAGCTAAAAAGACGAACAATGATGATGACTAAAGACTATATCAGGAAAAATACACATCACATGTGAGCAAGTCATAATATTTAACTAAAACAAAACTAAAAACTAAAATTTAAAATACATTGCGGTTAACTCAAACTAATAAAAACTAGAAAAGAAAACAAAAACGATAAGTAAACTAAAACTGTATCTTGTGTTCACAAAACTAACTGAAACTAACCAAAATTATTGACAAAATGTCCTTCGTTATCGTTTTTGACAATATTTTTATTAGCCTTTAGGATTTAAATTAATCCGACACATTTTCCCAACCAATTTTTCGACAGTTTTCGGCAGTTGTCAGCACCGTACGGCACCATCATAGCAACGTACTGGGACGTGCTTGTTTACTGCACTGACTGGCTGTGCTCTGTGCCGCGACGAAACATGTTGTTGGAACAATTTGGAAGAAATGGCTAAAGTTGGGAGGAGGCGGCAGTGTCCCATTTGGGATTTTTTTTGAGTACCACAGTGAGACAAACAAATGAAAGTGCCTGGCGGGAATTAAAACTGGTGCAATAGGTGGAGCGCTTCTTAATGGGAAAAATCCCACAAACTTAAAAGCCCATTTGAGGAGCACCCATAAGGAGGCTTTTACAGCCTATGAAAACAAGGAAGCCGAGAGTTTGTATTGTTTATATTGATGTTTATATTTTTTATATTAAGTTTATATTATTTTCTTGTGTTTAAAGCAGCAGCCAACAGTACAGTATCAGCACTGACTGAGCAGTGAGCACTATGTTGGACTTGAAAATAAACAGTACTACGAAATACTTACTCTGACCTTTTAGAATCCTGCACCTGAAAAATAAGGTAGGAAAAAACTAAAACTAAACTGAAACTAAACTAAAACTAAAGTAAAACTAAGCCTTGTTGCAAAAATCAAAGCTAAATAAAAACTAGAATGCCCGCTCTAAAACTAATTAAAACTAAACTGTAATGGAAAAACAATGTCAAAACTAACTAAAACTAAACTATAATGACAAATCCAAAACTATTATAACCCTGCATGTGAGTCAGTTTTTAGGATTTATTCAACAAATATATTTTAACCAGCTGTTTAGACTCTCTCTTCAAAAGCCTGGACTGCATTTAAAAGTAAAACACAGACTAAAATTAAGCATTTAAATTTAGAAAATGTTCGATTTTTAACAAAAAAATAAATTAAAAAAATCGCCCAACAAAAAATCCTGATTCTTATGTGAATCTTTTTTTTTCTCCCACCCCTAATAAATATATATATAAATAAAATATGGCTACTAAGACTGCTCCTTCCTGTCTTCTGATTTCCTACTGTCTTTCTACAGTTTAGTGGCCTGAGGACAAAGAGTTTCTGGCCCCAAAAACATGGAATTCTTGTGCAGTAAGTGCCTTTTAGTTGAAAATTAAGACACAATACACCTGTTTGTTGTGACTTCTGCTGACTTGTGATATAACTTTTTTCCTTTTTTTTTTAAACTGTAGAAAATCCTACCCTCTGTTTATTATTTTTTAAATTATCTTTTTATTAGAGAAGTGATGCATACAAAATATATATGTATGTGTATATAAGCATTTTCAGTATTATTAGACATTATTATTATTATTTAAAGGCGGCTTACACAGAATATTAACAGAAAAAAATTATAATAAGATTAGTTATGGTTACTAAATTCATTTTGTGTCAGGGAAACAAATTTAATCCAATTTGCCCAAATTTTGTCGAACTTAACTTTTTGAATTCTCAGGCAATAAGTCAATTTTTCCATTTTGTACATCTCAAAAATTATTTCAAACCACTCCTTCAATGTGGGAGGTGATGGATTCAACCACCTTCCTGTGATAACTTTTTTACTAGAGGAGAGAAGAGCCCGAATTAGTTTTACATCTTTCCCTTGAATCATTAGTTGAGTTCGACCAAGATATAAAGTCTCAAAGTTCATAGGTAGAAGGGTTTTAAACACATGTTTTATGCATCTCCGTCCAGTATGATGTTAGCTTGGGACATTCTCAGAATACATGACAGTGGTTTGCCTCCCTTGAGCCACATTGTCTCCAGCAGGATATGTTGGTGTTTAGTGATTTAGTTTTCTTAAGAAACTTTTTATTGACTCTCAGCTGGAACTGGTTTTCGATTCCCATCCCTAGCTGCAACAGTGCACATGCCATATATGATGGCTCCTGCCTTGTGCAGGTGGCACTGGTTCAGTTCCAACCTGACGCCCATTTGCCTTCCCCTACTCTCTCTCCTCTTTTCTGTCACTTCAAGGTTCAGTGTGTTGAAATTGGCATTTTAGCGACACCTAGCGTTCAGATTTTGGAACGAGCCTGTCCGTTTCTAAAACATCACATCATGTGTAAAACAAGAAAAACATTTAACTCTTACATCATGGTATATCTGTGTATTAAGCTGATATAACTACTAATATTTCAGATTTCATTAACAGCAAAAAATCCAAATATTGGCAAATACTGATATTTAAAGATGCAGTGTGTAGAAATGGTCTTTTTCGGGACATCTTGTGTTCAGATTTTCAAATGAGCCCCTCTGTTAGGAACACATCAGCTGGTGAAGACCAAAAAGGATCATGAACAGGGCATAATTTACAACAGTTACAAGGTGAGGGGTTTTCATTCATATTTGTAACTATTATTGTTATAGATTATAGGTCTGTTAAGATGATTATAGGTTTTGTAAACTTTTGTAGACTCATATTCAAAAATCGCATTTTGGTCTTTTTGTACCTAAAACCCGCCCGTAGACAACAAGACCGATCGTTGTGTCAGCCTCCACAGAGAAGAGACCCGCGGTACATAAATATAAAAAGCTTTTTCTAACTAAATAAAAAGAAAAACAAAGTTTTATGTGGATGATTGTACAACTATTTTAACCAACTTTACATACAAATTGAGACATTATATTCAATATATAGTCAAAATGCAGCCAACTTCTGCACACTACACCTTTGAGGTTAAAAATGCCCCAAAATATAAAAACAAAACGAGAGTTTCATTTAGCCCTACCTGACCAAGTGTGCAATTTCCCAGTTGGTTTCAGAAGACAGAGGTCCAATAATTTCCACACCCTCTTCTGTGACAACGGCAATTTCATACTGAAACACAGAATAAAAAAGGAATTTAGAGAAATCAAACATCATATCATAGGAATTCAATTTTACAGGCAAAGCAAAACTATGAGCCCGGTGCACAACTGTAAGAATTTTCCAATCTAAAATGGAGACGTTTTTCTTTACCTACTACTTAAAAAGGGACGAAGTTTGGTACTTACCTAATCCACACTATTTGGAAACTTACAGTAGCTTTCACCTGTGAATTGTAACTAATGGCCCTTTTCCATTAGCTCTACTCTACTCTACTCGCCTTGTGCTGCTTTTCCATTAGCCCTGTCGCCTGCCCAACAGGGTGCAGTGTCGCTGAGCGGCTCTGCGGTGATGTCATTTTGAGCGCAACACAACAATCTGTGGCTTTTTGTCACAAACCAAGTAAAAAAGGAAAGCAGAAGAAGACTGCAGGTGGTAAGAAGAAATACCCCTTGAGAAGCACAGGAGAGTTTTGGAAGCTATCCAACAGAATGAAGCCGAGGACGAGAGCAATCGAGCTGCATAGAAAAGACGTATGAGGGTAAGCTAACGCTAGCATGCTAGGTCGTCGCGCTTATGACTCATTGATGACGTCATTGTCTGACCAATCAGTAGCCGGCAGTCGGTGACGTCATCTTTTAGTATCGACTCAGCTCGCTTGGAACCAGAGCGGAGTAGGTCCTAAAAGTAGCTTGTTTTAGAAGGTACCAGGCTAGTGGAAACACGCTGCAAATTGAGTAGGGCCGAGTAGAGTAGGGCCCAGGCGTGCTAGTGGAAAAGGGCCACAAGCTTAAGAAATCAAACGGATTGTTGTAGTGTGTTGAGTTAACTTGTTTGTATCAGTTCCTGGTTGGTCGTGTTCTAACTGCACATGAACATCTCCAGAGATCGACTGAAAAGAAGTCAAGACCACCCACTTCGTGGAGCTTTGTGCAGTTCTTTGCGCTGATCGACTGATTTGTCTCTTCACATCCTATCAAATCAGATCCCCGTGTGAAAAACCACCTCAAATGTGGGAGGGTTTGGCGAACTCACCCTGTTGTAGGAGCGAGCGTCTCTGTAGTACAGCACTTTGAGGCAGCGCTCCACCAGCTCCCGCGCCTCCTGTTTGGTGATCTCCACTTTGTTCTCCACCACCTCCCTCATCAGAGGCTGGAAAGACAAACAGCAGGTTTGAACAGCGGTGCAGAGATTTTCTCATAGTCAGAGTGAAACTGGTCCAAAGATGTCAAATTACAGAAAAACACATTTTTAAACTAATTAGAGAGATTCTTGCCCCCCAAACACACACTTTCTCTATTTTCTGATGTTTTCATAATTTAATTTGGCTTCTATAGACAATTTGTCTGCACTCCGACCATTTACTGAATTACAGTAATACTGTTGATGTGTGCTGAGCCATCTGCACATGCCAGTTTAGTCGGTGCCAGTTTTTCAAGCATGCACCCCAGAGAATATTTGGACAGCACTCGACATTACGACTGTCCCAGATGCACTGACTGACCCCAGATGCACTGACTGACCCCGGGCTTACTGAACACTTTTAACTGGGGAAACACATTAGTTTTGATGTATTATTGTTTTGTGCAGCATCAGATTGTAACTTTCTTTAACTTCTATTGATTCCCATTATAACCATGTATTTCTTTCCCACCAAATCAGTGAAACACTGCCTATGAAATTCACCTTTAAAGGGTTAAAATCCTTTTTTTAATCTATTTTTATTGAATATAGATTTTTTTCTTAATCAGAGCTGAGCTTGATCATGATAATGGAGCAGAAAAAGTTGAAGGAAATAGTTATCTTGTATGTTTTCACAGCAGCTCAAGTTACCGGCTGTCAACAGCCAAAACAGGAAAAAAAGGGTTGTAAATCTGTCCACAGCGTATTTGTGACCTTTTCAATTTTTGAAATCACATTTTCAAAATGTATGTAGATTCAAAGTTCACCAAAAATGATTTCACTCTCTCAAATACAGTAAAAGTGATGTGGCTCAGAGTTGTAATCACTAATAACTGCTGTGTAGTTTTAATATTTGTGTTTTTATAGGATGCTGCTGTGTGTGGGTTCATTTAAAGGTCCTATGAGGTTTTATTTTCATATAAACAATCTTTTAAAATACTCGGTTATCTCATGTCATGTATCGCCCGCAATGTGCTGTTCCAGCTGTTTGACCTGCCCATTGACCACAGATTAAAATAAGCTATCAGCTAGCTCTGGAGCAGTTACACACAGCCACTGTAAAAACAAACAATTAAATGAATCAATAACTCACCTGGGCCAGATATGCTCCGAAGCCTGTGGCTACTGTAGGTGCCTCATAGGCCACACCCAGTTTGTCCACGTAACCGAGGAAACTGAAGGGAGGAAATGTGGAGAAGTTAACTTCATCTCAAATACTAATCATTCTGTTACGACTGAGGAACAAAGTGAACGAGGCTGGAAGTGCACTCTGTTATTTTGAACACTGTAGATCAGAGGCATTAAAAGACCAATGAAAATACATGTGGAGTCTTTAATACTTAAAAGCACTAAATTATAATTTAAACAGACAATGTTAATAATAAATCTGAATATACTTTCATGTAAAATACAAACTACAGAATGCAGACTAAAAAAAGGGTGTGTGCCACTGCTGAACTGCGTTTGTATGAGCTGACATCTTAATCCTGTGGTGGTATTAAGTTTGTTTATTTGTCCCTGTAGTGAAGTGGGGGTGTGGCAGGAATCACAGGCATTTGGCAGCAAAGTCAACACTGATAAAAATACAAACACACAATGCACTCACACAGAGGAGCAAAGCAAAGAAAACCTCGTAGGGGTGTCCTGATTTGATATTGATATCAGTCTTATATCAGCAAAAAAACAAATATCAGATTATATCGGCTCGCATCTTAAATATCCAATACAAGCAGTCCACTCTAAATTATTTTTTATTATTTAATTCAGTTGTAGAATATGCTTATGTTTAAGTTAAACACAGTGTTCATTTTTCAATTTAAAAATATATGTTTTTGTTTTTATTGAATTTCTCGAGGTTACTTTTCAGGGTCTTCTAATTTATTTTTCTTTTGTTTTATTCAATTTTTTTAGTATATTCCTATATTTAAGGTTAAAATGTGTTTAACAAATTGGTTAATTACAAATAGGTCAGTCTTCCTCATACCTACTAATGCTGACTACTGTTCTTTGTTTGAGTAATCTCACCTGATCCAATTCTTTTCTTTCAGTCCATACTACAAAATAAGTAATACAACTATCTATGATTCCTGGGGGTGCTGGTTTGGCGGAGTGGTTAACAACTACGCATGTCCCATGTACTGGGTTCAAATCCAGCCTGTGACCAGCTTGCAGAGTGTCTTCCCCTACTCTCTCACTCCCTTTCACAAGCCTCAAGCCTTCTCAATAAAGGCACAAAATGCCCAAAAAATACATTTAAAAAAGGATCTATGATTCATGCTGATATCGGCTGATACTCAAGGCTGCAGTATTGGTGTCGCATCAGAGGGGATAAAGTTGTACCGGGACACCCCGAAAACCTTGTAGTGATGGACAGGCAGGTGGGTCGAGAACAGCTAGACCTATCAAACATAACTGTTATACATCAACAGGTCAACAACACAAAGCTTCCGTTTTGATGTTGAAGTATCCCTTAAATAATAAAACCAGATTATTTTTCATCAATAGAGATGATGAATAATGTGTTATGTTCTTTTGATCGTTGATATCCCTACTGTTTGTCTTTACTGTAAACACTGAATGTTGCACTGAAGCTTGATTTGAAGAAAATCGTGAATCAAATTGAAATTGCAACATCTGCCAGAAAAAGCGAATTAGGTCTTTTCTCTAAAATCATTCAGCCCTGAATATTTGGGATTTTGAAGACTACAGAAATTGGACACTGTGTTATCCTAGCTGATAGCTGTGTGTAGATGTGGATGTATGTGTGAGCTGTTCACAGGAGAAAACTTACACACAGCTAGATATTACTTCAACCTCTATCTGTGGAGGGTTAAAATACAATCTTGACTGACTCTGGTTAACCTTCCTTTACCATTAGTGTGAGCAGATGAATTATGATAGTTGGTCATGAATCAGAGAGAGCTGCTGCTGCTGCACCTCTTCTTTGAAGAACTGAGCACAAAATCAAATCAAACGGGAACAGCAGTCACCTCTCTCCGTTGTAGAAACCTCCAATCACCACCGTGTTCCACAGAGGATTCATCCTGCTGCGGCGGTTGTACATCACTCTGGTCAGCCAGGAGTGGACGGCCTTTGGACTGTAGCTGTGCCCGTCACCCAGCAGCTCCTCATCGATACTGACAGAGAACAAAAAGTCACCAACACAGCAAAGGGGGAGTTCCTTCTGTTACTGTTAGGGTCTGAACTGCAGCTTACACCATCTGTTCGATGACCTGTTTCAGATGCTGGTAGTCGGCGTAGTCTCCTGAAGCCCCCAGGATGGTGTTGTTGTTCACCTGAAGCAGAGAAAACCGTCACCACGGCACGCTCTTTCACACATGCACATCACATCGACTGAGCAATCGGTACCTTCATGAGGCGGGAAATATTCCTGAAGCGGGCCAGGGAGCCGTATGAGCCCAACATGTCCGCTGCGATGATCACCCCACCGGTGAACTTCACCCCGAGCACTGATGTCCCCGTCACCATGGGGTTGCTGCACAGAGCGAGACAGAGAAGAGAGAGGGAGAGGATTAATTTTAGTGCTTTAACAGATAAAGACAAAGTGCAGCTGGGTGTGGATGAACAGATTATAATTCAAACGTCTTATTTGTACTTGAGTAAACACACAATGACAGTATTACCAGGGCTCCATAAAATCAGTGGTGTTTTTCCCAAATTCTGTTTTTTTTCTGTTAATTTTTTAGATAATGTTGTTTTCAGTATTTTAGAGAAATTTAACCCAGAGAAACTGAATTAAGAAATGAAATATTATCACTCACTCTTCAGGTGGTCTTCATAGGAAACTTTTACATGTTTCAGTCAGGAGTTTGTTGACAACAGAGTTAAATTTGCCTGACAAAATAATTTCATCATAGTTTTTATCAACAACCTTTTTTTCCCCTGCCAAAAACTAGACAGTAACTAATTTGGTCATGTAGAAAGTAGAGGCATGTTAGGAATATATCCAATCACCGCTACTTTGGTTGTGTGGAAAAGTTGGATGAGTTAAGACAGACATCCAATCACAGCTGCCTTAGTTTGGTGGTGGTGGGATAAGTAGTGGGATTAGTTGGGGAGTGATCCAATCAGAGCTGCTCACTTTCTTTCTTTTTTTTACTTTATTATAGCATTCAATAAAGGGTTGTGAGATGTTTCATTTTATCTAAGCGTTAAACATGATTTTAGAAATTCAAGGACACGCAAAAAATGCCCTACACTCAACACATCATGTTTTAGTCGACAAAATTTACAGTAGATTTCATCGACTAAAATGTTGTGAAATTTCAATAACTTAAACTAGACTCAAATTAAAACCATTTAGATGACTAAATAATGACTCAAACTAAAAGATATTTCAGACAAAAGGCTAAAACTAACACTAAAGTAAAAACTGCTGTCAAAAATAACACTGGCTGAAAAGCATTTGATCAACTGACGCATAATAATCTTTGGTAAACTGTTCTGTCCTGTAGTTTGGAGCGAGCCCTTATTACTCTAATACAAGCAGCAGCCATGATTAAACTGGACTCATAAGAGCGAATGGTAAATATCCAGTTTCTCTTAGCTGGACTGTGACGGCCCAGTCTGCAGTGAGGAGCAACAGTCAAAGTAGGGGTGTGCGATATGACGATATAAAATCGTTAAGGATTATAACAATTTAATATCGTCATAAAGCAGAAAGATCGTCAGATCGTCTGTGTGGGCACAGAGACTTTGACGCGCACCCAACTAACCAATCGTAGCACATTTAGCGCAGTGCATGGTAGTGTCTCCTGTTTGGTTATGTAGCGTGAAGCCATGGTGGAAAGAGCAAAGGAGATAAAAGCTTGAAGATGTCTGAACAAAAATCTGTTCTAAAGCAGCTGTATTATTCACTCAGATTATAGACATTGCAGTTAGATAACATTTGTTCTGAATTGTTGTACTTTAAGAGATAATGTTGATATTGTTGTTCATTACCTTTTATGTTTACATTTATTGCAGATTTTTATGAAAACTGCACTATTTAAATTAAAACCTGTTCAGAAAGTTTCTTTGGCTTTAATTGTCTTTTTTTCTTATAGGGTTTTACATGTTTTATATGTTAAACATCGGGAAATAATGGTCAAACATGCAAATTACTCTAAAAAAATTAAAGTAAAAAAGAATCGTGATAAAATCGTAATCGTGATTTTATTTTCAAAAAATCGTGATATGATATTTCTGCCATATCGCCCACCCCTAAGTCAAAGTAAAAACTTTGATTGAAGCAAAGTGCCGATGAGTTAAGTTTCAGCTGATTTTACAAATCATCACATGGTTGTCCACGAGCTTCTGTCCAGCTCTGCAGAGTTGGGCCTGAGCATGCTGAATTTACACGCTCTTACTGTAATGAACGGACAGGAAGTACGTTTTGATCTCAATATCTTCTCATTATCAACCAGAGTAAGTGTGATTAATTTCCCCGCATAATTTAGCAGCACTAACATCAACTACACTGTGCTTCTCTCATAGAAAATTAAAATGACAGAAAATAAGATACCAAAGACTGAGTCAATCTTGACATCTTGGAGGCTTCATGTCATCCATCCATTACACTAGACCACTTATCTTTTTCTGGGGCACGAGAGAGGAGCCCATCCCAGCTGACAGTGGCAGGAGACAGGGGTCACTCTAACAGGGTTGCCAGTCAATCACAGGGCCACAAAGAAAAATGCTCACACCTAAGTGCAATTTGGAGTCGCCAGTCTACCGAATGAGCACGTTTTTGGTCTATGAGAGGAAGCTAGAGAGCCTGTAGAGAACCCACACATGCATGAAGAGATCATTCAAACCCCACACAGACCAACACAGGGATCGAACCACTGCACTACCTGCTGCGCCACCGTGCCACTCAGTTACCCAGACACCCTCTGAGTGGCTCTAGCTTTACAAACAGAGACCAGGTAAATTCACTGTTTTTTGGGGCATAGTTTTATATGTTCTTCAGGTTACTTCTGTTTGAGATGCTGAGGTTACCAAACCAGTTCATCGCAAATGTTAAAATGAACTCAATAAAATAAATAATAATTTAAGAAGCTTTTTGTCAACTTGAAAACGCCTAAAAGTCCACAAATCAACCAAAACTATAAATTAATTCAACATTTCTAATCTCTATTTCTTTCAAATGGAAACAAACTCGGGAAAATGACACCAATTAAAATGAAAGGTAAATCAGTAAGTGTAAAAATAAATTAATTCTCATTTGAAATCAGTAGGTTTCTGATACTTGAGTCGCAAGCACTTTATAATTATTTATTTAATTTTATATTGTAACACCCATGAACAGTAATCTATATTTTTCTGTCAGTGCAGCGTTAGATACTCTGTGATGAGAAGTCTTAGGAAATGATCAGTACATCAGCAGCTATACTGTCGGAAAAAAAAAGGATTAAATTAGTTGAATTCAGTGATCACTGTTGACATCTTTCTCTTCCTGCTACAGCTAGCTAGCATGGCTAACAGTTAGTCAGCAAAACACAAACAGCAGCGTAAAGAGAAACTCTCTGGATTAATTAAGATTTATATTAAGTAATGATTTTCTGTTTGTGTTAGATAAATAACTTCAGATTATCTAATGTTCGTGTAACCCTGTAAACAGCGTGAACTGTAAAGTAGCTTAGCTCTTTAGCTAACGCGTCTCCATGATGATACAGCAGCTCAAACCGAAACCGCCCGCGGAGCCCGGAGCTGAAAAAACGGGGAAAAGTCCCGGTCCTCCCCGTAGGGTCACTTACAGTGTGTGTCTGACGGGCCCACATGACGTGTCGCTGCTGGAGCTGCCGCCGGGAAAAGAGTAAAACTGGCCCGGCTTTGGTCCGCTCTCCCAGAAATTCAGCTTCAAGCCGTTGGACTCCATGTTGAAATTCTCTGGAGGAAGTGACGACACAGAGTCGTCTTGTTGTCTGGGGTTTGACGTCAGAGGGCGGCCCACACTGCCCCCTGGTGTTTGGATGGCAGGATCATCATTCAAGACCGACAGCTACTCACGTGGACAAAATTGTTGGTACTCTTCCGTTAACGAAAGAAAAACCAACAAAAGTCAATGATATTAACTTAAAACTGACTAAGAAATAAGAAATAAAAAAAAATCTAAAAATCAACTAATGAAAATCAGAAATTGCTTTTGAATTGTGGTTCAACAGAATTATTTAAAAAAAATAATAATAATGAAACCGGCCTGGACAAAAATTATGGTACCACTAGAAAAGACTGACAATGATTTGATCATAGGGATGTGTTAAACTAAGGTGTGTCCTGTAATTAGCATCACAGGTGTCTTAAAACTTGTTATTAGTCAATCTGCATATTTAAAGGCTGAAAAGTAGTCTGTACTGTTTGGTATCATGGTGTGTACCACACTGGACATGGGCCACAGAAAGCTAAGAAGAGAGTTGTCTCAGGAAATTAGAAAGAAAATTATAGACAAGCATGTTAAAGGTAAAGGCCATAAGACCATCTCCCAGCAACTTGATGTTTCTGTGACTACAGTTGCACATATTATTCAGAATTTTAAGGTCCACAGGACTGTAGCCAACCTCCCTGGACGTGGTAGCAAGAGGAAAATTGATGACAAATTAAAGAGACGGATAATACGAATGGTAACTAAAGGGCCCAGAGCACCTTCCAAAGAGGATAGAGGTGAACTCCAAGGTCAAGGTACATCAGTATCAGATTACACAATCTGTCACTGTGTGAGCCAAAATGGACTTAATGGAGGGCATCTCTGTTGAAAGCAAATCATAAAAAAGGAGAGTGGAATTTGCCAAAATCCATATTGACAGGCCACAAAGCATCTGGGAGAATGTTCTTTGGACCGACGAGACAAAACTGGAGCTTTTTGGTAAGTCACAACAGCTCTATGTCCACAGGTGCAAAAATGAAGCAAACAAAGAAAAGAACACTGTACCTACTGTGAAACATGGAGGAGGCTCAGTTATGTTCTGGGGTTGCTTTGCTGCATCTGACACAGGTTGTCTTGAATCTGTGCAGGATAAAGTGAAATCTCAAGACTATCAAAGCATTCTGGAGCGAAATGTGCTGCCAGTGTCAGAAAGCTTGGCCTCAGCCTAAAGTCATAGGCCCTCCGAAAGGATAATAACCCAAAACACACAGCTAGAAACATTCAAGAGTGGCAAAGGACAAAACATTAGACTATTTTGAGGTGGCTTTTTATGATCCCTGATGTAAATCCTATTGAATATTTGTGGCAGGAGCTGAAACATGCAGTCTGGAAAAGACACCCTTCAAACCTTAGACAACTGGAGCAGTTTGCTCACGAGGAGCGGGCCAAAATACCTGTCTACAGGTGTAGAATTCTCATTGAGAGTTACACAAATTCCCTGATTGCATCAAAAGGTAGTGCAACAAAACAATGCGTTATGGGGTACCATCATATTTGTGCGGACCAGTGCCATTATTTTGGTCTTCATTAGTTAATTTTCAGTAAATGAAGAAAATGAATGAATGAATGAAAATTTGGAGACAAAAAAAACATTTGCCATCAACAAGGCACAGCAGTCCAGCTCCTGAATGCTGCTTGTTGTGACTGTTTTTTTTTTACGTGTTAAATTACATTTTCTTTTTTTAGACTAGGATTAGCACTTAATGTAATTTTCAAAAGATATTAATAGGAAAATTAACCACAGAGTGAATGTGCAAACCACCCCAGATGTGCCTGTAAGTCGCTCAACACAACAAAGCACATCTGGAAGAGTTTATCTCATGACTGTGGGCAGAGGCAGGCTATCACTACCCATTGACTCACAGTGTTTGAGCTAAGCTAATTCAGTGGCGAGTGAGAATGGTGTCAGTCTGCTTGTCATGAGCTCTGGAGTGAGGCAAGACATGAAAACCAGTTGGTGTTTCCCTTTAAATATCTCCTTAGGGAGGAATATTTGATAATGAACAGACACACTATCAGGTTTTTTTTGGATGCTTTTATTTGATGTATGACCGTCAGCTGGGATATCCTCCTCAGTTCTGCTCAGTGGATGACTTCTTGTGGCAGAAATCTGTGAAGAACCAAGAAGGAAATAAATGACATGTTGTTTAATTGGTTAATCTTCTGTTACTCTGGGCTCCAAAGATCTGACCTTCAACTTTTGTGAAGACGAAAGGGTGATCAGTTGGGATTTGGTGACAGCGAGCCACCAACTCAAAGTCCTTGTGAGAGTCTTTGTTCTTCTCAAAGTCTGTATGATGTCCCTCTTTCTCTGTTACACACAAAGCAAACATGCAAAGCTTAAACACAACTCTTTATCTTGACCCAATCAAAAAACAGATTATAACCTGGCAGCAGTGGTGTAAAGGAACGAAGTAATAGTACTTAGTTACAGTACTTAAGTATGTTTTGGGAGGATCTATACTTTACTTGAGTTTATATGTTTTTTGCAACTTTTACTTTTACTTCACTACATTAAAAATTAAAAAATGATACTTTTACTTCATTACATTTAAATTGTCAACTTAGTTACTCGCTACATAATAAAATGTGAATATAAATTATACTTATTTTCACATTTTATTTTGAAGAGGACCGTACGGACTGTTTGTGCTCTTGCACGAAGCTGAACACACCTCTGCCTGCCTCTGCAGCCTGTGAATGACTGTGTAGCATTGCAGGACTTGTATTCAGCCCGCTAAGAGCACGACTGAACTCAAGCAATTTTGAAAATCAACTTCTGCTATAGATGAATCGCAAGTTTGTGGATTTTACGTAAGGGAGGAATGGAGAGAGGGAGTAAGAGGTGAAGGGAGCTGAGGGAGGGAGGAAGAGTCAAACTTTATAAAGCTTGGGAGAGCAACAACTATTTGTACCTGTTCTCTTTGTTTGTACTTTTACTTTTAATACTTAAGTACATTTAATAGTAGCTACTTTAAGACTTTTACTTAAGTGATTTTTTAATGAGTGACTTTCACTTTTAGTTGAGTATATTTTATATAAGGTATCTTTACTTTTACTCAAGTATGGGTTTCAAGGACTTTTTACACCACTGCCTGGCAGGATAATTGCTCACATGAAGACTGATTTCTCAAAATGTTGGGAATATGAGTATGATAAATATGACTCACTGTAAGATAGCAGATACTTTCCCACTCTGCCGTCGTAGAGCATCATCATGCAGTCTTGGCAGGTGTCATAGAACTCCAACGTGGCATTGCCATGAAATGGAGAGACAGCTCCACCCTTCAGTACCGCTGGAGCACACACGCACAAACAAACAGACAAATGGTGAGACATATGGCCTTTTTCCACGAGCACGCCTTGGCCCTACTCTACCAAGGCGTGCTACTCTACCAAGAAATACCCCTTGAGAAGTACGGGGGAGTTTTGGAAGCTATACAACAGAATGAAGCTGAGGACGAGAGCAATTGAGCTGCAAAGAAAAGACATATGAGGGTAAGCTAATGGTAGCTACTGCTAGCATGCTAGGTGGTTGTGCTCATGACTCATTGATGACGACATTGTCTGACCAATCAGTAGTCAGCAGACGGTGACGTAATCTTTTAGTATCGACTCAGCTCACTTGGAACCAGAGCAGAGTAGGTATTAAAACTAGCTTGTTTTAGGAGGTACCAGACTAGTGGAAACACACTGCAAATCGAGTAGGGCCGAGTAGAGTAGGGAGAAGGCGTGCTAGTGGAAAAGGGCCACAAGAACACAACCCCAGACTGTAAGTTCAACCGTAATGTTGAACTTAGATTCCTTGACCATGAAAACATACCATTTTTAGAAAGCACTCGGAGAGCGCAGACCTCTGCCAGCACCACAGTCCTCACCCATATTGTGATTTCACTATAAATATTAGTCCTACCTTTATTTCATATAAATATTTAGATTCCTTGACCATGAAAACATACCATTAGCAATTTGATTCATAATATCTATTTTAGTTCAGTAGTTATTCACGAAACTTGAGTGATCCAGATCACTTCCAAAATCAAATGATTTTTTCCTTGTCCCAATTCGAACATTTCCGGAAAATTTCATTGAAACCCGTCCATACGTTTTTGAGATATGTCGCTAACAGTGAAACCAAAAAAACCAAAAAAACAACAAACACACAAACTATCTAACAAAAAAAACAAAACAGATGAGGGCAATAACAACCTCCTAGCAGAGGTAATAACTTAATTCACACCAGGGTAACCCTTAACGGGCAAGCAAACCAACAGGTTGACCTGCATATCTGCTTTCTGTTTGGGTAATCTGAAAAATACAAGCTGAAATGTTGCGAAATGAAGAGGAAGGAACATAAATTTACCAACAAATTATTTAATGCAAATGTAGTTTGAAAGTTAAAGGGTTAAGATAATCTGAGGAAGAAATAATAGCTTTTAAAAGATAAAACAACTAAATTCAACACAAGACAAGTTCTTTAATCATCTTTGGTCAGATGGTTCTGTCCTGGCTGCTGCTTTGTCAGGTCATTTTGGGACAGACAGTCCTCATGTGTAAACCCTGCCCCTGAGTAAATTTAATTCTTAACCTCCTATGCTGATTTCTGTTGTGTCAGTCTGATAGTAGTCTCTCTAATCGATGCTGCGTGTTTGAGGTGGTTGATCTCTGTTTACTGTCCAAAGTCCTGAAGTGTTTATTACGACCCGGCTGGAGTGATGAGTCACTGTGCGTGACACCGTGTTATTTTCCTGGACAGATGCTGAAAAAACTCACATCTAAGTGATAGTGTTTGTCCAATTTCAGGACAAAAAAATCTCACCAGACTTATTCTAATCCACAATTTCCTGACATGTCTGGATTAAGACCTTATTCGAAGATATAAAAACTTAAAATAAGGCCTGAGTTGCTTGTGAGAACAAGAAAGATAAAATGCCAATAAGACAAGACAAATTTAACTTAAGCAGATATTAAACTTTAATTTAAGACCCTCAATGAGTCAAACCTTTTTTTAACTGGCAGATATTTTCTCTTCATTTCAAGCAATGCAATGCTTTATTTTTGTCTTTCATTCTTTAAAGTAAGTTCTGTATCACGACTGGTTGAGTGACCATGGTCTAGAATAAATGTTTTTGATATTTTTGACTTGAAAATACACAAACACACTTGCCTAGAGTTTTTGCAGTGTGGGTGGGCTGTTGAGTTTAGCTCTACAGTCAGTTGTCAACTTGCACAGTTTGCGTGATGATACTCTTGTCTCGGAACTGTATATCCCTACATGGAGCATCTAATTTTAGTTTTGGTGATAACTGATGTCCTCCAAGATTTTTTCTTCATGCAATGCTAAGCTAACCTTGCAAAGCAGCTGGATCATCCTGATTAGATGTCAGTAATCAGGCAGATTCACCTTGTTAAGCTCCAGTCTGAGGTAGTGAGTGGCCCAAAGCTGGATGGCCAAGTCTGAGGCTGCGGTTGAAAAGTCATTTTTGCTTAGGAAGGTTCCTAACAGAGTGAAATGAACCGGAAGTAGTTCGTGATTAGAGCTGTTTGAATAGTTTAAATGCATACTGTAGGTAAGGTGGCTCAATGCTGCCTTTATTGTCTCCTTTAGCATAGGATACACCGGACCATCCTTTACGAAAGGAGGGGAGATTATTCTGTCCCACAGTTCTCCACGGCAACAGCTTTTATAAACAGCCTGTATTCCGACTGCTTCCGAATTCTACCGAATAATGACGAACAAATCCCTCAGACCATGTGAGTTACCATTGCTGTTCGATCCTTTTAAAAGTTTACCAAAACCTGCCTTAACTTTCCAGCAGTCTGATTTTCTGAAGAGAGCAGGATATGAGACATTTGATGTTGATTATGTTTTAAACATGGCTCAATATTAATCATTTGCACACTATTAGATTGTGGGCTTAACAGTCTCTGCTTTTCTTTCATTCAGTTCATTTATTTTTATGCACTGATTGGCGTTCATGTTGATATTGAGAGGACAGATTTATTTAAATCCTCACTTCAACATCGGTGATACAGATGTCATTGTTACCAGGTTATTATGTTCAATGTTGTCAGAAAGGAACGACATTGTCATGACACATGATACATGATGCGTCTTTTGTAGTCCACCTTTGGAAAATTGTAGTTTAACCGCAGCAGTAACATCCGCCGTCACACATGACGTAGCGTAGTGAAAGTGTCGTCGGAATCTCTCTGCATGCCAGTTTTCCTTTCCTAAGTCCTTCTGAAATCTCCTTTCTCCTTTCCTTAACCTCATGACATTTTCCATCAGGGTTAAGGAAAAGTAGATAGGAAAGGGCTTAGGAGGTGACTATTCAACTGCAGTCAGAATCTCCTGAAGCAGGAAGAGGTGGGAGTTACAAGAGACGACAGCAGGAAGTAGCAGCTCTTACTGAGATTAGCATAGATGCCATCAGCTTCCCAAAACAGGTGTCCCAATACTGCCTGTTTGAGTTATTGAGTTTATTTTGTATACTGCTCCTTGGTTAGGTCCTCTTGTGTTTTCCCTTTGATCTCTTGATTCTGTTCTTCATTTTAGCTAAGTTACCGTTTTTTTGTCTTGTCTCTCGTGTTTCCTGTTTTATTTTGAAATCCCTGTGTTCCTCTTGGTGTTTTCACGCCCTCCCTTCTGTGCCTCCCTGATGATGATTCTTTCCACCTGTGTGATTGTCTCACCTGATTGTCTCTCTGCGTTTCTTGTCTTCAATGTTGGGTCATTCGTCTTCCTTGACACGTCTTCAGCTTCTGGATATTGTCCAGAATTCTCAGCATGATCTCTATTGAGTTTTGTAGTTTTGTTGGGACTTTGTTTTGTGTTTTTGAGCCTTTTGTTAAGGACTGTTTTTGTGTTTGGAAGTTTTTGTTAGGGGTTTGTTGTTTTTAGTTTTATGATCCCTTCTTAAGTTCATATTAAAGCCATTCTTTGTTTGATCTACACTTGGGTCTCTACCTTTGTTTTTTGTTAGTTTTTGGGTTTCAAAACCCTGACATGAGGAGCACTGTGAGGCACAGTGAGGTGTTTTAAGGTGAGAAGTGTTTCTACATGTTTATGTAACTTACTTGTGGGGCCAACTTCAACTCTGAGGTGCTCAGTGGGGCGATTGGTGGTTGAGTTGTAAACAATACATGAACCATCACTGCAAAAGACAAAAGGAGAAAGAAGTCATGTAGAAACAACTCTGAAGGTGCCTACATACCGAACACATCTTGAGCGTCCTCCGCGATCACTCTCCACGTAAAATCAATGTACAGCCATGATGGGGCAGGGTTAACCCTCCGGTAACGCACTGCCTATGTTCAAGGTGAGCACTTCGCTTGTTGCGCATTGCCAAAGTTGATAAAGTTGATCTTTTTAAGGCAATGCTGTGTGTGGTTGTGACAGCCAATTAGCAGCATTTGCATGTGTGACGGTACCTGAGACAGGCAGTTTTTATTCTGGACTACAGAGTAACAATCAATGTCTATGTGGTAGATATTTGTACATTAGGTGAGTACATTAGTTCCGCCTAGAAGGACCGCAGAAAACTCAGACGATGCTGCTGCAGGGCATCAACTGCAGTGTTTTGTGGTTGGTAGGTGAGTGAAAAGGGTATAGTTGGAATAATGTCAGCATATACATCCTATTACATGATATATGATATGATCGCGGTGAAACCTGAGTGCAAATGACATCACCGAGCCACACCTGACAATCGACTGTGACCAAAATGAGGTATACATAGACATGCGACACGATTTCAGTGGACAACGCGATCATCGTTGTGAAGTTGAGTTCGGTGTGAGTGCAGCTTTTTAGGCCGGAGATACACTGTTAACTACGCAAACACAGACACGTGATGGCCGCCATGATCCAGAATGTCGGCTCTGCTCGTCGTAATCTACAGTCCATGCATAAACGGTGGATTAGTGTAGCGGCAGAGAAGACATGACAGGTTCATTACAGAACGTTTAAAAGACAACATGATAAATCAGGATCACAGTCATTAAGTGTTTCTGAGACTGTATGGACACAAACATATCTGTTAATCCTGCTCATGATGGATTAATTCTCTTTTTGGGAATAAAAAAAAAAGTTTGTGGTATTAATTTCATCCAGGAAACATGTGAATTGGTGACTTTGAGTTGATGCATTAGTTAATTATCTTATGATGCTTTAAAAGGATATCATATTTATTAATCTTTTTGAAAGTATTTGGAACCCACAGTATTGGATGCAAAAAAAATACAGTTACTATTCAGTAGGCTACTGTTCAAACAAAGAAAGGTCCCTGAAACACTCATAAATTTTACTGCCTGACCCTGGGACAGAAATGAAAGTAATAAATGTTACAAATAGACAGGCGGTCAAATGTTGACAGTTTCCAGGGGCTGAACTAAAATATAAGAAATGTGCTGTTTTTCTACAAATCATTCAGTGATGACATAAAAAGACACTGAATTAAAGACATAGATACCGTTTTACAACATATCACAATATAGACAAATATTTTCTTACGCCTCTACTTTCTTTACATCATTGTATTTGTCTGCCTATTTTTCTATCTATCTATCTATCTATCTATCTATCTATCTATCTATCTATCTATCTATCTATCTATCTATCTATCTATCTATCTATCTAACTAATTGGTTTATATTTCAGAGTTCAAATACAGAAGAGACGCTGCAGTCTATTCCACGTGGTCTCAAACAGTCTTACCTGATTATATTTTATTTTCATTAGAAGAAGCAGTATTATGAGATGCAGTCAGACATTTTGACATTTACATCATACTCAAACAGATTTATCTCATACTGTGTATTTAATACTGTGAGTACTCACTCTAACATGTTCCTCTCAATGTACAAGACGGTTTGGTTGTCAGAGTGGAGGGTGATCTCAACATGAGAGTTGCTGACGTTGCTGATGTCGATGGTCTCGTTTTTAGCAACAGCCCACACCAGGACCCATTCACCCAAAATCTGGAAGAGGTGGATGGAGAGTTAAAAGGTTAGCGCGGGTTTTTCTTAAAGTGTGATGGCCATAAGCCCATGGCACAAGTCAATAGTGCCATTAAAGCAAGGGTTGGTAATCTGATTTAGATACACTTTTTGTAATCCTGGTTAAAATGGTCTTTATGACCTGATGGCAAACAATTCATAATGTGTTCTTAAGATAGAGCGAAAATATCCGCTTAGCAGGAATAAACCTGGGAATACACCAACCAATCACATCTTTGTACCCCACATTTTAAACCAATCAAATCCTGTCGTCCCGTGCACGTACATTTCACCAGCGTGCACAGACTCAGTGCGTGTAGCCGAGCTGAGAGGGATCAGAGTTTGTTGGAGAATGCTTACCTGTCAAGTTTTGCCTTTAAAAATAAGGAAAGCCCGCTACGAGCCGTCCCACAACCCCAACCAAGCTCCAGTATCCCTCACATTTTAAGACAGGAACAAGAAATCTAAAATAAACACTTTGTTTTTCTTGGTTTGTTCTGTTGGCTCTAATCTCACAACAGCTGCCACCCAGGCTACTGCAGGTGGACGTTCTCAGGAGGCTTTTTCTTCTTCTTTGGCTTTACGGCGGTTGGCATCCATCATTTTGGAGCATTACTGCCCCATTCAGGCTAGAGACAGAGTTCAGTTTGGAGAGGCAGAGGAATGCTTTTATTATTATATCATCACATGGGAGATTTACAGGAGAATACTGATACAAGAGGACATCAGGAAAGAGGATAAAATACGTACGCTGGTGATTCAAAACAAATTTTTAAGTAATCAGACAATAAAGTATCATCTTATCATATATCTTTTGTATCGGTCTCTATCCAGGTCCTAAATGCCAAGGAAAGGAGGAGGTGATCAGACATGTACCTGCTGTTTCTTTTTATGCTACCGTGGGACATTAAAGGATAACTTCGGTTCCTGCAGCTTTTACATTGTTTATAGAATGAAGAACAACAATATACTCACCCAGAAGGCTTTCCTGATGCAAACGGTGCTTCGGGAGATATTTAGATCCAAAATCGAGCAGCGGACACCGATATGATGGTAGCCTGTAGGGCATGGATCGCCGCTCCTAAAAACTGCATTAATCGTCCAAAAACTCATGTTTTTCACCAATATTCCATCATGATTCGCGCCGAATGGACGGCCATTGTAGCCTGTGTCTCTCCACACAGCGCTGTGTGGCTGAACTAACCTCTAAACAGACGAGTCTGTTTGCATGCCCTTCGCGCATGCGCAGTACTCTCTGGAGCGTTGCGATCGCTTCCTCATTTCTATGAGCTCCTTATCTGTATACTGTGGCTCCAAACTGTAAGGACGTCCATCATATTCAAAGACCTCCTCCACAACATCTTCATCCCATAGATATTCGTCCATTTTGCACAAAACTGGAAGAAGAAAGTCGATTTGTAGCTGCCCTGAAACAATGAGCCGCACTGCGCATGCGCGAAGAGCATGTAAACAAACTCGTTGGTTCAGCCACACAGCGCTGTGTGGAGAGACACAGGCTGCAATGGCCGTCCATTCGGCGCGAATCATGATGGAATATTGGTGAAAAACATGAGTTTTTGGACGACTAATGCAGTTTTTAGGAGCGGCGATCCATGCCCTACAGGCTACCATTATATCGGTGTCCGCTGCTCGATTTTGGATCTAAATATCTCCCGAAGCACCGTTTGCATCAGGAAAGCCTTCTGGGTGAGTATATTGTTGTTCTTCATTCTATAAACAATGTAAAAGCTGCAGGAACCGAAGTTATCCTTTAATAACTAGAAATTACTTGCTGCAATGCTACTTTTTAAATGCACCCACCGTGCCTCTTTCCCTGTAGAACCTTTAACTCAAATATGACTAAAAAGGTCTACACAGAGCGGTGGAAAGAGAGAGTTAAGTTAAAACCATAGATGCCAATAGGCCAATTATTTGATAGCAATGGCAGATCATGGGAGTCCGCAATAGTTCCAAACAATGCGACCAAAGCAATAGTATTCCTATCTTTCCATTTTCAGATGAAGGTAGGTTTCTCACATTTATCGGTCAATTTTCGTGTAGTAGGCGACAGCTGACATTTTAACGATGAACATTTTACAGGCACATTTGAATCAAGTCAACGATGTAAATTAAAGCATGACAGCTCATCAATTTGAACAAAATATGAGCTTGAATGTGGTAACTTGTCTGCTTCTTGTTACATCTTATGTTTGGGATGAATACTCTTTTATGATAGACCTGTGTGGTTAGTCTGGAAACAACAGGATTGAATACATTTTTTTTTTTAGAAATCGTGTAAGCCATTGTTTCATTGCATAATTTTCATTGAATATAGGCAGGACACCAGTTGTCACTTTCACATACTTACATTAGATGGATATGATAAAATTAGACATTTCATACTTCACCAGACATATTTTCCTTCATGCTTTAAGATAGTAAAGCTTCATAATGCTGATACCATAAACAAGGAAATTTATCAATTTACAGTTTCAAGCAATGTTTCTAGTAGAGCCAGATAGTTTACAGCCCACATTCTTCCTTTTTCATAACAATTTTCAGCAATTTCAAAAGCATTATAGCAATATCAACTTTACTACACATGCACAAAGAATATGGCTCATTTATCTGTATTAATATATAAATGTTAGAATGGAAATCTATTGGTAAGTAGTAACCAGAAATTGTGGCAAAGCAGTTCGTTTAAATGACCCGCCATGCTTTGTTTGAAACTATTCGGTGGCTACCACGAGACCATCTCATGGTCTGACTTCTCAATGACGCTACTCTCTGCATGAAATTAACTTATTGTTGTGCTGTGTCTGTCTTATTTTTTCTGTGAAACTGTGCTTGTCCATGCGTTGTGAATGACTACTGTTGGCAAACCAAACTGCCCTTCTGGGACGCCAGATAAACTGAACTGAACTGAACCGAAGGGCGATAGATCAGGTCATGGCAGACAGGAGGCAGTAGCATCAACACTGTGGCTTTCTTTACACAAAAAGACACACACTGCACATAGTTCAGTGTCTGTGTGAGTTAAATGAGGGTGGAAACACCTGGAACCTCCTGCAGCACAGTAGTAAATACCATGAAGGCCATGGGTTCAGTATTTCTCCACCCAGAAAACCCTCAGGAATTGATGAAGAACTGGATCACTACAGAGAATCAGTTAGGACACTGATATCAATAAAAGTTCTTAAACCTGATAAACACACTCACCTGGTCAAAGTCTTTGGCCTCCAGTATTTTCACATGACTACAGTTCTCTGATTCTGCAAAGGTGCTGATGGCAGCCAGCAGCAGCAGCAGCGCAGTTCCCTTAACAAAAGTCATCCTGCTTTGAGATGAAAATCAAAGTAATGGCTCAGTGGTCTGTGAGGACAGCAGGACAGCAGCAGGGCAGCAGGGTGTTATATATCTTTAACCCAAGGCCACTCCACCTCTGAATCGGTCCAAAGAGTGTGTGTGCTCAGTTCTGAACTCTGGCTTTGCCCCCTTAATGTATGTTTGTGTTGTTTGTGCTTAGTTCTTTTATAAGAAGACAAGGCCAGTGTTACGCAAGTCTGTGATACAATCAGTTACATTAAAGATGCTATGAGGAGTTTCTAAGTAATTACAAAAAAGTCTCATTTTTTGATATATGCTTCATTGAAATACACACTTTAAGATGAGTTTTATTAGCCTTGCAGAGCAGACAGACCTGCCTGATTCTGAAATCCTGCAGGTCCGTCTTGCCAGCCTCCGTTGTCCAACGAATTCACTCGGCTGAATTCTTAACGGCCCAATCAGGGAAGAGAGGCGGGAGCTACACAATGTGGACATGACGACAACTGGAAGGTGAGAATGGACATGCCGATTAGCCTATTGTCCTCATGGATACTTAATGAAACTTGGCGAAATCTGCCCTCCTCAGAAGTTTACTTGTAGGGATTGTCTTTGACGAGGTTCATGTCACATATAAGTGTGAAATGAATAATCTGTGTGGTATAATTTAGTGTAAGACGATAGTATAAGGCCGTTAGCACTTAGCAGCTAAGTTAGCCGCTAACAGCTAACAGTCATTAACTGTTGTTAGCGGCTAAGTTAGCCGCTATGTATGCTACATTATAGAAGGCAACCCTGCTTGATGTGGATTGGTCTGTGATGAATGTGATGAGCCAAATGGTTAGAGTTTTATAGAATCAAAATAGGTTATCTATAAATGCTATTCCTTAGCTTCGTGGTCGGGTCGGACAGGGCTGGACTGGCCTGGATACTCAACTTCGGGAACAAGACAATTAAAACTAGAGCAAATTTATATTATTCGGACACATCTTAGAGCACCGGGCTGTAAGTAGCGACAAAACTACGACTACAAAACTACGATACTAACTAAGTTTTCCAAAAACTGCTTGTTGTCACACATCAAAAACTACCGCTAAGTAACTACAAAGAGATAAATTACCTCGTCGCTTTGCATCCTGTAAGTTGTTGAAAAAAGAAGTTGTAAAGCAATTCAGACTTCTGAAGAAGGTCCGAGCTGCATTCATTAGCATCACAACAAACGCACGCTTTGGCTTGGGTCACCTCTTTACGAAAGTCGCCACGCATGCTCATGGGTTTCAGAGTCTTTATGTCACAGGAAATAGATTCTCCTCATAGCACCTTTAAGAAACTGCATTTAAAGTAAACTGAATGATAAAGCAGCAAAGTGTAATGTAGGTTTGGCACAACGGCTCAGATAAACTGGTTTATGCTTTAGGTTTTGATGGTGCTCATGAGTGTTGTGCTCAAGAACCCACTATCCGAGACCAAGACTTGCCCAAGACCAAAATGCACTGAGACCAAGACAAGGTCAAGACTTTTGGAAGTCGAGACCGAGACAATCGGAGACCGAGACAAGACCAAGACCATCAAAATCAGTTTTAAAAACCATGACAAGGTTGGACAGTAAAGGGAGGTGTCCCTCAGTCACAACACCGGGAAGGTTGCAGTCATCACAGGAGGAAATAACACATGAATTGAAGCTTTTTGTTTTTTTACCAAGTGCTTCTCCTTATTGACATTAATGAAGTTGAAGAACAGCAGATCCGTAGTGGTCTTGATCGATCTTGATTGAAAATCCGTCTGGCCAGTCTGACACCGAGAAAAGACCAAGTAAAAATGCTCTTGAGTCCAAGACAATACCAAGACCTTCAAAATGTGGTCTCGAGACCGGTCTCAAGACCAAGATTGGTCTTCAGTCACACAACTAGGGCCCGATCAATATGGATTTTTTGAGGCCGATGCCGATATTTGTCCAAAAAAAATACTGATTACCAATTAATCGGCCGATTAATTGGTAATCAGTTTTTTCTTTTGTTAATTAATCGGCCGATTAATTGACAAAAAAAAACATATATATATATATACAGACGTGGACAAAATTGTTGGTACCCTTCCATTAAAGAGCGAAAAACCCACATGGTCACTGAAATAAGCTGAAACTGACAAAAGTAATAATAACAAAAAAATTACTGAAAATCAACTAATGAAAATCAGACTTTGCTTTTGAATTGTAGTCCAAGAGAATTATTTTAAAAAACAAACTAATGAAACTGGCCAGGACAAAAATGATGGTACCCTTAACTCATTGGTTTGTTGCACAAGCTTTTGAGGCAGTCTCTGCAAACAGGTGATTTCTGTGACTCACAATGAGACATATGCACCTGTCGACAGGTATTTTGGCCCACTCCTCATGAGCAAACTGCTCCAGCTGTCTCAGGTTTGAAGGGTGTCTTCTTCACATTGCATGTTTCAGCTCCTTCCACAAATGTTCAACAGGATTTAGATCAGGGATCATAGAAGGCCACTTCAGAAGTGTTTTGTTCTGTGCCATTTTTGGGTGTTTTTAGCTGTGTGTTTTGGCTCATTATCCTGTTGGAGGACCCATGACCTGTGACTGAGACCAAGCTTTCTGACACTGGGCAGCACATTTCACTCCAGAATGTCTTGATAGTCTTGAGATTTCATTGTACCTGCACAGATTCAAGACACCCTGTGTCAGATGCAGCAAAGCAGACCCAGAACATAACTGAGCCTCCTCCATGTTTCACAGTAGGTACAGTGCTCTTTTCTTTGTATGATTCATTTTTGTGTCTATGAACAAAGCGCTGATGTGACTTACCATAAAGCTCCAGTTTTGTCTCATCTGTCCAAAAGACATTCTCCCAGATGCTTTGTGGCTTTAACAGTGTTGTCCTCCTCAGTTGTCTTCCATTAAGTCCTCTTTCATTCAAACAGTGACAGATTGTGCGATTGGATTCTAATGTACCTTGACCTTGGAGTTCACCTCTAATCTCTTTGGAAGTTGTTCTGGGTTCTTTTGTTACCATTCATATTATCTGTTGCTTCAGTCTGTCATCAGTTTATCTCTTGCTCTACCTGGATTCAGGACTTGACCAATAGTAGAGAAACTATAAACCATTTTTTCATGGTTGTTGTGGCAAATAGGTGTTTGCCCTTATTAATTCTGTCCCTCCAACATTTATTGTTGCTTGTTTTTTCTTACCGCTACTACAAAATTCTGGGAGTTGACAAAGTTGTAAACTTTCATGGGAATTGACAGAAATTAATGGATATAAAAGGGAATAAACCTGGAATTTACAACAGTGAAGGTTTTCCCTTAATATAGATGTAAATAAAGCCGGAGTAAATATGTTATAGCCTAGTTTTGACTAAAACAACCAAACGTCATGCCAGTGTACTTAAGAATATCTCTTCTATTCCTCAATCACATGCACTACAGCACACAGACTACCTGTTGAGACGGATTGTTCAGTAAAATATTTAAAACTTGATTAAGTTCCACTTACAGATCAATCTGTTAGAATGTCTTTTGACTGTATTATTTTGCAAGGATGTCTGCCTATGTCAAAACAAAACGTTTTTATTGATGTTTGGATGTGATACAGCTGGTTTAAATTCACCCCAGTATCCATTTAATTCCCATAATTCCCAGGAAATCCTTTGGAGAGTTTCCATTTTGGAATATTTAAAAAATTCCAAAGTCGAACCTTAAATGGAAAGCTGAATGAAATTGTCCTTTCCTTTCATTTTAGATTTAATCTTGAATAGTTATCTGACTATTTATGTTGAAATGCTGAGTCAGCATTTCAACATATTGTTCTTCCTAAAATTTCTTCTTCTTTTTTTTCTTTTTCTTCTTCTTCTTCTTAGTCCTTCAGATTTTGGCACCTTTCACAGGCTTCAAATTTGCACAGATTTTCACAGAAAAAAAACTGACATATGCAGCATGTTCAGGAGAAGTGCGCTTGTATTTTTCACAGGTTTAACAGTCATACTTTTTACAGTAAAAAATAATTTCTTCATGTATTTTTACATTGAAATCAATGGGACATTTCCGCAGGTCTGCTGAAAACTTCAGCAACTTTGAAGCTCCACAGATTGGGCATGCTTCCACCTACAGACTTCATTCATACTTTAAAGCTGCACTGACTTCTCAACTATTTTTACATATCTTCAGCTTTTTGCTGGCTTCTACAGTTTTTTAAATATGAGTTTTTAAGCAACACCAACTTTTGAGGAAATCTGTGTGTGTTCAACGTGTCACGTGACTTCAGACCGAAGCCCCGGACAGCCGAGTGCTGCAGTTTGAAGCGCGTTTTTAACTCGTCACTGTGTTAACATTTTGAACAGTACAGATATGAGAATTATATTACACGTTTTAGCAGGTTCTTGGGATGCTCACGGTGAAATCCTTTTCCTGATATCTATTGGTTACCGGTTTAGACACAGCGACCGTTAGTTTACCCGGAAGTACCGAGCATCATTAGAGTGCTCTATGAGACAAACAGGAGAAATAACATGCTTTCCATGACTCAGCAATTTAGCCCTGTGGTTGAAAGATTACAGCAGCAGACTATGAAGCGAGGGACCCGTGTTCAAATCCAGGCCGAGGCAGATGTACTTTTCTTTCCATCTAGTACAGATTCTTCATTACAACAGCGTAATCATGCTTGTCTTTACACTCTCAACCTTACTTTGGACGTATTACACTGACTGGCCACTTTATTAGGTACATCTACAAATATCAACACATTTAACCATGTTACAAAACAGTCATTTATTTTCTGCTTTCTTTCACAGCTGCAAACAGTTTTTAGTGCACTTTTCACTATCTGCTACAGTTTCTGAGATATGACTGTTGAAGCTGCATCAACTTTTGCACATTTCTTTGAAGTTAGAGCATGGTCACGTGACCTGTGGACCTGAGCTCCAGTATCTATAATTTTCTGCAAACATTTTTATTGCACATTTCACACATTTGCAGCCCTGATTTACTGCTTACAACTATTCATGTCACATTTTCAACTTTCTTTGCCTTACTTTTAGCAATTTCATTTCACAGTTTCAGCAGTCACAGTCAGCATTTCAACGCATTTCCTGCATGGAAATGCAAATTCTCGAGTTATATGAAGATATCAATTCAGTCAAAAGCAATAAACATGATGTGAAGTTCTGTGACAAAGGGACAAACACACATATTTCAGTAATTAAGCTTTTATTGTTGGCGTGAATGACACATCTGATGAACAGCATGTTAACCGACTACGGTTTGTCAATCCACAGTCTTCAATGAGACTCATCTACCTTCTTATCATCTTCTGCCCGCTTTTCCTTTGGACAAGTGACTGTAAGAAATCATAAAGGAGAGCATTGAAGCAGTTGTGTCAAAAAGATTATTTAGCTCAAAACAGAACAAACTGTGAAATATCAAACTGACCTGAATCTCCAAGGTATAGATAAACAAACTCTTCCTTATAATTCAAACATTCTGCAAGTTTGTAGTGTTGTCTGTTTTCCTTTTCGTGATGATGGTCGCGGTGATGACCCTCTCTCTCTAAAATAGAAACACAGTAGTATGAATAACATCACTGATATTAGTTTGTTAAAAATGAATAAGGAGCATTTTATAGATTCAAATATATGCATATATAATATATACATACATGTAAAATACACTTAAATAATAATATACAAATACATTCAGAGCTGTATCCATCGAGGCAGAGACAAAGAGTCTAAAAATAATAAACTAAAACAGCAACAAACCCATGGATGCCTAGATCAAAAATCTGTCCTCATCACATCTGTCTCTGCTGAATACACATTTATTAAAGGTTTGCCTCTTGAGATAAAGCCTCTCATTTCCAACAGGTTCTTCATGTCTATATGGTTGTAAAGATAGTAACTATGGATGCATAATCAATATCAACCACATAAAGAGATTATAAATATTAAAATATTCACATTAACATCTACAATTATAATCTGTGGAGGAATGATGGTAATTAATATAGCAGCATCTAGCTGAACTGCTCTTAAAATTAGTTTAACTGGTTTAAAAGAGCACATGGAGTCGAGCTGTTGGATCAGGAGCTAAAACACTGCAGCTTTCTTTCTCCAGTGTAATCATCGTTCACTTGGTGTCGCTGCTTCATGTTCACTTCTGTGAGCTTCAGTGTTTCTCTCATCTCTTTAACTGATGCTGCTAAGACTTTTTTAAAACATATATCTCTGAAGTTAGACAGTTATTTTTTTGTCTGATGTCATATCATGAATACCAACTACCGCTAATTGTATTTGATGTCATGTGCTGCCTATAGGTGGCCCCTCACTGTCCCCACACCACAATACGCAAGTTCAACAACAAAAACATTTTCTTTCTCTGAAAGATTTATAATATATATGAATCGTAACATAAAACATTATATCATATCAAATCATATCATATCATATTGAATCTTTTTATAACGTATCGTAACGTACCATAATGTATCGTATCATAACACATCATATTGTATCATAACATATCGTATCATATTGTATTTATCGTAATGTATCGTAACATATCATATAGTTTATCATATTGTATTGTATCATAACATATTGTAATGTGTTAAAACATACCATAATGTATTGTATCGTAACACATATTGTATCATAATATATTGTATCATATTGTATTTATTGTAACGTATCGTAACATATATAGTATCATATCACATTGTATTGTATTATAACGTATCGTAACGTGTTAAAACGTACCATAATGTATCGTAACACATATTGTATCATAACATATCGTATCATATTGTATTTATCGTAACATATCGTAACATATCATATAGTATATCACATTTTATTGTATCATAACGTATCGTAACGTGTTAAAACGTACAGTAATGTATCGTATCGTAACATATAGCATATCATATCATTTTGTATTGTATCATTATGTAATGTATCATGTTGTAACATACCATAATGTATCATGTCATATCATAACATATCGTAACGTAACGTAACGTAACGTAACGCAATGCAACACGACGTAATGTAACATAATATAACAACTTAAAATAATGCATTGTAACATATTGTATTGTTATGAAACTGGTGTTTCCCCCTTGCTTGCATGATATTTTGTTTTCTGTTTTGTTTTTATTTTGATGTTTATTCTCTGTCAGTGCTGTTTTGTGTGATTCTCCTTTTCAGATCAATTTAACACAACCTCACTGCAGTTGAGTGAGATGTGTTGTGTTATCTAACATCAGTCCTCCCTACTTTATGGTTTTGTAGATGTTATCTGTAATACATTTAAATTCAGCTGAGATAAATATCATGAGACCAGATTTACAATTGCTCTATGGTCCTGTCTCTACCTTCAGTTCTTTAGTACCTTTGTCACTGCCCACCTCACATCCTTCCCCCACACCTCCACCACAGTTTCAGTGGATAGTTGTTCAACATAACACTGGATCTGTTAATCACATTTCTAAGTGATAAACAGATTTTTTTCTGTGAGTCCTATAGATGCACTGCGCTGTAGGTTGGCTCAGTGCTGTGCTCATGCTTAATTTATGTTTCGGTTTGGACATAATGTATGTATGTATGGGATATATACTGTATGTATGTGTAGATATGTGTATATAAACATATATGTGTATCTATAAAATAAAAAGTGTGCTACAGCCTATTCTATTGTAAATTATTGTATTGAGACAACACATTGGTGCTATATAAATTAAGAGTGATTGATTGATTGGCATTTGCTCTTGAGTTCATCACATTGTGTAAAGATTGCAGAGTGAAAGTGTGCTTTAGTGTAGTTGTTTGCTTACTGTAGAACAGCAGGAACTCTAATTGGTCTTCCTTGTATATCAGGGTCAAAGTGTTCTCAGCACTCTGAAAGAATTTTAAGTCTCCTGTACCGGGGTATTCCTTCTCAATACCGTCCTCCGTGTATACTGAAGCACACAAACAGACATCAGGGGTTACAAGTGATAAAACAATATCAACAACAGCAACAAAAAGAAAGTGGATCAAAAGAACAGGAATAAATACAAACAGATGACAGAATGGATCCTTAAAGTTTACACCACAGTTTAAATCTCTGCTGTTTCTCATGCACGTGCCAGGGTTCATCGTCTACATTTGTACAAGGGCCAGTGTTTCATTAAACAGACGTGAGTGGAGCTGGATTATAAAAACAAGGTAATTATCTCCGCTAGTAGGTTATGTTATTGCCAACGTCTGTTTGTTATTTTGTTTGTTTGTTGGCTTCTATGTTAGCATCATAACTCAAAAAGTTAAGGACAGATTTCGATGAAATTTTCAGGAAATGTCCAGATTGGGACAAGGAACAAATGATTAGATTTTGGGAGTGATTTGGATCAGCGTAAAACCGCCATGACAAAATATGCAATTTTCGTGAATAACTACTGAACTAAAATACATATCATTATGAATCTAATTGCTAATGGTATGTTTTCATGGTCAAGGAATCTAAATATTTTGATGAAATAAAGGTAGGACTAATATTTATAGTGAAATCACAATATGGGTGAGGACTGTGGCACTGGCGGAGGTCTGCACTCTCCGAGTGCTTTTCTAGTTACATAGATGTTTTGGTCTAACTAATGAACAGATGTAGCTGTGTCTGCCCCCTCCAGCCAATTATCAGCCAACTTACAGCCTCTCCCAGTCCACCATAAACATGTCATTATGAGTTTAAAAAGAAATCTCGGGAACACTTTAGAATAACGATAATTTGTAAGCCATTTATAAGCAATTAGCAGATATTAGAAGATAGTTTATCAATCATGAACAAACTAAATATATACATTAGTAAATGATTATTAAATCATTTGTAAATGATTATTAAATCATTTACAACTTCAGTTACAAGACATCTATAAGCCATTAATAGGTATGAGTAGATAGTTAACCAATCATGAAAATATGATTGTTGGGGCAAACATGTTATTTGTAACATATTATGTTGTTATACTGCACTAAAGCTCAATTCTACAACTTAAACATTTCAAACTACCTCACTAGACATAAAAATCCTTGTATATTGTAAATTGTATTGTATATTGTGTATATGTAATTGTATATTGTAAAAAAGTATATTATTTATCCTTGAGCCTGGTACAACGTAATTTTATCCTACTGTGTACTGTTGGTATATAGTTGAGTGACAAAGAAATGTTTAATCTTGAATGTTGTTTCATTTTGTCTGATTGTCTGTCTGTGAGCAAGATGAATGAAAAAGTTTAAAGGGGTGAGACAAAGCACTTTTCAGAGTTAAGCAGACAGTAAAGCCAACATGCCTTTAGTAAGTGATAAATATTTAATGACTTATGGAAACCTAAGATGACAAGGCACTAGAGAACAGCAGGTTCTGTTTTTATTAATGCACACATTTTGTTTTTAAGCTTAGATTTTCATGTTAAAGGTGCTATGAGGAGAATCTATTACTGGTGACATTAAGACTGTGCTACCCATGAGCACGCACGGCGACTGTCGTAATGCTACGTTCCATTAACCTTCGAACTGGGAGTGGCATCATCTCTGACTTGTCGGCGTTCCAGTTGAAGTCTGAAAAAAACATGCCGATCTACCAGGCTATTGTTAGCTGTTGTTAGCACGCCCTGTGTTGTTGTTAATAAATATCACATGAAGAATGTGATTATCACTATGGCAGCATTTTTGTAAATATAAGTCTAACAATACTATGTATACAGCTGATCTAGAGCGACACACCCCAGTCAGAAGAGCAAATAAATTGATTATTACAGGAGCTAAATAACTGTTCACACTGGGGGCATCCATCTTCGATTGTCAACTCGGGGGTGGCGAGGTTTCACTGAGTTCCCAGTAGGAAATTCCGACTTTGGGGGACATTCCAGTTGTAGTTTTCTACTCGGAACTCGGAAATTCCTACATCTACAACTGGAACGCACCAAAAGACGTGACCCAAGCCAAAGCGTGTGTTTGTTGATGCTAATAAAAATGCAGCTCGGACCTTCCTCAGAACTCTGCATTGCTTTACAACTTCTTTTTTCAACAACTTACAGGATGCAAAGCAACGAGGTAATGTATCTCTTTCTAGTTACGAAGCGATAGTTTTTGATGTGTGACAACAAGCAGTTTTTGGAAAACTTAGTATTGCAGTTTTGTAGCCGGCTGTCCGATCCGACCACTTAGCTAAGGAATGGCATTATAGATAACCTATTTTGATGCTATAAAACTCATCTTAAAGTGTGTATTCCAATCAGGCGTATATCTAAAAGTGAGACTTTTTTGTAATTATTTCGAAACTCCTCATAGCGTCTTTAACTTATTTATACAACAGCATTTTCCTTACATGTACAGAAATATCACTTTATTTTGTGTGTTGATGTGACTCACCGGCTTTCCCACCAACAAAACTGCGTTTGTCAAGATCTTCTGGCAATGTGATGTTGAGATCAAATCCAACGCAAGAATTGTTACTGAAAGATAACAATTAAAAAAAATGAACCGTCAAGCAATTAAATTAAAAACCAACAAAATAAAACAACAATTTAAGACTCATCTTCCCCAATGACCAGGTGGGTATTCCACATAGCTGGCTAAAAAAGGCTGGGCTATCGCCGGTAAGCGTGGCAACTTTAATCTCAGCTGCAACCTGTTCCACTAACGAGGCTCAGCTGTGTTTCAGAGATGCTTAGGCCTCATCCACACGAAGACAAACCGAGGTCTAAACGCATACATTTTTTGCAGAATCTGCATATCATCCTTACGAAGTCGGCGTTTTGGGAGTCTGTAAAATGATCTCTTTTTTTTTTTTGGAAACTGTTTAGCGCTTTGTCTTCGTGTGGATGAGGCTTTTTTTCTATCCAGGCTGATCCAAGCTGAGGCTGAGCACGCGTCCGGGAGAGATAAAAAGCCCCAACGTGTCGATTATCAAAATGATGAAATCATGTCAAAACCAAGAGCAGAGACGGTTTCCTCGGCAGAGCAAAACGTTCTCATGGAGTTGTATGAGGAGCACAAGGGAAAAATCATAAAAAAGGGCAACACGGTTGCAATTAATGAAGCCAGAGATGCTGCCTGGCAAAGCACTGACAACCATATACATACATATATGTATTACGGAAGAGGATTAGGGCCACTGAGAAAAAAAATTGAGTCCAATTTTTTTTTATATTTCTCTCAGAATTCTGAGACTTTAAACTCAGAATTCTGACTTTTTTTTCTTCAGAGAAATATAAATAAACACACTTTTTTCTCAGTGATCCTAATCCTCTTCTGTAAAATATAAATTGATGAAACAGCATAGTTTGCTTTATAGTTTTGTGTAATATGATTGTTTTACATGTAGGCCTAATTCATGTTCTTGATTTGACATATATATATCCACAATGGATGAATATAGCAGCAACATAGGTAACACCTAAAACCAAAGTAGGAAAACTTGGAAAAAAATGGGCAATTTCATGTGGTGATGTTTCATCAAACACTGAATAAAACAGTAGAAAAAACATGTATTGAGGAGATGTCTTTTTGTTTTTTATTAGGGATGATAGTGCAACAGTGCCCTACATTTAACTAAGGGAGAAAACACAAATGAGCTTGCACACAAATAAAGCAGTCATCTCATCATTTGGCGTAACCTTTAGATTATCATCATGATCAGAATGGACTGCTCATATAAGGAATTTTTTTTTTTTTATGGAAAACTGTGGCTGTTGTCACCTATTTCTTAGCGAGTTAGCGAGGCTAACCGAAATAAACCAGGTTTTGAGCTAAGCCAGCTTCATGGAATACTCCCCAGGAAACTTTGACCTGCAAAACATGCTGTTGTTGTCATCTACAGTGTAAACACTCACTGCAGCGCGTTGTGTTCCAAAAACCGGAGGGTTTTGTTGTCTGGGCTGACACTCAATTCGACGCGGGAAATGTTGAGATGTTTCAGAAGTCCGGTACCGTTAGGATGGTTAGCGGTGGACCAGACCAGAACCCAGTGGCCGACAAGCTGTGGGAGGATGAAGACAGGAGTTACACAAATCATCAGATATCTCTGGACTTCATTGGCCTTGCATTGAAAGGGTAACAGAAACCAAATTCCTCTGAGTAATAATTGATGAAAATCTTAATCGGAAACTTCACAAAATTTTAAAATCCAAAGTCTCAAAAACGATTGCAGTAATTAATAAGGCAACACAGGTTCTGAATAAAAAACACTTCACATTCTGCACAGTTCTGTATTTTCACCATATTTAACCTATTTCGCTGAGGTTTGGGCTAACACTTTCAAGAGCATAATTAACAAGAGCAGCTTACATGGATCACATACATTTATTCAAAACTGTTAAAATTCACAGATCAAATAGAATATTAAACAGCACAAATCATGCTCAGCAAAAAATGATCAAGTAGTACAAGGAAATATTCAGGGAATGTTTAGTCAGAGAGAGGGAAAATATCATTTAAAGGTGTAGTCAGCGATCTTCTAATCTAATGCACTATTTGTCAAATTCACCGTATTTCTCCTCTCCATCCACAAGATGTCACCACTGACAGCATGTTGAAAAAAAAGTCTGGTTTCAATACATGGCCTTGGCTCTGAATTTTAGCAGCTAAATACTGTGGCTCGGACCGAGTTACCGAAACAGAGTACAGCCCCCCACATCCGGGGGGCGATTATTTTAATGCAAAATACAATCACAGCAATCACTATTTAATGTAACCGTCTGAACCAGCATATACATTTGTATCTATATGAATTGTCCGGTCACATCTGATGTCGTATTAAAGCCGTTTGTCATAATGGAAACTTAACCTGACGGCAGCTGGAAGTTTGATGCACATCTTACAAGTCAAAAATAAACATCCTTAAGATCTGATACTGAGTATATATCTGGCTTCTCTCATTTCATTAAATTCAAAGAAAAGAGGGAGAAAAAAGACGAAGAAAAAAGAGAAAATAAATGTATGTCACTCAGGATTTACCTGTGATTTCCCATATTCCTCTATTTTAGTCTTATTTTTAATGTGATCTAAAAAGATGGAGTACATTATTGCAAGGAGGATGAGGCGGAGACACCGGGAGAGTATACAGTATATCACTAAAGGCTCTGCTGTTTGGCGATGACAGATCAGGAATGCAGGTGGATCAGAAGCATTATGACTGGATCAGCCTGCTGCTGTGTAACTGTCTCTTAATTTTGTACTCCTATTAATGAAAAAGGCACAGATTAAATCTGTCCGGGGAGCTGGCCCACATTGTGACGCGCTTTGTGGCCCCGATGCGCGCCCCGATGGCCAGTCCGTTCTCCCAGTTGCTGAAGGGACCGTCTCCGCTACCGGGTCTTTCCAGCACACTGTTTCCGCGGTGGCGGGGGTAAGTCAGACCAATCAGATGCTGCGCCTCGGCCGCAGCACATATAAAGGCAAGGAGAGGCGGTCATTTGATTGGTGAAGACAGCACTCGGCTGTGTTAAACCCACTCATGCCTTTTCTCCTCCCTCTCTGGCACTTGCGCGGAGGGGCAGGGACGGAAGCATGGATGCCCCTCTCTGTGCCTCTCTTGGCACTGCAGGAAACCTGCAAAGTACGCTGGTCACACCCTGTCAACGCGGAGAAGGCTGGCGCAGGGCAGGTGCGCCTGCGACTGCACCTGGTCTACGAAATTAGAGCCCTTGGTGTCAAGCAGTGATGAACTGATTAGACTTGTTAACCAATCAGAGAGATCTAGTCCCCATGTGAAGGAGCCTGGAGCTCGACAGTGTGAGAATACGGCTGGATCAGAGTATTCAGTATTTGTTCTCTAGAGAGTTTTTCAGAACTGTGTGATTGTGAGCAGACCCGAGGAAGTGACTGACCCCAGTTTAGGAAAAATAGGTGCTCTTTAAACAGAACTTTGATATTACAGCTGGAAAACATGCTAACACACACAATAAGAAAACAGCCTAAAATCAGTTTGTTTACTTTATAACTTTAAGCGTGTTATATAAACATCTAGCTCTCACCAAATGTGATTTTAAATTTTATACAACAATCATGAAACAAAAGACGTAGAAAGAAAACACCTTGTAAACCTTAAGATTTATATTCTTCCAAAACAGTTGGTCTTGGGAGTTTTCCAGTTGCCAAACATTTTTTTTTCTTACCACTGTTACTGTGAGCTTCCTACAGATGCACTCCACTGTAGGCTTTTTTTGCATTTCAGTGTTTTAAAAGTCTTTTTTTTTATTTTCTTGCTGCTGTTAAGATTTTATCCCTTTTTAATGAACTGAAAAGTGTGTTACAAATAAAATCTGTTATATGTCTGTTTTAGTCTACCTGACACAAAATTAGCTTTTGAATTTTGCCATTTGATGATGAGCCCTAATAATGAACATTTTTTTATTTTCATGGAGCAAATGCTGTCCTGTCAAACACCTAGCAAACTAAATAAGTAAAAACAAGAAAAAAAAACACTATATAAGCATTACTGGTGCACTGATACATACTGACAAGTGGGAGAGAAACAGGAACAGGGCAGATTTGGAAATGGGAATCCTTAATCCATTCCTTAAATTGCAGAATTAAGGTGTTTTCCTGAAAACAAAAACTAATCTGATTACTCCAGACAACCTTGTCACTTGAGTCCCAAACACTGATGCTGGTTTTTGCATTCAGGTGAGCTGGACTGCTTTATGAAAATGAAATAGTGTGGAAGAGATTAAAGTAGTAATCAAGCAGGAGTATAAATTACCAAACTGCTATGAACCGCATTAACAGAATAACTCTCACTCTGGTGTGTAAGAGTGTAAACGTACTTACTGCAGATATAACCCAGAGCACTGGTTAAATGATCTGGTCTGAAAAGCCTACTTTATTCAGTGATGAGGGATTTTTGGTCAAAGTGACCAGATAGACTCACCTTGTGCACGTCTTTAACTGGGATAGTATAGTTCTCAGTATGACAGGGGTCTGAATCAGGCTCTTGATCTGCGTAGGTGCCGACAGCTGCCAGAAGCAGCAGCAGCATTGCTTGCTTCACGAAGCCCATCCTGTTGTGAGATGAAAACCGAATGCACCCTTCTCTGTGGTCTGTGAGGACAGCAGAGTCAGAGGTGGAAGGCAGGTTGGTTTATAGTGATCCAAGACCCCTACGCAGACCTCAGTCCAAAGAGTTTGTGTGCTTAGGGTGTTATTGAACTGTGACTCAATCTTTGCCTTATTTTGTGTTATTGTTGCATTTCAACGTGATTGGATGTTAGTTCAAAAACAAGTTTATCCTCTGAAATTAAGGAGATACGTCAAATAATCTCCAGTGCGCTCTGACTCTTAAAGTACGACAAACCAGAAAAAACTGTAGATAAAGAAGAAAAATATTGGAAGAATTTAGTAATTTGTGCAAACTGACGACATAGTGACCAACTGACTAGAAGTATTAATTCAATCTGACAGGCAAAATAGAAATCCACAAAATGAAAGGAAGCATGTTTGCAAACTTTAACAAAGATTCATACAAAATGTACCAAAACATGTGAAGCATATGTTCTGTAGCAATGAGGGGCTCTCTTAGCTCAGCTAAAGCATGCCCCAGAATGCTGTGCAATGTTCTGTACTACTCAAAAAATTCTGGAAATGTTATTTTGGTTGAATATATTTCTTCAACAACTTTTATGGATTGCACATTTATGGAGTGAGCAACACAGCTAAATGTGTGGTGGGTGGGTAACCTCCATGCCAAAAGCTGTAGGACCTAAAGTGTCCACTTGAGGCTGGCTGCAGCAACCTGACACCTTAATGATTATATGTGGGGCAAATATGCTTTCTGAGGCCTTCATAAACATCTTTACAGCCTGTTTAAGAAAAAACAAACTAAAATAAAAACAATTGCAGTCGAAAACTCCAACATATCTATGTGCTTTCACTATAAGAGGGGTGATTTCTATTTAACATATCATGCCATTTTCTTTATTTGAAGGATTTATTGAGGATTTACGGTCTTGGAAATGTGGTGTTGCCATTGGTCAAACAGTCTTAAGTCCTGTCTGTGAGTATTTGAGGGTCAAGGTTCAATTGGTATAGTGTGCGGAGTATGGCAGCTTCCATTGAAAGGATCCTACGGTAAAGCTTCATCCAGTTCTTTTACAGTCTGCTTATAATGTTGTCTTTAAAGTGTTTAATGAGTCTTTCAAAAACAAATTTCTGTCATTTGTGACAGACAATATCTATCTATCTATCTATCTATCTATCTATCTATCTATCTATCTATCTATCTATCTATCTATCTATCTATCTATCTATCTATCTATCTATCTATCTATCTATCTATCTAATTGGTTTATATTTCAGAGTTCAAATACAGAAGAGACGCTGCAGTCTATTCCACGTGGTCTCAAACAGTTTTACCTTATTATATTTTATTTTCATTAGAAGAAGCAGTATTAAGAGATGCAGTCAAACATTTTGACATTTGCATCATACTCAAACAGATTTATCTCATACTGTGTATTTAATACTGTGCGTACTTACTCTAACTTGTTCCTCTCAATGTACGAGACGGTTTGGTTGTCAGAGTGGAGGGTGATCTCAACATGAGAGTTGCTGACTTTGCTGATGTCGATTTTCTCGTTTTTAGCGACAGCCCACACCAGGACCCATTCACCCAAAATCTGGAAGAGGTGGATGGAGAGTTAAAAGGTTAGCTCGGGTTTTTCTTAAAGTGTGATGGCCATAAGCCCATGGCACAAGTCAATAGTGCCATTAAAGCAAGCATGATAATCTGATTTAGATACACTTTTTGTAATACTGGCTAAAAAGGTCTTTATGACCCGATGGCAAACAATTCATAATGTGTTCTTAAAATAGAGCGAAAATATCCGCTATCTACAGCAGGAATAAACCTGGGAATACACCAACAAATCACATCTTTGTACCCCACATTTTAAACCAATCAAATCCTGTCGTCCCGCCTCCTGCGCGTACATTTGTGCTAAGTACCACCATACTTTCGTGACAAAATTTACATCCAAAAAAAAAAAAAAAAAGAGTTCTAGATCACGATAGGAAATATTTCCCAGTATGATCATCTTGTCACTTCAATTTTATTTAAACAGGAGTAAAACTCAGACTGATGTTCACACATAGCCAGTCAATACATCCTGCCCTGCTCTGCTGTGCCCTCTTCAGATACGAGCTTCACTGCTCTGAAGAGTTTCTGTGCTGCTGTGTGGGTAAAGTATCGCAGAGACGGAAGCACATACCTGAGCTCCAAACAGCATGTTACAAAATCCCTTATACGATGGTGAGGCCTTCAGTCTTTGCTCATGATGTAAGTAATAGATTGTGATATTTTCTTAGCTTGCTCAGAACTGGGAGGCAGGTTTAACAAGCTACACAAGTCAAACGTTGGCTGCTTTTCCAGCATGGTTAGCTTGCTGTTGCCAGCTTAAGACTTTGCATGGAGGTGCCAAGTGAGGGGAGCTGTATTTCCACAGTCATTTCTTTTCACCCATCACTCCTGACAAACCCTGTGTGTCATGTCGATGTCTTTATGACCCTTTTAGAATCCAAAATAAGTTCAAACAATAGATTATTTGTTTATGTATCAATCTAACAATATAACTGGATACACCAGATGGACCAGTCAATATATTTCATTAGTCCATATGGGAAAACAGCCCATAGAAAGTGTTTGGAAATGGGAAGAACCTTGCAAAGGCACATCTGGCAGGTGACAGGACAATCCCTCTGTCAATCACTTTTATATATGCTAATCAGATATTGGAGTAGGCGGGCACTCCTCACGTCTTGTAAAGGACAAACCATGATCCACTTCCTGAAAAAAAGTCTCGGAAAATCATGTCAGAAGTGTCATAAAAATATATTTTCTTTGAAGAAGTTTGTAGTGTTTTTTGAATTTTGAATTTGAATTTATTTATTTGATAGGGACGATGCAGTTTAACATAGTTCCATTATTGAGCATGAATCTGATGTGCTGCACAGAGTTTATAGCAAATGATAATTTACAACTCTTGTCCCTGGTTGGGTCTTTAAATAAACAAATCATAAAATGTACAATATGTAACATCATAAAATAACACAAAAGTTTACAGGATAAAAATAAAATACACATTCACATAAAAGAACAAGTAATTTTACAAACTAGTTCAAAATAAGTAAAAAACATGGCAAAATAAGAATGATTACAGCTCTGGTTTGCTTTTAGCCAGCACTTGACCTTTGTAGAGAAGGGTTTTAAATCTGTTTTAAATTCAATCAAGAAATGTGGTCCAGATCTGATAAAACCACAACTGAAGCTGTTAGCATCTATGCTAATCTCTGTACTAGCACTTCCTGTCATCAGCTCGCTAGTAGCTCCCACCTCCTCCTGCTCAAGTGAGTCACTTTAGATTGGAGCTTAACCAGATGGATCTGCTTGAAAACAGACATTCAGGCTCATTTATCTGCACAGCAGGGTTAGATCTTAATGAAGACAGTGCTTCCTGCTATGTTTGATTTTTAACTTCGCTGCACAGTGAGCCACTGCTGACCTCACCTGCACTGGTGCTACAGTGGGTACTTTCGTTGTACAGAGCCAAAAGCTTTATTAAATGTTGGGAATTATCTACTTGATGGCCTTAAATTGTTATACTATCCCACATCAACTATTGTGATATTATGATGGAATGATTTTTATTGCCCACCCCTGCTGTCTACTATGATCACATAATTTTACTTCTTTGATACCGTTTAATTTTACTGTCCAGTAAATATTGCAACAGAATATTTAAAGTTTCCAGATCCTTCCAAATGATACTGTTTTTAGAGGCCATTTACAGAAGGCCTAAAATGGTCAAATCCGATAAGTTTTCATTGCATTTACATGGGAACTCTATACGGAGTGCCCAAATCCGGAAACTTTTGAAACCAGTGTCCAGAGTGGGGAGTTTTCAATATGCTCTCCATGCAGAGCCGTGTAAACCCATATCAGAGCGTTTCAGGGCCAAACACTGATGTCATCGCATGCGCAGTACTCTTTCACGTGACGGCTGCTCACGGATACCAGGAAGAACAACAACTTTGGCTGTCTACCGAGGAATGTGTGCTCAGTTTGTTATCCAGACAGATTTGTTGTCCAGAAAAGAAACTCCTGCGTCTTTTCCACTCGGAAAATAAAGTTTTTCTTCTTCGTACGTGTATTGTAGCAGCGCTGCCTCTCTGAAAACCTACACCGCCATCTACTAAGCCAGCATGCACACTACAGCAGTTTCATTCATTTCAGCATCTCCGTCTGAACGCAGATCGACTTTAAATACGCAAAGGAAAAATCTTTTTCATGTTTAAGTCACAGAGTCTCCATCTAAATATGGCCTTAGTTGTGCTGCCTTGTTGTCATTTAAGAATGGAAGTAATCTCCTAAGTAACCAAGTAATCTTAGTGTAATCAGTGTTTTAAGACGAATTCTTTGACTTTCACCACCCTACATAAACATTGAAACCTCGGTCTTGGGGTGTTGGTTTGACAGAATGGTGGGCTTACCTAGGTACATTTTTCTGTCTGTGACCCATTTGCAAACTTGGCTCTATCTTACAGTCTTTCACAAGCCTATCCACTCAAATCATTCATTAATTTGTTTTGGAGTATCCAGAACTAGAAAGATCTAAGCAGGTGAGGGGGCAGCCCATTCATAGTAAATGCTTTGATCCTGTGATGCAACTGGAAGCGTATCTATAATTTTTTCACTCTATATCCCAGTCAAAACTGAACAAAAATGAATACCAGCAATTGTACATGATGCAACCAATACAAGATGGTATCAATTAGGGGTGTAACGAAATGGTCAACTCATGAAACGATACGAAATTCGAAACAGGGCTCACGATACGAAATACTTACGATACAAAATAAAGATTAAAGAAAATCCTCAACAGTAGGAAGTTGTGCAAAAATCTAATTTTCTTTATTTTCTTCCTAATGCAGACATACAAAAAATATTGCGGCATCAGTACAAAATAAATGCTCTTTGAAAAAAAAAAAACGAAATTGTAGTTTTTTCCCCTTATTTAGACTACAGTGCAAATACAAACATAAAATCTCAATTAAAAGTGCTTTGTTGTTGAAACAATCAAGATAACTACATTCTTGAATGAAAAGGAAAACAAATAGCAGTCCTCAGAGCTGCAGTTTAGACCTATAAATGTCTGAACTGTGAACTATAATGTTTAGCCTATAACAGTGCATATACTTCTGATCTTCAAGTATAATCAAAGTCTGTCAACTCAACAGTAGATACAAAAATCAAATATTGTTTTTTATGCAGACTTACACAAACATACAGTTGCTGCCTGTCTCCAGTTCAAAGTAGTTGGTAGTTGTACTCGCCACAGTACACGGCGAACTGTAGCGACACATTTTGCACACGGTTGTAGTTTTGTTCGCAATCTTCCCACCATTCTCTCGTCTTTTACGTGGGAAGCCAAAATAGGTCCATACAACCAATGTATTTGACCAAGGAGCATCAGTTAATTCCTCGTCCTCGTCTTCCTCCATTCTGAAGCAAGTGTTTTGCTACGGTAAGCGAGGAGGGTAAAAAATCACCAGTCTCCTTGGTGTGCACGTTTTCTATTTTGTGCTTTTATTTCGTGCACCTTTTAATTTTATTTCGTCATGTTTTATTTCATCATATTTTATTTTTTATGTTTTACACCCCTAGTATCAATAGATACCTGCTTGAAAAGTTGAATATAGAGTTTATGGAGTTTGCATGTTTTCCCTGTGCATGCTTGGGTTCTCTCCAGGCACTTCAGATTCCTCCCATAGACCAAGAACATGTGTGATTGGTGACTCTAAGGCCCTGTTTACACGGAGACACTGTGACCTAAAACTGGAATGATTTTTCCTGTGAGTATTCAAAGTCGATCTGCGTTTAGACGGAGAAGCTCGAAACGAATGAAAACACTGTAGTGTGCATGCCAGTCCAGTAGATGGGGGTGTAGGTTTGCAGAGACACAGCTGTGTTACAACACAAAGAAGAAAAACTTTTCACAAACAATAATAAGGAGTGGATGCACAAAGACGCAGGAGTTTCTGTTCTGGACAACTAATCTGTCTGGATAGTTTTGTCTGGATAACAAACGGAGCACGGTAAGCAGCACACATGCTACTCTGTAGATGATGAAGCTGTTGTTGTTCCTGGTATGTGAAAGAGTACTGTGCATGTGGTAACTTCAACATTTCACCCTGAAACACTCTGACTCTGGTTTAAACAGAACTGCATGGTACTGAGAACTCTCCACCCTGGACCCTGGTTTCAATAGTCTGCGGATTTAGGCACTCCAGGTACTGTTCCCATGAAAACAGGAGGCCAAAACACAATGAAAACTTATCGGATTTGGTTGTATTAGGCCTTGTGTAAACTGCCTCTATTTCACCCTTGGGTATGGATGTCTCTCTGTGTGGCCCTATGACGAGCAATAAGCTGCATAGATAATGGATGGACTGTATTGGAATTTTAGCTTCTATTTGCAGCAATTATATTGACCACATATTCGTCATATATCAGCAAAATACACAAATGTACCATAATGCTTCAGCTTTATCATCACTGCATAGATACATTTAAAATTCAAGAATTACGTTTTTTCAAAGGTTGAATGTTGTTTTTCTTGTTTTCCGTCTGTTTCGTACACAAACAGAGCAACAACGTCGGTAATAAATACTTCGTGTTCTTGACAAAAAAACATTGGTATCAGCGAAAATGACTTTGGGAAAAATGGCATATTGGATGTTGACAAAATCCAATATTATGCATCCGTAAAAAGAGATAGCCATATTTAGCCTGTCCCAGCTGGTATGTCCACAGTGGTAGAATATGTCACAGAAAAGATAGAAACTCTAAAATGACCCTTCCTGCCTGTGCCTATCAGAGATAAAGCTCAGTTTATCTTCGCTGTGGAGAAACTCTGAGGTCAGTTCTTCAATAAATCAGGTCACTTGAGATGAGAATTATTGTTGCGCTTCCTTAACTTTCTAGAGAAGCTTATTACTGGGGTGATGAAGCCACTCACCTGGTATGAAGCCACACATGCACATGTGAACCTACTGTTACAGTAAAATCTGTGACCATGTTATGTGGGGAATTTATTCTAACTGGATTTATGGATTCAATCACCACAGCAGCCATTTAAACTGATGAGGTTCATGTAAATCCATTATGATATCAGAGTATACTCTTCTGACATGTTTGTTACAAACACTTAAACTCATATGAAGAGCTTAAACAAAGCAGGAAGTCACCATCACACACTGGTCAAACCAAAACACATATCTGTCCTATGTGAGGTGGTCTGTTTTGTTCAGTTGTTCTTATGATTCATATGTTGCTTGTTTGTCGTCCCCTCCGCCCCGGGCCCTCAACACATCTGCAATTGCTGGTCCAGGAAAATAATGTCAAGTCATGCCGAGAGAACAATCCAGGTGTTGTCCTCGATGGCTGTGGGGTTCATGCTCAGACCAAGGCCAGATTGGGTTAATATTACAAAAAAGAACAAATACGCCCACGCCTGACCATGCAGACTCTAATCTCCAGATAAACAGTGACAAAGGCCTCAAAGGTCAGAGGCCTTGATAAAGTTAGAAGTCTGTCATCATTTTTATTCCGGGTTTGATAAGCTGAAAAGAAACGAAAACTTTAATCACTTTATTTTATTGTGTTGAAATAGCACTTAAAATATTTCCTTTTACATGCTCATTATGTCCATATAATCCAACACTAAAAAGACAAAACTGAGCAAATGGCTAAAGTAAAGAGTCCATATCCATAAATATATATGTCACTGTTTGCCGGGGTCCCTTTTCTACTTTAATTTTGTTTTTACAAATTTAAATGCTTAAATTTAGCCAGTCAATGACTACATAAAATGTGGGATGTTCAGACCAATTCCAAGGGGGGTAGTCAACCAAAGAAAATTCTGTCAGCTAGAATTACCCGTAGTCATCACCTGATCAGAGAGTCCTTAACCCTTTAATGGTGTCTGTATCCTGGGGGATACAGACATTTGGTAGGCTGTATGGGGAGGGGGCATTACGTATCTGCACTTAATATCATGAGAAAGTCTTAAGGGGGGATGGGTTAAGTACCCAGGTCATGTGACTTTATCCCAGCATTCAAAACTAAATTGATAAATTTATGTGAAACTCCAAAATGGCAGTCTACGTGGACAGAGACACGAGATAAGTGTTGTTATTTTTCTTGTTAAATATGTTTTGGGGGGATTTGTTTTTGAAAATATTGTTCTTTAAGGATAATTTTATGTATTCTTGTTGAAAAATAATGAATGACATTTACACAACCTTGATAAACTGGTACTGAATGTCTGTATCCTGGGGGATACGTTGTCCAGATAGGGGTATAAAAACAGGCATGATCACTCTCAGATATACTTATGTTTTGAAGCCTATACTCTACAGATAATCAATAATATAAAGGTGTTAAATACTGATTACAGTAAGAGAAAGAGAAAGGTGGCATTTGTTGTGTTGCCGCCTGATGGTTCATCTGATTCAGACGAGGGAAGCAGTGAAGATGAGGAAGATGAATTGTATACAGAGGGCCAGTGTCAGGACAGCAGCAGCAGCAGTGACCAGTTCAGTGATAGCTCAAGTGATGATGAGGCAGAAGAGAGAACAGCTCACAGAAAAGATTGAGGATGTTCAGGTAATGATTGGAGTAGAATAGTGAATTGTTATGTAAAAGATCCAGTGATTCTGGTGTAGAAATTGTATAAACAGCACCTGCCTGCAACAAAACATTATGTGTTGTATGGTCATGTGTGTTAGTCTCTCTCACTCCCACACACAGGCATGCATGCACGCACGAACATACACACACACACACACACACACACACACGCACACACACACACACACACACAGAAGTTTAAAAATATAAATGGCAAAATAACTAGTGTAGGAGCTGAGATGTTTCCAGCCCTGATGTTTGAAAGTTGTTTGCATAAGAACAGGCACGAGAAGTTTTGTGTAGTGTTAGTTGCTTGATTGTTTATTCAAAGCTAGATTTGTTTCCAATAACTTGTGTTCAGTTTTTCCTCCACTTTTTGTACTTTGTATGCAAGACATGAAAGGGGGGAGCTAATAAATTGCTTATAGTATGTTTTGAAAGTTTACAAATGAAATATCTGAAAATTTGAGGAATGGTAAATTTATACAGTAAACGGGCAACGTATCCTGGGAGATACAAACTGTAAAATGAAAAATAAAAGTCATATTTTGAAAAAAATTATGAAATTGTGTTATTTTAGCCCAAAAAACATGAGAAAATAGGAATAAATTATTTTTCCAAAATTTTTATATGTGCTTGCCCATTTAAGGGTTAAATGAAGGCACATTACCTCTAGCCAGACCTATTAGTGACAGCGTGGTCAGTTTACCCTGACTGGTAAAACAAGCAGGATTGCAGAATCGCGAATTATTTTAACTGAATTATAGTCTACTGAATTAATTGTCTCAAAGCTGACCAACATGCACCAGACTGTATCAAAATGATTTCTGAAAATATAACTGTACAAACTGGTGTGCCAAGCACAGTATATATGATAACTCTGGATTTTTGCTTTCATTCCAATGTACAATGAGAACACAGAGAGGACTTGAATTAAGGGTTCAATATTCAGATGTATCTGCCACAAGGGTGAAGTGCGAATGACGTGCAATTTTTACTCAAGAAAATCCTCAACCAAAGGGAAGCAAATAGCACCACAGCTGAGTTTGCATCAAGCAGTTAAGTTTTGTTTAGTTTACTGGATATTAAAAAATGCATTTACACTATATTGCCAAAAGTATTCGCTCACCTGCCTTGACTCGCAAATGAACTTAAGTGACATCCCATTCCTGATCCATAGGTTTCAATATGACGTCGTCCACCCTTTGCAGCTATAACAGCTTCAACTCTTCTGGGAAGGCCGTCCACAAGGTTTAGGAGTGTTGATTGGATTTTTTGACCATTCTTCCAGAAGAGCATTTGTGAGGTCACACACTGATGTTGGACGAGAAGGCCTGGATCTCAGTCTCCTCTCTAATTCATCCCAAAGGTGTGTTATCGAGTTGAGGTCAGGACTCTGTGCAGGCCAGTCAAGTTCATCCACACCAGACTGTCATCTATGTCTTTATGGACCTGCTTTGTGCTCTGGTGCACAGTCATGTTGGAAGAGGAAGGGGCCCGCTCCAAACTGTTCCCACAAAGTTGGAGCATGGAATTGTCCAAAATGTCTTGGTGTGCTGAAGCATTCAGAGTTCCTTTGACTGGAACTAAGGGGTCAAGCCCAGCTCCTGAAAAACACCCCCACACCATAATCTCCCCTCCACCAAACTTTACACTTGGCACAATGCAGTCCCACAAGTATCATTCTCCTGGCAACTGTCAAACCCAGACTGGTCCATCAGATTGTCAGATGGAAAAGCGCGATCCATCACTCCAGAGAACGCGTCTCCACTGCTCTAGAGACCAGTGGTGTCGTGCTTTACACCACTGTATCCGACATTGCACTTGGTGATGTGAGGCTTGGATGCAGCTGCTCAGCCATGGAAACCCATCCATGGAGCTCTCTGCACTGTTCTTGAGCTAATCTGAAGGCCACATGAAGTTTGGAGGTCTGTAGTTATTGACTCTGCAGAAAGTTGGCGACCTCTGCTTACTATGCACCTCAGCATCGCTGACCCCACTCCGTCAGTTTACGTGGCCTACCACTTGGTGGCTGAGTTGCTGTCATTCCCAAACGCTTCCACATAATCCAGCTGACAGTTGACTGTGGAATATTTAGGAGCGAGGAAATTTCACAACTGGATTTGTTGCTCAGGCGGCATACTATCACAGTTCCACACTGGAACTCACTGAGCTCCTGAGAGCGACCCATTCTTTCACAAATGTTTGTAAAAGCAGTCTGCACGCCTAGGTGCTTGATTTTATACACCTGTGGCCATGGAAGTGACTACAGTGTTACAGTACATAATATGAGGGTAAATTAACCTGTAATAAAAAGTTAAAATCCAACTATAGCTGCAGCATTTTGGACTAGTTGGAGGTTAGGGAGTGATTTAAGAGTTAGGCAGAGACAGGGAGTGACAGATGTTGAGCCTTTAGAAAATGAAGGCATGGATGATGTTTCCCTGGGAATTTTCCATATGGGTGGAGCTGAAAGTAGTGAGACTGTGGGACTAGTGATGTGGGTGGTGAGGGTGAGGTCTCAGTCCAGAATTCCTCCTAAATTGTGAGCAACAATGTAGTTAGCTTGATGCTAACACATAATAGAAACCCCATATACATGCATTTAATAGTAATAATATTAATAATAATAAATATATCTTCATTTGAATAATACTTTCATGTTGCATATTCCATGTATTCCCAGTCCTAGCTTTACTTCATTTTTTTGAAAACTCAAAACATTTCTGGATAGCGTACTTTTACTGAACCAAAATATTTTGATGGGAGTTCTTGTAGGTGGAGAAAATACCCTTTGTTCTTGGTACGGTACTTTCCTGTTAGCATCTGTTTCTTCATCACAGACTCTTACAGTCTGTGGCTTACTGAGGGGGAGGAGAGAAATTTCTACTGTATCTCGTATGTATTTAGTGGCCATATGGGGCTCATACAACCCCACTTTAAAAATACTAAACTATCCCTTTAAGGTCAGCCTCTGGTCTATGTGACATAAGAAATAAGGTCATAGACTCTTCAACAAAACATGACTGTACAGCATTAGCTTGAGCATCACTAACCTGTAAGATTTTCTCTTTAGCAAAGTTTAGTAAAGCCTTTTCACAAGCTGCATCCATGAGTTCAGCATGAGGAATAAGATTGTTAGCTTGATGCTAACATATAATGGAAAAACCCATCTAGATGATAACAAAAATCAGCATAGCTATTTCAAGTGTTTTACCTGGAAAACGGTTTGATCTGGGGGATTGCTTCCCACCATAGTGGTTTGAACTAGTGCACCTCTCATATTTCGAGGCTCCTGTAACATGGGCGGGCCTGGGTTCAACGTCATATTTTTCTGAAGACACGTATCGCTGACAAAAGTATCCCTTTGCTGGATTTTAAACTGGTTTCAAATAAGCCAAGATTCAAATTTGTATGTTCCTTTGGCCTAGCCTTGCAGACCAGATGGACCTGCCTAATTCTGAAATCATGCATCTCCGTCGTGCCAGCCTGTCGTGTCCAACAGTTTCACTCGGCTAAATGCTTAACGGCCCAATCAGGGAAGAGAGGCGGTAGCAGCGGGAGCAGCGGGTGTGATGACATCAGGAAGTGACTTGACAGGAAGTGACGTAACTTCCTGTTGTACAAATAATGGCGGGTAATGTTGGTTAGCCTGTGCTCATCATGGTCACTGCGTTATATTTGGCGAAATATGCTCTCCTAAGTTTACTTTGTCAGGATTGTCTTTGGTGAGGTTCATGTCACATATTAGTGTTAAATGATACATCTGCGTTGCATAATTTAATTTGAAACTATCGTCTCAAGGTAGTTTAGCTATCGGGTAACGGCCATGAGCCGCTACGGCTAATGGCTAACAAGGGCAAACAACAGTTAATGGTCATTAGCCATTAGCCATAGCAGCTAATGGTTAGCCATTAGCCGCTACGTTTAGCCACTACATATGCTATGTCAGAGCAGCGCTGCTTGATATAGATTGGTCTATGATGAGTGTGATGTGCCAAATGATCGTCCAATCAAAAGCTGCTGTTGTTTTTGAAGGTTCTGCCCCTGAAAACAGGGCTCATCCCCAGATGGATTAGTGAAATATTTCCAATATAGAACTGTTCATCTGGCATGTCAGGTTACCTATGGTCCATGTGACATAAAAAAAACATCTTTTGGCTTTGTTGCCCAATGGGAGCTCATCTGACAGTGCAAACAACAGAAGTTGTGTACTGTACCAAGCTGAAATGAACCGGGTTGCTTGTTGGAGAAACATCTTTAAAGTCGAAGTCTCATACTGCTCTCTAGTGTTAAACAACATGCATTACATATGAAAAGCACTCTTAACAGGGGCAGCTGCTCCAGTAAACATTATTAGAACTTTCTAACCAGGTTAATAGCAGCTGAAAGGCAGCAGCAATTATAAGTTTATAAGAAAAGGTGATGTGTCCATCCCCATTTTTCATTTACAATTTTTACAGAGGGAATGCATCTGTCTGGCTGATGCTGCTGTGTGATTGGCAGATTAGCTATTGAAGTTATTACTTTATTGCCCTGAAAAAGGTTTATCTGATGGCATGCTGTGCCACTCTTTTGCCTGACATGCTGGGGAAGTCCTCGCCTGCAAGACTGTCAGACTTGCAGGCTGTGTGGACACATTGTGCATTTTGCAACCATCTGTAACCACGACACTGGCCAGATGTTTCCAATTCTGCTCAGTGAAGGTTGCTACTTTGCCACAAACAACTTAATTTTGTCATAGTTTTTGGCAACACACTTTTTCCCCTGATGAAAACTAGTGTAGCAGGAGGTGCTTTCTCACCTCTGCTCCAGTGTGACTGTTTCTTGCCTCTGCTTGTTACCCTATCAGCGCATGAGGCTAGTCTATAAAGTCAGGCACCATCCCGATGGTCGCCCTCTCTCTCTGGCTCTGGGGTCCGCCCATTCCTTGGCTGCCTCACTTCCGCCCTCAAGCCGCACCGGTGCAGGTAACGTAGCGACAGCTGTCTCCGTACGTGTGTTAATCCTTAGACGCCGCATGTGAGTCATTTATTGGGCCTTTGGCTTGTTTTTAGATCCGCGAGTCTCTGCTACAGCTCGCAGGGTTTCCCCGTTTGGCCGCTCGTGCTGCCGCTAGCTGTGTTTGGTCGCTGAAGCTGTGGAGCTGATGGTGCGTTCCAGTTGTAGTCGGAGGTCGGAATTTCCCACTTCCGAGTAGGAAATTTCATCTGGAACGCCCCCCGAGGTCGGAATATCCTACTGGGAACTCGGGGAGACCTCGCCACCCCCGAGTTGACGATCAAAGATGGATGCCCCCAGTGTGAACAGTTATTTAGCTCCTGTAATAATCCATTTATTTGCACTTCTGACTAGTGTGTGTTGCTCTAGATCAGCTGTATACATAGTATTGTTAGACTTATACTTACAAAAATGCTGCCATAGTGATAATCACATTCTTCATATGATATTTGTGAAATATAAGCATGCTAACAACAGCTAACAATAGCCTGGTCGATACAGCTTTTTCCGACTTCAACTGGAGCAACACACACTAGTCAGAAGTGCGTCAATTTCCCAGCTCCATGCTGCGTTCCATTAGACTGGAGCTGGGAAATAACTGTTCACACTGGGGCAGCCATCTTGATTGTCAACTCAGGGGCAAAGTTTCCCCCTCTCCTCTCCTTGCTTGTGATCCCGTGGGATAGATAGATTGAACTATCACCGCAATAATACAGGTAATGTAGCACTAGCTGCTAGGTGGAGGTGCTAGTTAATGGGCAGTGATTTTTATCTGATTTGTCTTTTTGTTAACTTGTTTACAGTTCGGCTCTCGCCGCAACAGCTCAAGCGGTACTCGCCGCCTCAATCTACGGTAATACTCTGGCTGGGTTTAAGCTACATGAGCAGGCCGCTCTTCTGCCCGCGTCCCTGCTGTGATCTGTTATGCTGTTAAAGACTGCTGGATCGTGGGCACAATTGAATCACTGCTGCTTTGCTTCGCTGTATTTCGCCTTATCTTGGCTTTTGTTTTGCTGTGCCTGTCTTACATCGCTTCTCTTCGCTTGGCTTCACCCTGCATTACTCCGCTTTGCTTAGCTGCGCTCGGCTCGGCGGTGCTCTGCGTGGTGTGGCTTAGCTGCAGATATTTAGTGTAGCCTTTGGTAATTGTGTATGTGCTGTTATCTGATGGGCCTGCGTTCATTTTAAATGTGTGCACGTAGCAGGGTTGGCCCACCTTAATTTTCTGTTACCTTTACAGCCTGATTTAACATTAGGATTTATTTCCTTAGTTTCTTTCTGTTTGATTTATTTTTCTTTTGTTTCTTTGTTTGGTTATCAACTTGCAATTAATTACAATCAGAATTCTCTGGTTTGTTTAGACTTTGGGATTTTTGTTTGCAATACAATTTTGGTAAATTGTCTTGTTTAATAATTGTTGTTTTTGGCAAGCTGAGTTCCGGTACTTTCATGAAGTGATTTGTAATAGTGTGGATTTATTTCTAAATTGTTCCTGTGGTTACATACTATTTTTCACAGGCTTAATTTTGGGTTAATCATTTCTTTAATTATTTTGTCTTCCTGCCACATGTGGCCTTAGTTAAATATTTCTATTTTTGTATTTTTTTTGGGATTGAATTTCCCTCTCCTTGCAGGACTGGAGCTATATGGTGGTGGTTCTGGTGTCCTGGTGGCGGTGTCCTTTCCCTGTGTGCCGTGGATCCCGTGGCTTTGAGTTTTCTTTTTGTCTTTCACTAGTGAGCGTGTGTGTGTGCGTGTCACAGACCCGGGTGCTCCCCTTTTTGAGTTCTCCTCCTCCTTGTGATCCCAGTCCTCCCACTGGTAGGCTCCAGCCCTGCTAGGCCCCTTTTCTGCCCTTTGCACAAGTGAGTCTTTTAAAGAGGAATCAATTTTGATAACTTTTGAAAATAAAGTATTTTTGTATTTTTATAAGAACCACGTCTCATGCTCTCCTTTGTGGAACGGACCTGAGTGCCTAAAGTGTTGTATTTGAATATTTCCCTGGGTGAAACTCCCAGGGTGGCGTTGTCTGGCTCCCTTTCTCTGGTTAAAAATAAAATTGCTTTGAAACCAAAAGTACACATCTGGGGGAGGGGCAGTGTGCATGCCCCACCCCTCTTGCCCTTGTCACACTAGACATCAATAAAATCAAGTGCACTTGGGCAAAAGTAAAACTAAATTGCTGACAATTTCTTCAACAAAAACTAGACTAAAATGTTTGACAGAGATTTCATCCAATCAGACCTAATTTGGTCATGTAGAAAGTAGAGACAAGTTAATCAGAGATGGTCTCTCTATGAATTGATACATTCATGCAGAGCAGGTTCACTGTTTGGTGTCACTTCTGGTATTGTAACTGAGATGCTCTGCCAGGTAGCCTAAATAAAGGTGACTGCATTTCACACAGAAGTAACATTGATTTCTGTTCATTTATACGTTCAAACTTTACTAGCATTCAATAAAGGGTTATTAGATGTTTCATTTTATTTTATTTATGTAAAACATGACTTTGGAAATTTAAAGAAACAGAAACATTTTACATCTTATATTGTAGTCGACTAAATTTATAGTTATTTCATCGACTAAAGGTGTGAAATTTCATCAACTAAAATGAGACTAAAATTAAAACAACTTAAATGACTAAAAAATGAATAAAAGTAAAATATGTTTAGGGAGAAGTACATAACTAAAACTAAATTAAAACGTAATACTGGTGCCTTCCCACTTTATCACACCCTTCCATATGCTCTACCAAACCAGACCACTCACAGGAAGCTTTCAAAAGTAATACCAACATGGAGCAGGTAGACTTAAGTTGTAATTTGGTCCTCTAGTTATTGGGCATGTCGCTGTAACTGCAATTTTGATGCATATCCCTGCACAGTTACTACCCATTTGCCCCACACAGTATCTTCCCTTCTTGTGTTCTCTTTGTTTATTAAATCAAGAAAATCACATCACACTCTTTATCTGTCTTTATTTTACAATTTAAGTTTAAAGATCAGCATTTGTCTCCTCAGCTCATGGAGGCCTTCAGTCATCATCTCGTCGTGCATGACGATAATCACAAAATGCTGTAAAGAAGAAAACAAAGAATTCAGCTCAGTCTGAAATCACACAGCCTTACCGCATTGTTTAATCACAGGTTTGATGTTTTACTCACGGTCATCGGGGTTGTAAAGGAAGTTTGGCGGTTCTTGGAACCCAAGACAACGCGCCTGCCTCCTGAAATACTCCAGGTCAAAACTATTGACCGTTTTTCCTCTTGCTGCAAATGAAAAGAAAAGAAAGACGGGATGAAGAATTTTATGCGTTCATTACAGGAGCTGTTTTCTCTAACTTGTTCTTCCTACCCATCAAGTACAAAGCTCGATACTGCGGGACGTCTTGAATTGTTTGGGGAGGGGTGTTGCTCCTAGCGTGGAGGACATGGTTGGTGTTTACGCTGGTGACGAAGTAGAGCAGACAGTTGGCACAAGTTGGCAGAGAGCGGTATGTGCAGCTGAAGTTGCTCTCTGTTGACGATGAAACAGAAGTGGTTAGACGGCAATAACACTTTAATCTGTTCAATACAATGATTGTTAAGGTAACCTTTAGACTGAAATCAAGGATGACTTCACCTGAACAGCACAAGTGGGAGATGTGAGAGAATTGACAACTAAGCTAATATTCTGTTGGCCAGGAGTGCACTGCACTGGCAATACAGTCACAGTGACAAAGTCCATGGAAATACAGACAATGACACCCCCCACTTGCTTTCTTTCGTCTTGTTGTATAGGGCAAATAAACATCATTGGCCTGATTACATGTGAAGTATAATAACTTCTCATAAAACGCCTAAGTCATTAACCCATAGAGAATGTAGTAATGAGAAATTCATTGCAATGAATCAATGGATATACTTAAAAGTTTATGGAAATTGATGTAGAATATATTGTATTACTTTCATTGATTCTTTATCTGTATCTGATACTTAATACCTAATGTTAGGTTTTAAAATATATAGCTAGGCTTTGGTTATTTGTTTTGGTTAAATGACTTGTTCTAGGTATTTTCAACATTTTTAAATTAGATTCTGTAGAGATTCTAAATATGTACCACAGGTGCACACAGGTGAAATTTCGTTGCAAATGGCTCAGCTAACAACACTTAGGGCACAAGTACATAAAGTTAAAATTGAAAAGATGTTTAAACCAAAAAGGAAAAGGACAAAAAAGCAGAATGTATAAAACAGACAGTAAACATTATAGTGATAAGAGTGTAAAACTAAACCAGTAAACAGAGAAAACAGAGTTCAGTGCTGGAATGCTTAGAATAGGAATAAAAACACAACTGCATTATTAGTTATTCTTATTCCTGTTCTAAGCACTCCAGCACTGAACTCTGTTTTCTCTGTTTACTGGTTTAAGTTATTCCTTAAGTTATTTCTGAATACATCTGGATTATTGCACTGAATTATTCTGAAATTATTGTTAAGACGTTATGAAATTAGATGTTTTGGGCTAAGAAATGGCGTGTTATACAACACAAAGTACTGTGCATTCAAGAGCACAATCAGAGAAGTGTCAGGGGACACGTAATAAAGAACCAAACCCATATTCAACACACACACACACAAGGACACGAAGTGCAGACACTTCAAACAGCCACAGAGAACTGAGGAAACCATATCTCAAATTAAAAATGAGGAAACACAGAAGCTAAGACTAAACTGATAAAACCATGGTATGATATGATAAAGACAATAAAGCCATTAAACATGGTTCTTTTATAAAACGGTCAAAAGAACATAAATAAAAAGAGGTAATAAAACTCAAAACAATAAATCTGAAGCAAAAAATAGAGTAAAAAACACATAATGCAGGTTAAGAGAATAAAACAAAAATCAGGTAATAGCCAGACTTCTGTGGTAGGTCTTGAGTTTCCTTCAAAATATATATAACTAAAAAGCACTGGGAGAGCACAAACCTCCACCAGGTTGGCTCACATATTGCTATTACATCTATAAGCAAATAGCTCTGTGATACAGTTACCATCATAATAGATTCATGACCCTGAAAACCAACATCTAGCACTCAGAATCATAGACAGTTATTGAGCAAAACGGTTTACTAATAGAGCTTACGTGGGTCAGCACCAAAATCTGTCTTTCTGTTTCGTACGTTTTCCATAATCTTGCTAAAAACAGACAAACAAATATACGCCAGCACTCTGAAACCTCACATATGGTCCTTTTCCATTAGCCCTACTCTACTCCACTCGACTCTGCCCAGCTCTACTCTACTCTACTCGCCTTGTGCTGCTTTTCCATTAGCCCCAGTCGCCTGCCCAATGGAGTGCAGTGTCTCAGCTCGCTTGGAACCAGAGCGGAGTAGGTACTAAAACTAGCTTGTTTTAGGATGTACCAGGCTAGTGGAAACACGCTGCAAATCGAGCAGGCCCGTGTAGAGTAGGGCCAAGGGGTGCTAGTGGAAAAGGGCCAATAGAGTCAAAACACATAATGCAGATGAAGAGAGTATAAGAAAAATGCGCTGAAGTACAGAATAAAAAAGGTAGGTCTTGAGTGTTCTTAAAATTATGTATGAATTGCCCATTTCTAAAAACTAAACATGTGGGACTTGGAGGCTGCAGTACGACTGCTTCCATCTGCTGTCAGGCCTGGGAAATGCATTCAGTTAGAGAATAGGATTCCCCTCTTGTCCTCTGACGTCAGACAGGAAAATGGAGGTGTCAGACCAGAGGCAGACCGGGGGGGATTATCACCATATCCCTACGGATATCTCACTCCATATAGATATGTTTATAAAAGGAGAAAGAGGGAGAGATCTCTAAGTCTGGGCCCGTATTCCTAAAGATTCTGAGAATCCTCTCAGAGAGCTCCTAACTTAGCCTAAAAATTCCCAGCAAGGAGTCTCAGCTTAAGAGTGATTCCAGAACACTCTCAGAGAACTCTGAGCAACGAAAGGACAGAAACTCTTATCTTAGTGAGGAGGTGTGGTTGACCCCGTTGTTAGGTATGAGTCATCATTTCCAAAGCTGTGATTGGTTGATCCTAAAAGCTGGATAAAAAAACTTGCTTTTGGTGATAATTGAAAACTTAAACATGGAATCTAATCTTATGAAGACTGTGTAATTGTAAATAACATATTACATAAAAGAAAATATATGTTAAATGAATAGTAAACTGTACTATAAAATAATCCTAATGAATGCCCACATATTCACATAGTGATGGTTATATTAATTTGCTTTTATTAATTGCATGCTTTTGTACTTTCAACCATCAACATCTCAACTTAATTTGGTACTTACGAGTGTAACACAGCATAGCATGCGTCCCTCCGCCATTTTGTCCTCTGTTTAGGGAACTCCTAAGCTGCTTAAAAGTCCTCTTCCCTGCTCCTAATAGATCTCACCTTAGGAGCACTCTTAGGAGCTAGGATTCTTTTGGAATAGCTTTTATCTTTACTAGGATCTACTCTTAATTTTTAGGAGAAATTCTTAGAAAACAACAAGATTCTAAGAGTTTTCTTAGAATTTGGCCACTAGGAGCAACTCTTTGCACTAAGAATCTTTAGGAATACGGGCCCTGATCTTTAGGGGAAAGCGTGTGGTCCTCCCTTCTGCTCTAACTAAACTCTGAAGATAGCATCCTCCAGAATTATTCCCCCCTAATAAGGGTCAAATTACTAATGAATTTAGTTCTTACAAATTCCTACAAGTCTTATATTAACTATTGCAGTTACATTATTAAACACTTATACAGTCATATAAACACTTAATGAGCATCTATTAAGTTCCTATTAAAGCTTATACAGTATTATAAACACATAAAAATGTAGTTAAGCACCTTATAAGGGCCATATAACTTATGAACTGAGTTATTACAAATTCCTTTTAGTCTTGTATTAACTATTACAATGACATTATTACACACAGTCTTATAAACAAATAATAGTGTTAATAAGCATCTTATAAGAACTTACAAAGGTCTTATTAATGCATATTACAAAGAACGTAATATAAAGTGTTATCTTTACTTTTAACTTCACTACATTTCCATGAAGCGTCTGCCAATTTTTAAGTTAACTTAAGTTAATCTTTTACAGCTTTTAAATCAGTGGATTAAATTTCTTTTCTCTTCTAAAAAGCGATCCACGTGGGATATGCTCGAGTGGTGATGTAGTACCTGTACCTCGCACATGTACTACTCAGGTACGTCTACTACAGGAAGTGCAGCTTCTTTTCATGAGAGGTCACTGTACATTTTTTACTGGTTTTAAAATGTGAGTTGTGTGCTGTTAATGCTTTGTCTTGTTTTTTTAAGTCTGTATCACTGTATTGGCTGCTACCTTGGCCGGGTCTCTTGTAAAAGAGATTTTTAATCTCAATGGGACTTCCTGGTTAAATCAAGGTAAAGTAATAATTAAAAAAAATGTTTTAATGCCTACGTGTTATTGTATTGTTGCCACAATGCATTCAGTATAAATGCATTGCTGCTTCTAAAACCTGTAGAATAAAAGGCTTGTGAAATATGCTATGAAGCCTGTAGAGATGCACACTGAAACACGGTTTGATCAGGCTTTAGATGTCGCCATGGGAGCTCTGGTGTGGAACCGTAGTCTGTATCTGCCATAGCCGTCATTACAACGACGAATCGCCATATGAGCAGTTAGCACAGCGTTTACCTGCTCAGTAGCACATGCATGAGGTACAGGTATGGCATCACCACTTGAACAAATCACATGCAGATTGCATTTTGGAAGAAAAAAAGAAATTTCATCCACTGACTTGAGAACTATACTAAAAAGTAAGAAGAAACAAGACCCTTAAGAGAAATTTAGTGGAGTTAAATCTACAATATTTGTCTTTCAAATGCAGTGGAGTGAAAGTCATGAGTTTAAAAAAATACTCAAGTAGAGTACAGATACTAAAACATATATTAAAGTACAGTACTCAAGTAAATATTTTGTTACTGTCCACCCCTGCCTGTGTCAGAGTTCATGTGAGAGGCTGTTCTCACAGAAAGTGTCTCCATACAGATGTCTGTGGTTTATTTTGGCCTTCAAGGGTTTGGAGCTCCTCTGTTTGGTTGTTGAGGTTGAAACCTGCTGCTTTCTTCATTCAGGCTGTGACAGTAACTCCAGGAAAAGTCTCTCCTCCTCTCTGTGTTCACATGTGAGCAGTCTGTGGACCCCTTAGCATGTTTTGAAAATACTGAGAGGGCTGTTTCACAGCACATTAGCATAGCAAACTGATCAGAGAGTTCAGTGCCCCGTTGTTTTCTGCATAGATAAAGCTCACTGGGTTTACATGCCAATATAAGGCACATGTAGATGAGGAGAATCTATTTCTGGCGACATAAAGGCTCTGCTACCCATGAGCACGCGCGGCGACTGTCGTAAAGGCGTGACCCAAGCCAAAGCGTGCGTTTTTTGTGATGCTAATGAATTCAGCTCGGACCTTCCTCAGAACTCTGCATTGCTTTACAACTTCTTTATTCAACAACTTACAGGATGCAAAGCAACAAGGTAATGTATCTCTTTCGAGTTTTGCAGCTGGCCATATATCGCTACTTACAGCCCGGTGCTCTAAGACGTGTATGAATAATATAAATTTGCTCTAGTTTTAATTGTCTTGTTCCCGAAATTGAGTATCCAGGCCAGTCCAGCCCTGCAGACATAGCATGTGAAACCAGACATGATCTTAACATGTGATACAATGATACTGCCCCAATGTCTGATGTCCATAAGATCTTGTGTATGCTTGTGTTCATTGCTCTTTGCCTGCACATCCCCAGTGAGGTGCAGAATAGAGCCCTCAGCAGCTGAGTGATTTTTTCCTTATCTTTTATATTGTTTCACATGTTGTCAATAAATGGTTGGCTCACCAATCTAATCTGGACTTGTGCCTTCTTCCAAACAGAACAAAACCTTCAGTTCCCGCGATCTTGTTTTTTCGGTCTCTACCAGTGCTCTAAGACTGCAAGGGAATGTTAGCTTCCCCTAAAATGTCCCCAAATGTACTGCTGTGTGTTCATTTCATTGACTAAATATGCGCTAGAATACCTTCATCTTTTGTTCAGAATCAGCTACTTATCACAGGTAACAGGCGCGACTTCCTTCTCATTCATCCCTGCAGCGTCTCAGTGCTTTAACACAGTCGGACGCTGAGCATCTTCTGACTTCGACGGGGAAGCGTGGAGTGGGTTGTTCCACTGTGGAAACTGGACGGTCATTGGATAAACGCTGGGCTTTGTCCCGCCCATCGGACGCTCAGCGTCTCTGGGGGTCTATGAGGCAGTGGGCTGGCCTGGACGCTCGGCTTCTGCATGATGATTGGATGATCTGTCTAAGGCCAAATCCCTTTTTGATTGACAGTTAAATGAGCCAATCAGCGATCTTGAAGTATAACCCTCCACCGGAGCATCTTCTCAGTTTTACATTCAGTTGTTCTGGAGAGGAGCTTCTCCTGTTTAAAGCGGCTCAAGTCTTACAACCACAACACAATGGGCCAAGGCCGTTTAAGCAGTCTAGCTCTGCTGGCCATTGAGAGAACACTGGTAAAATCCCTGGAAAAGACACCTAGTTGGTACAACAGGGTCACAGATCATTTTCTTGAAAAGGAACAGAGGGTAGAATTAATATTTAAATAAACAAATTTCTGATGTAGGCTGGAAAAAAATGAGCTTCCCCTCTTTGACTGACCAGCAGCCACCACTGGTCACAGCTCACTACCATATGTGAGGAAAGGAATGCAGATTGAGCGGAATCTCCATTCCTGCAAGAAAGTGGAAACGTTCTGTTTCTGCGTGTATGTGACAATTAACAGCTTAAATCTTGAATGAAGATTTTAAGTAAAAAGTTATTGAGACAAACTCTGATTCTCTTTCCAACAAACCCAACACTGACAAGTGTGACTTACTGTCGGTGATGGCAGTGTTCTGATGAAGGGTCACAGGGGATGTTGCATACTTGCAATACGTTGTACTGGTTGAAAAAGAAAGAAGAAAGGCGGATTCAGACATATAAATGGGAGCACAACTTTAAGGACGGGAATCTCTAGAAGACAATGTGACATTTGTTAGGTCAATAAGAACAAAGGATTCTGCTCTGGACTGTCCAAATGCAAACTGAAAACCTGTCGTTCTTACTGCTGTGATCACAGAAACATCCTTTCATTTGTCTTTTCATAAAGATCTGCTTCTTTAAAAGTCAGTCTTGTGTCATGGAAGCAGGAGTTAAGTTTCAAGTCAGTCAGAATCAGAATTTTTGACTCATTAAGGGAAAATTAGTTTTATTTTCAGTTGCTCTGATACACAATATAGCAGCAGGAATATCAAACACAGACATTAAAGGTGCTATGAGGAGAATCTGTTTCCGGTGACATAAAGACTCTGTTACCCATGAGCACGCACTGTGACTGTCGTAAAGACGTGACCCAAGCCAAAGCGTGCGTTTGTTGTGATGCTAATGAATGCAGCTCAGACCTTCCTCAGAACTCTGCATTACTTTACAACTTCTTTTTATCAACAACTTACAGGATGCAAAGCAACGAGGTAATGTATGTCTTTCTGGCTACGTAGTGGTAGTTTTTGATGTGTGACAACAAGCAACTTTTGGAAAACTTAGTATTGTAGTTTTATAGCCGGCTATATATGCTACTTACAGGCCGGTGCTCTAAGACGTGTCTGAATAATATAAATTTGCTCTAGTTTTAATTGTCTTGTTCCCGAAGTTGAGTATCCAGGCCAGTCCAGCCCTGTCCGACCCAACCGCGAAGCTAAGGAATAGCATTTATTGATAACCTATTTTGATGCTATAAAACTCATCTTAAAGTGTGTATTTCGATCAGGCATATATCTAAAAGTGAGACTTTTTGTAATTACTTAGAAACTCCTCATAGCATCTTTAAAATACGTAAACAATATTTGACCCCATATAGCTCACAGTATAACTTTAGCCACCCTGACAGTTGCCTTTTTTGAGAATTCAGAAGCATTTTCCTTTAAATTTAAAGCTACCTTGCCTAATTTTCTAAAATCTATCACTCGTTTTCATCTCTTCAAGAAATCCCTTTTTATTCATTTACAAAAACCCTGTTCTTGCTTCTGATAAACTTCTGACAACAATATTGATCTGTGGTGTGCTCCAGTTATATTATATTGTATTGATAATGAATGTATGTCCTATTGATGATGATAGATATATTACATATTACCACCCACTTATTTTTGTGAATGTAGAAGGTATGGTTAATAGGGAACGGTTGGACAAATGGTGTCTTGTACAGATGTCTTATGGGATTGATATCGGCATCGGCCAGTACTCAAGGCTGCAATATCGGTATCGTACCAGAGGTGAAAAAGTTGTATTTGGACACCCCTAGTATCAATACTGGTATCAGCCTAAATAAGTTCTGAAATATCGGCATATAACTGCAAATCTGATACAGTGCATCCCTGTTAAATGATAAAATCAGTCAGAGTGGCTGACTTTTGATCAACAGCCTCTACAAAATAAGAACAAGCAACATCAGTATTGCACGAAACACTTGATTTACCTTTTGGAAATTTGTCGTCTACTGTCAAACAGTGCTGTCATTTTTTTTTCCATAATGTATTTTTTGTTATTGTTAAAACTGTCAACTGCTTTTGTTCAGTCTAACTTTACTTGTCCTGTTTATTCTCCCTTATAAGGAGGTTGATTAATCTTAGCGATTCTGCATGTCATTTATTTTTTATGCTCTTTATTCACTTAATTGTTTGAAGGATACTCCCTTAAGATGAATCATCTTGTTTTCAAGGGAGTCCTTAACATACATACATACATACATACGGAAAAATAGCAAAGAAATAAAAAATAAGACAGTGCATTACTTTACAAAATATTAAGGGTGTCCCGATACAGCTTTTTCACCTCTGATACAATACTGATGTTGCAGCCTTGAGTATTGGCTGATTCCGATAATGATCCCATACGATATCAGCAAGAATCATACATACTTTTATTACTTATTTTGTAGTATGGACTGTAAGAAAATGCTTGATCAAGTGAGATTACTCAAACAGAGAACAGTAGTCAGCAAGAGTAGGTATGAGAAAAACTGACAGATTTGTTATTAACCAATGGGTTCAATAAATTTTAACCTTAAACATAAGAATATACTACAGTTAAATAAAATAAATAAAACAAATCAGAAAACCCTGAAAAGTAACCTCAATTAATCCAGTAAAAACAAAAACATGTATTTTAAAATTGTAAAACAACGGCTGCGTTGGACTTAAACATAAGCACATTTTACCACTGAATTCAATGAACAAAAATTAAATTGGAAAGTTAGTTAAAGTTTAGTTAAGTGGCCATTTACTCACTGCCTGATCCCGATGTCCTCATAAAGCTGTAGAGGGCTTGCTCCCTGGCGAAACTCAATCCACATGCTCATGACAGACTGAAACAAGTTCTGAAATGGTTTGCTGTCAATGTAGCCCATGATGAAGTTCCACCTATCAAATTGCTGCAGAGAGAGGCATAAATTCAGCGATGGATAAAAAAAATGTCTTCAATGTAAGTGGGGCTTGTAAATTATTTGGCATTACACCAGCCTCTTTTTTTGTTTACCTGGCTAAAGCTCAGATCACCTCAGGTAGTTTGTGTAGGATTTTAACGCTGATGTTTTGCAATCAGCAGTATACAAACTAAAAAGCACATCCATCCTTCTCTGAAAAAGCTAGAATTGCCAAAGCTTTCTTTTTCTCTTTTTGAAGATATGCCATTGTTAGTCCCACAGGAGCAGCAGGATACAAGAGAAATATAGAAAGAAACTTGCAAATGAAAAATAAAGTAATAAAATAAAAAAAATAAAGTGTATAGTAAGTGGTATTTCCAATGGTTATATACGTTTTTGTTTTTTACAGATGGGTAAATTGAGAAATATTAAGAATAGCATGATGCATATGTACATGTTTGATATTGTACAAGTGAAAAATTTGAGATATTAGATTTAAAGATGTTCAAATCTAGGCTCAAAATAGCCCTGTTTAACTGTGCATATCACTGACAGGATCTTATCTGCACTCTTCTCTTTTAAAGTTCATTTACAGTGATTAGTTTTGTGTCTATTTTCTATTGTGATTTTAATGCAGTTAAAAAGCACTTTGAATTGCCTTGTATAAATTGTGCTCTACAGATAAACTTGCCTTTTAACCAGGAACCAAGAAAAACCCAGCTCCATATTCAACACCACAAACAATGGAGTATCCACCTGTAAATGCTGTATAGCTGTATTCTGCTTTAAGTCCTGACTGTCTACACTGATCTGAAACCAAGAAGAGGAGGAAGCTTACCGGTTCAAAAGTAGGATGTGGTCTGGTCATATCCTCGCAAGTATCATAATAGAATGTGGCTGAGCTGCCCAAGAACACCCCGAACATCAGGAACAGACTGCCGAGTGACAGCTTCATGATGCCACAGACGATTTGTTTAAGCGTAAGAAAATACTACACAAGAAACTTTCTCCTTGTAAGCTGAATAACTGACATCTGCAGGAGCAGCAGGCTTTTAAAGGCACTTTCGTGGCGGTATTCCAGCTGACACTGCAGTATTTACACTCATGGATTATTTGTCGAAAGTTCTTATTTATTCACCCAGAGATAAGGAGGATGTTTCTTACTTTAGGTTGACTGTCGATGAGAGGGTATGTTTTTTCTGCAGTTTCTCTGAACTCATATTTTAGCTCAAATATTTACGGATTTTTATTTGCAATGCACAAAGTGCGTCTAGTTCATCACAGGACGGCACCAATGGAGTTTAAGACCAACATGAACCTGAAGCCTTAACTTTATTTGTATTTGCTCTTAGATGGTGTTGATACTTAGAAAGAACGCCAGTCAGCTGAGGTGATTTTAAAATGGATTTCCAGTGAATTGTGGTACATTTTAGGAAGAAAATTTAATTCAGCACAATGGAGGCAATTTTGAGTTTTTAACTTTTGCTTTTATATCTTAATCTCCATTTTGAGTATCAAGAAAATAATATGCCTAGTCAACAAAAGGGGAAAAAGATTCAGCGAAAGTTTGTTTTTGTAAGTTTTTATGGAGAGAACAGTACATTTATTGAAAGCAAAAGGCACTTAAAGCAGAAAGCAGACAAAAATTATAAATAAATATAAAATAAATGTAAAAATAAATTTGAGAAAAAAACATTTAAGGAAAATAAATACATGCATGAATAAACATAAATAAAAAATAATAAAAAGTAATCTTTATACATTATCAAGTATGTCATCCTGATTTAGCCACAGCAAGGGTGAGACATAAATAAGTGTGAAATATACATCAATATTCATGCAGCATGCTAATGCACAAATACCTGTGCGTAAACATCACTCTGGAAGTGCAGGGAATGTTGGGTCCTAACATAAGAAAAAATGGGGACACATTTCATTGAATCTGTTCAGAGATTCTATGCAAGTCTATCTAATTTTTCCCAGCTTTACACAACTTAATACAGAATGAATCCAGTTTCCATATGAAGGAGGAGCAGGGGATTTCCATCTGAGTAAAATAAGAAAGTTTAAACAAAGTTTTGAGGGACACAGTCTTACTGTTTCCTCTTGTGTATGTAGAATCTTCAAACGATCATCCAACTTTCGGTCTGCACATTCGACAAGATTTCTGTCAGGGACGTTAACATGATTGGACTTTGGTTTACCCCTCTACATCTGACCAATGAAAGCACTCGTCTGCACTTACTGTAGGTCAAAACATTCAACATGGCCGCCCAGTCGATGGTGTGTTTGCATCACAGCAGCCTGGTTTGTTGGACCAAAGTCTTAAAAATGACACAGAAACTGAATTTAAAACAGTATTTGGAGAAGGCTAGTTGGTGCAGCAGTATTGGAGCAGCTGTGGAAGTTTCTCCTCTCCTTCACACAGTCAGACGGACCCATTTAGGCCCTGTTACCATGGAGACACTCTCACCTGAAACGCAAACGTTTTTTCTTTGCGCTTTGAAACTCGACAACAATGGTGAGTTGGACGCTTGAAGATGCAGGAGCTTCATTTCTGGACAAAAAATCTGTCTGGATAGTTTTTTCTGGATAAGAAACCAAGCACAGTAAGCAGCACACATGCTACTTGGTAGATGGTGAAGCTATTGTTCCTGGTATGTGTGCGGCCTTCATGTGAAAAAGTACTGCGCAATCGGTGATGTCAGTGTTTCGCTCTTAAGCCCAAATTCCACTGCATGCGTATCTGGTCTATCTCCGCTCCGCTGCGGCAGCGGAGCCGATCCGTTTCCATTATAAGCAATGCGTGTACTTCCACCAGCTGCGACACGGCTCCGGCACGGCTGCGTATCTGCTCCGCCGGCCTCCGGCAGACGGAACAGATACACAGAGCTTCTATTTTTGCCGGATGCCGGACCACGATGCAGCAATTTAGCACACAGAATATCATGTGGGACACAAAATAAAACATCCGTAGATGTTTCAAAATAAAATAAACCGTGTCAACAACGGAAAGTACTGTACCTGGGAAACGTCATTTAGGGCGGAGACAGACCTGGTGTCAAAAGTTCAGTCTCACCCCACCCCACTTCACCATGGATGAGGAGCTTTTGATTTTGGAGGTGCAAAACCACAAAATACTTTATGAGCTAGTTGACCCGCTGCAAGGCGGAGCCGCAATGCTTCGTACTGCAGACGGATCCGGTGGAGTTGACGTGCGTCAGATGACGGAGCAGAGTGGAGAAGGACCGGATACGCATCCAGTGGAATCCCCCAGTTAGGCTACGTTTACACCGACACTCCTGACTTAAAGACGCAAAGATCTGTCCTTTGTGTTTTAGAATTCTTCTGCGTTCAGACAGCGAAGCTCGGTGTCAAGTTAATCTGCTGTAGTATGCATGCCGGTTCAGTAGATGGCGGTGTAGGTCTGCAGAGAGGCAGCGCTGCTACAACACACGAACGAAAAACAAAAACTTTTCACAAACAGCAATGGCGGATAGACACACAGAAATGCAGGAGTTTCTTTCTGGACAACAAATCAGTTCGGACAACAAATCTGTCTCGATAGTTTTGTCTGGATAACAAACCAAGCACGGTAAGAGGCTCACATATTACTCGGCAGACGGCCGAAGCTGTTGTTGTTCCTGGTATGCGCGCACAGCCTTCATGTGAAAGAGTACTGCGCATGGGGTATACGGGTTTACACGGAGCTGAATGGAGAGTGGTTTAAAAAGTTTCCGTTTTAGATGGAAACACAACGCATGCTCATCTAAACACAAGGCCAAAATGCAACAAAAACTTATCGGATTTGACTGTTTTTGGCGCCATGTAAACGCACTCTGAATCCCATTTACATGAAGCTGGGCAGCAGTGTTTTTTCAAATATTTCCACCCTGTACACTGGTTTCAAAAGTTCGCAGACTCAGGCTATTCCCATGTAAACAGGAGGCAAAGTGCAATAAAAATTCTTCAGATTTGGCCAAACCCGGCCTCACGTAAACAGGGCCTTTGTGTCAATCCGAATCGTACCCCTTAGCCCTCCCCCTTCATCTTACCCTTTCCCATTGGCTACAGCTGTGAGCTCATTGCACCAAGCAATTTAAAAATACAACCAGCAGTACGGAACATGATTTATATTTACACATTACACATTACCTATAATTATATGCTTCCTTTGGTGTCCGCTCTGACATCTTTTTAGCGGCCCGGTGTATCACAGGAAATTTCTCATAGCCCTTCCTTTCAAATGAGGTCCTGGTTTGTCTTCGTTTCAAGGGCTGTCTTGACCTTCCCCTTAGCCTTACGGAGCACTGGGATACCCCTTCAGTAGATGTGAACGCACAAGACCAAAGGCTGTGGCGTACAGTTGGGACAGACCCTTAGTTCCTGTTGAATGAAGAGCATAAAAGTCACTTCATATCAAGTCAGTTTTGACTTCCACAGTGTGATATCTCTGGGATGTACACAATGTATGCAAATATGCCTTGATGTCAATGTGAATAGAAAGATGTGACAAAAATCATCTCCAACATGTTCAGAATTTTGTGCCATTTATCCACATCGCCCTCGCAGTGTAAATACCTTTACTCTGCTGGTCTTTGAATACTGTACGTACAGTATGGACTCTCCAAAAACCTGAATAATCTAACCTGAACCTGAAAAATATACTGATTGATTAGGAACTGACTATTGGCTAAAGTTCATGAAATATGTGAATATTAGATTGGTATTAAAACATGCAGTCACTGACCCAAACTTACAGAGGGAAGTGCCCTGCATGTGTGGAGTATTTTGATTGGCTTGTTGATAAAAAGTGGCAAGCAAATTAACAAATTAAATCTGACAGGGGTTAGGGCTGCAATATTCACGATGTTTGCAGTATAGACGACAGTAAGGAAATCAATAATCAAAAGCACAGACCCTCCTGATTACAAGATGCTGCATCTCAAAGGGCTAACCTCTAAGAAATTTATATTCAATAGAGACAAATATGATGACGACAGGTCCATGATTAGTCCATGGATCTGCACGAGCTTTAGGTCTTACTTTAGTCCACTTGTCTCTGTCCACCTCCACCTCCTTTCCTTCGCATAGTGTGGATGGCTGTTCATCATGAGACGAGGATCCACATTCAAGATTTCCTGCTGCTTAAGAGGTTTTTACTTGCCGCCATGATGGAGGTATCATGACTAGCCATATTAATTCATGTTGGGTGTTTGATGATTCATGTACTTTTTTATGTGTGCATATATGTGTATCCATAAAAGGAAGAGTTTGTCTTCAGCCTGCTCTCTCGTAAAGTGTGTTGAGATTGATTGATTGATCTGGAATGCTGTTGATGCCCACAGTGGGCGCTGCCATACTGCAAGTGCTGTCTCAACTAAACTTTAGCTCCATCTCCTCACAGACACAAAGGCTGTGTTGTTGTAGGTCTTAAGGCCATCTGACCAATAGCTATGCGTTTTCCAAAACTGAAAGAAGATAATGAAACATAATGCGGTAAAAACAAGTCACAACAAGCACACAGGACCGTTAAGAGCTGCTGAAGAGTTTATCTGACGACTGTTGGCAGAAGCAGGCTAACACTACCTATTGAATCCCAGTGTTTGAGCTAAGCTAACCAGCATTGGCTGAGCTCTGCCAGTCTCTTCCTTGTTACTCGATGCACAGTCAAAGAATGGTGTCTGTCTGCTTGTTATGGACTTGGAAGTGAGGCAAGACACAAAAACAAACAAAAAGGTTGTAGTGCTTTAACCTTTTTATTTTTCCAAGTTGTAGTGTGTCTTAGCCTTAAAATGATCAGTCCATATCACCCCTAATACTGCCAGCCATGTTGGGTGACAAAGATATTTTGCCTTCTGCTTTCTGGGACTGCCGTGTTTTCCATCACCAGCTTTGGTGACTCATGCCCTCTTAAATATTGGCTGTCAGATCAATCATGACATGATAAAACCATTAAAGTTGCAGTTATTTAGGGGCTGTGTTCTTGGTATTGCAGTTCTAAGCAATTAAGACTGACTAAATAATAGGATGTGGTCTCTATTTTGCAGCCAATAATTTGATTTATAACTGTGTGTTCACATTTCTTACTTTTTACTTACATTGAAATAGAAGTTTTGTCTCCGTCATGTCGCCTTTAGCTCCAACGTAACAACCTTCTTCTCTGCCATAGGTCAACTGATAGGAGCACTGAAACACAAACAGAAATTCTGGGTAATAGCCTTTAGATAAGAGTGGTCTGATACGCATTTGTAGGAGGGGTGTATTAGTGCGGCCTTGGACAACATTTGAGAAATGGGACACCCCATGGTCTATTGAATATGCCTGATTAGACTCATTTTTTAGTTTTTTTTTTTTTTTCAAATAATGCAAAACAGGTATTGAATATCAAATGTCAACTAATATTTATCAACATTTTAAACTGTGGCATTGTGACAACCTTAGTGCCCCACTCATTTTCCCTAGAGCAGGCACTAGTTGCACTGAAGTTGCTGAGAAAACTACCGAGTCGAGATGATGTGACGTTTTGATTGACGGAACGATCATCCAATCACCTGCCAGATATGATTTTGAGAGGTTCTGCCCATTCCCAAACACTTTCTATGGGCTCTGTCGTGGATGGATGAGTGGAATACATTGAATCTGGTGTGCCATGTTAAAAAAAAGACAGAATTCTGAGAAAAAGTCTGAATGATAATGGTAGTAATAGTAAAATACATACAATAAAAGATAAAACAGGAAGGACTTCATGTTTGACTTTGCAGAAATCCGCCTATAAGCCATGATTAGCCATGCTCAACTGTGAGAATGTTTATAATGAAATTAGACCAAGTGATGAAAAATATAAAAACCCAAGAAGGAATTAGCCAGGATGTCAAAATCCCTCGTGGCTAGTTGCAAAATGGATCTTAAGGGCTGATCTCACTTTTAGAGGATAACAAATGTAGATACAAGTTAGAAATCCAAAACACTTAAATGATATTTATATTATCTACTTGCTCTCCTTAGAGAAAAGATCACATAAACTATCAGAGATAAACACGCAACCTTTAATAATATCTGGGGCCCCTTCATTTCATTTCTTGAAAAAACCTGATTTAACTGATTTAATGTTAATAACTGGAGATGAGATTAAAAGGCCCTCTGCAGTTCACCAGGAAAAGTCAAGTCAGTTATCACAGCTAAAACAAAATACTCATCCTGATTTTTATTATAATTTACATGTTTGAGTTTTTTCCTAAATTTAACAGTTGAGCAAGTGCTGTAGTCTTGTATGTTTGAAGCCTTTCTGTACATATGTTAGCACACATGGAGTGTTAAATGTTATAAAACAATACAAATTTTGTTGGAAAAAGAAATTTAACTCATGTGTTTTTTTCTTCTGATTTATCTTATCTTTGCAATGTCTGGCCCCTAAAGCATATATGTTAGCAGGGCTGAGCCTTTAGCTTTTTTAGCACCCTAACCCCATGAATCAAAAATCAGGTCAACATGTCGGTCTTTCTATCAGGGCGTTTGATCGTTTATAAAAGTAATCATCTACAATTTCAGGAGAGCGGTCGAAGAGGGCTTACCAGATGAAAGTAGAAAACGGTTTGGCCAGTGGTTTGCATCCTTCGGCTGTATGTAGCCCACCAGCAGAATGAGACTATAGAGCCACAGATTCATGATGCTACTGACTGTTAGCTTCATAACAGGGACTGCGCAACCCACCAATCAGGGAGCTCTGTCTGAGACAACTGAATGACTGAACCTCACAGGGTCATGGGGCCTTTATGGGTGCTGCTCATGGCCCAGCTCCAAGTCTTCTGAGCCATGAAATGAGTTTTTGCTCAGTGATTCCTCTTCTTTTAGCCAGAAATAAACAGGCACATTTGCCCTTGGTTCACCTCCATGAGGTTACACCAAAGAGCAGCAGTTCTTAGCATTATGCTGTTGGCCTTATTTTCTCATGATCTTTAATTGATTTTTTCAGTATTTCCCCAAAGTACTGTTGTATAGCTCTATGTATGGATTCTAAGCTTAGTTATAATAATAGTATTTAATTATAAATGCTTTGACGAACAGAGAAATATAGAAAAGCAGGCAAAAGACTCCAAGCACCAAAGAGGCAATCTGAAAATCAACAAGCACACACTGCAAAAAAATCAGATCTAGGCGAGAGTATTCCTTTTTTTTGTCACAGTAGACTTATTCTAAGCCAAAATTTCATGATATATCTAAACTAAGATCTTAATTAACAGATATAAAAACTAAAATAAAGCTACCGGTAATACGTGAAACATTTTGTCAATAAGACAAGACCATTTTAACCCAAAGGCAATCTTAAAATGATTTTTTTATCCAGAGCTGATATTAAAGCTGAATTTTAGACCCTCACTGAGTCAAACTTCCTTGTTTAATAGGCAGACACTGTCATGTCCTTATTTATGCCTTTTATTCCTTGTGATAACAAAATTGCTAAGTAAATGTGGTTTAGAATTAGAGTTGAAGATATCTTACAGTGCAAATATTAGCAAAAACTCCTCACAAACACACAAACAATATAATAATAACAAGAAAAGCAACAATCTGTACTTATGAAACCAAGCAACCACAGCATAGGAGAGGACTCAACCGTGTCCTACATCTTAAAGTCGCAGGACGTTCTTCTGATGAAATCCATCTTATCCAGAGGAGATCACTGGTTTAAGAGAAGTGTTGAGATTGAGATACTTTCTATCTCCAACATAATTATTACTGAAACTTCTGATCTACTTCATTATTAAACTGCTCTCTCTGTACTATTCAGATAACACTGCTTTATTTTTAAAGCTGCATCCAGTTACATTGCAAAGGTAGATTAAAGCTGTCAGAGGCCATGAAAGTACTGGTGTTAGCTTCATAGCAGCACGGCTAAGCACTCCAGAGGGGCAGGATTTAGTCACTGATCGGCCTCATTAGCAAACACATTAGCTCCATGAAATTCTTCTCAATAGTGCTGCCAAAAAAGACAACTTCACTGAAGGAAGGCAACTTCTTCAGACTAAAGTTTGCAGTATATGAACTCCTGATTAGGTGGAGAATTGAATATAACTAGACTGTGGAGTTTGGAATAAACTGTGTTTGGTAGGAATGCTCCTAAGCTGTGAATAATTGGGATCAATAAGTCACTTAGTCTTTAACTGATCAGCTTACTTGTCATATGAAAACAGTAATTTCAGTTACAGATGTTTGAAATCGGCCTGCTTTTTACATGCCTGATTTTGTTATTCTGTCTCCTGCAGGTTTTGTAAACTTTTCTGAGGACGTTGACACCAAAGTTTATACATCAAATATTTGCAGATTTGTTAGATGTCCTTGGTTGACCACAATGCTTAAATATTTTAAGTCGACAGTTCAACGTAGGACAGCGCTTTATGTAAACTTGTACTTGCTTTCAGATGCACCTGTTTAAGAAATGATGAAATAAAAAATTAAACAAAATGCCCAACACAGAAGACCTGTTAGTGTTGATTACCAATCATTTCTTGTTTTGTTGAAATGGGAAGAGTGTACAAAAAGCTCTGGAGGAGCAATGCAACAAGCATCCTGCAGCAAAGACGGCTATAATACATGATGCAGTTATTCACTTCTCACTTTTTATTGTTATTGATACATGGAGCTGACCCTTGGCATACTCCTACTCTCAATTAATGGAGATCATCTACAAGTGACTTTAATCTTACAAATAATCATATTTTCAACACAATGATGAAAAGACAAGATTGATTATTTAATTTATTTGTATGAACACATAATACAATATGACATCATGTGCAACCTTAGTTGAAAAACAGACAAATAATAATAATAATAACAATAATAATAATAATAACAATAATAATTATAATAATAATAATCAGAGAGGGGAGAAAAAGAACAACTAAAAGTAAAAACCCTGCCAGCCGTCGATTCAATAGGCCATATTTGCATCTCTTAGCTAAACAGTGTAGATATAGTTTTCTTTGGCATTGACTTTGACTATAAGAGAATAGCGGTACCACACCACATACATATCCATCCTTTTTGATGAACATACAAAAGTACATTAATATGCTGTTGAAGTTCATCAAAGCACAGACATATATATATATTTTAAAATATACAATTATATATTAATATATGAAATTTATATTTTATATAATTTATAAAATATAAATTTCATGCCTATTTACACGCCACTGATGCAGTAGTGGGAGCAACTTGGAGTTAAGTGTCTTGCCCAAGGACACATCGCCATCTGAGAGCCAGTCTTGAACCTGCAACCTCCCAATTGCAAGCACACTATCCAACTGCACCACCAGCCCCCAAATTCAGAAGAACCAAAGCCTGACTCCAGGAGGAGAACTAAAGTTGTGTTCACACCGAACGTGACTACAGCGTTGCCCACTGAAGTCACGTCACATGTCCATAAATACCTCAATTTGGCCACTGTGGCCCATTGCCATCATTCGGTGATGTCACGTCTGCTCAAGTTTCACCGGGATGTATAAGCTGTCATTATTCCACTGTATCCTTTTCACTTACCTACCAACCACAAAACACTGCAGCTGATGCCCTGCAGCAGCACTGCTGGTCAGTTCTCTGCGGTCACTGACTAATATTTCCACACGGACATAGATTGTTAGTCCGTAGTCCAGAATGAAAACTGTTCGTCATACTACCTCACAGTCACACACGACATCACCTGAAAACAGCGATTGTCTAATCTTCTAATCTAATGCACTATTTGTCAAAATCACCGTATTTCTCCTCTCCATCCACAAGATGTCACTACTGACAGCATGTTGAAAAAAAAGTCTGGTTTCAAAACACAGCTTTGGCTCTGAATTTCAGCAGGTAAACACTGTGACCCCCCCCCCCACACACACACACACACACATCCAGGGGGTGACCATATTCATGCGCAGATTCATCGGGGGGGGGTAGTAGGTTGTGTAGCGTGCACAGTTAGCGTAAGACAGAGATACAATAGGTGCAATAGCAATGGCTGAAAAACAGCCCAAAAGAAAAAGGTCAGATGAGTGAAAAGTGAAAAAGAAGGGCTATGACCATGAAAGAGCGAAGACCCAGGTCAACATTGGTGTTGCTTTCTGAAGATGGAGGGAACTCCGTGAATGGAAAGACCTGAAAACCGTTGCTGATGTCGCCGTCTTTCTGCTGGATAGGTTAGCTTTGTGGTGCTTCGCATAACAGTTACAGCCGTCGGACATTCATCTTATTGTCTAATCTGCCAGAATGTACCGTTGTCGTGATGTTATCAGTAACGGCAGTCCAGTTGTCTGATGAGTCGGAGTTACCTTAGCTACGTTGGTCAGCTACGGAGTTTCTACAGCCATTTCCATGAAGATGCACGTCCATCAGCTTTCAGGGGTGGAGCCAGGGGTGAGGTATGAAGGGAGAGGCGGGTCTAAATTTGTTTATCGACAACCTCTCCACTCATTTTCTCCCACATCGCTGACTACACCTTTAAGCGGCCAACGTGTTGGAGGGTTAGCCCAGCCCCATCGTGGCTGTACATTGACTGTGCATGTGAGTGATAGCGGTAGACGCTTTAGTTGCGTTCGGTGTGGAGGCACCTTAACATCAGACCCTCTTCATTTATTTATGAATATGTGTGTAAAATGTGCCCCAATCAGTGAATCTGTAACTGTAAAAGTATCTCATACAAATGTCACTCAAAACTCTCTAAAATTTAAAATTAATTGAAAAACTGAAAAATGTAACACACTAGAGCTGAATGAATTTAGGAAAAGATCTGATTGCAATATTTCTGGCAGATATTGTGTATTTCAATTTGATTCATGATTTTCTTCAACTCAAGCTACATTGCAATATTCACCGTTTTTACAATAAAGACAACAGTAAGGAAATCAATGATCAAAAGTACATAAAGCCTTATTGACCATCTAATATTGATGACAAATCATCTATTTTCATTACTTAAGGGATACTCCAACTTCTCCTGAACAGAGGCTGTGTTCTTGAAACAAAAAGAAGAGACTCCAAGGCACTCTCTTTATACTATTAAAATGCCTTTATTTAAACGGCATGGTCATGTAGACCTTAAAAACAAACTTCCACGCATTTCGGCATCAAGCCTTCATCAGGAAGTCATGCAAACAGATGTTGGGCTGCCACATTAACTTAAAGGCAAGGTCTGCAGGTAGTGACAACCAGCAGACCCACCAGCAGATGGTGTTATTCAGGTCAATAGGCTTCAAAAAAGTTTCCATCCCTAGAAAACCTGCATGGTATCACACAAAGCAGATAAAATTAGTTAGAAACACATCAGAATTCTGATTAACAACATTTTTTACAAAGTGGCCTGTATGTTTAGAGACTTTAACTCAGTGTTTAGACAACATCTTTCCTCTACAAGAACACAGTATAATCTTGTTCTTCATTTAGTCCAGGATATTTTGTGGCTTGTAGTTTGTCAATCCAGAATGCCTCCTTTTGGTTCAGTTTTCTTTGTCTGTCACCTCTTCTGATGGTCAGCGGGATGTGGTCGATGCCTGTGGTTTGTAATGAAGTTGGGTTGCTGTTATGGAATTCCAGGTAATGTTTGGCCATGGGTTAGTTAATGTTACCAGTTCGTATTGCATATTTGTGTTCTGCAAGTCTGTCCTGGAGCCGTCTTTTTGTTCTGCCAATGTAAAAAACTTTGCAAATGGGGCATTCCAGCATGTATATGACAAAAGTGGTCTTGCAGTTAATAAAGTGTTTGATTTTGTACTCCTTTTGTGATGTTGAGTCCAGAAATGTCTTTGTCTGTTTCACATTTGCACAGTGGTTACAGTTGTTACATTTGAAAGATCCCTTTGGTTTGTGTCCCAGCCATGAAGTTGGGTTGTTGGGTTTTAGGTGACTGTGTACCAGTTTATCTTGTAGGGTTGGGCATCTTCTGAAACTGACAAGTGGAGGCTGTGGAAAAATGTTGTTGAGTTGTGCATCACTCTGAATTATGCCCCAGTTTTTATTTATTATCCAGAGGCTGTGCGTTGTTGACTTGCCTGACTTTCGCATTGGCGAAGTGACGTTTGCAAACAAGTTGACTCTTTTAAACTACTCTTTTAAACGAGTGTAGAGGTTTTTTATAAACAAATTTAGACACCCCTCTCGCTTCATACCTCACTCTTGGCTCCACCCCCGAAAGCTGATGGACGTGCATCGTCATGGAAACGGCTGTAGAAACTGCATAGCTGACCAATGTAGCTAAGGTAACCCCGACTCGTCAGACAACTCGACTGACAATATTGATAACATCACGACAACGGTACATTCTGGCAGATTAGACAATAAGATGAGTGTCCGACGGCTGTTACTGTTATGTGAAGCACCACAAAGCTAATGTTGCTTACCTATCCAGCAGAATGACTGCAACATCCACGTCCGTTTTCAGGTCTTTCAATTGGCGGAGTTCCCTCCACTGTCAGAAAGCAACACCAATGTTGACCCGGGTCTTCAGTCTTTCATGGTCATAGCCCTTCTTTTTCACTTTTCACTTCTCTGACCTTTTTCTTTTGGGCTGTTTTTCAGCTATTGCTACTGCACCTATTGTATCTCTCTCTTACGCTAACTGCGCACGCTACGCAACTTGCTACTCCCCCTCCCCCCTCTGTCTGATCTGCACATGAGCATGATAGCACCCTGGATGTGGGGGGGTGTACCCTGTTTTGGTAACTCGGCCCGAGCCACAGTATTTACCTGCTAAAATTCAGAGCCAAGGCTGTGTATTGAAACTGACTTTTTTTTCAACATGCTGTCAGTGGGGACATCTCGTGGATGGAGAGGTGAGAAATGGTGAATTTGACAAATAGTGCATTAGATTAGAAGATTAGAAGATCGCTGACTACATCTTTAAGTGAACAATGAGAACTGATTGGCATATGAATTTTCCCAAATTCAATGAATCCAAGACGGAGATCATCTTCTTTGGAGGATGCACCCCCTCAACGGCCTGCTTTGCTGAAAATCTGGGCCCTTTGAATTCAAACATTCAGTCTAATGCTAGGAACCTTGGTGTCATCTTTGATAACCATTTTTACTTTGATAAGCAGATCAGTGCCGTTGTGGAAGCAAGCTTCTTCCAACTCCGTCTCTTAGCTAAGACCAAGGCCTACTTTTCACAGGCAGATCATGAAAAGACTACCCATGCCTTTATTACATGTAGATTGGACTATTGTAACTCCTTATACATTGGCATGGATAAGTCATCCATTAACCGCCTTCAGCTCATTCAGAATGCTGCTGCTCGACTCCTCTCTGGCAAGAAAAAGCGTGACCACATTACACCAGTCTTGGCGTCCCTCCACTGGCTCCCAGTCCGCTTTCATATTGATTTTAAAATTCTTTTAATCGCTTTTAAAGCCCTCAATGGTCTTGCCCCTCTGTACCTGTCTGAAGTCCTACATGGCTACTCCCCAACCAGAGCCCGAAGGTCTTCTGACCAACTACTATTGGAGGTTCCCAAACCAGACTTAAGTTGAGAGGTGACAGGGCCTTTGCAGCGGCTGCCCCTAGTCTGTGGAACAGTCTCCCCATCCATATAAGAGCCTCCCAGACCGTAGAGATTTTTAAATCTTCCTTAAAGGCCCACTTTTTCTCCCTGGCATTTCATCAATGAGCTCATACAAATCACAGGCACCTTAGTTTTTAATTTTTTTTAATTTTTACTGTTTTATTACAATGTTTTTCTATTTTTTATTGTTTTTATTGTTATATTTATTTATTTCTATGTATCTGTGTACAGCACTTTGATTGACTGCTGTCTTCTTGAAGGTGCTCTATAAATAAACTTGACTTGATTATGAAGACATACTTTATTAATCCCTCAATTCAATTCTTAACACTCTGTTGTTGAAACATGCTTTTACATACATAGGTTGAAGTATACATGCACATGCACAAACAAGTCCTATGATCATGCATTAATGGAGAGATGTCAGAGTGACGGCTTGCTGCTCCTGAAGAAGTGCTTCAAAGCAGTTTGGGGGTTCAGTGCCTTGCTCAAGGGCACTTCAGCAGTACTCAGGAAGTCCGATGGCACCTCTCCAGCTATCAAACCAACTTCCAAACATGGTTTGGTGGGTATTTGAACCGGCCACTCTTTGGTCACCAGACCAATTCCTTACAGAGTATGTGTGATAAACTGTTCATTTGCAAACCATTCTTAACGGCAAATGGCCTTCAAATTTGTAAAATATATGTAAAATACTTGACACAACAGATCCTGGGTCAGTCAGGAGCGCTGAAAACAACTGCAGCTTAGTCTTAATTTGCTATTTCAATCAGAAAACGATAAATCTACTGTGGTGGCACTAACTGAAGCATGTTATATCTATTTATTGTTTGTTGCAGTTGTTGCTGGAACAGTAACATTCTGAAATGACCTGAACTGAACAAACAAATTGCAAAATCCAGAGTGAAAGCGGCGTTAGACAAACTGTCTTCTGGTCTCTTTTTGACTCAATCAGAATGAAAAACTGTTCTGCTCTGCGATCACAAGTTCATTTCTGAGTGCTTTTCTTGTTTCCTTGAAAAACATTTCAAAAAATAATAATAGGGAGCTATCCCTGGGATTAAAATGGAGCAAAATGACCAATGTTTACCGGCCTCCTGGCGGCTCTTTGTACACTTTACATAAGCAGGTCTTCAGTCAACAGTTGTCATGTTTCACCCTGGACCCGGGATGTGCAAGTCCAGGCTTTTCACTGGTGCTTGTAGGAGATTTCAGGACACTGTCCGAGTTGTGCAACAAACATTTACAGATTTATTGACTTGTCCTAACTTGATCATGATGATCAAACACATGAGGAAACTCAATTATTTACAGGATTGCCACAGTTCAGTCAAAGCGAACACTGTTTATTGACTCACCTTTCCCTTAGTCTTCATCCAACATACAATATGTACTATTTTTTTTCACAATTTGTTTATTAATTTTTAATGAACCACATTTAAATATTAAATTCAGGTCAACTTTGAGGCACTAGGTGGTTATTTCCAGTCATAACACATAAAACAGGGTTGGAGCCATACATTGACGCCACTATGGATTGATCTTCGGCCACGAGTTTTACTTATTTTTATTCATTTACGTCCAGAGATATCCAGATCCAGTGACCAGTTTCATATTTACTTACTTGTACTCAATAAAATGCTGTAGACACAGAAAACCTATTAAAGCCTACTTTTTGTGCACAGAAAGTTCACAGGAACAATTGATAAGCCTATTAATTAAGAAGTAGATCGATAAGGGCATTGGTGTCGGTAAAATCTTAACACCATCCCTCCTGCTTTTGAAAAACTACTGTTTCGTTTTAGTGAGCCCCGTTATTATAATTCACAATGCTTCTACATGCTTTTAAGATGGCTATTAAAAGTAAAGCCAACTTTCAGTGCTAATTTGGCTTTACCGTACTGGTCAATCTGTATTATATTTTTGAAAGAAATTTTTAATTTGTTTTCCAAGCATGAAAGCATGTTCTTGGGTTCTGTTGCTTGAGTCTCATAATCTGTAGAAATATGTTGGCAGCCAAATGATGAAGTATTGCAATGGAATATCTCTGAAATGCTTGCTTATAATGTTAAGGTTGCTATATTCTGGTTTTGCACCTGTCAGGCAAAATGAAGAGGAAAATTACTTCGTACTTTGTTAGTAATAAGTCCAGTCATGAGAGGAGGGAAAGTGCCATGGAGAGGGAGATGCAGGATGACAGTGATAAGAGAGAGTCGGACAAAGAAGGAGAGCATGCACCAGGTCCTCTTCATGGAAGGAAATCCACAGGTACATTTCCACTTTGTTTCTTCATGCATTTAACTATAGTATTTCTGGGACTCTGTCCTCTGTAAATGGCTGTCATGCCATTTAAAAAAAAGTTAATTCCCTTAAAATCTGGTGTGCTGACAATTTTAACCTCTCCATCTTCACCAACAGATGATACACTTTGACAGTCGGATGGTGGCAGTGAAGGTGGAGTAGGTCCTTTGGAGTATGCTCTGCAAAGTGGATGTCAAGGTAGGTTAAAGTATGCAAATCACAATCCTCCAACTCTATAAGTATCTACTGTATCTGTTTGCAGTAAATAATAAAATTTGAAGAACCAAATTTCAAATATGTTGTTTAGATGTGATTTCACGACACATTAGTGTCATCACTTTAACTTCTTAATCTCAATTGACAGATGAAAGTCTTAATGTTGATCCAGAGCACAGCGGCGGAGCTGACCGGAGTGGACCACCAGGTATATAATTTACATTCATACGTTAACAAATGACACACAGATGTATTGTATAGCATAACTGAAATATCATATTTGACTTTCCTCTATTAGACATATCAAGATCTCGAGCTGAAGCTCCGGTCCAGCCACAGCTTGCCATGTATCCTAGAACTGCAATGGGGGACAGACGAAAACATTTCCGGGCCTCGTGGTATTCCCACCATTCCTGGATTGAATATTCCCTGAGCAAGGATGCGGCCTATTGCTATGCCTGAAGGCACTTTGGCCCTCCAAATACAGAAACAGTTTTTAGTTCTGATGGAGGCTACAAAAAAAAAGCTAGGTTCAAGGATGGTGGCTTTGCATCCCATGCTAAGTCTGAAGCACACGTGAATGCTATGACGGCCTGGAAAAATTTTGAGATGGAACAAAGGCATCTTTGTTGACTAAACTGTCAAAAGAGCACTCAAAACAGATACAGGAAAACCATGCCTATATTAAAAGTGTAGCTGAAGTTTTGCTGTTAACTGCAACACAAAATATAGCACAAAGAGGTCATAGAGGGACAGTGAATTCTGACAACAAAGGAAACGTCCTTGCTATATTAAAGGTTCTTGGTAAGCATGACACAGTTGTGAAAAATAAATTGAAAACCGGTAATGCCAAATACACAAGCCACCAAATCCAAAATGAAATGCTGGACACATTGGCAGAGATGGTGCGCTCCACCATTATCAGTGAGGTCAAAGAAAGTCAAGTTTTTGCCCTCATGGCAGATGAAACCAAAGATTTAAAGAAGAAAGAACAGATCTCTCTTGTTCTGAGGTATCACTACAGGGGAGCTGTGAAAGAGAGCTTTTTACACTTTGAAGCTGCAGAGCATCTTAATGCTGCAGGGTTGGCAGAGAAAATAAAACACATCCTTGAAAAATAGGGGCTGGAATACAGGGACAATTTGGTTGGACAAGCTTAAGATGGAGCATCTGTCATGAGCGGCAAGAACTCTGGAGTTCAGGCTCGAGTTAAGGAAGTGGCAAAGCAGGCTTTTTATGTACAATATTGTACATTGAAATGCCCACTGCCTAATCTGGTTCTCGTGGACACAGTTAAAGCTGTCCCTGAAGTAGAGTGTTTCTTTTCTGTTGTGCAAAGATTGTACACATTCATGTCTGGGTCCTACATTCACAACAAATGGCTCAATAAGCAGAAAGAAATGTATGACGGGGCACCAAGGGAGTTGCAAAATTAAGCGATACACGGTGGGCTTGTCAACCTAAGGCTTGTAAAAGCATTCTTGAGAGACTGCCTGCAATTGTCAGTGTCCTAGAGGAAACAGTGGAAGAAAAGAATGGTGATAGGTCAGTTGATGCAAGAGGCCTGCTTGCCCAAATTGACCTCCAGTTTGTAGTGCTTCTAGTTATAGTGACTACACTTTAAGGTGAGGCAAGATGCCTTTCTGATGCCCTGCAGTCTCCTAAACTGGACTTAGGTTTAGCTGTTGATTTAGTTGAGGCTCTTGTACAAACTCTTAAGGACTTCAGGACTGAAACACACTTTTAAGAGCTGTGGAAAGAAGTCATCCACAAAGCTGAAGAGAGCAGTATTGATACAGATCCTGCACCCAAAAGACAGAGAATACTCAGTAAAAAGCTTGAGGGGCATACCGTCATGAGCCAGCTCGGCTGCTGTCCTGAGCAAAACAAAGACAGTTTTCAGACAGGATTATTTTACCCAGTGCTAGACCATATGCTCACTGAGATAAACAGACGGTTTTCTAAACAAAACGGTGAAGTGATGAGGGGCATTCAGGCACTGAAGCCAATAAATGCTAAATTTTGTAATGGTGCAGCTCTGTTACCCTTTGCATCCATTTATCGAAGCAACACAGAAGACATGACACATGAGTTACACCAGCTAAAAAGAGTCCTAGAGCAGAAAGGCCAAGCAGGCCTGGAAAAACAATCTAGCATAGTTGAGCTAACAAAATTCATTGAGCCCCACAAAGAGGTGTTTCCTGAGGTCTTCAGGCTGTGTAAAGTAGCAGTTACCATACCTGTGAAAGGAGCTTTTCAGCACTGAGGCCGATTAAAAGCTATCTGAGATCAACCATGGATGATGAAAGGTTGAGTAACCTGGGTGTTTTGAGTGTGGAGTCCAAACGAGCTTCTTCCCTTGCCACGGATGAATTTGTAGATAGGTTACTTTAAAGGAATACTCCGACTATTTTGGACCCACGCCCTTTCCCTATCATTGACAAAGTGAGACAAGCTCAAAAATACCTTTTCTGTGTCTCTGCGTCCAGTGGCTGGCTCCCAGCTGTTAGCTCCGTAGGTAGCTTAGCTCAATCATTAGTCAATAGGAGTCAGAACCGGACTGACGAAAGTGGACAAAATATTCCTCACAGTGGTCCAGGGGATGGCTTATTAGCACCTAAAGTAAATCAGAATGGTTATAAAACATTTTAAACGTTATTTTAACGGATTCTAGAAAGAAAACATGTCTTTAAAAATGTTTTATAGCCATTTGGATTTACTTTAGGTGCTAATACGCCCTCCCCTGGACCACTGTAAGGAGTATTTTGTCCACTTTCGTCAGTCCGGCTGCTACTTCCGGTCCGCGGAGCACTGCGCATGCGCAGGTCTTTGTTTATCTAAACGTTGTTTTAACGGATTTAAGAAAGAAAACACGTCTTTTAAAATGTTTTATTACCATTCGGATTTACTTTAGGTGCTAATACGCCCTCCACAGGACCACTGCAAGGAGTATTTTGTCCACTTTCGTCGGTCCGGCTCTGACTCCTATTGACTTCCAGCCATTGAGCTAAGCTACCTATGGAGCTAACAGCTGGGAGCCAGCCACTGGACGCAGAGTCACAAAAAAGGTATTTTTGAGCTTGTCTCACTTTGTCAATGATAGGGAAAGGGCGTGGGTCCAAAATAGTCGGAGTATTCCTTTAAGTCACAGCAACCGAAGAATATGCCTTCTGTAAGTTTGTTTCATTGTTTCATGTTTGTGATCGGTCAATCATCTCTGTGTATCACACTGGGAATCAAAGCATTTATGAACTACATCACCAGTTAAAAATACATGAAACAGCTGTGTTTTACAACAACTGTCCGATCTTTTTTATTACTTTAGGAAAACATAAAAAATATATTAGGCAGATCTACATGATATAGTAGTCAAAATCACAGTTACTACATGTCATTGCTAGATGAGTGAATGAGTGAGTGGTTAAGAAACCCCATTAAATCAGCCACCCCTGTGTGAGCAATGGTTTCAGTCTGGCCACCACTATGAAAATTGTCTGGCTCTGCCACTGGTCTAAAACCTTCCACTTTATATCCCTGATGAATTCTGTTTTTTTTTTTTTTTTTTTGCCAGTGTGCTTTGGGCCGTTTTCTGCTGCGTGTTTAAGCTCCTCCTGATTACTTCTGAAATAATTCTGCTGCTACCATCATCAGTTACATAATCAGTAAATATTACTGAGCCTCTTCTAGAGGCAGCCATGCAAATCCAAGCCACGAGATCACCAGATGAGCTTGAATGCTGAAGATTGGAACAGTTGAGGTTGTGTGATGTACCTTTAAGAAAAGACTGTGCAATGCCACCAGAGGGCACGGTTGTCACCTTTGTTTTCAGTCTGAGTGACACTCTCGTTATGGACGCATGCCTGACTCCAAACTCCTGTATTCATTTTCTCCCACTGGACTCACAAGTGATGAATGGATTCCCACTAGCTATTTTGTTTGTATGATGAAATAGTAGCCGGGTAACCGGGCTTGGTAAGGTTATGTCTGCCTTTTTGTGAATAAATAAGAGCACTGTGGAGACCCCAGACCTGTGTGGCTGTGCTTTTGGCTACGTTTACTAGCTTCCAACGCTCTGAAAACCTCCCTAAATACGGAAATACGGATCCAGAACCATCACAAGATCATTAGCAGTTCCTTTTTTTCTCCACACTGTGGCCTTTCCAACACTTTGGTAGAGATTAATCTTGGTCTCGTCAGTCCATGAGATTGTGTTTCAGAACTTCTTTGCAAATTCCAATCAGGACTTTTTTAAGGTGAAGCCATTACTTTAAGAAAAAAAAGAAGTGTGGTCACAAAATGAGGCAGAGAGAGGGCAAGATAAACAAAACACCAGCAGAACTGAACCGAACTAAAATTCAAAACTACCAAAAATAAATATTCCTAAACACAAAGATAAACCACTCTGAGTATAAGCAAGGACACTTTTACAAAACAGCAGAAACAAAGAATATTTGAGCTAATGCTCTTCCATGACAAGACCTCCAAAAAATCAGAACAAAGAATCGTTTCTCACTAATAACGGTGATCTAGCCGACGTGCAGTCTCTGTTGTAACGCTTCCATCGCTGCAGCTGTTGGCTCGAAGGATGTTTGGCTGCTTGTCACTCCTGCATCTGCTCCAAATCAACTTGACAATCTGTGGCCTCCTACACACGCAACACACACACACAGCTCCAAGAAAAGATTAGCACAGATAGGTGGGGGCGTGGTGGTGGCTGTAACGATATAAAAAACACATTTGGCATCTCTGTCATGTCATTTTGTTTGTAGAAAGAATATTATGCTAACAAAATGTAGAACCTACTCAATACCTTGTCAGGAAAAGTTGATTGTTACAGTGGCACCAACAGCAGGAGATCTAACAAAAACTGCAGTTACAAACTCAATCTACCTTCATATCTCAATCAATCAACTTTACTTGTATAGCACCTTTCATACAAAAATTGCTTCACATAAGAAATAAAATAACAATAAATGACATAAAAAGGAAGTTGCATGCAAATGAAAATAAAAAAGACCCTATCCACCCTCACAACACACACACACACACAAAATTAATCAAACACACAAAGACAAAAAGGAAATTTTAAAACAGAAAACAGAATTTAAGAACTGCAGAAGACTGATCTTTAACTAGAAGTGAGGAAACACAGGAGCTAAAACTTAAATCATGATTAAAAATCACAAGAAATTACATTAAAAAATACCATAGGGAAAGGAAGGTAAACAAATTAATCAAAATAAAAAAAATAAATCCAGTCTTAAAAATGGGTTTGTACAGTGTCCAGAACTACATTTAGACAAACTGACTTTTTAACACGTTCTTTTAGATAATGAACTTGTGTTTCCTGGATCATTCACACTATCATTTTCCACCCTGTGATGACAACAAGAGCACAAACTAGTAAACAACAAAAATTGCAAAAATAAATAAAACACAAATAAGAAATTGTAAGAACCCAAAAATATAGCCCAGGGTTTGAAAATAAAAAATTGAGCATTTTTGTAAACACGTTAAGACAATACACCACCCACGGCTTATTTAATTTCATTTTCAATGTTTATTTCATTTATTGATTAAAAAGAAGCACTTCAATACAAACAAGAAAAGCAAAATTAATAAATGAACAACTGCAGAAAAAATAATACGTAATAAAATGATCTGCTCCCTTTCTTACAAGACAGATATTAATATAATAAAAGACTAAAAACTTTAAAAAGAGCTGCAGGTCAAAAGATGCACTTATCTCCCTCTATAAGATACTTTTATTCAATACACACTTTAAAGAGAAGTCCAAAAAACTACATAGACAGAACAAAACTCTGCTTTCAAATGTCATCATATCTTCTTAAAAATATTCTAAATTTAAATATGAAATTTGATTTACATAACTTAGTTCCTCTGTCGAGATTTTCCCCATATTTAAGACAAATGTGAGGCTTTGCTGGTCCCTGTGTGGGGACATCACTCGTCTTCTTAAGCATGGATTTTTCCAGAACCACTTTCATATCTGATGAAAAGGAAAAAAAAAATGTCTGTAAAAACTGTAGTGCTTCTTTACAAAGCACCAACAAATCACTGTTATGAAACAGCCTGGTATGATGAGGTAAGATGTGTGCTGACTCAGAGGTTACAGCGACCAGAGCACGGACAGAGCAAAAAGTCACGCCATGGCCTCGGACCTTGTACCGATACACCACATGGATAATTCTTCTTTCCAGACTGTTCCTGCAGTGGCAAAGCTGCTTCATAAGTTCATTTGTTACAACAATCCCCAGCTTTGTTGAGCTCCCTCTGCGAGTTAGGATCATGACAAAACCTCACAAACACACAAAACATGTACTCACGCCACGGCACGAACAAACTCAGTTTGGCTTGCAAATGCAAAACACCAGTCACAGACTAACGCGTTCTGTTTTGCAAGCAAGTACCATGGCCATCAAACAAATAAATCATGCTTCAGAAACAAATAAAGCACAAAAAATAATCCTCAACTACTTGGCAAATAAAAACAGAATACAATGAATTGCAAATCCTTTTCAATTTATATTCAATTGAATACACTGCAAAGACAAGATATTTAATGTTCAAGCTGAGAAACTTTATTTTCTTTTGCCATTAATCATTAACTTAGAATTTAATGGCAGCAACACATTGCAAAAAAGTTGGCACAGGGTCATTTTTACCACTGTGTTACATCGCCTTTCCTTTTAACAACACTCAGTAAACGTTTGGGAACTGAAGAGACCAATTTTTGAAGCTTTTCAGGTGGAATTCTTTCCCATTCTTGCTTGATGTACAGCTTAAGTTGTTCAACAGTCTGGGGTCTCCGTTGTTGTATTTTACGCTTCATAATGTGCCACATATTTTCAATGGGGGACAGGTCTGGACTACAGGCAGGCCAGTCTAGTACCCGCTCTCTTTTACTACGAAGCCACGCTGTTGTAACACGTGCAGAATGTGGCTTGGCATTGTCTTGCTGAAATCAGCAGGGGCGTCCATGAAAAAGACTAAGTTGGATGGCAACATATGTTGCTCCAAAACCTGTATGTACCTTTCAGCATTAATGGTGCCTTCACAGATGTGTAAGTTACCCATGCCTTGGGTGCTAATACACCCCCATACCATCACAGATGCTGGCTTTTGAACTTTGTGCCTATAACAGTCCGGATGGTTCTTTTCCTCTTTGGTCCAGAGGACACGACGACCACAGTTTCCAAAAACACTTTGAAATGTGGACTGGTCAGACCACAGAACACTTTTCCACTTTGCATCAGTCCATCTTAGATGAGCTCGGGCCCAGCGAAGCCGGCGGTGTTTCTGGGTGTTGTTGATAAATGGCTTTCACTTTGTATAGTCGAGTTTTAACTTGCACTTACAGATGTAGACGAACTGTAGTTACTGACAGTGGTTTTCTGAAGTGTTCCTGAGCCCATGTGGTGATATCCTTTACACAATGATGCCGGTTTTTGATGCAGTACCACCTGAGGGATCGAAGGTCACGGGCATTCAGTGTTGGTTTTGGGCCTTGCCGCTTACGTGCAGTAATTTCTCCAGATTCTCTGAACCTTTTTGATGATATTACAGACCGTAGATGATGAAATCCCTGAATTTCTTGCAATAGCTGGTTGAGAAATAAATGTTGTTCTTAAACTGTTGGACAATTTGCTCACGCATTTGTTCACAAAGTGGTGACCCTCGGCCCATCCTTGTTTGTGAATGATTGAGCATTTCAGGGAAGCTGCTTTTATACCCAATCATGGCACCCACCTGTTCCCAATTAGCCTTTTCACCTGTGGGATGTTCCAGATAAGTGGTTGATGAGCATTCCTCAACTTTCTCAGTCTTTTTTGCCACTTGTGCCAGCTTTTTTGAAACATGTTGCAGGCATCAAATTCCAAATGAGCTAATATTTGCAAAAAATAACAAAGTTCACCAGTTCGAACATTAAGTATCTTGTCTTCGCTGTGTATTCAATTGAATATAGGCTGAAAGGGATTTGCAAGTCATTGTATTTTGTTTTTATTTATGATTTACACAACGTACCAACTTCACTGATTTTGGGTTTTGTACAACGAACAATTCTACAACTATGAAAAACTATCACGTGACTTTTGGCGCTACTTTTACAGACGCAGATCTACGCTCAAACACACTCTGATCCACATGCCAGGAAAGTTTCCCTGCAGTTCACACTCCACAGCAGCAGGGGGCACTGTTGATTCAATTTAAGGCTGCAGACTTGGCTAACTCAACTTTTCATTCTGTTTCTAACTTTATTAAATTAAACTATGGCCACGAGGAGTGTAACAAAATGGTCAACTCACAAAACGCAACGAAACAGGGCTCACGATACAAAATACTCACGATACGAAATAAAGATTATAGAAAATCCCCAACAGTAGGAAGTTGTGCGAAATCTCATTTTCTTTATTCTCTTCTTAATGCAGACATACAAAAAATATTGCTGCATCAGCACAAATGTTCTTTGAAAAAAAAAGAAGTTGTAGTTTTTCCCCTTATTCAGACTACAGTGCAAATACAAACATAAAATCTCATAAAAAGTGCTTTGTTGTTGTAACAATCAGGATAAGTACATTCTTGAATGAAAAAGAAAACAGATAGAAGTCCTCAGAGGTGCAGTTTAGACCTATAAATGTCTGAACTATAATATTTAGCCTATAACAGTGCATATACTTCTGATCTTCAAGTATGATCAAATTCTGTCAACTCAACAGTAGATGCAAAAATCAAATATTGTTTTTTATGCAGACTTACACAAACATATAGTTGCTGCCTGTCTCCAGTTCAAAACAAAATGTTTGATATGTTAATATTCTTAAAAAAGGATACCTTTAAGGGTATCATGGTACATCATAGTTGAACTCGCCGCAGTATACGGCGAACTGTAGCGGCATATTTTGCACACGGTTGTTGTTTTGTCTGCAATCTTCTCACCGTTCTCTCGTCTTTTAAATAGGAAGCCAAAATAGGTCCACAATACGTCCACTGTTTATTTGACGAAGGAGCGTCACCTAATTCCTCAACCTTGTCTTCCTCCATTTTGAAGCTACGGTAGGTTAGGAGGGTAAAAAATCCCCAGTGTCAGTGGTACGCGTGCCCCTTTGCGTTTTTTATTTCGTCATTTTTTTATTTCGCGAAATTTTGTGGCATGAGATTTCGTTACACCCCTAATGGCCACGCATTACGATGATAACTTGATACGTCTCACTCTTAACACTTTAACTCCCAGCTCAACTGTCTGGCAGAGGTCAATACATTCAGGAATATTTAATGTGTTAAAAAAATAAGTTATTGTCTCTTGTCATTTTTTAGGATACAGAAAAAAACTACAAACAAACTTAACTGTTATTCTCTTTTTGGGATTTCACGGTTCAAAAAGCTGATATTATTGTTTTGGTTGTCATTTTAAATGCTTAACCATTTACTGAGATGATTTTAATATATTTTCATATATAAAACCTGTTATTCATCACAAACATGTTTGTTTGTGAAACAGTCATCAAGTTATTTCAATTGTTACCTTATTTACAAACATTTTTGCCTTTTCTGATGGATTTTGACTCAAATGTTTGTGCATTTTGTAATTTATTGATGACCTCTGCCAAACAGGTGAGCCGGTAGTTAAAGGGTTAAGAAGGAATCCGTGTGGTGTTAAGTCAGATAAAACAAACGTCCTGCTTTCGCTGCTTCAGATTGAATGGTTTGAGACAACAACTTCACGGGCGGCTTTTATTGGGAAAAGTTTAGAGGAAGTGAAATAAGATTATCAGTGCAAACTCTCCATCATGCATCTTTATAGTTCTCAAAGGTAGTCCGGATGTAGGGAGTCTTGTCTATGTAAACAATGAAAGCTGAAAAATGTTCACTTAATGTTAACTTTTTATGAAGTTTAAGTAAGTTAATGATCCTCAGATGAGTAATTAGAGTGATACAGCAGAGCAGGGTAAAGACGCCTGCACTATTACATTAGACATGCAGAAGAATACAAAATCCTTAAAATTATGAATATAATACCCATAAAAATGTGATAAAACATTGTGAAAAGTCTCGACTGTACATACCAACTACCAAACCAGGAATCAGATCATCTGCAGAGGCTTAAATGCTAATGCACGGTGTACAGAGTTGCAGCAGGAAACAAGTGAAATTGCAAGAGCCTGCACAAGAAGCTGTAAGAAAGTAAGAACTGAAGGTAGAGGCTGATCCACGGACCAATCATATTTCTCACTGCTGAATATGAATTTATGGGAGTTTAACCTCTTGATAGTTGGCATCTTGTTTTCAAGAGGCTCCTCCTTTCTGTGTTTTATTGAACTGAAGCTGTCCTGTGGCTGACTGGAAGGACAGGAAGCTCAGTCTTGGACAGTTGTGTCATGGTGTCTTACTTATTTGTAATGTGTTGTAGCACCAAACTTGTCAGAAATGATTCTTGTGTTGTTGGGTCACTCAAACGGACGAGCGTCCCACGTCTCTGGCTGGAGTTCAATTTGCAGTCGTCGGTAACAGGGTGTCCTAACCAAAGTCCTGTGAAGATATGATTCTGCCAGTTGTTGGGGTGGTATTGATTTGTTCTGGTTGATCAAACTTATTCATGCTATCACATGAAGTCTGCTGTTTACCCGCAGGGTAAGGAAATAATCTGGCTGTGCTTTGGTGTTTTTAGTTTAGGTGAGGCAGTGTTAATTTTGCAGACTTTTGTCATAGTTTTCATCAATAAACTTTTTTCCCTTGACGAAAACTACACAGTAGCCAATTAAAACAAGAGCACATGGACAAAAACTTAAACTGAATTAATTGACATTTTCATCAACAAATGAAAACAAGAAAATGTTTGACAGAGGTGACTGCATTTCACACTAAAGCTGGATTTGTCTTTTGTCAATTATACATTCAAACTTTACTAGCATTCAATAGCAGTCCATCAAACTTAATTTGTATAGCACTTTTCATGCAGGACTTAGTAATACAAAGTGGTTTACATGGGAAAAAAGATCAAATGAATGATGATTGTATTAAAGGTACAGTGTGTAGTTTTTAGCTGCATCTAAAGGTGAGGTTTGAGATTGCAGCACTCCGGCGCTCCCCCCTCCCTGTTGGAGAACCTCCGGAGCTACGGTGGCCTTCCAAGGACAAAAAGTGTTTTTAGCTTAGTAATCAGCCTATGTTTTGTCTTACTGCCACAGAAAAAGAGTAAATCGTGGAGTTTTAGCACAACGTTGTCTCCCTATTGTCTTTCAGTCTTGCTAACGCTCACACCGGTCATTAGGAAGAGACAATCATTTCAAAATGCTTGTGGCCGTGAAATAAGCCTCTCATAGCAGATACATTCTCTGCATCTTACTCCGACTTCTCCCGAAAGTAAACAAATAAATTCGGCTCCATATAAGAGTACAATTCGACACTTAGTCTTACCTGTCCAGCAAAAAACAGGCAACTTCGGCGTCTGTCTGCAAACTTATCCTTCAATGACTTCCATCTGGGAAAGGCAGCGCCGATGTTGACTCTGTTTTTTTGTCGTAGCCTGTCCCGATGCGTTTGGCTTCGTTGCGTTTTCATTTCTTTGACAATGATTCATGCTCCACTGATGGCAAACTGTACGTGTGGTCCTCCATGTTTGTTTGTATTAGCACAGCTGCTTGGTAATCACTCTCTTCTTCTTCTTCGTCTATTTCACAACTGTGCATTTCCGGTAGGCGTCAACAAAAAAACGCAAAAACGTTTTGTTTGTCCATTCTGAGTTACGGTAGAAAAGATGGCGACGCAAGATGGAAGCCACCATAAGGGAAGACCCGCTCCTATGTAGATAGAAATGACTTATTCTAAAGCCCAAATTCCACTGCATGCGTATCCGGTCCGTCTCCGCTCCGCTGCAGCAGCGGAGCCGATCCGTTTCCATTATAAGCAATGCATGTACTTCCACCAGCTGCGGTGCGGCTCTGGCACGGCTGCGTATCTGCTCCACCGGCCTCCGGCACACGGAGCAGATACGCAGAGCTTCTATTTTTGCCGGATGCCAGACCACGATGCAGCAATTTAGCACACAGAATATCGTGCGGGACAGGAAGTTGAGCACAAACACAAAATAAAAACATTCGTAGATGTTTCAAAATAAAATAAAACGAGTCAGCAAGTACCTGGAAAACATCATTTAGGGCGGAGACAGACCTGGTGTCAAAAGTTCAGTCTCACCCCACTTCACCATGGATGAGGAGCTTTTGATTTTGGAGGTGCAACACCACAAAATACTTTATGAGCTCGCTGACCTGCTGCAAGGCGGAGCCGCAATGCTTCGTACCGCAGACGGATCCAGTGGGAGTTGACGCACGTCAGATGACGGAGCAGAGTGGAGCGGAGCGGAGACGGACCGGATACGCATCCAGTGGAATCCCGGTGTAAGGTAACGAAAACAAAACATTAATTATTTAAGGCTGATTAGAAACTAATTTAAATATAATTTTAAATAATCTATTCCATTTTTACCAAGTCTGTTATTTTTTTTTATTTTAGCATTTAATAATACACACTGTACCTTTAAATGAAAACATAAGACCCCCGCAACCCCCCCTCGCCCAATCCACATTCAATATACATACTCACTTACTCAAACACACACAAAGACAAAAAAAGGAAAATTCTGACAGAGGACAACATTAGAGGACTGAGGAAAGGCTATCTTGAATTAAAAACGAGGAATCACAGGGGCTAAAACTAAAAAAAATAGTTAAAGGAACACTACACCCAAACAACGATTTGGCCTCATTTTCTACTCAAGGCAAGGCAAGTTTATTTGTAGAGCACAATTCATACACAAGGCAATTCAAAGTGCTTTACAGAACAAGAAAATTGCATTAAAATCACAATACAAAATAGAATCAACATTAATCATGATAAAATAAATGTAAAAAGAAGAGTGCAGATCAGATCCTTTCAGTCATATGCACAGTTAAACAGAGCTGTTTTAAGCCTTGATTTGAACATTGTCTGAGTAGAGGCCTGTCTCACATCTTCAGAAAGACTGTTCCAGATTCTAGCTGCATAAAACTGAAACCCTGATTCTCCATGTTTAGTCCGGACTCTAGGCACCAGCAGGAGGCCGGCCCCTGAGGTCCTCAGAGTCCGAGATGGTTCATATGGCACTAACATATCAGAGATGTACTTTGGTGCTAGACCATGGAGAGATTTGTACACAAGCAGAGCTGCTTTAAAGTCTATTCTCTGAGCCACAGGAAGCCAGTGTAGGGACCTGAGCACAGGACTAATGTGCTCATACTTCCTGGTTCTGGTCAGGACCCGAGCAGCAGCGTTCTGGATGTACTGCAGCTGTGTTATGGCTCGTTTGGAGAGGCCGGTGAGCAGGCCGTTACAGTAATCTAACCTACTAGAGACAAATGCATGGATAAGTATCTCTAGGTCAAGTTTAGACACTATACCTCTGATTTTGGCGATGTTTTTTAGATGGTAAAAGGCTGCTGATGTTATTGATTTTATATGGCTGTTAAAGTTCAAGTCTGAGTCCATTATTACCCCGAGATTTCTAACCTGATTTGTAGGTTTTAGAGAGAGAGACTGGAGGTGACTGCTGATACTTTCTCTTTGTTTCTGTGGACCAAACACGATGACTTCAGTCTTCTCTGAATTTAGCTGGAGAAAGTTGTTTTGCATCCACACACTGACCTGTTGGATGCAGTGACAGAGTGAATCCACTGGTCCATATTCACCTGCTGTCAGGGAGTCATAGATCTGAGTGTCATCTGCATAATTGTGGTAGGACACATTAGTACTTTGTATTAACCGGCCTAAAGGCAGCATGTAGAGATTGAACAGGAGGGGTCCCAGGATTGACCCCTGGGGCACCCCACAAGTCAAGGCCATGTGGTCTGAGACACAGTTACCAATTTCTACAAAGTACTTCCTGTCTTCTAGATAGGACTTCAACCAATGTAGGGCAGTCCCCGAGATGCCCATCCAGTCCTTTAGTCTCTGTAAAAGGATCTCATGATCGACAGTGTCAAAAGCAGCGCTCAGATCTAGTAGGACTAAGACGGAGACTTTGCCTGCGTCAGTGTTCAGGCGAATGTCATTTGTCACCTTGATAAGAGCGGTCTCAGTGCTGTGATGTGGTCTAAAACCTGACTGGAAAACATCAAATGAGTTGTTCATTAGGAGAAAGTCAGTGAGCTGTTGGTAAACAAACTGGTAAACTTTTTCAAGGACTTTGCCTAAGAACGGCAGATTTGATCCACGGGCGGACCATGATGAAATATTGAAGAAACAAATGATGTTTTTCGACGATTAATGCAGTTTTAGGAGCAGCCCTGTATGCCCTATGTGCTACCATTATACGGATGTCCGCCGCTCGATTTTGGATCTTAATATCTCCCGAAGCACTGTTTGGATCAGGAAAGCCTTCTGGGTGAGAATATTGTTCTACTTCATTCTATAAACAATGTGAAAGCTGTCGAAACCCAACTTATCCTTTAAGGCTGCGTTTACACGGTGCCGAAAACGGTCAAATCCGACAAGTTTTCGTTGCGCCTTGGCCAGCGTTTAGACGAGAAGTGTTGTCGTCTGAACGCAGAAGAATTATAAAACGCAAAGGACAAATCTTTGCATCTTTAAGTTAGGAGTGTAAACGGCCTGTAAAAGACCACAGAGAAGAGACAGCCCACTTGGGCCCCGATAACATGACAATGAAACGCCCTGAAGAAGTCCAGAGTGAAAAGTTTTGACATCATTTTGGTATCCATCTCCATGTAAACAGGAATTAACGTTTTCAGGGGGGCACTACCATTTCAGATGAAGGTTGTGCGCTCCTCAGAACAACAACTACAGCAGCTTTGGCCATCTACTGAGCAACGTGTGTGCTGCTAGCTGTGCTCGGTTTGTTGGCCAGACAAAACTATCCAGACGGATCTATTGTCCACACAAGAAGCTCCTGCATCTTTGTGTGCCCTCCCGCTATTGTTGTTTGTGACGTTTGTCTTCTCTGGAAAGCGTATGAGTGTTGTTACACTGCTGTTTCACAAAAAACCTACATTGCCAACCTCTCCTCAGGTTCATTCGGCACATTCAGCAAGCATACACAGGTGTGCTGAATGCATGTGGTTATGAGGCCAATCACATGTCATTTAGTGTCGTAACTTCAAAGCTAAAAATAAAGAGACGTATCAAAATCAGTCTCAAACCTTCGTGAAACTGAAAACAGGGGGTATGGATAAATGCCTGATCCAAATTTTGTGATGAACACTCACCTGAAAGTTTATTGTTTAATCTGAAACAAGAAAATGAATCTTCTGTTGCCCACTGTTGAATTTAAAGCACTGTTTTGAAAGGACAGTTGCTAACAAGGACTACAAAATGACAAGGGACCGGGATGCATGAATTTCTGTTTGTTTTTTAAATAATCAATAATTTATTCATTATTGCCACATTCATGGGCACCATCTTGACCAAATCGTTTATTTTTAAAATTAAAATAAAGGTGCTGGTTTGGCGGAGTGGTAGGCAACCCGGCAGAGCATCCTCCCCCTCCCTACTCTCCCATCAGTAAAGATACAAAATGCCCCAAAAATAATCTCAACAAAATTAAAATAAAAATATTGACAGTGCTTTTAAGTCAAATCACCATGTTACAGTTCCATAGGTGTTTAATAGTAGCTGTTACTGTTGCTGATTATGTTAAACCTCAAACAAAATAATTACAATTGTGAAATTTGATTGTCTAAATTTTCACAAACTATGTAAGTTTCACAACATTTTTGTTTGCCACAGACCTTATTTTCAGCAATGATCCAACCCAGTGAAAATCTGAATGCTTTTCGCCACAAAAGGGCAGCAGATATCCATGGAAGAGGTCCTGAAATGATTCTTCTCCAATTTTGGGATTTGTTGAGTCACTCAGCTGGGGTTAAGCTTGTTCGTTTGTTACAGAGTGTCCAAACCAAAGTCCTGTGTAAATATTGTTCTGATAGATTTGCAGATTCTTCCAATTGTTGGGAAGGTCCAGTATTGATTTGTTCTGGTTGATCAAACTTTAGCATGTTATCACATCAAGTCTACACTCCAACAGAACTAAACTTTAAAACATCAGGCAACAATGTGCATCTTTTTTTTGTATTTCCAACTTTGGGGTTATTGAGTACAAAAGTCTTACAGCTAGTTTACTTGTTTTGACCTCTTTAAGCTTCAGCTGGTTTAACTTATTTTAAGCTAAAATTTGTCACAATGTGTAGTTGTCAACACACATGATTTAAGTTGCCTCAAGTTACTTATTTTACTTTATCAAACGAAAATACGAAGGCGACAATTTGCAGTAACCTTTTTTGCATTGAATACATTTCAGGAGCCAAAACTCTTAATATCCTCAAACAACACAACTATGTGACTGCTCCTCTGAACTGAATATAGCTCTATACTCTAACATTTTTTTAAATAACTTGTGTTGCAGCCAGTTTAAAAAAAACAAACATTAAATGCCCAGGAGTTTTATGCTCAGAAGAATATGGAAGATGCAAGAAGCATTTCTTTGCAAAGCTAAGCAAACCAGTAAGACCTCATGCTGGTTTTCTTTATATATGAAGAAAACAAGAATCAGACATCTCTTTATGAAGGTTGATTATGTCAAGTTTGTCTTGAAAATGCTTCAGAAACAAGTGATACACCTGTGATCTAAGCTTGTTTGAAAGCTTTTCTGCATTAAACCTAAATGTTGCCAGGTTAACTAGTAATCAGTGTTTCTTAATCAGCGTCAACAGAACAGCAACCCAACAGTTTAATATTTTTTAAACTATTTAGAGAAGTCAGACTGCATGGATTTAGAGACATTATATTTGGGCTGCTTCTTTGGAAATCTTGAGGAGCATGGTCTGAAATAACCTCTGATGTTTTGTTCTGGCCCTTTGGATATCTGAGGTTGGGTACGTACATCAGCCCCATCAGCAATGCTCATGCTCTTGCTACAAACAGGTCATTATCTTTGCGCTGCTAAGGTACCTCTTGTGGAAACAGTCTTGGCCACATCAGCCAGGTTTACATGCAGACTTTTTCTCATTCTGATTAAAGATCTCAGTAGGAGCTGTTTACATGTGACGTGATCTATTCCCATCTGGTGTTTACATGTGCCACAACATTTAATCGGAACAGCTGTTTTACAGACACGTGATACGCGCAGATCTATTTAAACATCACATGATTTATCAAAGATGGTGGTAAGTTGGTGTTTTAATTGATTATTTGAGGGTTTTGCTGTTTGGCCTTACAGTAACCAGCCTTCAGAGTTTTCCAGCGGTTCCTTATTTGTTGGACGTTTTGGTCTATCCCGGCTTTGCTGAGTTTTTCGTGGACTTTTTTAAATAGTTCAGTATTTGTTTTCCTACCGTCCAAACATGAGATAATGTTCAGTTCTTTGAGAGTTTGTATTAAAAACAAACTCTCAGACACAGACCAGTGCTGTGTGCTCTGTTTGGAAGCCGCCATGTTTCCAAGTGAGTAAACGTCACAGCTTGTTTACGTGAAGACTGAGCATGTGCTGACAGAACCCAGCCTGACAACTTTCTGATTCACTGTTTACATGACAAGATTTTACTTTTAATCGGTTTGGGGAGAGGAATATACTACCGCTGTGCAGCCGGAATGTAATTGCCTCCGCCAAGTTTTCGGGAGAGTTTGCTTGTCCGTCTGTCCGTCCGTCTGTGAACAAAATAACTCAAAAAGTTATGGATGGATTTTGATTACATTTTCAAGAAATGTTCAGCATGGGAAAAGGAAGAACTGATTTGATTTTGGTGTGGATCCGGATCAGCGTCTGTCCGCCATGGTGAAAAATGTGATTTCTGTGAATAACTACTGAACTAAAATAGATGTCACTGTGAATCCAGTTACTAATGGTATGTTTTCATGGTCAAGGAATCTAAATATTTCAATGAAATAAAGGTAGGACTCATATTTATGGTTGAAATCACAATATGGCTAAGGATTGTGACGCTGGCGGAGGTCTGTGCTCTCCAAGTGCTTTTCTGGTTCCATTTGGATTTGGCCTGTTTATTCTGATTGAGGTGTTTATATGGAGCATTTTCATTCGGTTTGGGTCTGTAATCCGATTCTAATCAGAATATTAGGCTTCATGTAAACCTGGCTAATGATGGTGTCTATAAGTGAGGCAAAATCCACTTTTTTTATTTTCAATAAAGGCACCACATGTTCATTCCTTACCAGTTTTTGCTGATTCTAGATTTTAAGTTTAATGTTCGAGAGAACTCTCAATCTGTGGTTGTTTTTTGGTTATTGATTATACCTCCATAATAAATATCTTTAAAGGAAATAGACATGAGAACCCTCTTGAAAACCAGATGCCACATCTCACAGGGGCTAACCATTAATAATATTCATATTCAGCTTTTGACAAATATGAGGTCAGATTTATAATCTAGGCGTCCATAGGCTATCAAAAATTCTTATTTTTAATCTTTTTGTCTCTACCTGGAGTGACATGTCTCTGGGTGTACAGTATGTGTGTATATATGCAAAGTTTATCTATAAATTAGGTTTCTATGGATACCTGCCAAGTGTTCTTTAAAGATCTTTCTCCTTCTCTCTTTGAGCAGGCAGCAGGTAGCCACTCCCCTACAAATCTCCACTGACTCATCCTGAGAAAGCCAAAGAAATCTCTCAAAGTGTTTCTCAGAAAGAACATAGTTTTAACCCTATAAAGCCAATTGTATCCCATTTGATACATACTTTTATAATACCTTTATCTACTCAATATGGTCAACAAATTACAAAAAAACCATCTGAATACAATCAGAAAAATTATAAAAATGTCCTCAAATGGATTATCAGTTGCCAAAAACACCTAATGTATCAAACGAGATAGGAAAATTCTATATGTTGAATTTTATGGACAATTTGATTTTTGTAGGATTTTAGCAGAAAGTGAAACAAACATTTCAGCTCCAAAAAATTAGAATTTTCTGGCTATTATCAATGGTCTTGGGCCTTAAAGGGTTAACAGCTACATCAGTGGACAGAGAATAGCAAAATATATTTTTGGATTTCCATCTAAACTAAAGTAAATAAACTTTATAGAATGCCATAACAACTGGAATTGTTCATGCTTTGTATTTTGACCTGCTGAACCTTTCTGCTCTAACATCAGCCCAGCTGATCGAACACATCTGTTAAGAAGACTGTGAAGTTTTCAAAGGGCCAGAGGCTGTTTTAGATGGAAAAACGAAGGGACTGAAGCATTTGGTCAGTGGTAAAACTCTGCAGCACTTGTCATGTGTTATTCCCCTTCTCATGAAAACAAAACTTGGTGCATTGCTACCTTTCAAGTCTTATTTATTAACTCTCTAAAGACAGATCAAGAAATTTCCACAACTCAATAAGCGAAAATAAAACTAAAGCCAATAAAAGTTGCATGAAAAAAAAAAAGAAATTATACTCAAAGTTTTTGTTGGTAATAGTTTAAGTCATATGACAAATACGCAAGTCATAAAAAGTATGATTAATATGAATGTGTGATATATAATTTTTACTTACCAGCATTGTGATGAAAGAAAAACAAATCTTACGAAGGCAGCAGAGACGAGCAGCAGCAAACAGACACTTTGTACTGCTTTTGCTTTGTTGCTTATTCTGCACTAATCAATGAATGTGTTTCAAACTATTTGTTGAAATTATTATTTGCATCCTGAATTAAAGCAGCATTGTGCAAAACAAGCAGTTGTTTGAAAATGTATTTCTGGACAATTGCAAAATTGAATGGTTATTTAGTCTCTGGTCACCCTGCACAGAAACTATAGCCCCAGATGATGTTTAAAGCAGCATAAACAAGTAGACTATGCTCTTAATATGAGCTATTCATAAAACAATTAATGTTAAAATTATTCTTACCTCTACTGGCATGTTCCTTCTGTGTTTGACGTTTGTCGTTGCAGCTCCTCCCATGGCTGAAGCCAGAGAATATATTTTTGGGTGTACAGGCCCAGTTGTTTCATGAACAGTGCCTCCAGGTTAACCATGGTTATCCACCTGAATTCTTCATTTATCTGCACAAAAGACGGAAAAAAATGGCACAATTTTTCAGTGTTATAATGGACTCTTAGATGGTGTGAGTCATGCGGTCAAACGTGTATTGAAATAAACATGAGTTTATCTGCAGCATCAAAAAAAGAGCAGACCATCCCTCTCTGGACTGGCTGGATGGTGGTGCTGAGTTGGCAGCTTCGTGTATATGATGCAAAATATCGCAGCCATTTTTCCACTGATTTTCTGACTGTTTTTTTCTTTTTAAATTCATAGAGGAGCTTCACCCTTTGCTCTTACAAACTTCTATTTCTCCTCGTGGAAGAGGGGTAAAAAACCCACCTCCACTCTCCTGGGTTTTCAATGTTCAATTTTTTCACAGAGTTCACTTCATGTTCTGGGTGTCCAAGTCCTTTAGGTTTAAATCATTTTATATTCTAGCCTTTGTTGCCATCCATAACATCCATGATATGCTCCTGCTTCTTTGAGGCAATGATGCTTTTGGATCAGTGCTTCAGCAGCATCATTTGTCTGTGCACATGTCGGTCAGCAGCATACTGAAAGATGCTTTCAGCTAGTTCCTCCAGGATGTTTGGAAGGGTTGTGGTAAAGCTGAACTGAACTTCCACTCTTATTAGGAGTTTCACTCCTTGATTCAAGTACAAGCCATGTTCAGGAGATGGCAAGGTCCTACAATCCAGATGAGTAAGTGCTGCCAGAGGGATGAACAGAGGTCTCCAGAGTCTTTGCGATATGGGTGGAGGTCCTTGGAGTATGGCTGGAGATCTCTGATACTGTTTCAAAGGAGCAGTCCTCATCAGTCATGTTAGGGTAAATGTAGGGAGTCCAGACATGTAAACCACTTTTGTTAAGTCCTTGTCCTTGACGTCACATGTGGAGGTAAGAGCAAAAATGTCCTCTCCAAAATCAGTGTCCTCAAAGAGTAGCTTCTGTCAAGTCCAAATAAATGTCAACTATGAGACATTTGAGCTTCAAGACTTCAAGACAAGTAACTTATATGAACTAATTACACACTCCAACGCATTATGTGCATTTTTACTGATTCTCCTGCAAAACAAAGCTTACAGTTTGACAGAAGTGGTTCAGATCTTCACTGTTTGGCAAACAATAAGAAGACTGCTTCTTTGTTTAGTGATGTTTTCCTTCTCGAGCATAATGTATTTTAGTTAAACTGCAACGTTGAAGACGCGGCTGTTGCTCAATGTAATGTGGCCTATCACACAAAAAAAGCCATTCAAACATCACCATCTCAGTCATTTGTTTGTATTTATTTAACCTTCATTTAGCCAAATGAGTCCCATTGAGATCACAGATCTTTTTTTCAAGGGAGACCTGATGAGGAACAGCACGATCACAGTGTTTCAACGAACACACAAACTCATACAACCCACTATAGACATTAAAATAGCAGGACACCAGTAAAAACAGCTGCATACTAAAGGCCTGGATTCAAGATTTTCCACATAGACTTGGAGACATTAGGGGAGACTGCAGTTTAAAATCAGGCTGAATATTATTCCAGCAAAGGGAGTAGATCATCTAAAAGTTTTCTGTCCTAACTCAGTTCATACTTTGGGAACAATGAAGTTAATAGAGTCCGATTAACTCTACCGTATGAAGTTAAGACCAGCATGGTCTGGTTTAGGGTTTTCATCAGACAATGAAGGAAATTTTGGCTCCAAAACAAAAACAAAACCATTAGAGATGGAGGAGTGAAGATGGTGTATTGCGGTGGCGGCTGATGAAAAATATTCTAGGTGGGGCAGTACTGTACAACACTCAGTTTTTAACAACCATCCCACAAACTACAGGATACCAGCGCTTTGTAAAAGTGTTATTATTGATTCCAAATAAAAATAACAGATTACAGAATGGTGCTGACAAATATCAGACACACACACACATAAATATAAACAAATGTACAACCATATAGACGAAAAGCTTACATCACCTTTATACAAAGAAAAGAGTAGGGTGAACATGTGTGCATATTTAAATTAACAATAACTTTATACAGAAATGAGTAAGGGAAATGTGTCTATGTCAGTGCTATCTCATTATTTATACAAGAATTTTGCCCTTCTGTCTTTTTGGTTTGCAAATTGCTTAAAGGGACTGTGAGGAGTTTCTAAATAATTGCAAAAAAGTCTCACTTTTAGATATATGCCTGATCGAAATACACACTTTAAGATGAGTTTTATAGCATCAAAATAGGTTATCTATAAATGCTATTCCTTAGCTTCTTGGTCGGGTTGGACAGGGCTGGACTGGCCTGGATACTCAACTTCGGAAACAAGACAATTAAAACTAGAGCAAATTTATATTATTCGGACACATCTTAGAGCACCGGGCTGTTAGTAGCGATATATAGCCGGCTACAAAACTATAATACTAAGCTTTTCAAAAATTGCTTGTTGTCACACATCAAAAACTACCGCTATGTAACTAGAAAGAGATACATTACCTCAACGCTTTGCATCCTGTAAGTTGTTGAAAAAAGAAGTTGTAAATCAATGCAGAGTTCTGAGGAAGGTCTGAGCTGCATTTATTAGCATCACAACAAACGCACGCTTTGGCTTCGGTAACGTAATGTGGTGCGTTCCAGTTGTTGTCAGAAGTATGAATTTCCAAGTTGGGGTGTGTCGCTCTAGATCAGCTGTATACATAGTATTGCTAGACTTATATTAACAAAAATGCTGCCATAGTGATAATCACATTCTTCATGTGATATTTGTGAACAACAACGCAGGCGTGCTAACAACAGCTAACAATAGCCTGGTAGATCGGCATGTTTTTTTCCGACTTCAACTGGAACGCCGATAAGTCAGAGATGATGTCACTCCCAGCTCCGAGGTCACTGGAACGCAGCATTATGACAGTCGCCACGCGTGCTCATGGGTAGCAGAGTCTTTGTGTCGCCGGTAATATATTCTCCTCACAGTCCCTTTAATTGTTTCTTAATTTTCTCCGAAAAATGTTTGTTCTTTACTCCCAGAACAGACCATGCCGTGTCTGTGCCAGGCGTTTTAAAAAGCAAACAAAGGAAGCAGATAAGTGCATTTACACGGCTACATCCAGTTAGTCAAGGCTTTCTTGTATAGCAGTTGCGTGAAAGTCCTCTGGTGTTAGTTTTACCTTTTTCGCTCGTATGTTGATGGATGTTTATGTCTGGTTGATCCGGTCCAGTTTCTTTAATCCGTGTTTTTTCATTGAAGCTTCTCCTCTCAAAGGGATTTTGAAGAAGGGATCGTACGGAATTGTTTGCGGTGTCAGTGTCCATCATTGTCATCATTTCCATCAGACTTCAACCACCGGCACCGACACTTGCCAAATTAACTGATGGGCGATTTCAGAAGCGCCCTTCGGAGATTATTTTCAACGACGCTGACTGGCCAAATTTACATTGATATGGGCTTACCTTGCCCCAGCAACAGTCCCTTATTGGCTATTCGTCACTGTCCTATATCACTGATGCTTAGTTGATGGGTACCGATGCTGTTTTGGGCAGTTTAATCATCTTTGCAGAGTCTTCCTGCCCTGGGCCGTGCATGTCCCATGCATGTTTGTGAGGTTCCTAGTCATGATGCTTTCAATCACTCCTTCGTAAAAGTTTACAAGAACTTGGTGTGGATATTTTAAGTGTTTTAAGTTTTATTTTTCTTAAGTTTCCTTGAGAAATGTAGCTATTTCTGAGCTTTTTTATATTTAGATATTGTCATGTGAAGTCCATGAGAGGTTCTCTGTTCTGTTGATTCACAGGAACTTCAAACTGCTCACATACTCCACCTCAGCGCCACTGATGTAGACAAGGTTGTGTGTCTTTGCCTCCTTTCTTCTTAAATCAACTATCAGGTCTTAGGTTTTACTGACATTGAGCAGTAAGTCGTTTTCTGTGCACCATTCCATAAGATAGTTGGCTTCACCCCGAAGCCTCATCGTTGTTGGAAATCCCACCGATGGTGGTGGTGCCATCTGCTAACTTCGCGACAAAGTTCTCTCCATGTTGTAGGTGTACAGCGTTGTTTATAAGGCTATCAGTTCTCCTCTCAATCAAACTAGACTGGTTTTCAACATACACACCAATCACCAAAGGTATTCGGTTAATTTGCACCCCTGACTAACAGTGAGGGACAGAGACTTTCTTATTCGTGCCTACGGTAGAGACCCTGCTGATAAAAACGCAGACACACGGGGTTGAACTCTTGACAAAGTGCCCCTGTGCTCGACTGCTTAACTTGGATAAAAAATTGCCATTTGAGCCCGCAAAATTGATGTGAAGGACAAGTGGGTAAACTTCTTTGCATATAACTGACACATAGCCCAGTCTTTGTTTTGAATTTTGCCATCTATCATCAATTTCAATTCATGTCAATCATTCTTAACTTGTCTTTTAGTTACACTCTTCTTTTAGCTGTCTTGTACTGTCCTAAGTGTTTGCATTTTTACCATGGTATTACTTTTGCCAGGGCCTTTCTACATGTGTATTGCTTATGCACTGTACCGTACCACGTCACCATATGCATCCCTGCAACAGTGTATGGTGACATTCGAAAGGTGTCAGACAGCCCACAACTTGAACAATGCTATTTTCTTAAGCACGTCTTCTATAATGCTCAGTGTACCATGCATTTAAAAACTGCGTACTGAAGACTATAACACACTGTTAGCCAACTGGACAAACTTACCAGGGAGTTTAGTAACCACAGTTATTTTAATGCCTTCCCTCACCACTGTCAAATCCACTGTAGACAGTTTGCTTACCTGTAGACTGGGTTGGACATTGTTACTGCCATGCAGAGGGTTAAAATGATGTGCTGAAAGACCAAGCATGCTGCTGCATTCTTGATCATCTGCAGAGGTTTAAATGTGCATGCAGGGAGGCCTGCTAGTATGGAGTTGCAGGAGTTGACTGAAATTATATGTACTTGAAGCTGTGTTGCTTGTCCTGTCAGGTATAGGGTCTGATCCTCCTGATGTTAAAGAGGGCATATCAACAAGACCAAGAAATAGAGGTCTCATGAGTCTTACAGGTCAGCTGGTCATCAACCGTGACACCCAAGTTTATGGCAGTTTGTGGGTATGAGTTTCAATCAATCAATCAGTATGTATTTGAATAGCACCAAATCATAAGTGTTGTTTCAAGACACTGTACAAAAGAGTAGGCTGAAGCCACACTCATTAAATATATACACATACGAATATCCATATACATATATTATATACAAACCCAATATTAATCCAGAATGAGTGAAGCACAACAGGGCAGTGAATTTATAGTAGTCTTAAAATAACAAAGCAGCTGGAGATCTTGAAGTGGAGCCTCATGTTAACATCCATCCATCCGTGGCGTGAGCAGAGAAAAGGGACTAACATAAGATTTGAAGGTAGAGATAGATCCGTGGACCAATCATAAATGTATCCTCATCATATTTCTCACTGCTGAATATGAATGTATTACTGGGGGATTCCACTGGATGCGTATCCGGTCCTTCTCCGCTCCACTCCGCTCCGTCATCTGACGCGCGTCAACTCCCACTGGATCCGTCTACGGAAGCATTGCGGCTCCGCCTTGCAGCGGGTCAACGAGCTCACAAAGTATTTTGTGGTTTTGCACCTCCAAAATCAAAAGCTCTTCATCCCTGGTGAAGTGAAGTGAGACTGAACTTTTGACACCAGGTCTGTCTCCACCCTAAATGACATTTTTCCAGGTACAACACTTTTCCGTTGTTGACACGGTTTATTTTATTTTGAAACATCTACGGATATTTTATTTTGTGTTTGTGCTCAACTTCCTGTCCCGCACAGTATTCTGTGTGCTAAATTGCTGCACCGTGGTCCGGCATCCGGCAAAAATAGAAGCTCTGTCTGCCGGAGGCCGGCGGAGCAGATACGCAGCCGTGACGGAGCCGTGCCGCAGCTGGTGGAAGTACACGCATTGCTTATAATGGAAACGGATCGGCTCCGCTGCCGCAGCTGAGCGGAGACGGACCGGATACGCATGCAGTGGAATTTGGGCTTTACAGGTTAACCCCTTGAGAGTTGGCATCTCATTTTCAAGAGGCTCCTCTTTTCTGTGTTTTATTGGATCCAAACTTGGTACTGATCCAAGGGACGAACTGGAGGACAATAAGCTCAGTCTTGGACAGATTTAGTTGGAGGTGTGCTCCTTCATACATGTGAAGATATTAGCAAGACCTGATGAAATCCGATCAGAGAACAGTTGTTTCATAACAATATTTGGTGTCTTATTTATTTGTAATGTGTTGTAGCACAAAATGGCACCATACTTGTCAGAAATGATTGTTTTTTCCAACATTGGGTGGTGTTGGGTCAAGGGACTAGTGTCCCATGCCTCTGGCGGGAGTTCACTTTGCAGTCGTCAGGAACAGAATGTCTTAACCAAAGTCCTGAGTAAATATTTTTCTGATAGATTTGTTCCTGATTCTTCCAGTTGTTTGGATGGTCCAGTATTGATTTGTTCTGGTTGATCAAACCTCAGGATGATATCAAATTAAGTCTACACTCTAACAGGAAATGCACTGCCTCAACTTCACTGTGGGGTTATTGAGTACGTCCTACATGTCTTTAATACCAAGACCTAATATTTATAAAAGGACAACCAAAGGCATCAAGCTCAAAGTTGGTTTTACCTAGTGCCAAGTCAAAACATAATGATATTTCGTGGTGAACGTATTCAGTTTAAGTTGCTCTAAGTTACTTATTTTACTGTATCCAACAAGGGTGACAATTTACATTGAGTTTGTTTGAATGCTGCAATGGATAAATTCAGTCAGAACCATTCACACAAAGCAACTTTTAATGTTCAGTTTAGTATGAAAACCAACATTTGCAGTCTTGAGTCTTTAAGCAGTGGTGGCAGGGGCATGATTTGACATTTTTATAACCAAACTAACAATCCGGTCATCCCATCTGATTGGGAAAAAACACATAGCCACAAGCAGAGAGCAGATTGTAGACAAACAAATGAGTGTTTTAATTAACTATTATATCTTTAATTGGTGAACTTTAATGCTGGTATTAATATTCTTTTAAAATGCTTAATATAATTGCATTTTTCATGATTAATAATGTGCTTTATTCGACGAGAAAAACCTAATTGGTTTTTAAAAAATTGAGTTTGTGAAGTGTCCTGGCCAAGATAGGGTAGCACTTGTACAGACACGAAATAGTTACAGACACATTTACAGACAAATCCACCATTTTCTTCAGTCTCAGAGCAGCACAATCGTCAGTCAGATCATCTACAGCCCGTTTCCATCAGGTCACACACTGATGTTGGACGAGAAGGCCTGGCTCTCAGTCTCCGCTATAATTCTTCCCAAAGGTGTTCTATCAGGTTGAGGTCAGAACTCTGTGCAGGCCAGTCAAGCTCATCCACACCAGACTGTCATCTATGTCTTTATGGACCTGCTTTGTGCTCTGGTGCACAGTCATGTTGGAAGAGGAAGGGACCAGCTCCAAACTGTTCCCACAAAGTTGGAGCATGGAATTGTCCAAAATGTTTTGGTGTGCTGAAGCATTCAGAGTTCCTTTGGCTGGAACTAAGGGGCCAAGCCCAGCTCCTGAAAAACACCCCCACACCATAATTCCCCTCCACCAAGCTTTACACTTGGCACAATGCAGTCCCACAAGTATCGTTCTCCTTGCAACCGCCAAACCCAGACTGGTCCATCAGATTGCCAGATGGAGAAGCGTGATTAGACACTCCAGAGAGTGCGTCTCCACTGCTCCAGAGTCCAGTGGCGCACTGTTCTTGAGCTAATCTGAAGGCCACATGAAGTTTGGAGGTCTGTAGCGATTGACTCTGCAGAAAGTTGGCAGCCTCTTCGCACTATAAGCCTCAACATCCACTGACCCCGTTCCGTCAGTTTACGTGGCCTACCACTTGGTGGCTGAGTTGCTTTTGTTCCCAAACACTTCCACGTTATTATAATACAGCTGACAGTTGACCGTGGAATATTTAGGAGCGAGGAAATTTAATGACTGGATTTGTTGCATAGGTGGCATCCTATCACAGTTCCACGCTGGAATTCACTGAGCTCCTGAGAGCGACCCATTCTTTCACAAATGTTTGTAAAAGCAGTCTGCATGCCTAGGTGCTTGATTTTATACACCTGTGGCCATGGAAGTGACTGGAACACCTGATTCTGATTATTTGGATGGGTGAGCGAATACTTCTGGCAAAATAGTGTAGATGGCAGGTTCTGTGACCTCTTTTTTGAGTTTGTGAACATCATCAGCTTTTGTTTTCAGAAATCAAAACCAACTTCAGCTTCCTCAGGTTGTCCTGTAAAATATCCAAGGCCCCCTTGATAACATGTGAGACTTTAATGAATGAAGGGTTGTTAATACAGGACTGGGGATCATCTTATTTTATAACATGACTGTTACAGTCAGTTACAGATAGAAGGATGCTGCAGACTATAGTGTCATGGTGAGTTTGTGTGTGGGGGTGTCTTTGTCTCCTCCAGTTTCCGAAGAATCTTGTCATTGACTTTATCTGTTCACAAATATGTTGACAAACATGATATGTTCATGTCATGTCCTTCTCCGGATACAGCATGACCTAAAAATTCATGCTTTCACCTCTGCAGAAGATAAAGGGTTCAATCCTGTGTGGGGCAGAGCAGTAAACAACAGCATCATCTATGTTTAAATAAAAATTAGCAATAGGAAAACTATTATAGAGGTCATAAAAGAGGTCCGTAAAACTGAGCCCTGTGGCACACCATTTTTGGACCTGAAGATAGGTCAAGACCTCAGAGAGAACACACTGTGATCTGTTTGATAAATAGTTCCCAAACCAAGAGACTGATTGTTCCGGTAGGTCAATACTGTGCTGTCTGTTTTGAAAAATTTCATGGACAGCAGTGTCGAAGGCCTTTGACAAATCAATAAAAAGGAAAGCACAGTGTTCCTTGAAATCCAAATAGTTCATGAACCCACTGACCACTTTCAGAGCAGCTGTGGTTGTGCTGTTTTCTCCTAAACCTGACTGATACTCTACTAAAATATAATGAAATTAAAAACTCTTCAAGTTGATCACCCAAAAGTGATTCCATAATCTTAAAGGGATAGTTCAGTATTTTTGAAGTGGGGCTGTATGAGCTCCATATGGCCACTAAGGACAGTAGGTACAGTAGGAAGTTCTCTCCTCTCCCTCAGTAAGCCACAGTCTGGAAGGGCGTTTTCACATTAGGCCCAATTTTTTTGGACCGTACTACGGCGCGGTTCGCCCCCCTCCCCCTTCCCCTCCCCCGCTGGCTTGCATTCACACTTGCAACATCGCACCATGCCCGGGCCCACTTGTGTATTTACTCAGTTTGAAACAGCAGGGGGCGATATGCACGTAACTGGTTACCAAACCTGCTACGGAGGAGAACAAAGAAGAGGCTATCATGGTAACCATTTCCTACACCAAACAACCAATGTTAACATTTCGCTCTCTTCTACATTTTCCTTCAAATGTGTTATTTTATCGTGTTTGAGACGGCAGCAGCGACCTTCTGGACCCTCGTAAATCATCGCAATCCTCAACCAGAATAAACAAATCGACAAATTGAGTAAGCAAAAGATTCAACTGTGGGATTAACAGGAAGTAATGCATCAAAAGTAGATTGGTTCGGACCACTTTGTTTCACACCAGTGAAACCGCACCAAATGTAAGGAGATGGAGCGGATCAAGACCACCCCTTCATGGAGGTCTCGGACCGGCTGCATTCACATTGACACTAACGTACCAAACCCTGGGCCAAAACTTCTTTGGGGCGCACTAAATATGGTTGGTGTGAAAACACCCTTAGAGTCTGTTACGCAGAACCAGCCGCAAATAGGAAAGTATCCTACCAGGGCAAAGGGTATTTTAATAATAGAAATAGAACAGAATAGAAAGCTTTTTTTGTCATCAAACACAGTGTACACACATACACAATGTACAATGAAATTTCGAAGACAACTCTGATGGTGCGACAGAAATAAGGTATAAATAAAATAAGAATAAAAAAAGTAAGTAAAATAAAATATTTACAAGGGAGCATTAAGAATGTACAAGTGTGCAAGAGTGCACAAGAGTACATTAGAGGGAATGATAGCAGCAAAATGGAGATAGATACATATAATATTGCACAGTGACATAACTGAAACACTTCAACAGCATCTTGATGAGCTATTGAGTGTTCGGTACTCTGATTGCACTAAGATAGAAGTAATAATAATAATAATAGATTTTATTTAAAAGTGCCTTTCATTTTCTCAGCCTATAAGAACTCCATTAATAAATAATACCACGGTTTAATAGGACACTACCTAGTAGGCCTGTGCTGAAAATATCGATACAGCAAAATATCGTCATGCACTCCTTGGATGCAACAGAATCGATACGGCCTCAATGGTTGGAGAGTTGTTGTAAATACTCTTTGGGTAATGTTAACAATGGCACAGTTCAAAGTAGAAGCCAACCTACATAATTAAACACATGTTCCAAATTTAAACTTAGGTGTCTACCATCTTTGGAGACCTGAATTAAAGTTCTTACGTATTAGAGTCATTTAAAACTCATCCTTGTTCTTTTTCTTCTTGAAATATAAAACAAAAGTTGCTGGGAATTCTGTAAAAAGTGTAGTCAATGTTCACAATTTACGTGTATCGGGATACGTATCGTATCGTGGGGTTGGTGGAAATACCCAGCCCTTCTACCTAGAAATGTTTTGAAGTGCATTAACTTTTCGGAAATATAAATTTTATATTCCCGTCAATCCATCCTATCCATCTGTCTGTCTGTCTAATACACTCAGGTGCTTAAGTCTGGGTCCAGACTGTTGGTAGAAAAGCTGTTAAATGTTTATGCAAGTTAAAAAAAACACACAGACCATGCTTAATATGCTTGAAATCACTTTTTGTGTTTTATTTTACACAATTTTGATTCACATCAGTTTAAGATGATTTTTAGTTGGCTTTTGGTGGCCTTTCACAGTATGCTGCAAAGAGAAAGGTTGGAAAAATATTTAGTGCTGTCTGAAATCACACATTTTCATTTCATTATTTAATCAAAACAGGGTCTGATGGTTACTTACTGTTCTTGGGGTGATAGATGAAGTTCGGTTCTCCTTCAAAACCAAGACATTTGGCCTTTTGTAAGGTCTCCACATACTCTAGGTAGGAGACAGACGTGCCTTTTTTGGCTGGAAAAAGAAATTCAGTTAATTTGGATCACAGTGGAGACATGCTTCAGATTTTAAATGAGTCATTTCATTTGTGACGTACTCATCAGGTACAGAGCGTCATAGTGTGGGACCTCGTTCAGCTCTTTAGGCACTTGGATACGCTTAGATGGCAGTGAGGGGTCAGTGTTTCTGCTGTAAACCAGGTAGAGCAGACAGTCGGGACAGGTTGGCAGAGAAAAGTAGGTGCAGGTGAAGTTGGACTCTGACAAGAGAGACAAAGTGAAAAATGTCAGACAGTGTTTCAGGGTTTCTTTTGATAGCTTGAATTCAGAGTGGGGTCTGTTCATACTAAAGGACTGGGATCATTCACTGTTATTGATATTGACACCCTTATCCATCTGAGTTCTTATCAGTGCCACTAATGATACCTGTCAGTTAGTTTGGTGGACTGAAAAGAACATTTTTGATAAAACTTCCCAAACTTGGTTAAAAACTTGTACAGCAAAAAGTTTGAATCTGATTTGTTGTATATGTTTTATATTCATGGAAACACAAACAACCTTGAGACTTGATGTTTATACATTTTGACTGTAACATTTACCATGCCAACAATTCTTTCACTCCACAAAGTTTCTTCATATATAAAGCAGTAAAATATATTTGGTGCTTTAAGGGGCCACCTTTCCCAGCAGATAAACCATCATTCTGGTGAACGCTGACTTACTGTCAGTCACTACGTTGTCGTCACGAAGAGTCATGGTAGATTCGCCATACTTGCAATACGTGGTGCTGGAAAAGAGATGAGAGAAAAGTGAATACAGATATCAAATCATTGGGAGGCTGAAGAGTACGTAGGAGGTGTAACATCCAAAAACACAGCCCAGAGTGTTATTAACAAACACCAAACAGCAAGAGGCAACAACAGCCTGGTCTCACCGGACCGTGGTGAAGACCAATCAGCTGAAAGAGTTTAGACATTAATTCATATAAAATCCTGGGCTAGAGGGTCAGTTATGATGCAAAGCTCTGCTTAGAATACAAATGTTTTTTTAACCCTATAAAGCCAATTGTATCATATTTCATACATACTTTTATAATACCTCTATCTGCTCAATATGATCAACAAATTACAAAAAACATCTGAATTCAATCAGATAAATGATAAAAATGTCCTCAAATGGATTATCAGTTGACACCTAATGTATCAAATGAGATACGAAAAATCTATATGTTGAATTTTATGGATTTTTATGGATTTCAGCAGAAAGTGAAACGAACATTTCAGCTCCAAAAAATTAGAATTTTCCGGCAATAATTTATGGTCTTGGGCCTTATAGGGTTAAATATATATACTCAGTTATTGGCCACGGTTATATGGTGTTTTTTTAATTCGGAATTAAATTTTTCTCCTTCGTGTTTACATGGAAATAATAATTCTGCATATAGAATTACATGGATAACAAGTTTATTCGCCTTTATTTAAGGTCTGGCAGTTGGGAATGATTCTGATTGGACAGGGGGCAGGCGTCACGTATGACGTATTACGTCTACAGGAAGAAAAATTCCAGTTCAGCGTCTCCGCCAGGGAAACCTCGTCCAACTCAGTCGCCACAGCTTTAAAATGGTCCACGTTTTAATGCTTACGTCCATCCACTCTTTCATTACTTCCAAATCTTCTACGGCTCTGATTAAATAAACTGTCGGTGTCCCGGCTTCATAACAACAGGATTAGGGAACGAGCATGCGCAGAACAACCGGTATTAATTTACATGATTGAGGAATTATTTAATTTGGATTTAAGATCAGAATAAACCAGCCACTTACTTCGGAATTAAGGTTGTATTTGGAATTATCATTTTCGTTCGGAATTAGGTGTTTACTTGGTCATTTTTAGTCTTTTTAAAAATGATTTAAGTTTTATTTGGAATTAAAGTGCTCATGTAAACGCAGCAGTTGAGTCTGGTCTCTATTGTCAAACTTCATTTTTGTCATTATGATCACTTTTTCACTCCATGTTGCTTTAAAGGTGCAGTTACACCGAACACGACTTGGTGACCATGATCCCGTCGTTCACCCAAGTCCAACTTTCCACAGAAGCTCATGTTGCCACCGCTGCGTCGCTTAGCAACGTCACGCCTGCTAGAACTTTACTACAATCCTAAAAATAAAAGAGTGAGGAAAAGAGTTCATAAAGCCGTGTATCTGTACACATGATACTTCAACGCTTTACTCACTGTCTGATCGCAATGCTCTCCACCAAGTCAACGCCAGCCTTCTCGGGGCCCTGGTATGGATCAAATTGGATATCCATGCTCAGGACGTCGGAAAACAGCTCTTGAAATGGTCCAGCATTGATGAAACCCATGATGAAGTCCCATCTTCCATAAGCCTGCCAAGAAATATGAAGTTTTATCAGTGCCTTTGAGTTTCAGCTGTGCAGAGATATCTTTACTTCATCAATCAAACACAACGAGCTGTGCTTGTTTTTTTGTTGTTTTCCAAGTTGATTGGCTTCTCATTTTTTATTCAGAGCAAACAGGGCTTGTCACCGGTCACAGGATGATAGAGGCCCACACTTATAAAACAATTTAAATATAAAGGAGGTGAGAAAACAAGCTGAGTTTTTGGGCAGATGGTTGTAAGATATGTACAACTATGTAGAAAAAGATTCTTGACCACTGGGATTTACCCACAGGTGAGTTTGCCTGACAATAATTGGTCAAAAGTGTATTTTATAAGCAAGATTCATTTTTAGGTTCTAAAAAAATTGCAGAATCCAGCATCACTACCCTGTTGTAAATGATTGTAGGTTGACACTGGCCCCCCTGAATATAGATATTTTTCATGTTTGCTCATAAAAACATCAACAACGTGGAGACCAATAACTCAGAAACTGAAAGCCTGGGCTGAAATCACCTTGGTAATTAAATTTCAGACAGAAATCTTCGCTTGTTTCAGAGATGTTGGAACCCAAACGTGGCTATTCGAGAATATATACTATTATAAAGTGTCAAAAACTGGCACTCACCCCCTTTTTAAAGGCTCAAAAAGGCCTGCTTGGTTATAAAGTTTCTTGAGATAACACTTTGTGCCTATAGCTTTTATTTGTTTTTATTACTTTTATTGGTTTTTATTGTTTTATTGTTTTTATCATGTCTGCCTTTTCTACTGTAAAGCACTTTGGTAGGCTGCTGGCTGTTTAAATGTGCTATATAAATAAAGCTGACATTGGCATTGACTTGTTATGAATGGGTGCTTTATGATAAAAGCTTGATTGATTGATTTGCATTTCAGAAAACAAAACACAACTAACTTACTGAATTTTATTGAACTTCAATCTCAATTTATCAGATTTTCTAAATGTGGACCAAGTGAAAAAATCAAAAGCAAAATGAAAGTAGGGTATAAGAAGAATTAAATCCTGGTGTTACCAGTGACTGACCCAAGTAATTTCATCAAACATTGGCTTTAAATATTGACGCTAAATATTCCTACAGCACCAAATTTTGTAAGTATTTAAATGTTTCTCTTAACTTTTGGTCTGGATATGTTTCCTTTCTGATTTTTAAGGTTTGACGTAAGAAAAATTAGAAAACAATTTGGTAACACTTTACTTTAGAGGTCTGCAAATTTCATCACTCTCAGGTAATAATTAGATAGTTTTTTCTTATTTCTTAGAAATAACCTCCGAAATTTCAGGAGAATTTGGTGAAAATTAGCACATAACTTCTTTAAATTAATGTCCAAATTTATTGACGCAAGTCACAATTGGAAGTTTACTGTTTTTTTCCAGTTTCTTTGAAATTTACTCCAAATTGCAAGGTAAGATTAACAAATAATTTATTTGAAATTAAATCACAACCCATCACAAAATGTTTTTAGAAGTATCCCAACATTTCTGCTATTTCCAGAGAAGCAGGTGATAAATAGCTGCTTAGTTCTTGAACACAGAATTTAGGTTCATTGTTTCCTGTGATAATTACCTTTGAAATGCTAAGTGATATATACATTATATCCTTGATGTTATGCTGCATTCCAGGCAACCTGTAACTTGTGTTTTTCCCACCTGTAACTCGTGAAAGTGCACTGGAACGAAAGCCAAACATGAAGCGGAGGTTTACTCAAAATAGCTTTTACACCATTAATAGCTTGGTGATTGATTTTTACCTCCTTCTTATGTGGAGTAAAGAGGTCATGATGTGTCTTCAAATTGACAAGATCACTCAGGAAACTCAACACTACTTGGTCTCCTTTAATTAAACTTGCTCATCCAACAGTCTGATTGTGAGGGTCATTAAATGGCTGAAACAGGGACTTATTGATCTTAAATTTGAGTATTTTACTTATTCACTTAGTTATTCATTATTTTGTTTCGTGTTACTCATTTTAACCATGTTATTTATTTATTACTCTACTTACTATCATAGTAACTCCTGGGTTCCAAGTGAAAATTTGATCTGGGATCATTTATTAATGTCTTTTAGATCCTCAAATTAAAGATATGTAGGTGTATGTGCGTGTACATATGTAATCTCTATCTCACTATGACCTCCTGTCGAACCTCCTTGCTTAATGTGCTAACTTAATTTGCAGAGACTCAACTTTTAGGTTGGTCCTGCTGCAGAACTGTAAAAAGTACGCAGTCACTAACGAGCAACCTCAAGATGCCATGTCTACGTCTGTCTCCTACTTTAGTTGATTGTTTTGTTCGTCTTGTCTTGTTGTACCGTTCTGTTAAGCTGAAAAAAATTCAATAAAGTGTTAAAAACAAATAAAATGTCAGTCAATTTCGTTTTAGTTTTTGTCCATGTGCAGTTGTTTTTGTTGGTTACTGTCTAGTTTTTGTCAGGGTAAAAAAAAAAAACTATGACCACAACAATTAGTCAACGAAGCTAACATGTGTGCTGACGTCATCTTTAAGAGCCAGATGAGAGAGAGAGGAGACTTACCGGAACAAACTTCTGATGAGGCGTGATCAATTCTCTGCACTCATCAACAGTCATAGCGGAGCTGCTCAGGAACAGTCCAACCAGGAGAAAACCACAGGACCACAGAGCCATGATGCTAGTTGGTTAGCTTGAGAGTGAAGCTGGGAGAAAATACCAAAGAAGCTTTTCTTCAAGAAAGGTGCTTGTCTGATCCTCACTGGGACATTCAGCTTTTATAGGAGCAGCCAAAGGCAGACTTCCAATTGCTCTGCCCTTTTTTTTTTTTTTTTTTTTTGGCTTTTTACACACACCAGTTATTTGTTTTTTTTGTTATGTATTACTTCACTTATTTACTGTGGGCGACTCTTTACATCAGCAGTATCTTACTCCAGGTGAAAAGTGTGTGCATTCTGGGTTTTCTAGGAACTCATGTATGCAACAAACATTTGCAGATCTTCGACTTGTCCTTAGCCATCCCTATAGTCAAATATAGAAAGACATCAGTTCATGTTCTCTGCCTTAATGCAAATAAAGCACCATTGATCCATGGCCTCCCCTCTACCTTTGAGCCTGTGATTTACAACAGCACATATATTGCTTTGACCACAAACTCTGAAGATCATAACACTCGCCTGATGAGACCTTCAAGGGCTCAAAAACAGTAACCATTTCTGGGCTGTCTGACTGAAGAGATGTGCTCATGTGTGGGAGGGTGCAGGGAACTTTGTCCTTGTTACCTCTGCCAAGGAGGTTATGCTTTTGCTGACTTTTGTTTGTTTGCAAGATTACGCAAAAACTACTGCACAGATTTTGCAGAATTTTTGAGGAGATGTTGGTTAAGGCCCAACTTAAGAATGATTAGATTTTGGTGGTGATCCAGATCATCGCCTTTAGCAAATTATTGTTTTTGCTCAATAACTGTCTAACTAATAATGATATCAACATGATCCTGAGTGCTAGGTGAGGGTTTTCAGGGTCATGAATCCTATTATGATGGCAACTTTATCAGGAACTATTGCTTATAGAGTTAACAGCAATATGTGAGCTACCTTGGGGGAGATAGGTTCCTAACTGTATGAATCATGACTGTCAAACTTTGCCTTTCAGACAAATAGCACTATTATATTCATATTCATATTGTAAATATTGTTAATGTTAATAGTGTGAATTCCTTAGCCTTATTTATAGTCTCACTTGTACTTTATTACCTCACCAAGGAGGTTTTGTAATTGCCAGCGTCTGTTTGTTGTTTGTTTACTTGTTCCTCTGTTAGCAACATAACTCAAAAAGTTACTGACCGATTTCCAAAAAATTTTCAGGATATGTCCGGATTGGGACAAGGAACACATGATTAGATTTTGGGAGTGATCAGGGTTACTGTCTGGATCCTGAAATTTTTAAAAGGATTCTTTAAAGGTGCTATGAGGAGAATCTATTTGCAGCGACATAAAGACTCTGCTACCCATGAGAGCAAGCGCATTTTGTCATGCAACCCAGTAACCTCGGAACTGGGACTGACATCATCTCCGACTTATCGGCGTTCCAGTTGAAGTCGGAAAAACACATGCCGATATACCAGGCCATTGTTAGCTGTTGTTAGCACGCCCTGCGTTGTTGTTCACAAATATCACATGAAGAATGTGATTATCACTATGGCAGCATTTTTGTTAATATAAGTCTAACAATACTATGTATACAGCTGATCTAGAGCGACACACCCCAGTCAGAAGAGCAAATAAATTGATTATTACAGGAGCTAAATAACTGTTCACACTGGGGGCATCCATCTTCCATCGACTCAGGGGTGGCGAGGTTTCACCGAGTTCCCAGTCGATAATTCCTACTTCGGGGGACGTTCTAGTTTTCTGAGTCACAACTACAACTTGAACACACCACAAGCCAAAGCGTGTGTTTGTTGTGATGCTAATGAATGCAGCTCGGACCTTCCTCAGAACTCTGCATTGCTTTACAACTTTTTTTTTCAACAACTTACAGGATGCAAAGCGATGAGGTAATGTTTCTCTTTTTTGTACTTTTGTAGCGTGTAGTTTTTGTGTGACAACAACAAATTTTTTTTGGAGAAACTTAGTATCGTAATTTGTCCCTCTTGTATATATACTTAATTTGCTCTAGTTTTAATTTTCTTGTTCCTGAAGCTGAGTATCCAGGCCAGTCCAGCCCTGTCCGACCCGACCACTTAGCTAAGGAATACCATTTATAGATTACCTATTTAGATGCTATAAAACTCATCTTAAAGTGTGTATTTCGATCAGGCATATATCTAAAAGTGAGACTTTTTGTAATTACTTAGAAACTCCTCACTGTCCCTTTAACATTGTGAGACAGGACCATTTTTGGCATTTGTGCATATTAAAGTAGTAAGGTCATTTGGAAAAAAAAATACAGGCCAAGTTTCCAGCAGGTTCTACAAGATATCAAAGACTGATCTGGATCCCAGCCAAATTCCAGATTCTCTGATCCAGAACAAGAAAAATTTAGATATCCTCAGAATTTTCATCATGGCAAGGGAACAAATAAAGGCATAGACTTGCAACAAACGCCAAAATAAAGCCAAGATACTGTGGACTCTGGAGTGTTCAGTCGGAATTGTTGTATCTTCAACAACTTTGGAGCGAGATCCAGAAGAAAACCGCCATGACGAAAAATGCGATTTTCATGAATAACTACTGAACTAAAATAGATATAATGAATCCAATTGTTAATGGTTTGTTTTCATGGTTAAGGAATCTAAATACTTAGATGAATTAAAGGTAGGACTAATATTTATGGTGAAAATCACAATATGGGTGAGGACTGTGGCACAGGGGGAGGTCTGTGCTCTACGAGTGCTTTTCTAGTTTTATTTTCTAGTAAAGTATTTCAGATTCTGATATCGCCCATTCATAGCAAGTGTAACTTCAACATCTTTTCCTGTCACTTAAAGGCATTTAGACGTGAACTTGTCATGAAGTGAGTCGGGTGAAGCGGAGATTTGTCAGAGATGAGCAGTTCTGTAAATGAATATTGTAAAATTACTTGAAATGATCCATTATCCATACCTCTTATCACTTCCGGGATCGTGCAGCTGAAGCCTATCCCATCTGACATTGGTTGAGAGGCAGGGTACACCTTCAACCAGTTGCCAGCCAATCACAGAGCCACATAGAGAGATGGACAACCAATCAAGCTCACACTGTACCTAAGTGAAAATTGGAGTTAACATGGCACAACAGATGGACCGATCAGCCCACAGAAAGTGTTTGAAGAAACTTTTTAACATCCATATTCAAGTTTGTGTTACACCACTAAAAATCAGACAAACATATCTGTTGTCAAGCTTTCCTTTCCGGTTTAATTCAGTGAGTTACCTTGATAATGAGCTTCATTGTTCAAGCTTCAGCTCATTCGGACTTAAAGAAAAACCCAGAACAGCGCCAGGAATTACCGGGGTAAAGTACAGGTGAAAAACTTGGGCTGTTTCCGTTCACACATACGGCTCACCTGGGTGAAGTCAAGATAATTACAGGGTTTTTTACGCAGGTGTGAATGGGGCTCAACATGGCGGTCAATCTCGCACATTAAAAGTGTGGTGGACTGAATTTGTTTTGGGGTCAAAGTGCCAACTTTGTTTCAGTTTCCCTTGGTTTGGTTTTCTTCCACGCAAAGATGAGCATTATGATGTTTCACCAGGAGGAGTCTACCCTATAAAACAAGAAATGAAAAACTGTTATTTATTCTGCTTTCACAAAAAATGTTAAGCATTAATGTTTTAAAGGTCCCATGTCCAGCTGTTGTTTGAATGCAGGCATCATGTCTTGATTTTCTGTGAAGCAAAGATTTGATTTAAGTTAAATACAGAAAAAATACAGAATGCTTAGCCTCTGTAGTGGATCAGATGCAGCTCTTTCTCTCCCCTTTGGAAACACTCCATGATGAAATTAAAAACTCTTCAAGTTGATCACCCAAAAGTGATTCCATAATCTTAAAGGGATAGTTCAGTATTTTTGAAGTGGGGTTGTATGAGCTCCATATGGCCACTAAGGACAGTAGGTACAGTAGAAAGTGCTCTCCTCTCCCTCAGTAAGCCACAGTCTGGAAGGGCGTTTTCACATTAGGCCAACTTTTTTTGGACCGTACTACGGCGCGGTTCGCCCTCCTCCCCTTCCCCTCCCCCGCTGGCTTGCATTCACACTTACAACATCGCACCATGCCCAGGCCCACTTGTGTATTTACTCAGTTTGAAACAGCAGGGGGCGATATGCACGTAACTGGTTACCAAACCTGCTACGGACTAGAACAAAGAAGAGGCTATCATGGTAACCATTTCCTACACCAAACAACCAATGTTTACATTTTGCTCTCTTCTACATTTTCCTTCAAATGTGTTATTTTATCGTGTTTGAGACGGCAGCAGCGACCTTCTGGACCCTCGTAAATCATTGTAGTGCTCAACCAGAATAAACGAATTGACAAATTGAGTAAGCAAAAGATTCAACCGTGGGATTAACAGGAAGTAATGCATCAAAAGTAGATTGGTTCGGACCACTTTGTTTCACACCAGTGAAACCGCACCAAATGTAGGGAGATGGAGCGGGTCAAGACCACCCCTTCATGGAGGTCTCGGGACGGCTGATTTGGTGCGCACCAAAGTGCGGTGGTTGCATTCACATTGATACTAACGTACCAAACCCTGGGCCAAAACTTCTTCGGGGCACACTAAATGAAGCTTAGCGAAAGTTCAGTCAGGAAGACCTGTATGCTCATTCGGTCTCCTCTTTCATGCCACTCTGCCTACCTGCTCAGGTGATCCAAATCTCAGCTGATGAAGGGCATGATCTCACTCAATCACTGAGTCAACCAGATCATGCCACACACCACTGCTTGGTCAATCATTCCGGAGCAGCCTTATTTTAAACCATGTCTTTGCTCCTTCACAGTCAGTGCGGTGGCGTCGTGCTGATTGTGGGATACATGAACGGGTTACACTGAAACAAGCCCTCCCCCCCCTTGCATTTCATTTATTTTATTTATTTTGAATGGTAATCTGATTGAAATTTGATTTGATATTTTCATATTGCAGCAATTAAGGCATGGAGTGAAAATGTTATTAACATTGTTGACATTAGTATGGTAACTGAGGGAGTATAACAGAGATTCACATTACACAGATCGCTGTAAAACAGCTAGATTTGCAGTGTTACACAGAAATTGGTCATAATATATTCAGGCAGGCAGTAGCCAGGGCAGCTAAACGCTCGCGACGCGAGGCTCGTAACCGGGCAACCGCGGGGTCCTCAGTAGTTAAGGACCAGCTCAGGTAGCGTCGTGGAGCGATCGTAAGCCATGTGTAATAAAGTGGCCGTGTTTCTGTGTTTGCAGGTGAGTAGAAGCAGACAATAAGCATGAAAAGTATGGGATGAGGTGCGAGGTGAAATGTAGAGGTTTACCGGAACATGCATCTGTGAAGTGAAGTGAATGTGTGTGTGGAATGCATGTTTACCGCGAGATGTATGCATGGCAAGAAATGCGCGCCAAGATGTCCGCGATGTAAAGACGTATGTCTGGAGCTGAGAGAGAGAAATGTGAATGTAGGGATGTGTGTTGTGATTCATTTTAGTTATTGACTAGGTTATGAGGTTAAAGTTGTTTATGTAATTGCTGTATTTTGTTAGACAATAATGTGAATTGTTTAAACATCTTTGCCAAAGAGGGTTGAGGAAATATCAGGAATAAGATATTTTGTGATTTTTATTAATTGTGTTTGTGTATTTTTCTATTTACAATTGTTTGTGCATTGAAGAGAGGAATGTCAGCTATTCAGAGGATTTGTGTTACTAAACATTGTTTAGATGAGAATGTATATTATTTGGGGTCCTCAGTAGTTAAGGACCAGCTCAGGTAGCGTCGTGGAGCGATCGTAAGCCATGTGTAATAAAGTGGCCGTGTTTCTGTGTTTGCAGAGAATAGAGCTGATCCTTCAATGCCTACACACTGGAGACCTCTCTTTCCATTTCCATGTGTGTAACATAATTTGGCGAGCCAGCCCAGGAGGAGCAGTCGTGCATTAACTTGGACCAAAGGTTAGACACTTAAAGGAAGATGGCGCAGGCAGAATTGCAAGACCAGCTAGGTGAGAAGCTTCTTGATCTGGATGTACAGCAATTAATGGAAATATGCCAGAGGATGAAGGTGTCAACTGGGACAGTAACCAAGAGGCATGCATTGCTCCGACTAATCAATGAACAAATTGACAATGTGTGATTATAACAGAAGATAGTGAAGTAGTGGTACAGCATCTGACAGAGCTGCGGTGGTTGCATTCACATTGATACTAACGTACCAAACCCTGGGCCAAAACTTCTTCGGGGCGCACTAAATGAAGCTTAGCGAAAGTTCAGTCAGGAAGACCTGTATGTTCATTCGGTCTCCTCTTTCATGCCTCACTCTGCCTACCTGCTCAGGTGATCCAAATCTCAGCTGATGAAGGGCATGATCTCACTCAATCACTGAGTCAACCAGATCATGCCACACACAACTGCTTGGTCAATCATTCCGGAGCAGCCTTATTTTAAACCATGTCTTTGCTCCTTCACAGTCAGTGCGGTGGCGTCGTGCTGATGCTCTCGGCAATCTTACAGCAGGCTTAAACAGGCTTCACATCATTCAGTGTCCCGATTAATTCTCAAAGATAACTCCCTTCAGCTCTTTCATTCCCACTCCGAACTCTCCTACATCTCGGCTCCGCCGTCAGTTCCATTCCGATGTCATTGAAGTGTCTGGTAATCATTAAAGAGTTGTTTGTTCCTGATCAGAGCTCCAAATGCGAGCAGCTGCTGTCCTCCACCTCGCCGTGGTCATTCAAGCAAACACGGAAACCTCCGCTGCCTCACCTCGGCCCAGGTGTAATCATTAAACATGCACCGATCGATCGGCCGGCCTCGATTTCCTTAATTTTTGGGAAATCGGTAATCGGTCAGTCCTCACACGTGAAACCGATCTTCTCTGCCGATCTCCTCTGCCTCTGCGGAGGTCTTATTTTTGCTCTGCCAGACTTATAGACCCGCCCACCAGGTCACCATGTGCACGCACATGTGTCAGATTCCCAGGTAACACTCACACAGAGCATGGTGAAGCCTAGCATGTCGTCCGTCTGGAAAAACTTCACGGTGAAAGAAAATGAGCCAAGGCTCGCAGTCTGTAATATATGCAAGACTGAAATAAGTCATGGTGGGAGCGCAGTCAAAACTTTTAATACCATGAACCTCATTCGCCACCTAAGAACCCACCACCCTGCTGAATATGTGGCGTTTGAAGCTAGCACTCAAGCTAAGGCTAAAGCTAAAGCTAGCGGGAGCACGGAGGCGGACGATGGCCCATTGTTAGCGCTCATGAGCAGTGCAAAGAGCTAAGCTACAACGAGGAAAATTATGGAGTTCATGGCAATGGACGACCAGCCGTTTTCGGTCGTTGAGGACCAAGGTTTCAAAAACCTGATGCAGCACTTGAGCCCACGGTATAATTTGCCGAGTCGGAGGTATTTTTCGGATGTTGCATTACCGTAGTTGTTCGACAAAGTTTTGAAACAGACCCGCAGCCTGCTTACCGCCAGCGCAAAGACACTCAGCTTTACAACAGACATCTGGACATCTGATGTAAGTTTAATGTCGATTTTGAGTCTTACTACGCAGTGGATAGATGAACAGTTTGAACGTCATAAAGTGCTTCTGCACTGCAAAGAACTGTCAGGATCACACACTGCTGCTAACTGAGCCGCAGAGTTTGTGGCGATGTTGGGTCAGTGGGGAATCGTGCAGGCGAGAGTTCACCTCAAGCCTTGTGATTTTCTTTATTTATGATAGCAAAATACTGCTGTGCACTTTATTTTTGGTAAGAGGCTCAAAACAGGCCTGCAGTGTAACCTGTTACACAAGTATTGTTTATTTTTTTAAATTTGGAAAATGAAAGACTAGTTTGGACAGCAATATTCACAACTTTTCATTTATGTTTGTTTATGTGCAGTCAAAACATCAAATTTGTATTGTTTACAGTATTTTTCAATAAAATAACATTGGAACATTGAAGGTGTGTGCTATCGATTACAAAAAGAAAAATCGGTATCTGCAAAAATCGGTATCGACAGGTCAGACTTTTCAAAGATCGGTGATCGGTGATCGGCCAGAAAATTGTGATCGGTGCACCCCTAGTAATCATTCACTGCATGATCACTGCTCGCTCAGGTAAACGAGTCCCCTTTCTCAGATTATCAGTCGCACAGTCATACAAAGTCAAGGAAGCCACATGCAGCTCATTAATTATTGATTCCAGCAGCCGCTGGATCGTTCACATGTTGTTTGTTTCATCTCCGTATCTACGGGTTCTGTTTGTCTCCACCCCGCTCGAGCCGAGCTGCAGGTTCACCGCGAGAACTCATCCGAGGATCACCGCGGTTTCCCCTCAGGTGTTGATCCGCTCAGAGAGCACTCCTGCGGCTTCGCCGAGGCTGACCTCCTGCCTTCACGCCGCCTCAAGTCAGTATCCACTCAAAGCTCGAGAATCATCTCCGAGCCGTTCAATTTCTCAGGTGTTTCCAGATCAGTCCGTGATAGGGCTGGGCAGCATGTCTCAATTTGTAAGTGGTCCAGAGGACTGCTTTACTATCAATGAACATTGGGCATCTAAGCAGCCTGTTGAGGCTTTATATTACTGGAGTTTTTAGTGGGATAAATTAAAGGGAGTCACTCTTATGCATTGCATTTGCTTATAATGTCTCATAATGCCCCTGCTTCATTAATAGCAGTCCCGCTGTATTTTCATGCGCCCTAATGCAACCTATCATACTAAGGAATCTGCTTTAAATCTGTGCAATTATCAACATTCACTGAAGCACCAACTGGCAATGTGGCTCAGCACTCTACCGAACTGTTCCATCTTCAGTGTTCGGCTATATGGGTTTTTTTTTTTTTTTTTCAACGGCTCAAACGCGATGTTCAACAGCCAAGCTAAAATAACCTTGTTTAATCACATCAGCTTAATGACACGTCTGATTACTCATCAACACCAGCAACTTGCTGATGTCAATCAGTAACAAGTCAGTCAGTAACAACTCAACCAAATGAACCTGAGCTTTAGCAGTAGCATTATCATAGGCTAGGTTGTGTTCAGTTGGTAAATTAGGAGCAACTTAATTGCCATCTTTAACCATCAACTACTTAGTCAGTCACCCTAACCTGTGCAGCTACTGGCAATCTTTCCGTCCAGACGATTCTCATTCAGCTGAAGTTTAGCCATCAGGCTTCGTTGCTATCATTATCAGTTCTATCAAGTAGTTTGCCAACAGGCTGAGCCTTTGTCTCAGGTGATGACGATGTCTCGGCTGGCATGAGAACATCGGAGTGTTTGCTCAGTCATTTCTGGCTTAGCAGCTGGGTAGTTGCAGCTATTCCATATAGATAATAATCCTTATTGTCAAATAAACAAATACATAGATAATAAATAAAATAAAGTAATGCTCAGTCACATGACAACAAAATTAAATAAATTAAAATCTCTCTAATCCAGCAATTAAGCTATTACTGAAAGGCATATCCAAAGCTTCTCCCTCTTTACCGGACCAAAGATTGCCCATAACTCTGCCGATCTTGCATAAAAGATCGGCAGTTCTTAGGAAAGGTGTATTTTCTCCTTATATTGATGCCTTGCTCGAGTCTGTATTTTTATTGGCCTTCTATGCTTTTCTCAGGACTGGCGAGTTCACTACTCCTTCCTCAGTGTTTAATCCTGAGAAAGATATCTCATTTTCTGATCTGGTGTTTTTTCCCAGTCATTATAAACTACACCTTAAGCATTCTAAATGTGGTGGGGTTGCTCAGTAGTTGTCGCTCGAACTGATTCTGTTTACTGCCCATCAGGGCAGTTGCTCGGAATTCTGGGCCCCCTGAAAGAATATTGGTGTGGGCCCCTCTACCCCATTCATTACAACCTTCGATTTTCCTGTTTTTCAGTGTTCTTGACGGTGCCTGGTGTAATAACACCCAAGTTGTTTCCTTTTTTACAAGTAGCGACTTAACAAGCCAGAGTATTATTATGTAAATTATGTGTTATTGGTTGTCTTATTCTCATTTAACTGATTTGCAACATGCTATTACACCTCTGATCGCAAATAAACTTTCAATGGACCACTCAACATATAGGTAGCCGCTGATTCTGGAGCAGCAGAGCATAAAGGTTTATTGTTCCATTGTGTATATTACATTAAATAAACATTAAATATTATGTTTCATGGAAAACCTGATGCGGAACTAACCTATTCATGGAAAAAATCTAAATGGGCTTCTTAGTAACATAGCTCTAAGTGGACAGCTTCACTTTCCCAGAGAAAAAATATTTTTAAACAATTCAAAAGTCAGTGTTAACTGTCCAAAATTCTAAATAGTCTTTTTTCTTTGTTGCTGTCAGCTATTATGCTGTCTTTTGTTTTATACTGCTATGAAAACAAACAACAATAACAAAACTTTGAACATTCATTTTTTTGTATTGAGACTACTCAAATGTCCCACTAATAACACATTTACAACACCGCATTGAACACATCATGGTAACGTAACTGACCTTCGTCAGATGCTCATAATTACTGAGCAGAACCTGAATGCATCATAATACAATTCAATGCAGCCTCTGAGTGGGCGCATACTGGAGCACTGTGCTGAAAATATCGATACAGCAAAATATCGTCATGCACTCCTTGGATGCAACAGAATGGATACGGCCTCAATGGTTGGAGAGTTGTTGTAAATACTCTTTGGGTAATGTTAACAATGGCACAGTTCAAAGTAGAAGCCAACCTACATAATAAAACACATGTTCCAAATTTAAACTTAGGTGTCTACCATCTTTGGAGACCTGAATTAAAGTTCTTAAGTATTAGAGTCATTTAAAACTCATCCTTGTTCTTCTTCTTCTTGAAATATAAAACAAAAGTTGCTGGGAATTCTGTAAAAAGTGTAGTCAATGTTCACAATTTATGTGTATTGGGATACGTATTGTATCGTGGGGTTGGTGGAAATACCCAGCCCTTCTACCTAGAAATGTTTTGAAGTGCATTAACTTTTCGGAAATATAAATTTTATCTTCCCGTCAATCCATCCTATCCATCTGTCTGTCTGTCTAATACACTCAGGTGCTTAAGTCTGGGTCCAGACTGTTGGTAGAAAAGCTGTTAAATGTTTATGCAAGTTAAAAAAAACACACAGACCATGCTTAATATGCTTGAAATCACTTTTTGTGTTTTATTTTACACAATTTTGATTCACATCAGTTTAAGATGATTTTTAGTTGGCTTTTGGTGGCCTTTCACAGTATGCTGCAAAGAGAAAGGTTGGAAAAATATTTAGTGCTGTCTGAAATCACACATTTTCATTTCATTATTTAATCAAAACAGGGTCTGATGGTTACTTACTGTTCTTGGGGTGATAGATGAAGTTTGGTTCTCCTTCAAAACCAAGACATTTGGCCTTTTGTAAGGTCTCCACATACTGTAGGTAGGAGACAGACGTGCCTTTTTTGGCTGGAAAAAGAAATTCAGTTAATTTGGATCACAGTGGAGACATGCTTCAGATTTTAAATGAGTCATTTCATTTGTGACGTACTCATCAGGTACAGAGCGTCATAGTGTGGGACCTCGTTCAGCTCTTTAGGCACTTGGATACGCTTAGATGGCAGTGAGGGGTCAGTGTTTCTGCTGTAAACCAGGTAGAGCAGACAGTCGGGACAGGTTGGCAGAGAAAAGTAGGTGCAGGTGAAGTTGGACTCTGACAAGAGAGACAAAGTGAAAAATGTCAGACAGTGTTTCAGGGTTTCTTTTGATAGCTTGAATTCAGAGTGGGGTCTGTTCATACTAAAGGACTGGGATCATTCACTGTTATTGATATTGACACCCTTATCCATCTGAGTTCTTATCAGTGCCACTAATGATACCTGTCAGTTAGTTTGGTGGACTGAAAAGAACATTTTTGATAAAACTTCCCAAACTTGGTTAAAAACTTGTACAGCAAAAAGTTTGAATCTGATTTGTTGTATATGTTTTATATTCATGGAAACACAAACAACCTTGAGACTTGATGTTTATACATTTTGACTGTAACATTTACCATGCCAACAATTCTTTCACTCCACAAAGTTTCTTCATATATAAAGCAGTAAAATATATTTGGTGCTTTAAGGGGCCACCTTTCCCAGCAGATAAACCATCATTCTGGTGAACGCTGACTTACTGTCAGTCACTACGTTGTCGTGACGAAGAGTCATGGTAGATTCGCCATACTTGCAATACGTGGTGCTGGAAAAGAGATGAGAGAAAAGTGAATACAGATATCAAATCATTGGGAGGCTGAAGAGTACGTAGGAGGTGCAACATCCAAAAACACAGCCCAGAGTGTTATTAACAAACACCAAACAGCAAGAGGCAACAACAGCCTGGTCTCACCGGACCGTGGTGAAGACCAATCAGCTCAAAGAGTTTAGACATTAATTCATATAAAATCCTGGGCTAGAGGGTCAGTTATGATGCAAAGCTCTGCTTAGAATACAAATGTTTTTTTAACCCTATAAAGCCAATTGTATCATATTTCATACATACTTTTATAATACCTCTATCTGCTCAATATGATCAACAAATTACAAAAAACATCTGAATTCAATCAGATAAATGATAAAAATGTCCTCAAATGGATTATCAGTTGACACCTAATGTATCAAATGAGATACGAAAAATCTATATGTTGAGTTTTATGGACATTTAGATTTTTATGGATTTCAGCAGAAAGTGAAACGAACATTTCAGCTCCAAAAAATTAGAATTTTCAGGCTATAATCTATGGTCTTGGGCCTTATAGGGTTAAATATATATACTCAGTTATTGGCCACGGTTATATGGTGTTTTTTTAATTCGGAATTAAATTTTTCTCCTTCGTGTTTGCACGGAAATAATAAGTCTGCATATAGAATTACATGGATAACAACTTTATTCACCTCTATTTAAGGTCTGGCAGTTGGGAATGATTCTGATTGGACAGGGGGCAGGCGTCACGTATGACGTATTACGTCTACAGGAAGAAAAAAATTCAGTTCAGAGTCTCCGCCAGGGAAACCTCGTCCAACTCAGTCACCACAGCTTTAAAATGGTCCACGTTTTAATGCTTACGTCCATCCACTCTTTCATTACTTCCAAATCTTCTGCGGCTCTGATTAAATAAACTGTCGGTGTCCCGGCTTCATAACAACAGGATTAGGGAACGAGCATGCAGAAACGACCGGTATTAATTTACATGATTGAGGAATTATTTAATTTGGATTTAAGATCAGAATAAACCAGCCACTTACTGCGGAATTAAGGTTGTATTTGGAATTATCATTTTCATTCGGAATTAGGTGTTTACTTGGCCATTTTTAGTCTTTTTAAAAATGATTTAAGTTTTATTTGGAATTAAAGTTCTCATGTAAACGCAGCAGTTGAGTCTGGTCTCTATTGTCAAACTTCATTTTTGTCATTATGATCACTTTTTCACTCCATGTTGCTTTAAAGGTGCAGTTACACCGAACACGACTTGGTGACCATGATCCCGTCGTTCACCCAAGTCCAACTTTCCACAGAAGCTCATGTTGCCACCGCTGCGTCGCTTAGCAACGTCACGCCTGCTAGAACTTTACTACAATCCTAAAAATAAAAGAGTGAGGAAAAGAGTTCATAAAGCCGTGTATCTGTACACATGATACTTCAACGCTTTACTCACTGTCTGATCGCAATGCTCTCCACCAAGTCAACGCCAGCCTTCTTGGGGCCCTGGTATGGATCAAATTGGATATCCATGCTCAGGACGTCGGAAAACAGCTCTTGAAATGGTCCAGCATTGATGAAACCCATGATGAAGTCCCATCTTCCATAAGCCTGCCAAGAAATATGAAGTTTTATCAGTGCCTTTGAGTTTCAGCTGTGCAGAGATATCTTTACTTCATCAATCAAACACAACGAGCTGTGCTTGTTTTTTTGTTGTTTTCCAAGTTGATTGGCTTCTCATTTTTTATTCAGAGCAAACAGGGCTTGTCACCGGTCACAGGATGATAGAGGCCCACACTTATAAAACAATTTAAATATAAAGGAGGTGACAAAAAAAGCTGAGTTTTTGGGCAGATGGTTGTAAGATATGTACAACTATGTAGAAAAAGATTCTTGACCACTGGGATTTACCCACAGGTGAGTTTGCCTGACAATAATTGGTCAAAAGTGTATTTTATAAGCAAGATTCATTTTTAGGTTCTAAAAAAATTGCAGAATCCAGCATCACTACCCTGTTGTAAATGATTGTAGGTTGACACTGGCCCCCCTGAATATAGATATTTTTCATGTTTGCTCATAAAAACATCAACAACGTGGAGACCAATAACTCAGAAACTGAAAGCCTGGGCTGAAATCACCTTGGTAATTAAATTTCAGACAGAAATCTTCGCTTGTTTCAGAGATGTTTGAACCCAAACGTGGCTATTATAACACTTTGTGCCTATAGCTTTTATTTGTTTTTATTACTTTTATTGGTTTTTATTGTTTTATTGTTTTTATCATGTCTGCCTTTTCTACTGTAAAGCACTTTGGTAGGCTGCTGGCTGTTTAAATGTGCTATATAAATAAAGCTGACATTGGCATTGACTTGTTATGAATGGGTGCTTTATGATAAAAGCTTGATTGATTGATTTGCATTTCAGAAAACAAAACACAACTAACTTACTGAATTTTATTGAACTTCAATCTTAATCTATCAGATTTTCTTAATGTGGACCAAGTGAAAAAATCAAAAGCAAAATGAAAGTAGGGTATAAGAAGAATTAAATCCTGGTGTTACCAGTGACTGACCCAAGTAATTTCATCAAACATTGGCTTTAAATATTGACGCTAAATATTCCTACAGCACCAAATTTTGTAAGTATTTAAATGTTTCTCTTAACTTTGGGTCTGGATATGTTTCCTTTCTGATTTTTAAGGTTTGAAGTAACAAAAGTAAGAAAACAATTTGGTAACACTTTACTTTAGAGGTCCGCAAATTTCATCGCAGTTTTTTCTTATTTCTTTGAAATAACCCTCGAAATTTCAGGAGAATTTGGTGAAAATTAGCACATAACTTCTTTAAATTAATGTCCAAATTTATTGTCGCAAGTCACAATTGGAAGTTTACTGTTCTTTTCCAGTTTCTTTGAAATTTACTCCAAATTGCAAGGTAAGATTAACAAATAATTTATTTGAAATTAAATCACAACCCATCACAAAATGTTTTTAGAAGTATCCCAACATTTCTGCTATTTCCAGAGAAGCAGGTGATAAATAGCTGCTTAGTTCTTGAACACAGAAGTTAGGTTCATTGTTTCCTGTGATAATTACCTTTGAAATGCTCAGTGATATATACATTATATCCTTGATGTTATGCTGCATTCCAGGCAACCTGTAACTCGTGTTTTTCCCACCTGTAACTCGTGAAAGTGCACTGGAACGAAAGTCAAACTCGTAATTTCCCACCTCGTACCAGATCGATGTACTCCGAGTTACGACTTGTGACGTCACATCACTGCCTAAACAATATGGCAGCCTCTAAATAATGACACACACTGTAAAGTATAATCTTCTGTAACCTTATGTGCCGTTTCCTCTCCTCTATTTCACTCAAATGAGCAAACTGATAAAGCATAAATTTGATAATGGCTGCCATGTTGGTTTGTTTAAAACCAAAGTCGTAATTTGTCTGGAACGCTTTTTGGTTAGAACTCGGAGATTTCAACTGGGAAATTTCCAAGTTAAGGGTGAACTGGAACGCAGCATTAGAATGTGTTACACTGTTAGGCTTTCACACTCACACATCAGTAAAAACAACACATCCAAACCCTTTTACGTCAGGATTTGGAGCCAAACATGAAGCGGAGGTTTACTCAAAATAGCTTTTACACCATTAATAGCTTGGTGATTGATTTTTACCTCCTTCTTATGTGGAGTAAAGAGGTCATGATGTGTCTTCAAATTGACAAGATCACTCAGGAAACTCAACACTACTTGGTCTCCTTTAATTAAACTTGCTCATCCAACAGTCTGATTGTGAGGGTCATTAAATGGCTGAAACAGGGACTTATTGATCTTAAATTTGAGTATTTTACTTATTCACTTAGTTATTCATTATTTTGTTTCGTGTTACTCATTTTAACCATGTTATTTATTTATTACTCTACTTACTATCATAGTAACTCCTGAGTTCCAGGTGAAAATTTGATCTGGGATCATTTATTAAGGTCTGTTAGATCCTCAAATTAAAGATATGTAGGTGTATGTGCGTGTACATATGTAATCTCTATCTCACTATGACCTCCTGTCGAACCTCCTTGCTTAATGTGCTAACTTAATTTGCAGAGACTCAACTTTTAGGTTGGTCCTGCTGCAGAACTGTAAAAAGTACGCAGTCACTAACGAGCAACCTCAAGATGCCATGTCTACGTCTGTCTCCTACTTTAGTTGATTGTTTTGTTCGTCTTGTCTTGTTGTACCGTTCTGTTGAGCTGAAAAATTTAAATAAAGTGTTAAAAACAAATAAAATGTCAGTCAATTTCGTTTTAGTTTTTGTCCATGTGCAGTTGTTTTTGTTGGTTACTGTCTAGTTTTTGTCAGGGTAAAAAAAGGCGGTGACGAAAAACTATGACCACAACAATTAGTCAACGAAGCTAACATGTGTGCTGACGTCATCTTTAAGAGCCAGATGAGAGAGAGAGGAGACTTACCGGAACAAACTTCTCATGAGGCGTGATCAATTCTCTGCACTCATCAACAGTCATAGCGGAGCTGCTCAGGAACAGTCCAACCAGGAGAAAACCACAGGACCACAGAGCCATGATGCTAGTTGGTTAGCTTGAGAGTGAAGCTGGGAGAAAATACCAAAGAAGCTTTTCTTCAAGAAAGCTGCTTGTCTGATCCTCACTGGGACATTCAGCTTTTATAGGAGCAGCCAAAGGCAGACTTCCAATTGCTCTGCCTTTTTTTTTTTTTTTGGCTTTTTACACACACCGGTTATTTGTTTTTTTTGTTATGTATTAGTTCACTTATTTACTGTGGGCGACTCTTTACACCAGCAGTATCTTACTCCAGGTGAAAAGTGTGTGCATTCTGGGTTTTCTAGGAACTCATGTATGCAACAAACATTTGCAGATCTTCGACTTGTCCTTAGCCATCCCTATAGTCAAATATAGAAAGACATCAGTTCATGTTCTCTGCCTTAATGCAAATAAAGCACCATTGATCCATGGCCTCCCCTCTACCTTTGAGCCTGTGATTTACAACAGCACATATATTGCTTTGACCACAAACTCTGAAGATCATAACACTCGCCTGATGAGACCTTCAAGGGCTCAAAAACAGTAACCATTTCTGGGCTGTCTGACTGAAGAGATGTGCTCATGTGTGGGAGGATGCAGGGAACTTTGTCCTTGTTACCTCCGCCAAGGAGGTTATGCTTTTGCTGACTTTTGTTTGTTTGTTTGCAAGATTACGCAAAAACTACTGGACAGATTTTGCTGAATTTTTGAGGAGATGTTGGTTAAGGCCCAACTTAAGAATGATTAGATTTTGGTGGTGATCCAGATCATCGCCTTTAGCAAATTATTGTTTTTGCTCAATAACTGTCTAACTAATAATGATATCAACATGATCCTGAGTGCTAGGTGTGGGTTTTCAGGGCCAGTGAATCCTATTATGCTGGCAACTTTATCAGGAACTATTGCTTATAGATGTAACAGCAATATGTGAGCTACCTTGGGGGAGATAGGTTCCTAACTGTATGAATCATTACTGTCAAATAGGGATGCAAATTATCGAGTAATTCATTAATTGATAGTTGTTTCATCTTATCGATCGATGATCGATTAATTGATAAGCGGCAATTTTCCTGCAAAGCTGAATTCCCCTCTGAATCAATAGGTTCCTTTCTATGAAAATACTATCTTTCTTATGAAAGAGAAAATGCAAATCATATTCCTTAATCAAAGATTTATTCTTCACGGCAGGGAACAACACATTCACAAATGGGACAATGCAATAACAAGGCTACTTTGAGGCTACTTGAAACATGAAAATAAATAAGTGTAGATAGAATATGGAGTCACACTTAAATGCAAAGAAAATTTGCTTTGGAAGGATTTTGTTCATGATACATTGTAGTGAAGTGTAGTGTTTGGCTGTGGGGACAGGCAAGAAATGCTCTGTATTAGTGTTTTGGATGCCATTTTAAAATATTAAAAAATTATATATCTGTAATTTCTACAAATATTAATGTGTATGGTGTTTAGTATAATAGTAAAATACAATACAGCAGTTTTCGTGGAGGCTTCAATTTTAGCCTGGCATCATGGCGTCCATGTTTTTTACAGTCTATGATTGGCAGCATGTCTGTAGTAACCATGTCACATATCCGCTGGGTAATGCCCTCTGCCTTCGTGGAGTCACATACTCGTCGTCCCAACGCTGCGGTGATTGGAGGCTGAGAGCTACTCGCTCCTTGCAGCACGGCTGAATGTGACGTATCGAGGTGATAATTTAGCGAAGTTGTGGAGGAGTTGTACTTTAAAATACTTCCACAGATTGTGCATTTGGCATCTTTGTCGTCATTAACAAACTTAAAGTGGTTCCATACCGATCTCCGTCTTGTCCTCTTCATCCTGCCAGCTTACCGCCTCTCGTTTATCTTGTTGTTGTTGTCGTCCTCTTCTTCTTCTAATAAAGTTCCGGCAGGCTGAACGCAATGAAGCGTGATGCTGCCCCCCTCAGGTTGGGTTGTATCGGCTCTATGTTGTCAGAGGTCAGCTTCTCTTGTGTTCCCGCGAGTGTGTCAAGGACGTTTGGCGTCAAGCGCGCCCCCATGCGGGCTTGAGGTTAATTACGGGTTCAAAACACAATTAATTGCAATTAATACACTTTAATCGAGTAATTTCTTATCGACAATTAATTGATAATCGATTAATTGTTTGCATCCCTACTGTCAAACTTTGCCTTTCGGACAGATAGCACTATTATATTCATATTCATATTGTAAATATTGTTAATGTTAATAATGTGAATTCCTTAGCCTTATTTATAGGCTCACTTGTACTTTATTACCTCACCAAGGAGGTTTTGTAGTTGCCAGCGTCTGTTTGTTGTTTGTTTACTTGTTCCTCTGTTAGCAACATAACTCAAAAAGTTACTGACCGATTTCCAAAAAATTTTCAGGATATGTCCGGATTGGGACAAGGAACATATGATTAGATTTTGGGAGTGATCAGGGTTACTGTCTGGATCCTGAAATTTTTAAAAGGATTCTTTAAAGGTGCTATGAGGAAAATTTATTTGCAGCGACATAAAGACTCTGCTACCCATGAGCATGCGCGGCGACTGTCGTAATGCTGCAACCCAGTAACCTCGGAACTGGGAGTGACATCATCTCCGACTTATCGGCGTTCCAGTTGAAGTCGGAAAAAAGCATGCCGATCTACCAGGCTATTGTTAGCTGTTGTTAGCATGCCTGCGTTGTTCACAAATATCACATGAAGAATGTGATTATCACTATGGCAGCATTTTGTAAATATAAGTCTAACAATACTATGTATACAGCTGATCTAGAGCGACACACCCCAGTCAGAAGTGCAAATAAATTGATTATTACAGGAGCTAAATAACTGTTCACACTGGGGGCATCCATCTTCGATTGTCAGCTCGGGGGTGGCGAGGTTTCACCGAGTTCCCAGTCGATAATTCCTACTTCGGGGGACGTTCTAGTTGCAGTTTCCTACTCGGAACTCGGAAATTCCTACTTCTGACTACAACTTGAACACACCACAAGCCAAAGCGTGCGTTTGTTGTGATGCTAATGAATGCAGCTCAGACCTTCCTCAGAACTCTGCATTGCTTTACAACTTCTTTTTTCAACAACTTACAGGATGCAAAGCGATGAGGTAATGTTTCTCTTTCTAGTTACGTAGCGGTAGTTTTTGATGTGTGACAACAAGCAATTTTTGGAAAACTTAGTATCGTAGTTTTGTAGCCGGCTATATATCGTTACTTACAGCCCGGTGCTCTAAGACGTGTCTGAATAATATTAATTTGCTCTAGTTTTAATTTTCTTGTTCCTGAAGCTGAGTATCCAGGCCAGTCCAGCCCTGTCCGACCCGACCACTTAGCTAAGGAATACCATTTATAGATAACCTATTTAGATGCTATAAAACTCATCTTAAAGTGTGTATTTCGATCAGGCATATATCTAAAAGTGAGACTTTTTGTAATTACTTAGAAACTCCTCACTGTCCCTTTAACAATGTGAGACAGGACCATTTTTGGCATTTGTGCATATTAAAGTAGTAAGGTCATTTGGAAAAAAAAATACAGGACAAGTTTCCAGCAGGTTCTACAAGATATCAAAGACTGATCTGGATCCCAGCCAAATTCCAGATTCTCTGATCCAGAACAAGAAAAATTTAGATATCCTCAGAATTTTCATCATGGAAAGGGAACAAATAAAGGCATAGACTTGCAACAAACGCCAAAATATAGCCAAGATACTGTGGACTCTGGAGTGTTCAATCGGAATTGTTGTATCTTCAACAACTTTGGAGCGAGATCCAGAAGAAAACCGCCATGACGAAAAATGTGATTTTCGTGAATAACTACTGAACTAAAATAGATATAATGAATCCAGTTGTTAATGGTTTGTTTTCATGGTTAAGGAATGTAAATATTTAGATGAATTAAAGGTAGGACTAATAATTTTGGTGAAAATCACAATATGGGTGAGGACTGTGGCGCAGGGGGAGGTCTGTGCTCTACCAGTGCTTTTCTAGATATATTTTATTTTCATTTTACTCAATTTAAATTTCGTGCTCTTATCTTTTTTAATGTCCTTATTTGATATCTCCTACTGCTATGCCATGTTTAGGAGAAATTGAAACAACCAAATTTCTCCTTTGGGTATTAAAACTTGGGCTGTTTCCGTTCACACATACGGCTCACCTGGGTGAAGTCAAGATAATTTCAGGGTTTTTTAAGCATGTGTGAATGGGGCTCAACATGGCGGTCAATCTCGCACATTGAGTGTGATGGACTGAATTTGTTTTGGGGTCAAAGTGTCGACTTTGTTTCAGTTTCCCTTGGTTTGGTTTTCTTCCACGCAAAGATGAGCATTATGATGTTTCATCAGGAGGAGTCTACCCTATAAAACAAGAAATGAAAAACTGTTATTTATTCTGCTTTCACAAAAAAATGTTAAGCATTAATGTTTTAAAGGTCCCATGTCCAGCTGTTGTTTGAATGCAGGCATCAGGTCTTGATTTTCTGTGAAGCAAAGATTTGATTTAAGTTAAATACAGAAAAAATACAGAATGTTTAGCCTCTGTAGTGGATCAGATGCAGCTCTTTCTCTCCCCTTTGGAAACACTCCATGATGAAATTAAAAACTCTTCAAGTTGATCACCCAAAAGTGATTCCATAATCTTAAAGGGATAGTTCAGTATTTTTGAAGTGGGGTTGTATGAGCTCCACATGGCCACTAAGGACAGTAGGTACAGTAGAAAGTTCTCTCCTCTCCCTCAGTAAGCCACAGTCTGTAAGGGCGTTTTCACATTAGGCCAACTTTTTTTGGACCGTACTACGGCGCGGTTCGCCCTCCTCCCCCTTCCCCTCCCCCGCTGGCTTGCATTCACACTGACAACATCGCACCATGCCCAGGCCCACTTGTGTATTTACTCAGTTTGAAACAGCAGGGGGCGATATGCACGTAACTGGTTACCAAACCTGCTACGGAGGAGAACAAAGAAGAGGCTATCATGGTAACCATTTCCTACACCAGACAACCAATGTTTACATTTTGCTCTCTTCTACATTTTCCTTCAAATGTGTTATTTTATCGTGTTTGAGACGGCAGCAGCGACCTTCTGGACCCTCGTAAATCATTGTAGTACTCAACCAGAATAAACAAATCGACAAATTGAGTAAGCAAAAGATTCAACCGTGGGATTAACAGGAAGTAATGCATCAAAAATAGATTGGTTCGGACCACTTTGTTTCAACAAATTAACATTGGAACATTGAAGGTGTGTGCTCGACAGGTCAGACTTTTCAAAGATCGGTGATCGGTGATCGGCCAGAAAATTGTGATCGGTGCACCCCTAGTAATCATTCACTGCATGATCACTGCTCGCTCAGGTAAACGAGTCCCCTTTCTCAGATTATCAGTCGCACAGTCATACAAAGTCAAGGAAGCCACATGCAGCTCATTAATTATTGATTCCAGCAGCCGCTGGATCGTTCACATGTTGTTTGTTTCATCTCCGTATCTACGGGTTCTGTTTGTCTCCACCCGCCGAGCCGAGCTGCAGGTTCGCAGAGACGAGCAGCGACGACCTTCCTCACCTAATCATTGTAGGTGTAGATAAATAAATCGACAAATTGAGCAAGCAAAAGATTCAACTGTGGGATTAAGTAAGGGATAATGCCTGACGAGGTGTCCATTATCAGAAATTAATGGACGACGCGTGAAGGCGGAACCGTCCGGCAAAGCGGAGGACGCTGCTTCGCCGAAGTCCATGCGGGATAGGGCATTATCCCGCTTATACCATGGTCACTTATAAAAAAAATAGATATTTAATGAATTATTAACACGTCAATGTTGTTTTTATACCCTTAAAATCATTCGTTTTAAACAAGAAGCGGCTGAGCGGACTATTTAATATCGCTCGTTCTGACACATTGCTAAGGTAACCTCCTCTGGCCACAGAACCTGCAGCTCGGTCGGCCGCAGCTGTTTTCAGGCCTAATCAGTGGAGGGAAGTGAGATGATTGCTTAACGTGATGTTGCGTGAAAAAAAGTGTGATTTCAGAGGGCAAGTGCACCTCTTATCGTTTGTGTATCCAGAGGATGATGCGATTTTTTTTTCAAAGAATCAAAGTCAACAGATAGTTTACTAAATCGTTTTTATTGCAAGAAATATTGTCCACCATTCACTCTGATCATTAAATGTGCTATCAAGCAAGTAAGTTTATCCTACATCGTTTTTATAAATATCCACCATTCACTCTGATCATTAAATGTGCTATCAAGCAAGTAAGTCTATCCTACATCGTTTTTATAAATAGGATGTTCACCTCGTCTTTGTCCTCCTCTAAATTGTTCAATTCCTCTGGTGTCACCTCCTTGTGTCGCATCTCCTTATTCTCATATTCTTTTCTCTTCTCTTCTTCTGCTGCATCCCAGTCTTCAAAATTATCAAATTCACCAAACAGGTTGAAGGACACCATGAAATCGTTCATTTTGTCTACTGTCTATGAGCTAGGCGATGTTTAGAGTTTCCGTTGCCACGGTTACCAACTACTGTTTGATCCAGCGCAGTAATTTAGAACCATCAGGCTATTTGACCGGAACTTCTTTTCTAGGTGTCCATCATCACCTTTTAATGGACATCCTGCAGCCAATCAGAATCGAGTATTCACCCAGACCATGGTATAACTTGAAGTAATGCATCAAAAGTAGATCGGTTCGGACCACTTTGTTTCACACCAGTGAAACCGCACCAAATGTCGGGAGATGGAGCGGATCGAGACCACCCCTTCATGGAGGTCGTGGACTGGCTGATTTGGTGCGCACCAAAGTGCAGTGGTTGCATTCACATTGACACTAACGTACCAAACCCTGGGCCAAAACTTCTTTGGGGTGCACTAAATATGGTTGGTGTGAAAACACCCTTAGAGTCTGTTACGCAGAACCAGCCGCAGATAGGAAAGTATCCTACCAGGGCAAAGGGTATTTTAATAATAGAAATAGAACAGAATAGAAAGCTTTTTTTGTCATCAAACACAGTGTACACACATACACAATGTACAATGAAATTTCGAAGACAACTCTGATGGTGCGACAGAAATAAGGTATAAAAATAAAATAAGACTAAAAAAGTAATTTAAATAAAATATTTACAAGGGAGCATTAAGAATATACAAGTGTGCAAGAATGCACAAGAGTACAGTAGAGGGCATGATAGCAGCAAAATGGAGATAGATACATATAATATTGCACAGTGACATAACTGAAACACTTCAACAGCATCTTGATGAGCTATTGAGTGTTTGGTACTCTGATTGCACTAAGAAGTAATAATAGTAATAATAATAATAGATTTTATTTAAAAGTGCCTTTCATTTTCTCAGCCTATAAGAACTCCATTAATAAATAATACCACGGTTTAATAGGACACTACCTAGTAGGCCTGTGCTGAAAATATCGATACAGCAAAATATCGTCATGCACTCCTTGGATGCAACAGAATCGATACGGCCTCAATGGTTGGAGAGTTGTTGTAAATACTCTTTGGGTAATGTTAACAATGGCACAGTTCAAAGTAGAAGCCAACCTACATAATAAAACACATGTTCCAAATTTAAACTTAGGTGTCTACCATCTTTGGAGACCTGAATTAAAGTTCTTAAGTATTAGAGTCATTTAAAACTCATCCTTGTTCTTTTTCTTCTTGAAATATAAAACAAAAGTTGCTGGGAATTCTGTAAAAAGTGTAGTCAATGTTCACAATTTACATGTATTGGGATACGTATCGTATCGTGGGGTTGGTGGAAATACCCAGCCTTTCTACCTAGAAATGTTTTGAAGTGCATTAACTTTTCGGAAATATACATTTTATATTCCCGTCAATCCATCCTATCCATGTGTCTGTCTGTCTAATACACTCAGGTGCTTAAGTCTGGGTCCAGACTGTTGGTAGAAAAGCTGTTAAATGTTTATGCAAGTTAAAAAAAAACACACAGACCATGCTTAATATGCTTGAAATCACTTTTTGTGTTTTATTTTACACCATTTTGATTCACATCAGTTTAAGATGATTTTTAGTTGGCTTTTGGTGGCCTTTCACAGTATTCTGCAAAGAAAGGTTGGAAAAATATTTAGTGCTGTCTGAAATCACACATTTTCATTTCATTATTTAATCAAAACAGGGTCTGATGGTTACTTACTGTTCTTGGGGTGATAGATGAAGTTTGGTTCTCCTTCAAAACCAAGACATTTGGCCTTTGTAAGGTCTCCACATACTGTAGGTAGGAGACGGACGTGCCTTTTTGGCTGGAAAAGAAATTCAGTTAATTTGGATCACAGTGGAGACATGCTTCAGATTTTAAATGAGTCATTTCATTTTGTGGCGTACTCATCAGGTACAGAGCGTCATAGTGTGGGACCTCGTTCAGCTCTTTAGGCACTTGGATGCTTAGATGGCAGTGAGGGGTCAGTGTTTCTGCTGTAAACCAGGTAGAGCAGACAGTCGGGACAGGTTGGCAGAGAAAAGTAGGTGCAGGTGAAGTTGGACTCTGACAAGAGAGACAAAGTGAAAAATGTCAGACAGTGTTTCAGGGTTTCTTTTGATAGCTTGAATTCAGAGTGGGGTCTGTTCATACTAAAGGACTGGGATCATTCACTGTTATTGATATTGACACCCTTATCCATCTGAGTTCTTATCAGTGCCACTAATGATACCTGTCAGTTAGTTTGGTGGACTGAAAAGAACATTTTTGATAAAACTTCCCAAACTTGGTTAAAAACTTGTACAGCAAAAAGTTTGAATCTGATTTGTTGTATATGTTTTATATTCATGGAAACACAAACAACCTTGAGACTTGATGTTTATACATTTTGACTGTAACATTTACCATGCCAACAATTCTTTCACTCCACAAAGTTTCTTCATATATAAAGCAGTAAAATCTATTTGGTGCTTTAAGGGGCCACCTTTCCCAGCAGATAAACCATCATTCTGGTGAACGCTGACTTACTGTCAGTCACTACGTTGTCGTGACGAAGAGTCATGGTAGATTCGCCATACTTGCAATACGTGGTGCTGGAAAAGAGATGAGAGAAAAGTGAATACAGATATCAAATCATTGGGAGGCTGAAGAGTACGTAGGAGGTGTAACATCCAAAAACACAGCCCAGAGTGTTATTAACAAACACCAAACAGCAAGAGGCAATGACAGCCTGGTCTCACCGGACCGTGGTGAAGACCAATCAGCTCAAAGAGTTTAGACATTAATTCATATAAAATCCTGGGCTAGAGGGTCAGTTATGATGCAAAGCTCTGCTTAGAATACAAATGTTTTTTTAACCCTATAAAGCCAATTGTATCATATTTCATACGTACTTTTATAATACCTCTCTCTGCTCAATATGATCAACAAATTACAAAAAACATCTGAATTCAATCAGATAAATGATAAAAATGTCCTCAAATGGATTATCAGTTGCCAAAAACACCTAATGTATCAAATGAGATACGAAAAATCTATATGTTGAGTTTTATGGACATTTAGATTTTTATGGATTTCAGCAGAAAGTGAAACGAACATTTCAGCTCCAAAAAATTAGAATTTTCCGGCTATAATCTATGGTCTTGGGCCTTATAGGGTTAAATATATATACTCAGTTATTGGCCATGGTTATATGGTGTTTTTTTAATTCGGAATTAAATTTTTCTCCTTCGTGTTTGCACGGAAATAATAAGTCTGCATATAGAATTACATGGATAACAACTTTATTCACCTCTATTTAAGGTCTGGCAGTTGGGAATGATTCTGATTGGACAGGGGGCAGGCGTCACGTATGACGTATTACGTCTACAGGAAGAAAAAAATTCAGTTCAGAGTCTCCGCCAGGGAAACCTCGTCCAACTCAGTCACCACAGCTTTAAAATGGTCCACGTTTTAATGCTTACGTCCATCCACTCTTTCATTACTTCCAAATCTTCTGCGGCTCTGATTAAATAAACTGTCGGTGTCCCGGCTTCATAACAACAGGATTAGGAGCGAGCATGCAGAACGACCGGTATTAATTTACATGATTGAGGAATTATTTAATTTGGATTTAAGATCAGAATAAACCAGCCACTTACTTGAATTAAGGTTGTGTTGGAATTATCATTTTTTAGATTAGGTGTTTACTTGGCCATTTTTAGTCTTTTTAAAAATGATTTAAGTTTTATTTGGAATTAAAGTGCTCATGTAAACGCAGCAGTTGAGTCTGGTCTCTATTGTCAAACTTCATTTTTGTCATTATGATCACTTTTTCACTCCATGTTGCTTTAAAGGTGCAGTTACACCGAACACGACTTGGTGACCATGATCCCGTCGTTCACCCAAGTCCGACTTTCCACAGAAGCTCATGTTGCCACCGCTGCGTCGCTTAGCAACGTCACGCCTGCTAGAACTTTACTACAATCCTAAAAATAAAAGAGTGAGGAAAAGAGTTCATAAAGCCGTGTATCTGTACACATGATACTTCAACGCTTTACTCACTGTCTGATCGCGATGCTCTCCACCAAGTCAACGCCAGCCTTCTTGGGGCCCTGGTATGGATCAAATTGGATATCCATGCTCAGGACGTCGGAAAACAGCTCTTGAAATGGTCCAGCATTGATGAAACCCATGATGAAGTCCCATCTTCCATAAGCCTGCCAAGAAAAATGAAGTTTTATCAGTGCCTTTGAGTTTCAGCTGTGCAGAGATAACTTTACTTCATCAATCAAACACAACGAGCTGTGCTTGTTTTTTTGTTTTTTTTTTCAAGTTGATTGGCTTCTCATTTTTTATTCAGAGCAAACAGGGCTCGTCACAGGGCACAGGATGATAGAGGCCCACACTTATAAAACAATTTAAATATAAAGGAGGTGAGAAAACAAGCTGAGTTTTTGGGCAGATGGTTGTAAGATATGTACAACTATGTAGAAAAAGATTCTTGACCACTGGGATTTACCCACAGGTGAGTTTGCCTGACAATAATTGGTCAAAAGTGTATTTTATAAGCAAGATTCATTTTTAGGTTCTAAAAAAATTGCAGAATCCAGCATCACTACCCTGTTGTAAATGATTGTAGGTTGACACTGACCCCCCCGAATATAGATATTTTTCATGTTTGCTCATAAAAACATCAACAACGTGGAGACCAATAACTCAGAAACTGAAAGCCTGGGCTGAAATCACCTTGGTAATTAAATTTCAGACAGAAATCTTTGCTTGTTTCAGAGATGTTGGAACCCAAATGTGGCTATTATAACACTTTGTGCCTATAGTTTTTATTTGTTTTTATTACTTTTATTGTTTTTTATTGTTTTATTGTTTTTATCATGTCTGCCTTTTCTACTGTAAAGCATTTTGGTAGGCTGCTGGCTGTTTAAATGTGCTATATAAATAAAGCTGACATTGACATTGACTTGTTATGAATGGGTGCTTTATGATAAAAGCTTGATTGATTGATTTGCATTTCAGAAAACAAAACACAACTAACTTACTGAATTTTATTGAACTTCAATCTCAATTTATCAGATTTTCTAAATGTGGACCAAGTGAAAAAAACAAAAGCAAAATGAAAGTAGGGTATAAGAAGAATTAAATCCTGGTGTTACCAGTGACTGACCCAAGTAATTTCATCAAACATTGGCTTTAAGTATTGACGCTAAATATTCCTACAGCACCAAATTTTGTAAGTATTTAAATGTTTCTCTTAACTTTTGGTCTGGATATGTTTCCTTTCTGATTTTTAAGGTTTGAAGTAACAAAAGTAAGAAAACAATTTGGTAACACTTTACTTTAGAGGTCCACACATTTCATCGCAGTTTTTTCTTATTTCTTTGAAATAACCCTCGAAATTTCAGGAGAATTTGGTGAAAATTAGCACATAACTTCTTTAAATTAATGTCCAAATTTATTGACGCAAGTCACAATTGGTAGGTTACTGTTTTCCTCCAGTTTCTTTGAAATTAACTCCAAATTGCAAGGTAAGATTAGCAAATAATTTATTTGAAATTAAATCACAACCCATCACAAAATGTTTTTAGAAGTATCCCAACATCTCTGCTATTTCCAGAGAAGCAGGTGATAAATAGCTGCTTAGTTCTTGAACACAGAAGTTAGGTTCATTGTTTCCTGTGATAATTACCTTTGAAATGCTAAGTGATATATACATTATATCCTTGAAGTTATGCTGCATTCCAGGCAACCTGTAACTCGTGTTTTTCCCACCTGTAACTCGTGAAAGTGCACTGGAACGAAAGTCAAACTCGTAATTTCCCACCTCGTACCAGATCGATGTACTCCGAGTTACGACTTGTGACGTCACATCACTGCCTAAACAATATGGCAGCCTCTAAATAATGACACACACTGTAAAGTATAATCTTCTGTAACCTTATGCGCCGTTTCCTCTCCTCTATTTCACTCAAATGAGCAAATTGATAAAGCATAAATTTGATAATGGCTGCCATGTTGGTTTGTTTAAAACCAAAGTCGTAATTTGTCTGGAACGCTTTTGGTTAGAACTCGGAGATTTCAACTGGGAAATTTCCAAGTTAAGGGTGAACTGGAACGCAGCATTAGAATGTGTTATACTGTTAGGCTTTCATATACATGCTTGAAATCCTTAAACATTTTTAATGCACGTGCTTGGATTGCCAGTGCTTGAAAATACTTGCCTGTTTTGCTTTAAACTCACTCATCGACTTTATTTTAATGCAAAGCTTTCTAAGATCTTTCCAAACACTGGTGCTTACATTTACCAGCAACAATGGGACACGTGTTTTGGTCTTTCCCATCATTCAACAACTTCTGGGCTTCGATGTACCAAACACACTCACACATCAGTAAAAACAATACATCCAAACCCTTTTACGTCAGGATTTGGAGCCAAACATGAAGCAGAGGTTTACTCAAAATAGCTTTTACACCATTAATAGCTTGGTGATTGATTTTTACCTCCTTCTTATGTGGAGTAAAGAGGTCATGATGTGTCTTCAAATTGACAAGATCACTCAGGAAACTCAACACTACTTGGTCTCCTTTAATTAAACTTGCTCATCCAACAGTCTGATTGTGAGGGTCATTAAATGGCTGAAACAGGGACTTATTGATCTTAAATTTGAGTATTTTACTTATTCACTTAGTTATTCATTATTCTGTTTCGTGTTACTCATTTTAACCATGTTATTTATTTATTACTCTACTTACTATCATAGTAACTCCTGAGTTCCAGGTGAAAATTTGATCTGGGATCATTTATTAAGGTCTGTCAGATCCTCAAATTAAAGATATGTAGGTGTATGTGCGTGTACATATGTAATCTCTATCTCACTATGACCTCCTGTCGAACCTCCTTGCTTAATGTGCTAACTTAATTTGCAGAGACTCAACTTTTAGGTTGGTCCTGCTGCAGAACTGTAAAAAGTACGCAGTCACTAACGAGCAACCTCAAGATGCCATGTCTACATCTGTCTCCTACTTTAGTTGATTGTTTTGTTTGTCTTGTCTTGTTGTACCGTTCTGTTAAGCTGAAAAATTTCAATAAAGTGTTAAAAACAAATAAAATGTCAGTCAATTTCATTTTAGTTTTTGTCCATGTGCAGTTGTTTTTGTTGGTTACTGTCTAGTTTTTGTCAGGGTAAAAAAAGGCGGTGACGAAAAACTATGACCACAACAATTAGTCAACGAAGCTAACATGTGTGCTGACGTCATCTTTAAGAGCCAGATGAGAGAGAGAGGAGACTTACCGGAACAAACTTCTCATGAGGCGTGATCAATTCTCTGCACTCATCAACAGTCATAGCGGAGCTGCTCAGGAACAGTCCAACCAGGAGAAAACCACAGGACCACAGAGCCATGATGCTAGTTGGTTAGCTTGAGAGTGAAGCTGGGAGAAAATACCAAAGAAGCTTTTCTTCAAGAAAGCTGCTTGTCTGATCCTCACTGGGACATTCAGCTTTTATAGGAGCAGCCAAAGGCAGACTTCCAATTGCTCTGCCTTTTTTTTTTTTTTTTGGCTTTTTACACACACCGGTTATTTGTTTTTTTTGTTATGTATTAGTTCACTTATTTACTGTGGGCGACTCTTTACACCAGCAGTATCTTACTCCAGGTGAAAAGTGTGTGCATTCTGGGTTTTCTAGGAACTCATGTATGCAACAAACATTTGCAGATCTTCGACTTGTCCTTGGCCATCCCTATAGTCAAATATAGAAAGACATCAGTTCATGTTCTCTGCCTTAATGCAAATAAAGCACCATTGATCCATGGCCTCCCATCTACCTTTGAGCCTGTGATTTACAACAGCACATATATTGCTTTGACCACAAACTCTGAAGATCATAACACTCGCCTGATGAGACCTTCAAGGGCTCAAAAACAGTAACCATTTCTGGGCTGTCTGACTGAAGAGATGTGCTCATGTGTGGGAGGGTGCAGGGAACTTTGTCCTTGTTACCTCCGCCAAGGAGGTTATGCTTTTGCTGACTTTTGTTTGTTTGCAAGATTACACAAAAACTACTGCACAGATTTTGCAGAATTTTTGAGGAGATGTTGGTTAAGGCCCAACTTAAGAATGATTAGATTTTGGTGGTGATCCAGATCATCGCCTTTAGCAAATTATTGTTTTTGCTCAATAACTGTCTAACTAATAATGATATCAACATGATCCTGAGTGCTAGGTGAGGGTTTTCAGGGTCATGAATCCTATTATGATGGCAACTTTATCAGGAACTATTGCTGATAGAGTTAACAGCAATATGTGAGCTACCTTGGGGGAGATAGGTTCCTAACTGTATGAATCATTACTGTCAAATAGGGATGTAAATTATCGAGTAATTCATTAATTGATAGTTGTTTCATCTTATCGATCGATGATCGATTAAGTGATAAGCGGCAACTTTCCTGCAAAGCTGAATTCCCCTCTGAATCAATAGGTTCCTTTCTATGAAAATACTATCTTTCTTATGAATGAGAAAATGCAAATCATATTCCTTAATTAAAGATTTATTCTTCACGGCAGGGAACAACACATTCACAAATGGGACAATGCAATAACAAGGCTACTTTGAGGCTACTTGAAACATGAAAATAAATAAGTGTAGATAGAATATGGAGTCACACTTAAATGCAAAGAAAATTTGCTTTGGAAGGATTTTGTTCATGATACATTGTAGTGAAGTGTAGTGTTTGGCTGTGGGGACAGGCAAGAAATGCTCTGTATTAGTGTTTTGGATGCCATTTTAAAATATTAAAAAATTATATATCTGTAATTTCTACAAATATTAATGTGTATGGTGTTTAGTATAATAGTAAAATACAATTTGTAATATATTACTACTTGTGTCTATACATTTAATATCCAACAATATGCTGGGGACAGAAATGTCACTCTTTTGGTGGAATCGCCCATTTACTGGCAGCATGGATGTATTATAAGAACTGGATAGCGTGGCTCCGCCTTCCGCCATGTAACGGATTTGAAGCCAAAATATCCCTCGTCTGGGCGCCGCCATTGTGCAACCAGTAGAGAATTTGGGCCATAATCCGGACGCAGCTGTCGTAAACGGTCGCAACACTCCCCAGCATACGCCGTACACAATCATTGTGAGGCTGCCGTAAACCGAGGTCATTTTTAAACTCTAATAACTAATAAAAAAGAAACTTTTCAGAAAAAAGAGGACTTGGAAAACATGCAGCCCAATAATATTTTCATATCACCACAGCATACAGATGGGAGAAATATTTCTACGAGGTGTATTAATTTTTTGAAGTTTCACTATGGCCCGTCCAGATGAATGGGGGAGACGGATTTTTGACCTATACTGCAGCCAGTCACCAGGGGGAGCAGTTTTTGTGGAGGCTTCAATTTTAGCCTAGCATCATGGCGTCCATGTTTTTTACAGTCTATGATTGGCAGCATGTCTGTAGTAACCATGTCACATATCCGCTGGGTAATGCCCTCTGCCTTCGTGGAGTCACATACTCGTCGTCCCAACGCTGCGGTGATTGGAGGCTGAGAGCTACTCGCTCCTTGCAGCACAGCTGAATGTGACGTATCGAGGTGATAATTTAGCGAAGTTGTGGAGGAGTTGTACTTTAAAATACTTCCACAGATTGTGCATTTGGCGTCTTTGTCGTCATTAACAAACTTAAAGTGGTTCCATACCGATCTCCGTCTTGTCCTCTTCATCCTGCCAGCTTACCGCCTCTCGTTTGTCTTGTTGTTGTTGTCGTCCTCTTCTTCTTCTAATAAAGTTCCGGCAGGCTGAACGCAATGAAGCGTGATGCTGCCCCCCTCAGGTTGGGTTGTATCGGCTCTATGTTGTCAGAGGTCAGCTTCTCTTGTGTTCCCGCGAGTGTGTCAAGGACGTTTGGCGTCAAGCGCGCCCCCATGCGGGCTTGAGGGGAATTACGGGTTCAAAACGCAATTAATTGCAATTAATACACTTTAATCGAGTAATTTCTTATCGACAATTAATCGATAATCGATTAATTGTTTGCATCCCTACTGTCAAACTTTGCCTTTCAGACAAATAGCACTATTATATTCATATTCATATTGTAAATATTGTTAATGTTAATAATGTGAATTCCTTAGCCTTATTTATAGTCTCACTTGTACTTTATTACCTCACCAAGGAGGTTTTGTAGTTGCCAGCATCTGTTTGTTGTTTGTTTACTTGTTCCTCTGTTAGCAACATAACTCAAAAAGTTACTGACCGATTTCCAAAAAATTTTCAGGATATGTCCGGATTGGGACAAGGAACACATGATTAGATTTTGGGAGTGATCAGGGTTACTGTCTGGATCCTGAAATTTTTAAAAGGATTCTTTAAAGGTGCTATGAGGAGAATCTATTTGCAGCGACATAAAGACTCTGCTACCCATGAGCATGCGCGGCGACTGTCGTAATGCTGCAACCCAGTAACCTCGGAACTGGGACTGACATCATCTCCGACTTATCGGCGTTCCAGTTGAAGTCGGAAAAAAGCATGCCGATCTACCAGGCTATTGTTAGCTGTTGTTAGCATGCCTGCGTTGTTCACAAATATCACATGAAGAATGTGATTATCACTATGGCAGCATTTTGTAAATATAAGTCTAACAATACTATGTATACAGCTGATCTAGAGCGACACACCCCAGTCAGAAGTGCAAATAAATTGATTATTACAGGAGCTAAATAACTGTTCACACTGGGGGCATCCATCTTCGATTGTCAGCTCGGGGGTGGCGAGGTTTCACCGAGTTCCCAGTCGATAATTCCTACTTCGGGGGACGTTCTAGTTGCAGTTTCCTACTCGGAACTCGGAAATTCCTACTTCTGACTACAACTTGAACACACCACAAGCCAAAGCGTGCGTTTGTTGTGATGCTAATGAATGCAGCTCAGACCTTCCTCAGAACTCTGCATTGCTTTACAACTTCTTTTTTCAACAACTTACAGGATGCAAAGCGATGAGGTAATGTTTCTCTTTCTAGTTACGTAGCGGTAGTTTTTGATGTGTGACAGCAAGCAATTTTTGGAAAACTTAGTATCGTAGTTTTGTAGCCGGCTATATAATCGTTACTTACAGCCGCCTGCTCTAAGACGTGTCTGAATAATATTAATTTGCTCTAGTTTTAATTTTCTTGTTCCTGAAGCTGAGTATCCAGGCCAGTCCAGCCCTGTCCGACCCGACCACTTAGCTAAGGAATACCATTTATAGATAACCTATTTAGATGCTATAAAACTCATCTTAAAGTGTGTATTTCGATCAGGCATATATCTAAAAGTGAGACTTTTTGTAATTACTTAGAAACTCCTCACTGTCCCTTTAACAATGTGAGACAGGACCATTTTTGGCATTTGTGCATATTAAAGTAGTAAGGTCATTTGGAAAAAAAAATACAGGACAAGTTTCCAGCAGGTTCTACAAGATATCAAAGACTGATCTGGATCCCAGCCAAATTCCAGATTCTCTGATCCAGAACAAGAAAAATTTAGATATCCTCAGAATTTTCATCATGGAAAGGGAACAAATAAAGGCATAGACTTGCAACAAACGCCAAAATATAGCCAAGATACTGTGGACTCTGGAGTGTTCAATTGGAATTGTTGTATCTTCAACAACTTTGGAGCGAGATCCAGAAGAAAACCGCCATGACGAAAAATGTGATTTTCGTTAATAACTACTGAACTAAAATAGATATAATGAATCCAGTTGTTAATGGTTTGTTTTCATGGTTAAGGAATGTAAATATTTAGATGAATTAAAGGTAGGACTAATAATTTTGGTGAAAATCACAATATGGGTGAGGACTGTGGCGCAGGGGGAGGTCTGTGCTCTACGAGTGCCTTTCTAGTTTTATTTTATTTTCATTTTACTCAATTTAAATTTCGTGCTCTTATCTTTTTTAATGTCCTTATTTGATATCTCCTACTGCTATGCCATGTTTAGGAGAAATTGAAACAACCAAATTTCTCCTTTGGGTATTAAAACTTGGGCTGTTTCCGTTCACACATATGGCTCACCTGGGTGAAGTCAAGATAATTTCAGGGTTTTTTACGCAGGTGTGAATGGGGCTCAACATGGCGGTCAATCTCGCACATTGGGTGTGATGGACTGAATTTGTTTTGGGGTCAAAGTGCCAACTTTGTTTCAGTTTCCCTTGGTTTGGTTTTCTTCCACGCAAAGATGAGCATTATGATGTTTCACCAGGAGGAGTCTACCCTATAAAACAAGAAATGAAAAACTGTTATTTATTCTGCTTTCACAAAAAATGTTAAGCATTAATGTTTTAAAGGTCCCATGTCCAGCTGTTGTTTGAATGCAGGCATCATGTCTTGATTTTCTGTGAAGCAAAGATTTGATTTAAGTTAAATACAGAAAAAATACAGAATGCTTAGCCTCTGTAGTGGATCAGATGCAGCTCTTTCTCTCCCCTTTGGAAACACTCCATGATGAAATTAAAAACTCTTCAAGTTGATCACCCAAAAGTGATTCCATAATCTTAAAGGGATAGTTCAGTATTTTTGAAGTGGGGTTGTATGAGCTCCATATGGCCACTAAGGATAGTCGGTACAGTAGAAAGTGCTCTCCTCTCCCTCAGTAAGCCACAGTCTGTAAGGGCGTTTTCACATTAGGCCAACTTTTTTTGGACCGTACTACGGCGCGGTTCGCCCTCCTCCCCCTTCCCCTCCCCCGCTGGTTTGCATTCACACTTACAACATTGCACCATGCCCAGGCCCACTTGTGTATTTACTCAGTTTGAAACAGCAGGGGTATGCGATATGCACGTAACTGGTTACCAAACCTGCTACGGAGGAGAACAAAGAAGAGGCTATCATGGTAACCATTTCCTACACCAAACAACCAGTGTTTACATTTTGCCCTCTTCTACATTTTCCTTCAAATGTGTTATTTTATCGTGTTTGAGACGGCAGCAGCGACCTTCTGGACCCTCGTAAATCATTGTAGTACTCAACCAGAATAAACAAATCGACAAATTGAGTAAGCAAAAGATTCAACCGTGGGATTAACAGGAAGTAATGCATCAAAAGTAGATTGGTTCGGACCACTTTGTTTCACACCAGTGAAACCGCACCAAATGTAGGGAGATGGAGCGGGTCAAGACCACCCCTTCATGGAGGTCTCGGGACGGCTGATTTGGTGCGCACCAAAGTGCGGTGGTTGCATTCACATTGATACTAACGTACCAAACCCTGGGCCAAAACTTCTTCGGGGCGCACTAAATGAAGCTTAGCGAAAGTTCAGTCAGGAAGACCTGTATGCTCATTCGGTCTCCTCTTTCATGCCTCACTCTGCCTACCTGCTCAGGTGATCCAAATCTCAGCTGATGAAGGGCATGATCTCACTCAATCACTGAGCCAACCAGATCATGCCACACACAACTGCTTGGTCAATCATTCCGGAGCAGCCTTATTTTGAACCATGTCTTTGCTCCTTCACATTCAGTGCGGTGGCGTCGTGCTGATGCTCTCGGCAATCTTACAGCAGGCTTAAACAGGCTTCACATCATTCAGTGTCCCGATTAATTCTCAAAGATAACTTCCTTCAGCTCTTTCATTCCCACTCCGAACTCTCCTACATCTCGGCTCCGCCGTCAGTTCCATTCCGATGTCATTGAAGTGTCTGGTAATCATTAAAGAGTTGTTCGTTCCTGATCAGAGCTCCAAATGCGAGCAGCTGCTGTCCTCCACCTCGCCGTGGTCATTCAAGCAAACACGGAAACCTCCGCTGCCTCACCTCGGCCCAGGTGTAATCATTAAACATGCACCGATCGATCGGCCTTGATTTCCTTAATTTTTGGGAAATCGGTAATCGGTCAGTCCTCACACGTGAAACCGATCTTCTCTGCCGATCTCCTCTGCCTCTGCGGAGGTCTTATTTTCAAGACAGTCTGGCTGCAGACCACCCTTCTCAGGCCCCTCCACCACTCTTCTCAAGCCACTGCCTGCAGACCACTCTTCTCAGGCCCCTCCACCAGTCTCAAGCCCCCCCACCTCTCACATCTCCACCATCCTCAGGCCCCTGGCTGCAGACCACCCCTCTCAAGCCCCCCCACCTCTCGCATCTCCACCGTCCTCAGGCCCCTGGCAGCAGACCACCCCTCTCAAGGCCCACCAACCCTTTTAAGCCCCCCCACCTCTCGCATCTCCACCTTCCTCAGGCCCCTGGCTGCAGACCACCCCTCTCAAGCCCCCCCACCTCTCGCATCTCCACCGTCCTCAGGCATCTGGCTGCAGACCACCCCTCTCAAGCACCACCACCCCTCTCAAGCCCCCCACCTCTCGCATCTCCACTGTCCTCAGGCCCCTGGCTGCAGACCACCCCTCTCAAGCCCCACCACCCCTCTCAAGCCCCCCACCTCTCGCATCTCCACACGTTCTCAGGCGCCTTGCTGCAGACCACCCCTCTCGAGCCCCACCACCCCTCTCAAGCCCCCCACCTCTCGCATCTCCACCGTCCTCAGGCCCCTGGCTGCAGACCACCCCTCTCAAGCCCCCCCACCTCTCAAGCCCCCCACCTCTCTCGCATCTCCACCGTCCTCAGGCCCCTGGCTGCAGACCACCCCTCTCAAGGCCCACCAACCCTTTTAACCCCCCCACTTCTCGCATCTCCACCTTCCTCAGGCCCCTGGCTGCAGACCACCCCTCTCAAGCCCCCCCACTTCTCGCATCTCCACTGTCCTCAGGCCCTGGCTGCAGACCACTCTTCTCAAGCCCCCCCACCCCTCTCAAGCCCCCCACCTCTCGCATCTCCACCATCCTCAGGCCCCTGGCTGCAGACCACCGCTCCCAAGCCCCACCACCCCTCACAAGCCCCCCAACCTCTCGCATCTCCACCGTCCTCAGGCCCTGGCTGCAGACCACCCCTCTCAAGCCCCACCACCCCTCTCAAGCCCCCCCACCTCTCGCATCTCCACCGTCCTCAGGCCCCAGGCTGCAGACCACCCCTCTCAAGCCCCCCACCCCTCTCAAGCCCCCCCACCACTTGCACCTCCACCGTTCTAAGGCCCCTGGCTGCAGACCACCCCTCTCAAGCCCCCCCACTTTCGCATCTCCACTGTTCTCAGGCCCCTGGTTGCAGATCACCCCTCTCAAGCCCCCCCCCCCCACTCAAGCCCCCCAACCTCTCGCATCTCCACCGTTCTCGGGCCCCTGGCTGCAGACCACCCCTCTCAAGCCCCCCAACCTCTCGCAGCTCCACCGTCCTCAGGCCCCTGGCTGCAGACCACCCCTCTCAAGCCCCCCACTGTCCCCAGGCCCCTGGCTGCAGTCCACCCCTCTCAAGCCCCCCCACCTCTCGCATCTCCACCATTCTAAGGCCCCTGGCTACAGACCACCCCTCTCAAGCCCCCCACCCCTCTCAAGCCCCCCCACCTCTTGCATCTCCACCGTCCTTAGGCCCCTGGCTGCAGAGCACCACTCTCAAGCCCCCCACCTCTCCCACCTGCACCGTCCTCAGGCCCCTGGCTGCAGACCACCCCTCTCAAGCCCCCCCACCTCTCCCACCTGCACCGTCCTCAGGCCCCTGGCTGCGGACCAGACCATCCCTCTCAATTCCCATTACCCCTCTCAAGCCCCTTCACGACCTAATTTAAAAAAAAAATAAAGGTCTTTCTGTTATTGCCATTCAACTTTTGTAAGAATTTTGAAAATCAGACTTCAATCCAATTCAGGTTGCATGTGTATTTATTTTACATACAAACATATTTTATAAACATTTCTGCTAACATTCATTCACAAATCTATATATACAATTTTAATATATACATATAAATACATTTACATTTCAATGCAGCATAGCTTTATTTTTTTCACCATATTTTGTATGTTGCTTTATATAGTTTGCAATTATAATGGAAAAAAAAGAATGCCCGTGTACTGGTTCTTAATCCTTCATTCACAATATGCTAGGTGTCCTTTTTTGTCCACTGTCTCTTCACAAAATATCCACGTCTTCCACCACTTGAAATTTAAACTTGAATGGCTCCAAGATGTGTTCCCTGTCATCATCGTAAGTCTTTCATCTGAGGGTTCAGATCAGCTTAACATACTGCTTCACAGACTCCATCTGCAGGATGTCGGGCAACTCAACAGCAGCAGCAAACAAATGGGGTTTTCCTTTACCCACTCTGCAGCTTTCTTGCCGTCTTGGATAATTTTTTCCTCTATGTTGGTCTTTGGAAAAGAGAGAAAAAGGAGTTTCTGGGTTTTGAACAGGCAAAATTAAACAATTAAATATTGTTTCCACCCTGTGGAAAAGGTGTTCCTCTTAAGTAAGATGCATAGACCTAGGAAAAAAACTTACCACTTCCTCTTCTGTCTCAACATCTTTTTGGAGTGGAGATTCAATTTGCAGAGGCTGAGGGTGCTCTTCTTTCTTAAAAACAAAGGCAGCACATCTTAAGAACATGCAATGATCACATGAAAGCACAGTTTTAAACCACAGTAGAACTGAGTAATCTATGTAAACATCTGGCACATATGGGGTCAACACGGAGAGAATGTTCCCCTTTAACTTTGGTGAACTACAATATGTAAACCAATCACAGAGACTTAGCTGTTCAGCAAATGGTTGTCAAAATACTTAGTAAACCTCCTTTTTAAAAGTTATTCATAAATACAGTTATTGTCACGATAACTACTGGCAGAACAAAGAAATGTGAACTAATGCAAAAAAAAAAAAAAATCCTTAAAAAGCTGACCTCAGCAGTGTCATCCAATTTCCATTTCTTCAGACGGAAGACTGGTGGCACCTCACCACGTAGCAGAGCTCTTGATGCATCTGTCCAGTGGGCGAAGACTTTCCCATGGCTCACATAAGTTGAACAAAGACATAAATAATAAATATTCTACAAATTCAACAGAGACGGTGCTGTACAACAACAACTTCAATATTAAAACAATGTAAACTATCTTACAGTCTTAACTTCCAAGGTCGAAATTTTCCATTCACATTACACACCAATCTCGCCTACCACCAACATGAAAATGACTGTTAAGGAAAACCCTGAAGTGAGAATAGGCTGGGTCAGTGCCACAGAGTTTTGAAGTCATCATTAAACATGCACATGCTTTTAAAAATATCTCTATGTCTGCTCCAACCCCCTCTGTCCATGTCTCAAGATTTACAGACTGGCAAAAGTTTCTAAAATTGAAAAGACAGCTGCATTAGGAGCGAAACAGTCAATAACGTAAAACACAGACATCTTTCATGCACACACACCACACAGATCAGGCAAGATAAAATCTTCATGCAAACACACACATGCAGTTTCAGAACATGATCTGCAAAAAAATTCAAACCAAGCCTTTTTAGAAGCTCATAGTAAAATGAATGCAAGAACTGAAACTAAATTTTGTTAGCGACCTCAGTAGTTCTCTCATCTCCTGATCATCGAATCCAAATTTTGCATAAGCAAACTTGGAGTCAAGAAAGACTATGTCTCTCTGTGATGGCTTCAAAACCTATATAGTTCATGTTGATGCGAGAAGACAAGACACCACAAAACACTTCTACATCATCAAAATAATATTAAGCAGAAACTAAAGAGCAAAATAAAACATCATGCTTTAAACTGGTTACAAATAATCAACAGTACTTTCAAAGAGCAATCTGTGGCAGACATGACACAGACTCTCAGCATGTTGGTAACCATAGAAAATGAGTTCAAGTGGGAGAAATGTAGCAAGGCAGTGGTAGCTGTTTGTTTGATATAGATGAGAGAACATCCATGTACATTTTATAGACTATTATTACTTACAGGCAAGAGGCAAGTGTCCAGGTTTCCTAGTGGGAATTACGATGTCATCTCTCATGGAAACATCATCCTATTTACAAGACAAGTTAAAAAGAAAACTGTCAAAACACAACACAATAAATTTAATGAAATACTTGCAAAACTAAATAAAAAACACTTGTATAATCTGATGACATTTTTTAGTGTTTGATCTTAAATTAAGACTTACAGGCAAACTTAAGAGTGGGTCACACGCTGTGGGCTGTCGCCATGTTGCCACCGAATAGATGTCAGCCACAAATATGTTCCTTCCCTGAGAAATAAACATGAGTGCAAGTGTTTACATTTTAACACACACACATAAATATATCTATATATATACATATATATGTCTTAGGCCTGCACAATATATCGTTTGAACATAGCCATAGTAATGTGCGCATCAAATAGTTACATCGTGGATGCAATGTGACTATCGCATTTCCCCCATTTATTGGGGAAATGAAAAAAGCAACTGAAACTGAAACTTATTCTATTTTGTACAGAGACATGGCCTCCTGGATCCCTTTTATATACAGCAATCTCCATCATTCACAGATGAACCCCCTTATCCTGGATTAAACTGTATTATCATCATGAGTCCACCAAATTCTTCCCAAACAGAGCTATTCAAGTCATCTGGTGAAAATTCTTCTATTTTTAATATCGCAATATATATCGCAATATATTGCAAACCCCCCAAAAATAGCAATGTCATTTTTTTTTCAAAAATCGTGCAGCCCTAATATACATACAAACACATATATATAAATATATATATATATATATACACACACATATATACATATATATATACATATACATATATATATATATATATATATATATATATATATATATATATATATATATAAATATATATATATATATATACACACACATATATACATATATATATACATATACATATATGTATATATGAAATGTTACTGTTTTTTTTTACCTTTGAACAAGCAATTTTTTGGATGAGCTTAAACCATGTGTTATCTAATGTCAAATAAAATACAACATCCATTAAAACTGTAATTTCCTGTCACTTTAAGTGTGACCACCAAGTGTCCTACCATGTCACTTTTTTGAGCACTGTTTTGTGGCAAAAAGGGCAATGAAAATGTGCCACAGTCCTGCACTTCAGACTGCATCTGTATATCTTTTTGTCTGAGAAAAAAACAAAGAAAAAAAAAATGTTTTCTATTAAACAGTGCAGCATGTCAGTGTGGTGCTACACACACACACACACAACAAGAGGCTTCACTGCTTCATACACATACACACTTACCCTCAAACGAAATGACATTTTTAATGTGGACTTTAAGGTGACTTTGGATCCTATTCAATTTTGCTGGTGTAAATCCAGGGCACGGGGGTATGGGGAGAGATTTGTCTCAAAATGATTCACACAAATCTCTCCATGATTTTCACATGTGTTTTTCAGATCCACAAATATATCAATAATATTCACATGTGTTTTTCAGATCCACAAATATATCCATAATTTTCTCATGTGTTTTTCAGATCCACAAATATATATATGATTTTCACATGTGTTTTTCAGATTCACAAATATATATTTGATTTTCACATGTGTTTTCAAATTTTGTGAGTGCATTTATCATGACTTATCATTTGTAAATCTTCAATTCTGCTTGTGAACTGTTGGAAGTGCATTTGTGGATCAACTGACACCTGCATTCATTTTTGAGACAAAGCGTACGCAGTTTCCTAGAAATGCACACACATATTTGGAGGATTTATCTCATTAATATGCAGACAAATATCCATGAATTTCACATGTGTTTTGCAGATCCACAAATATAAACATAATTTTCTCATGTGTTTTAGGATTCACAAATATTTTTACGATTCTCACATGTGTTTCTCCGATCTGCAAACATATGCATGATTTCCACATGTGTTTTTAAGGTTCACAAATATATCCACGTTTTACACATGTATTTTTAAAGTTTGTGAGAGCATTTATCATGACTTATCATTTGTAAATCTTCAGTTGTGCTTGTGAATCATTTAAAAATGCGTTAAAGTGGATCAGCGGTAGCGTGCATCTATTTTTGAGACAAAGCGTGCCGTTTCACAGAGATTCTCACACACACAGGTTGAGAATATTCACATGTGTCTCGAGCCCCGCCCTCCATCCACTAGGCGGCAGTGTTGCTGTCTTTGTTTAACAGGGGCGTCAAGCGGCCTGCTCGGCTCGGTGCTGTTGAAGAAGAAGGAAGTCCTTCAGGAGCAGAAAGGCGCCTCAACTTAGAAGCAAAAGCAGCCTAACCCAGTCCGCCAGTATTCATTTCTGGCCCCGCCATGCTCTGGAGTGTGTCTTTTATATGTGTATAATGTTTATTCATTTTTCTGAACAGACCTTTGGCGATCATTAACAGATGAGCGTAAGCGCACCAGGCGCAGCATTGCTGCAGACTGCTGGCGCCTCCTCCTGCTGACTGGGCAAAGTCAGAAAGATATTCACTGATCTGACCCTCTTTTCAGTCACTGTCATGAAGACTGCAAGCTACAGCCGCTTTTTCCTCAAAACGAGCCGTTCTCCGAGCCAGACAGCTTCTACTTGTATCAAAGTGCTGTCGGTGATGCTCGTTTAGGGAGCGTCGGCAATTCACCATAGCAAAGGAAAGCGGTGAATGAAAACTCAGTACTGTCACCATGAAAAACTGTAATGTCGTCAGAAACACACTACACAAGACCTTATGTTATTCATTAAAAAATGTCACAGTTTGTTAAAAAATATCAAGATATACACAGGACGTTTATGATCGGGAAAAAAGCCAGTGCCATTAAATTTATGAGCTCTACTGACATTTTCCCAAATATTTGGATGTTTATCTCCTCCACCTACAGCCATATGCTTTTTCTCGTTAGAGAAAAAGGTTTAAACTCAATGTCTGTGATTTTTTTTTTTCATTTTATTTAAAGAGGACAGCGCACATCAATCATACATTACTGTAAATGTGCCAGTTTTAGCCAAAGGCTAGTTTCCAACTGAAGTCCTCTGGCATGGTGTTAAGAGCCATTGAGACATACAAGGGTCATAGTACATAATTAAAAAAACAAACAAAGACAAACATTACAAAAAAGAGATACATAGGAGAGATAAAGATACATAGAGAGATAAAGACACATAGGAGAGATCAAATTTAAATATTTACTTTGATGTTAATATGATTAGTTGATGCCTATAAAACTGCAATAACTCTACTGCTGTTAAATAGGCTATACCAAACTCAACCCAGTTATCAAATATTCTCTAGCCTTGTACTGCAGCCCTTTAGAAGAGAGCTTTTCATAAATTTATTTATATTAAATGCAGTTGAGCAATAAAAATTCCTGGTTTGCTGCTTTATGTTTTCCAACTATATTTTCATTAGTCTATAATAGGCGCAAAGATCCTGATAAGGTATTTTCTACAGCATTTTTTATAGAAGAGGTTTTTATTTTTTACACATATGATCTACATTTATTGGGGAAATGATCAAAGCAACTGAAATTGAAAGCTATGATAATTTATTTCATATTTTACACTTTCTGGTATAACAGATTAAAAAGAAATGTGTGAATAAGTACTTCTATGATCTTCACACTTATCAAACTTTGAAGGATTAAAAACTAATCCCATAGAGTATGTGAAATCAAATATTTGGGATGAAATAAAAATAGAATACTTAAGATGGTTATTTAAAAAAAGAGAAAGTGAGTTTAAATGATGGAAAATGATCAAAGGCCTGTCATTGAAACTGTTAATGGGATGCTATTTATTTCACATAGTATTCCTTCCTGAAAACTTTATTGTGAAAGGATAATTTTATAAATGACCTGAAAGTCAATACTGCTTGAAAAGTATTTGCCTGAAAATATATAAACATTAAACTTTCTTTAGTGATGCGTGAAGTAGGCTAAACCAGAGATGTTTGATCCTTAAGATAAGTTCTGCAACAGTACCGTTATTGCAATTATTATAGTCATTACCTATTAGCAGAAATTAATATTTTAAGAAATAATGTGTCCTGTGTATATCTTGATATTTTTTAACAAACTGTGACATTTTTTAATGAATAACATAAGGTCTTGTGTAGTGTGTTTCTGTGACATTACAGTTTTTCATGGTGACAGTACTGAGTTTTCATTCACGCTTTCCTTTGCTATGGTGAATTGCCGGCGCTCCCTAAGCCGTCGAGCATCACCGACAACACTTTGATACAAGTAGAAGCTGTCTGGCTTGGGGGCGGCTCGTTTGAGGAAAAAGCGGGCTGTAGCTTCAGTCTTCATGACAGTGACTGAAAAGAGGTCAGATCAGTGAATATCTTTCTGACTTTGCCCAGTCAGCAGGAGGCGTCAGCAGTCTGCAGCAATGCTGCGCCTGGTGCGTTCGTTCATCTGTTAATGATCGTCAAAGGTCTGTTCAGAAAAATGAATAAACATTATACACATATAAAAGACACACTCCAGAGCATGGCGGGGCCAGAAATGAATACTGGCGGACTGGGTTAGGCTGCTTTTGCTTCTAAGTTGGCGCCTTTCTGCTCCTGAAGGGACTTCCTTCTTCTTCAACAGCACCGAGCGGAGACAGGCCGTTTAGCGCCCCTGTTAAACAAAGACAGCAACACTGCCGCCTAGTGGATGGAGGGCGGGGCTCGAGACACATGTGAATATTCTCAACCTGTGTGTGTGAGAATCTCTGTGAAACTGCGGATGCGTTTGTCTCAAAAATAGATGCAGCGCCCGTTGATCCACGAGCGTACTTTAAATGATTCACAAGCACAACTGAAGATTTACAAATGATAAGTCATGATAAATGCTCTCACAAACTTTAAAAATACATGTGAAAAACGTGGATATATTTGTGAACCTTAAAAACACATGTGAAAATCATGCATATGTTTGCAGATCGGAGAAACACATGTGAAAATCGTAAAAATATTTGTGAATCCTAAAACACATGAAAATTATGTTTATATTTGTGGATCTGCAAAACACATGTGAAATTCATGGATATTTGTCTGCATATTAATGAGATAAATCCCTCCAAATATGTGTGTGCATTTCTAGGAAACTGCGTTACGTTTGTCTCAAAAATGAATGCAGGTGTCAGTTGATCCACAAATGCACTTCCAACAGTTCACAAGCAGAATTGAAGATTTACAAATGATAAGTCATGATAAATGCACTCACAAAATTTGAAAACACATGTGAAAATCAAATATATATTTGTGAATCTGAAAAACACATGTGAAAATCATATATATATTTGTGGATCTGAAAAACACATGAGAAAATTATGGATATATTTGTGGATCTGAAAAACACATGTGAATATTATTGATATATTTGTGGATCTGAAAAACACATGTGAAAATCATGGAGAGATTTGTGTGAATCATTTTGAGACAAATCTCTCCCCATACGGGGGACAGTGGTAGAGTCTGCAGCATGACGTGCAGCGGTCAGCTGCTGTTTGTGTGCCGATCAATATGAAAGAATGATGCATCTACGGAACGAAACACAAAGCGGTTGGCAATGTCCACATGAGAGAACTTCAGACAGAACATAATTTACCCATATAACTCTGAAACAGCTTTATGCTTATTTAATATTACAACGCCTCTTTCTAGTGAACTCTTAGGCCGATTGCCCTAAACAACAGGAAAAAGTTTTACAAATATCTGACGAATTTCACACTTTTCTTTGCTCAGATAACTACCCAGACCCAAAACCGACCAACTCAGCACGCTTTCAAAACAAACACTAATCCTCGGTCAAACGTTTATGTTCGGCTGAAGACGGTTGTTTATAGTTAACACAACATAGAGGCTATCAATGGCGCTAGCAGCTGCTAACGCTGTTGTTCGCTGCTAACACAAGTCTATGTTCTCGTAGACACAAAAATGTAAATAAAGTGTGCAAAAGATTAAAAAAAATCCCATCCAGTCGCTTGAAATAAGACGTTCATTATTTACGTCTACATTAAAAACAGCGCATTCACATGGTCGTTTAAACTTTTTCACAAAGTAGTTACCTACCGTATTCTCCGTCTGTTGTGAAATAATGTCACTTTTTCCGGTCCGAGCGTGCAGTAAGTTGCGTCATTTCCGGGCTGGACGGACGCCTCGGGGGCTTGAGAGATGCTGTACAGGTCTGCAGGACAGGGGCTTGAGAAGTGCAGAGGAGGGGCTTGAGAGATGCGGTCTGCAGCCAGACCCCTCTCCTTATTTTTGCTCTGCCAGACTTATAGACCCACCCACCAGGTCACCATGTGCACGCACCTGTGTCAGATTCCCAGGTAACACTCACGCAGAGCATGGTGAAGCCTTGCATGTCATCCGTCTGGAAAAACTTCACGGTGAAAGAGAAAATGAGCCAAGGCTCGCAGTCTGTAATATATGCAAGACTGAAATAAGTCATGGTGGGAGCGCAGTCAAAACTTTTAATACCATGAACCTCATTCGCCACCTAAGAACCCACCACCCTGCTGAATATGTGGCGTTTGAAGCTAGCACTCAAGCTAAGGCTAAAGCTAAAGCTAGCGGGAGCACGGAGGCGGACGATGGCCCATTGTTAGCGCTCATGAGCAGTGCAAAGAGCTAAGCTCCGAGGAAAATTACGGAGTTCATGGCAATGGACGACCAGCCGTTTTCGGTCGTTGAGGACCAAGGTTTCAAAAACCTGATGCAGCACTTGAGCCCACGGTATAATTTGCCGAGTCGGAGGTATTTTTCGGATGTTGCATTACCGTAGTTGTTCGACAAAGTTTTGAAACAGACCCGCAGCCTGCTTACCGCTGGCGCAAAGACACTCAGCTTTACAACAGACATCTGGACATCTGACGTAAGTTTAATGTCGATTTTGAGTCTTACTACGCAGTGGATAGATGAACAGTTTGAACGTCATAAAGTGCTTCTGCACTGCAAAGAAGCCACATGCAGCTCATTAATTATTGATTCCAGCAGCCGCTGGATCGTTCACATGTTGTTTGTTTCATCTCCGTATCTACGGGTTCTGTTTGTCTCCACCCCGCTCGAGCCGAGCTGCAGGTTCACCGCGAGAACTCATCCGAGGATCACCGCGGTTTCCCCTCAGGTGTTGATCCGCTCAGAGAGCACTCCTGCGGCTTCACCGAGGCTGACCTCCTGCCTTCACGCCGCCTCAGGTCACTATCCACTCAAAGCTCGAGAATCATCTCCGAGCTGCTCAATTTCTCAGGTGTTTCCAGATCAGTCCGTGATAGGGCTGGGCAGCATGTCTCAATTTGTAAGTGGTCCAGAGGACTGCTTTACTATCAGTGAACATTGGGCATCTAAGCAGCCTGTTGAGGCTTTATATTACTGGAGTTTTTAGTGGGATAAATTAAAGGAGTCACTCTTATGCATTGCATTTGCTTATAATGTCTCATAATGCCCCTGCTTCATTAATAGCAGTCCCGCTGTATTTTCATGCGCCCTAATGCAACCTATCATACTAAGGAATCTGCTTTAAATCTGTGCAATTATCAACATTCACTGAAGCACCAACTGGCAATGTGGCTCAGCACTCTACTGAACTGTTCCATCTTCAGTGTTCGGCTATATGTTTTTTTTTTTTTTTCAACGGCTCAAACGCGATGTTCAACAGCCAAGCTAAAATAACCTTGTTTAATCACATCAGCTTAATGACACGTCTAATTACTTATCAGCACCAGCAACTTGCTGATGTCAATCAGTAACAAGTCAGTCAGTAACAACTCAACCAAATGAACCTGAGCTTTAGCAGTAGCATTATCATAGGCTAGGTTGTGTTCAGTTGGTAAATTAGGAGCAACTTAATTGCCATCTTTAACCATCAACTACTTAGTCAGTCACCCTAACCTGTGCAGCTACTGGCAATCTTTCCGTCCAGACGATTCTCATTCAGCTGAAGTTTAGCCATCAGGCTTCGTTGCTATCATTATCAGTTCTATCAAGTAGTTTGCCAACAGGCTGAGCCTTTGTCTCAGGTGATGACGATGTCTCGGCTGGCACGAGAACATCGGAGTATTTGCTCAGTCATTTCTGGCTTAGCAGCTGGGTAGTTGCAGCTATTCCATATAGATAATAATCCTTATTGTCAAATAAACAAATACATAGATAATAAATAAAATAAAGTAATGCTCAGTCACACGACAACAAAATTAAATAAATTAAAATCTCTCTAATCCAGCAATTAAGCTATTACTGAAAGGCATATCCAAAGCTTCTCCCTCTTTATCGGACCAAAGATTGCCCATAACTCTGCCGATCTTGCATAAAATGCTGGCAGTTCTAAGGAAAGGTGTATTTTCTCCTTATATTGATGCCTTGCTGGAGTCTGTATTTTTATTGGCCTTCTATGCTTTTCTCAGGACTGGCGAGTTCACTACTCCTTCCTCAGTGTTTAATCCTGAGAAAGATATCTCATTTTCTGATCTGGTGTTTTTTCCCAGTCATTATAAACTACACCTTAAGCATTCTGAATGTGGTGGGGTTGCTCAGTAGTTGTCGCTCGAACTGATTCTGTTTACTGCCCATCAGGGCAGTTGCTCGGAATTCTGGGCCCCCTGAAAGAATATTGGTGTGGGCCCCTCTACCCCATTCATTACAACCTTCGATTTTCCTGTTTTTCAGTGTTCTTGACGGTGCCTGGTGTAATAACACCCAATTTGTTTCCTTTTTTACAAGTAGCGACTTAACAAGCCTGAGTATTATTATGTAAATTATGTGTTATTGGTTGTCTTATTCTCATTTAACTGATTTGCAACATGCTATTACACCTCTGATCGTAAATAAACTTTCAATGGACCACTCAACATATAGGTAGCCGCTGATTCTGGAGCAGCAGAGCATAAAGGTTTATTGTTCCATTGTGTATCTTACATTAAATAAACATTAAATATTATGTTTCATGGAAAACCTGATGCGGAACTAACCTATTCATGGAAAAAATCTAAATGGGCTTCTTAGTAACATAGCTCTAAGTGGACAGCTTCACTTTCCCAGAGAAAAAATATTTTTAAACAATTCAAAAGTCAGTGTTAACTGTCCAAAATTCTAAATAGTCTTTTTTCTTTGTTGCTGTCAGCTATTATGCTGTCTTTTGTTTTATGCTGCTATGAAAACAAACAACAATAACAAAACTTTGAACATTCATTTTTTTGTATTGAGACTACTCAAATGTCCCACTAATAACACATTTACAACACCGCATTGAACACATCATGGTAACGTAACTGACCTTCGTCAGATGCTCATAATTACTGAGCAGAACCTGAATGCATCATAATACAATTCAATGCAGCCTCTGAGTGGGCGCATACTGGAGCACTGTGCTGAAAATATCGATACAGCAAAATATCGTCATGCACTCCTTGGATGCAACAGAATGGATACGGCCTCAATGGTTGGAGAGTTGTTGTAAATACTCTTTGGGTAATGTTAACGATGGCACAGTTCAAAGTAGAAGCCAACCTACATAATAAAACACATGTTCCAAATTTAAACTTAGGTGTCTACCATCTTTGGAGACCTGAATTAAAGTTCTTAAGTATTAGAGTCATTTAAAACTCATCCTTGTTCTTCTTCTTCTTGAAATATAAAACAAAAGTTGCTGGGAATTCTGTAAAAAGTGTAGTCAATGTTCACAATTTATGTGTATTGGGATACGTATTGTATCGTGGGGTTGGTGGAAATACCCAGCCCTTCTACCTAGAAATGTTTTGAAGTGCATTAACTTTTCGGAAATATAAATTTTATCTTCCCGTCAATCCATCCTATCCATCTGTCTGTCTGTCTAATACACTCAGGTGCTTAAGTCTGGGTCCAGACTGTTGGTAGAAAAGCTGTTAAATGTTTATGCAAGTTAAAAAAAACACACAGACCATGCTTAATATGCTTGAAATCACTTTTTGTGTTTTATTTTACACCATTTTGATTCACATCAGTTTAAGATGATTTTTAGTTGGCTTTTGGTGGCCTTTCACAGTATGCTGCAAAGAGAAAGGTTGGAAAAATATTTAGTGCTGTCTGAAATCACACATTTTCATTTCATTATTTAATCAAAACAGGGTCTGATGGTTACTTACTGTTCTTGGGGTGATAGATGAAGTTTGGTTCTCCTTCAAAACCAAGACATTTGGCCTTTTGTAAGGTCTCCACATACTGTAGGTAGGAGACAGACGTGCCTTTTTTGGCTGGAAAAAGAAATTCAGTTAATTTGGATCACAGTGGAGACATGCTTCAGATTTTAAATGAGTCATTTCATTTGTGACGTACTCATCAGGTACAGAGCGTCATAGTGTGGGACCTCGTTCAGCTCTTTAGGCACTTGGATACGCTTAGATGGCAGTGAGGGGTCAGTGTTTCTGCTGTAAACCAGGTAGAGCAGACAGTCGGGACAGGTTGGCAGAAAAGTAGGTGCAGGTGAAGTTGGACTCTGACAAGAGAGACAAAGTGAAAAATGTCAGACAGTGTTTCAGGGTTTCTTTTGATAGCTTGAATTCAGAGTGGGGTCTGTTCATACTAAAGGACTGGGATCATTCACTGTTATTGATATTGACACCCTTATCCATCTGAGTTCTTATCAGTGCCACTAATGATACCTGTCAGTTAGTTTGGTGGACTGAAAAGAACATTTTTGATAAAACTTCCTAAACTTGGTTAAAAACTTGTACAGCAAAAAGTTTGAATCTGATTTGTTGTATATGTTTTATATTCATGGAAACACAAACAACCTTGAGACTTGATGTTTATACATTTTGACTGTAACATTTACCATGCCAACAATTCTTTCACTCCACAAAGTTTCTTCATATATAAAGCAGTAAAATATATTTGGTGCTTTAAGGGGCCACCTTTCCCAGCAGATAAACCATCATTCTGGTGAACGCTGACTTACTGTCAGTCACTACGTTGTCGTGACGAAGAGTCATGGTAGATTCGCCATACTTGCAATACGTGGTGCTGGAAAAGAGATGAGAGAAAAGTGAATACAGATATCAAATCATTGGGAGGCTGAAGAGTACGTAGGAGGTGCAACATCCAAAAACACAGCCCAGAGTGTTATTAACAAACACCAAACAGCAAGAGGCAACAACAGCCTGGTCTCACCGGACCGTGGTGAAGACCAATCAGCTCAAAGAGTTTAGACATTAATTCATATAAAATCCTGGGCTAGAGGGTCAGTTATGATGCAAAGCTCTGCTTAGAATACCAATGTTTTTTTAACCCTATAAAGCCAATTGTATCATATTTCATACATACTTTTATAATACCTCTATCTGCTCAATATGATCAACAAATTACAAAAAACATCTGAATTCAATCAGATAAATGATAAAAATGTCCTCAAATGGATTATCAGTTGCCAAAAACACCTAATGTATCAAATGAGATACGAAAAATCTATATGTTGAGTTTTATGGACATTTAGATTTTTATGGATTTCAGCAGAAAGTGAAACGAACATTTCAGCTCCAAAAAATTAGAATTTTCCGGCTATAATCTATGGTCTTGGGCCTTATAGGGTTAAATATATATACTCAGTTATTGGCCATGGTTATATGGTGTTTTTTTAATTCGGAATTAAATTTTTCTCCTTCGTGTTTGCACGGAAATAATAAGTCTGCATATAGAATTACATGGATAACAACTTTATTCACCTCTATTTAAGGTCTGGCAGTTGGGAATGATTCTGATTGGACAGGGGGCAGGCGTCACGTATGACGTATTACGTCTACAGGAAGAAAAAAATTCAGTTCAGAGTCTCCGCCAGGGAAACCTCGTCCAACTCAGTCACCACAGCTTTAAAATGGTCCACGTTTTAATGCTTACGTCCATCCACTCTTTCATTACTTCCAAATCTTCTGCGGCTCTGATTAAATAAACTGTCGGTGTCCCGGCTTCATAACAACAGGATTAGGGAACGAGCATGCGCAGAACGACCGGTATTAATTTACATGATTGAGGAATTATTTAATTTGGATTTAAGATCAGAATAAACCAGCCACTTACTTCGGAATTAAGGTTGTATTTGGAATTATCATTTTCGTTCGGAATTAGGTGTTTACTTGGCCATTTTTAGTCTTTTTAAAAATGATTTAAGTTTTATTTGGAATTAAAGTGCTCATGTAAACGCAGCAGTTGAGTCTGGTCTCTATTGTCAAACTTCATTTTTGTCATTATGATCACTTTTTCACTCCATGTTGCTTTAAAGGTGCAGTTACACCGAACACGACTTGGTGACCATGATCCCGTCGTTCACCCAAGTCCGACTTTCCACAGAAGCTCATGTTGCCACCGCTGCGTCGCTTAGCAACGTCACGCCTGCTAGAACTTTACTACAATCCTAAAAATAAAAGAGTGAGGAAAAGAGTTCATAAAGCCGTGTATCTGTACACATGATACTTCAACGCTTTACTCACTGTCTGATCGCAATGCTCTCCACCAAGTCAACGCCAGCCTTCTCGGGGCCCTGGTATGGATCAAATTGGATATCCATGCTCAGGACGTCGGAAAACAGCTCTTGAAATGGTCCAGCATTGATGAAACCCATGATGAAGTCCCATCTTCCATAAGCCTGCCAAGAAAAATGAAGTTTTATCAGTGCCTTTGAGTTTCAGCTGTGCAGAGATATCTTTACTTCATCAATCAAACACAACGAGCTGTGCTTGTTTTTTTGTTATTTTTCAAGTTGATTGGCTTCTCATTTTTTATTCAGAGCAAACAGGGCTTGTCACCGGTCACAGGATGATAGAGGCCCACACTTATAAAACAATTTAAATATAAAGGAGGTGAGAAAACAAGCTGAGTTTTTGGGCAGATGGTTGTAAGATATGTACAACTATGTAGAAAAAGATTCTTGACCACTGGGATTTACCCACAGGTGAGTTTGCCTGACAATAATTGGTCAAAAGTGTATTTTATAAGCAAGATTCATTTTTAGGTTCTAAAAAAATTGCAGAATCCAGCATCACTACCCTGTTGTAAATGATTGTAGGTTGACACTGGCCCCCCCGAATATAGATATTTTTCATGTTTGCTCATAAAAACATCAACAACGTGGAGACCAATAACTCAGAAACTGAAAGCCTGGGCTAAAATCACCTTGGTAATTAAATTTCAGACAGAAATCTTCGCTTGTTTCAGAGATGTTGGAACCCAAATGTGGCTATTATAACACTTTGTGCCTATAGCTTTTATTTGTTTTTATTACTTTTATTGGTTTTTATTGTTTTATTGTTTTTATCATGTCTGCCTTTTCTACTGTAAAGCACTTTGGTAGGCTGCTGGCTGTTTAAATGTGCTATATAAATAAAGCTGACATTGACATTGACTTGTTATGAATGGGTGCTTTATGATAAAAGCTTGATTGATTGATTTGCATTTCAGAAAACAAAACACAACTAACTTACTGAATTTTATTGAACTTCAATCTCAATTTATCAGATTTTCTGAATGTGGACCAAGTGAAAAAAACAAAAGCAAAATGAAAGTAGGGTATAAGAAGAATTAAATCCTGGTGTTACCAGTGACTGACCCAAGTAATTTCATCAAACATTGGCTTTAAATATTGACGCTAAATATTCCTACAGCACCATATTTTATAAGTATTTAAATGTTTCTCTTAACTTTTGGTCTGGATATGTTTCCTTTCTGATTTTTAAGGTTTGAAGTAACAAAAGTAAGAAAACAATTTGGTAACGCTTTACTTTAGAGGTCCGCAAATTTCATCGCAGTTTTTTCTTATTTCTTTGAAATAACCCTCCAAATTTCAGGAGAATTTGGTGAAAATTAGCACATAACTTCTTTAAATTAATGTCCAAATTTATTGTCGCAAGTCACAATTGGAATGTTTACTGTTTTCCTCCAGTTTCTTTGAAATTAACTCCAAATTGCAAGGTAAGATTAACAAATAATTTATTTGAAATTAAATCACAACCCATCACAAAATGTTTTTAGAAGTATCCCAACATTTCTGCTATTTCCAGAGAAGCAGGTGATAAATAGCTGCTTAGTTCTTGAACACAGAAGTTAGGTTCATTGTTTCCTGTGATAATTACCTTTGAAATGTTAAGTGATATATACATTATATCCTTGAAGTTATGCTGCATTCCAGGCAACCTGTAACTCGTGTTTTTCCCACCTGTAACTCGTGAAAGTGCACTGGAACGAAAGTGAAACTCGTAATTTCCCACCTCGTACCAGATCGATGTACTCCGAGTTACGACTTGTGACGTCACATCACTGCCTAAACAATATGGCAGCCTCTAAATAATGACACACACTGTAAAGTATAATCTTCTGTAACCTTATGCGCCGTTTCCTCTCCTCTATTTCACTCAAATGAGCAAATTGATAAAGCATAAATTTGATAATGGCTGCCATGTTGGTTTGTTTAAAACCAAAGTCGTAATTTGTCTGGAACGCTTTTTGGTTAGAACTCGGAGATTTCAACTGGGAAATTTCCAAGTTAAGGGTGAACTGGAACGCAGCATTAGAATGTGTTATACTGTTAGGCTTTCATATACATGCTTGAAATCCTTAAACACTTTTAATGCACGTGCTTGGATTGCCAGTGCTTGAAAATACTTGCCTGTTTTGCTTTAAACTCACTCATCGACTTTATTTTAATGCAAAGCTTTCTAACATCTTTCCAAACACTGGTGCTTACATTTACCAGCAACAATGGGACACGTGTTTTGGTCTTTCCCATCATTCAACAACTTCTGGGCTTCGATGTACCAAACACACTCACACATCAGTAAAAACAATACATCCAAACCCTTTTACGTCAGGATTTGGAGCCAAACATGAAGCGGAGGTTTACTCAAAATAGCTTTTACACCATTAATAGCTTGGTGATTGATTTTTACCTCCTTCTTATGTGGAGTAAAGAGGTCATGATGTGTCTTCAAATTGACAAGATCACTCAGGAAACTCAACACTACTTGGTCTCCTTTAATTAAACTTGCTCATCCAACAGTCTGATTGTGAGGGTCATTAAATGGCTGAAACAGGGACTTATTGATCTTAAATTTGAGTATTTTACTTATTCACTTAGTTATTCATTATTTTGTTTCGTGTTACTCATTTTAACCATGTTATTTATTTATTACTCTACTTACTATCATAGTAACTCCTGAGTTCCAGGTGAAAATTTGATCTGGGATCATTTATTAAGGTCTGTTAGATCCTCAAATTAAAGATATGTAGGTGTATGTGCGTGTACATATGTAATCTCTATCTCACTATGACCTCCTGTCGAACCTCCTTGCTTAATGTGCTAACTTAATTTGCAGAGACTCAACTTTTAGGTTGGTCCTGCTGCAGAACTGTAAAAAGTACGCAGTCACTAACGAGCAACCTCAAGATGCCATGTCTACGTCTGTCTCCTACTTTAGTTGATTGTTTTGTTCGTCTTGTCTTGTTGTACCGTTCTGTTAAGCTGAAAATTTTAAATAAAGTGTTAAAAACAAATAAAATGTCAGTCAATTTCGTTTTAGTTTTTGTCCATGTGCAGTTGTTTTTGTTGGTTACTGTCTAGTTTTTGTCAGGGTAAAAAAAGGCGGTGACGAAAAACTATGACCACAACAATTAGTCAACGAAGCTAACATGTGTGCTGACGTCATCTTTAAGAGCCAGATGAGAGAGAGAGGAGACTTACCGGAACAAACTTCTCATGAGGCGTGATCAATTCTCTGCACTCATCAACAGTCATAGCGGAGCTGCTCAGGAACAGTCCAACCAGGAGAAAACCACAGGACCACAGAGCCATGATGCTAGTTGGTTAGCTTGAGAGTGAAGCTGGGAGAAAATACCAAAGAAGCTTTTCTTCAAGAAAGCTGCTTGTCTGATCCTCACTGGGACGTTCAGCTTTTATAGGAGCAGCCAAAGGCAGACTTCCAATTGCTCTGCCTTTTTTTTTTTTTTTTTGGCTTTTTACACACACCGGTTATTTGTTTTTTTTGTTATGTATTAGTTCACTTATTTACTGTGGGCGACTCTTTACACCAGCAGTATCTTACTCCAGGTGAAAAGTGTGTGCATTCTGGGTTTTCTAGGACTCATGTATGCAACAAACATTTGCAGATCTTCGACTTGTCCTTGGCCATCCCTATAGTCAAATATAGAAAGACATCAGTTCATGTTCTCTGCCTTAATGCAAATAAAGCACCATTGATCCATGGCCTCCCCTCTACCTTTGAGCCTGTGATTTACAACAGCACATATATTGCTTTGACCACAAACTCTGAAGGTCAGAACACTCGCCTGATGAGACCTTCAAGGGCTCAAAAACAGTAACCATTTCTGGGCTGTCTGACTGAAGAGATGTGCTCATGTGTGGGAGGATGCAGGGAACTTTGTCCTTGTTACCTCCGCCAAGGAGGTTATGCTTTTGCTGACTTTTGTTTGTTTGTTTGCAAGATTACACAAAAACTACTGCACAGATTTTGCTGAATTTTTGAGGAGATGTTGGTTAAGACCCAACTTAAGAATGATTAGAGTTTGGGGGTGATCCAGATCATCGCCTTTAGCAAATTATTGTTTTTGCTCAATAACTGTCTAACTAATAATGA